>JAOXJK010000003.1:24192807-24227469 GCA_025774025.1 Xenus cinereus
GACGTGGTGCTGGGAGACATGGTTTAGTGATGGTGTTGCATTTTGTTTGTTGTGTGGGTGTTTATTTTTGTCAGAGTCAGGTTGATGGTTGGACAAGATGATCTTGAAGGTCCCTTCCAACCTAGAAGATTCTATGATTGATTCTATGATTCTCAGCATCCTTCCTGCAACAGTCGGGAACTGGATTCTGGATCTGGATTCAGGAACACACGGATCGGGATCAAAGGGAGACGAACAGACACTCCTTCTTGGACATCAGCCATTAAAGAAGGAGAGCTGACCCTTTGATCCTTCAGCATTTATACTGAGCATGATGCAGAATGGCTGTGGGGGCCAGGCACGCATCATACCCAAAAAATAGGCCTTTACATTAAGCTGGAGTGAATCTTACACATTTAGCTTTTCTGAGGGGGAGAGGCAGGGTTCTGGAGTGTGCCAAACGGAAAGGGGCCTCCCTTTCCATTGCCAGGGTGTCTGATATGGAAGGACACGCTGGAGGGCAACCGGGAAGCCCCAAGGGGACATGAGGGCAAACAGGGACCTTGAGGCACTTGAATTGGGGCTCGCAAGACCAGGTGCAAGGCAGCAGACTTCTACCCACACAAACAATGCTCATGCACAAATACTGTCATCTTCATTTGAAAGTGTTCAAAGGACTATGCTTTTTTAAAATGTCACATAGGAATTTCTATCACTCGGTAAAAGAATTAGTGGTAGTTTCCTTTCCTCTGAGTGAAGAATACCAATGCCTGGAGTGATGTAAAGGGGTGTGCTCCAGTTCTGCTTGTGGTAACTTGCGCGGCTCCAAGGCTTCGACACATGCACGTGCTCAGCAATTCACCAAGAGCAGAAGAAGGGGGTTGAGATTTGAGACAAATAGTCGGAGAGTTAGGATAAAGCCAAGAGTGGGGCTGGAGCTGTAGGACTGCCAGCGCTGGGGAGCCCCGGGGACAGAAGCAAAGGACAGAGGCCAGCCCCCGTGGGAAGAGTGGCAAGGGCTCTGTCCCTCCTTCTGGCCACAGGAGGATACCCTGGGCCATGCCAGGACAGGTACTTTCCCTCTCTCTGCCTGGGGAAGACAAGGCTGGAGGAAGGCCCTGGGTGCCGTTCCTCTTCTCTCCTCCTGCCCTGCCTGCTCCTGCCTCCCTGTGCTGGCAACTGGGGTGACACTTTTTTCTTTTTTAAACAGTTCCCCCTTTTTGGGGGCACTGTTTATAACATTTTTGCCTGTTTGTGACTCTTTTGGGGACATTTTTGCTTGTTTGGGACTTTTTTTGGCACATTTTTCTGTGGAGTGAGGAATGGTGGATACGCGCTGCCAAGCGAGAGCTGGGCACATGTTCTTGCCTTGGTGGGAAGGAGGCCTTGGGACTAACAAAACAACGTGGAGGAGTGGAAAGGACAGCTGACCCAAAACCTGACCAACATGGTTGTGGTTTAGCCTCAGAAAGCAACAACAGTAACACCGAGAGAGGAATAGACAAAGACGGTTATGATACCACTGCTCACTGACCAGACCCGGGACACTCCAGCCCTCTCCCAAGGTATGACTTCCTGTTTCTGCTACAGGTTGGGCATGGCTCATCTGGGATGGAATACCTGTGTCTCTGCAAGATTCTAGAGAGAGTTAATCCCATCCCCACCAGACCCAGGACAATGGTATTCCATCCCATCTGTCCCATGCTCAGTATAAAAGCTGAGGGAGCAAAGGGTCAACCTCTTTCTCCAACTTCCAGCGTCCGTGGAGGACTCTGCCTGTTTATCTGCCTTTGATCCCAATCCGTGTGTTCCTGACTCCGTATCCAGAATCCAGTTCCTGTCCACCACCCAAGTCCAGTCTGGGACTTTCCTAGTGTTGCTGGTGATGTGATCGTCATCCTGAGAGCTTGATACTGGTTTTGTATATATTGTATATATTTCATTCTTTTCTTTTTATTATGTTATTAATATTTTAATTTAAGTAGTTTAGTTTCCTTTTAAACAAATCTCTTTCTCTTCCTGCTTTCCCTTCAGGGAGAGGTGGGGGAGAGCATCCACCATTTGTTTAACTGGTCAGTCCAGCCCAAACCATGACAGATTTATTGATGCCCAACATGGGGCATGACTGGGGCCCTGATAGATTGCTTGAACAGTTAGAATTCCAGCTTGCTCAGAAATTAAAACAGACAGCTCACATCATGCTGTTTTAAAGCAAAATGTTATATCATGTCTTTAGAGAGGTTTGTTTAAAGTTAATTGATGCAATACTGCTTAACCTGCTGAATATGCTATGTTTTAGTTGCTCTTGTTTGTATGTGGTGGTTTAAATCTGCTATTCTGCCGTTGTTTGTAATTGATGCTGTGAAAGGCTGAAAACAGGATTCAATGGTCGGGATGACTATTAAGCAGGTATTCTTTAGTGCGGCACTGGACGCACAGGGTATCACTCCTCCAAATGTGCTTGGTAGGCTTTATGCATTTTTCAAGAACTAATTAACATATTCATTATATTTCTGAGAATTTCATTGTTATTGTGACTGGTTCTATATGTCTCATTGGTCTTGGGGCCCACTGTTCTCAGAGATAAGTTCTTTCTACAAGGTTACATTGTCCTATAGCATCCTGTTCTCATGGATAATTTCCTCTTGCAAAGTTACATTTGTGCTGACCTATACAATGGCTACAAGCGTACGTGCCTAAAAAACAAAATACTCACAGTATTTGCTAACTCATACTTATGCTGAGTGGCTTTGTTATGTCAAGCAAACCTTCAAGCCACACTCAGCCTTATTCCTTAATTCAGGATACAGATTTATAATATGATAAATTGGATAATGCTTTTACACCCACAGCTTCTCTGGGCAACTTGTTTCAGTGGCTCATCACCCTCACAGTAAAGAATTTCTTCCTAAGATCTAATATTAATCTCCCCTCTTTCAGTTTAAAACTGTTACTCCTTGTCCTATTGCTACACTCCCTGATAAAGAGTCCCTCCCCAGCTTTCCTGTAGGCCCCCTATAAGTCCTGAAAGGCTGCTGTAAGGTCTCCCTGGAGCCTTCTCTTCTCCAGGCAGAACAACCCAAACTCTCTCAGCCTGTCCTCACAACAGAGGTGCTCCAGCCCTCTGATCATCTTTGTGACCCTCCTCTGGACTCACTCTAACGGGTCCATGTCCTTCATATGTTTTGGGCCCCAGAGCTGGACACATTACTGCAGGTGGGGTCTCACAAGAGCAGAGTAGAGTAGGAGAATCATCTCCCTTGATCTGCTGGCCACGCTTCCTTTGATGCAGCAAGGGTACAGTTGGCTTTCTGGACTGCTTTATGTTGACCATGAATCTTTGAGTGTGACAGTCCAGCCAGCTCCTTATGCACTGAGTCGTCCATCAAATCCATGTCTCTCCAATGTAGAGACTAGGATGTCATGTGGGACAGTGCCAAATGCTTTGCTCCAGTCCAGGTAGATGGTATCTGTTGCTCCCCCTTATCCAGCGATGTTGTAATGCCATTGTAGAAGGCCATAAAATTTGTCAGGCATGATTTCCCCTTAGTGAAGCCATGTTGCCTATCACAGATCACCTCCTTACTTCCATGTGCCTTAGCAGAGTTTCCAGGAGGATCTGCTCCATCATCTTGCCAGGCACAGAGGTGAGACTAGTTCCCCAGGTCTTCCTTTTTTCCCCTTTTTAAAAATGGGGGCTATGTTTCCGCTTTTCCAGTTAGTGGGAAATTCACCAGACTGCCATGACTTATCAAACATGATGGATAGTGGCCTGGCAACCTCATCCACTGGTTCCCTTAAGACCTGTGGATGAATCCCATCTGGTCCAATGGACTTGTGCATCTTCAGGTTCCACTCGTGGTCTTGAACCTGGTCTTCTCCTACAGTGGGTGGTTCCTCATTCTCCCAGTGCCTGCCATTGCCTTCTATGACTTGGGCAGTTTGGCTAGGGCACTTGCCAGTGAAGGCAAAAAAGTCGCTGATTACCTCAGCCTTGTCCATATCCCGGGTGACCAGGTCTCCCGTTTGCCTCTGGAGAGGGCCCACATTTTCTCTAGTCTTCCTTTTGTTCCCAGAGTCTCTGGCCGCTCCTCCCAGGGGCTTTATAATCTTTCTTAGTCTTCAGGCTGCTCCCACCTGCATCACTGGTGCCCATGTGGAAGGAAGAGCAGCAGTGGATAATAGTCTGAGGACTGCACAAGGTTTGGTGGTCTCTTGGTGATATCCCTGATATGGCAAGCAGCACACATCCCTAGAGAGTGCAGCTGGCTGGAAAAAGAGTGCCTCTGTACCTCTCAGAAGAGAGTTGCCTACAAGTATCACCTGTTGCATCGTAGTACTTAACTAATTATCTTAGTTGCACTGGCTGTTATATGTGGAGCAGATTGGCTAGTCAGCTCCAGCGCCTCTCCTGATACAGTAGGTTTTGCCTCTTCACTCTACAAAGCAGTGAAGTGGTTCTGCAAGGGCACCTCAGTTTTTGGAGGAAGTCCAAAAACCAACCTCCTGTTGGTCTTTGCAGTTACAGGCTTCCATTCTGTGTAACTAACCTCTCTTCCTTCTGTGTGTGCCAGCGTGGGGGTTTTTCATGTAGTTATATTAGCCTCTGTGCTGGTATCACTTCTGCTGAAGGGTCTCTCTGAGTATTTGCCTAACTGAGCTCTGTGCACCCTCAGAGCTTTAAAAGATGTGAGTTCTGTTTACTATCCTTTTAATGCAGCGCATTTTTCTTGTTTAGCTGATCATGGCTCTTATCCCACCAAACTTTCATCTCACTTCATCCCACCAGCCATCCTGGGCAGTAGCCTTCATTGTAAACTTCTTTATAGTTTTAAAAAAGCTAGAAAATTCTGTGGTGATGCTGCTTTTGTCTTTCCTTCTAAAATTGCAAACCACAACTCTTAAGACAGGTCTGGAGCCCTGCTGCAGCTGTGTAACTGCATGAATCTGTGTTCAGCATAAAGGATCAAAAGTTTGGTGCTGGCTTGTCTGTCTTTTTACTTTTAAATAAGATTATCCTAATTTATACAACGTAATCAAGCATAAGCATAATTTTTTATCTCTATTTAAAACTGAGAAAAATTATGCCTTTGTGATCAGACTAGGTTTTTTTGTCTTTCATAAATATGTATGTATGCGTATGAACCTTAGGGATCCCTTCCAACTTGAGATATTCTATTATTCTATGTATGCATGCATGCTTATGTGTATATCATTATATGTGTGCGTGGTGTATATTTATCTATTTCTCCTCTACTCTGAAAGCTTCACTTCAATTGTTACCTTGTCTTGTACTTTCAATGTTTCCCAGGAACCGAGCTTTCAATTAATCTAACATTCATGTGCCATAAACTGCTGTAGGGCCTGCCTTCGCAATCTGGTGAGTCTGGAGTAGTGTTTCAAAGAGCTTTGAGACTTCAGCTGACCTCAAGAAAGTTCACAGGCAGGATTTAATTTTGGAAAAGCCCCTGAGCAATACATTCAGGCTTGCTTTGTCACTTGCATGCTGCTAACTGTGAGGGTCTAACCTCCAGCAATCCCAACACCACAATCCTTGGCTGGCATATCCTGTGGCTTCTGAGGAGCGCGTCAGTAGTTGCCTTCAGGTGACCCCTGCAGATGCAGAAGTTGACCCCACTGACTGCAGGTGGGAGCTTAGTTTCACCTAGGATGACCCCCACCACCCGCTATGGTGAAGGGAGATTTGACATACCATGTCTCCAGAAAGTCAGCATGCATCAGAGGATTGGCTTTTGTACAGCATGAGACACCACCATCTGTGAAGGTAAATAGAGTCTGCCTCTTACCATCCTTCAATAAACCATACAATGGTTAAAAAACGAGACCAGCACTAATTTCCAAGCTCATGTATAGTGGATAAGCCTCATGTATACTGGTTCCTACACTTATTTGATATAGTGTGGAACTGAATTAAATCAGTGCTGTTTAATATCTTCATCAATGATATAGACAGTGGGATCAAGTGCTCCCTCAGCAAGTTTGCAGATTACGCCAACGTGAGTGGTGCAGTCAGCATGCCAGAGGGAAAGGATGTTTTCCAGAGGAACCTGAACAAGCTAGAGAGGTGGGCTGGTGCAAACCTCATGAGGTTCAACAAGGCCAAGTGCAAGGTCCTGCACCTGGGTTGGGACAATCCTTGTTATCAATACAGGCTGGGGGAGGATGCGATAGAGAGCAGCCCTGAAGAAAAGGAGTTGGGAGTACTGGTGGATGAAAAGCTGGACATGAACTAGCATTGAGCACTTGCAGTCCAGAAGGCCAATTACATCCTGGGTTGCATCAAGAGAAGCATGGCCAGCAGATCAAGAGAGGTGATTCTCCCTCTCTACTCATGAGACCACACCTGCAGTACTGTGTCCAGCTCTGGAGCCTTTGGCACATGAAGGACATGGACCTGTTGGAGTGGCTCCAGAGGAGGGCCATGAGGATGATCAGAGGGCTGGAGCACCTCTTCTATGAAGACAGGCTGAGAGAGTTTGCGTTGTTCAGCCTGGAGAAGAGAAGGCTCTGGGGAGACCTGATAGCAGCCTTCCAGTACCTGAAGGGGGTCTACAAGAAAGGTGGGGAGGGACTGTTTGCAAGGGCATGTACTGATGTGATGAGAGGTAATGGTTTTAAACTAGAGCAGGGTAGGTTTAGATTAGACATCAGGAAGAAGTTCTTTATAATAAAGGTGGTGAGACACTCAAACAAGTTGCCAAGAGAGGTGGTAGAGGCTCTGTCCCTGGAGACATTCAAGGTCAGGTTTGATGAGGCTCTGAGCAATCTGATCTGGTTAAAGATGTTCCTGCTTGTGCAGGGGGCTGGACTAGATGACCTCTAAAGGTCCCTTCCAACCCAAACTGTTCTATGATTCTATGATTCATTCTATGATTCTAAACAGCCCCTAGATACAGCATTGAAAACACTGTGTGACACATGTCCAGTCTGGAGCACAGTAGCAAAGAACACCTCTTGATCTTTTAGCCAAGATAGAAATGGTTTATAAAATATTTGGAAGAGGAAGGAAGAGGAGGTTAAGATCATCTTTTTTTCACAGAGTTTGGGAAAGGGGACAGGTGCAGAGCACTGAAATCTTGAAGGACCTGAGACTTGATTATACCATGGAAAAACACTATACTCCCAATATACAGGTTTTCTGTAGGTGCTGGTAGGTTATGAGAGAGACCAGAATTTGAAAACCACGAAAAAGGTCTCCTGATGATAATAGTAAACAAAAAATACAGTCTGACTGGTTATGACAAATTGTGCAGAGTGAGAAATTATCTCTTTCCTTGAATCCATAAGAAGGAGTCTGTGAGCAAAAAATCCATCAGGGACACATCAGGCAGCCGAAGCCTGTGCAGGGAACCATGACAGTGACTGAGACAACTCCAGGACAAGGATGCTGTCTGGTCACATCAGAGTGTGAGAAACACATTGTCTTGCAGCAGTGTGCACATTTCTGCAGATAGGATACAAAACTCCTTGTGCTTATTTGAAACTAGGCAGGGGAATGAAGGCTAAAGTAAAATGACTATTTTCAAGGAGAGTAAAAGATAAATGGTATGCAACTGTTATAAATGGGATAATTGTAGGGTAATTTTGAGGTGCAGAGTCTTGGTAGGGAACTCACTAATTGTAGCAGTAACACCGTATCAAGCTGAGATTGCCTAGGTAAGCAGATCAGAACCACATAATTTGGATATGGATGTCACAGAACTGGAACCAATGAGCAAATGGTGGATTGTTTCTTTGGAAGGAGTTTTAGAAGAGAAAGGGAGATAGAATAGCTACAAAAGTGTGGATTCAGAAGTAGAAAAAAAAATGAAGAAAAAAAAGGGAGAATAACATATGAAATCAGGTAAAGATAAAAGATTAGACCTTCCAATAGCAGGAGTGCTGATGCCTATGGAAGGTAATGAAGCTGACTGCAGATCCAAGACCATCAGAAAACTGGAGGGAAACCTATTGGTCAACCTGATAGAGTCTCCCTCACGAGAAAGGAGGGTAGGTTGACTATATGTACATCTGTATTACTAAGATGAACCCCAACTTCCCTTTTAATTTTTTATCAGGAGGCTTACCTTTCAGATTATGTAGGAGAAACTGTACCTGTATACTGTGGCCCACCCCTGCTGTCGATGTGTGAGAACACTAAATAAATAATTGCATGGACTGAGGAGTGATTTTGACATTGAGGAGGCAGTGTGTTAGACAAATCAGATGTTCTGTTGACACTATGTTTCCGATCCATAGATTTCTGGTTCTTGCATTGTGATCACAGGACTTTCCAAAGAGCAGTGCTTTAGTTTGAAATTGTTAAGATTTTTTTTTTTTTTACATTGAGAATAGAAATACTGTTATGTATCTTCTGCCCCAGGACAAAACATGGTGCTGACTGCTTCTACAAGCAAGAATTTCTGTGCTTTCCAAGGCTTGCAAATATTCATGTATTGTATGTATTACATATTGTATGTGTTACAAATATATGTTGGGCTAATGATGCAAGTCAACATCAGATCTATGAATAGTTGGGACCATTCACAGATGGTTATGACATAGGAATAAACACAGGAATTCTAGCAAATGCCAAAAGTATCTTTAAGTAGAAACTGTACTATTAGTATGCTCAGTGATCTCAAAGCTACCAAAAGAGAATACAAGGAAAATCAATACGATAAGAATAGAACGAAAAAGAAACAATAGCTGAGGGGAAAAAAAAGAAAAGGTAAAATTCATCTAACTGAAGATAATGCAGTAACAGCAAATGCCCTCCAATTTCATGCGGCTGAGACAATGAGGAACACAGGACTCACTACAGCCTACATGTTCTTTTACCAGGAGCATAAGAAGCACAGAACTAAAGCACTTCACCCGGCTACTGCTAGTATTAAAAAATTCTCTGACTTTGAGTGCTAGAGACACATGCCCTCTCAAAGTATATGAAAATCCATATGCCTTGCCATTTCTACTCAAAGGGAGAATTTTTTTCTTAGATGTTAGGCAGTCACTGGTTAAAATAAAGAGCTATGCTACGGATAAGAATATGCCTGTCCTCTCCTACTCCCTCTTGAATAACCTTCTATACTTTCCCACTCATTGAAATCTAACACTGTCCTGGTACCTGCAGACCTAACCATTAAGTCTTTGTTCCTTATTATAACACTCCAATATCAATATCTTTCTATCATTTGTAGACTTACATTCTCTCATTGGAGATGAAAATTAGAACATAAATTTAGATTACTAGTTACACAGGACAAACAGGAGTACTGAATCTGTTTGTCAAAACTCACGATTTTAAGACTGTGATACAATTTTATGAAACAACAAAACAGGAATGATTTATCGTAAATCATTATTTTCCCTATAACCAAAAGGGCAACCCATAACTGTGATTGTCAGGCTAACAGATAATGTCTCTCTGCAGGCAATGTAAAAGTTAGAACACCTACCTGAAATGAAAAAGTTAGAACACCTACCTAAAGGTCCTGAAATTGCTGGGAAAAAGGCACATCTGCTTTACAGATACCAGGGGTGGAAAGTAGCCTGCGGCACCCAAAAGCACAATACACCAGCTTGGTCTGTGTTTCAGCATTGAGCTGCCTACAGCAGCTCTGTGTGATGCACTGGCTCCCAAGTCAACTTTCTCAAAGACCTTTTCCTGACACATATGTACATCATTCATATTGCTGAACAGTGATTACTTCAAGTGGCAACTTTTTCATGGTACCTCTTTCTTGTCTATGACTACCTATTATTATCATGGCGTTTAAATTAATTAAATTAATTTTAATTAAATTAAAAAATTTAATGTGTAAAGTTAATTGAAGGCCAATGACAAGAAATTGAGACAGTCCTATGAATAACTGCAACTGAAGACAGAAAGATAGGTGTTTCTTTGTATACTTGAATTGATACTGTACTAAGAGCTTTTACATTACTGTCCAGCCTCTTGGATTAGATAGGTCAGGCATGCAAAGCACACTGTAGATGCTATATTTACTTTTAAAGTATCTCTGTCACATGGCTATACATAGCTATTCCCATTCAGGGCAAGCAGCCTCAACAAATGCAATGCTCTATGAATTTGCCAAAGGAGTTTATCTAAACCAGTAATACAAAAATTTACAAAAAACCAAAAGAATGCTTTATCTGTACCTGGAGTCTTCAAAGCCATAGTAAGTGATTCTATTTTCTCTATCTTTTAAACAGAAAATACTTCTATTATGTGTTTTATCTGAAATTGGGATTAAAAGCCTTTTATCTGTTTTCTTATAATAGCAACATAATTAAAAGTTTAGTGTTATATTTTAGCCTATGCTTTGTTTCAAGGCAGTATTTGTACTAAAATTCTAGTATGTTTTTGACAACATGTAATAATTTTGAATAAAAGGAATCCAGATTTGGTTAGACCATGCAATGATGAGGAAAACAGGCAAACAAATAATATTACCCTGTTTATTAAATAATAATATTAAGCCATTGAGTGGAAAACAAGCTTCCCAATGCTTCAAGCCTTTGGCACGCTGATTACTGGATTTTCTATATATGAAAACTCTGCTTTTTTAGATATGGATAATTTGAAAAATAATGAATGCATATTATGATTACTGTTACTCTCATGGTCTTTGTTTCCCACAGAGATGGGTATTCTTGCTCTACTTGCTCTACCATTGCTTGTCTTAGGGATCAGTGGAATTATTTATATATACCAGTCAGTCAGGCGGCTATTGGCCAAGTCAGCTGTGCAAAACAAGGTGGTGGTAATCACGGATGCCATTTCTGGACTGGGCAAAGGTGAGTTGTCTCATTTCTTCTTAGTGTCAGAGAAAAGAAACAGCCAGAGAACCAACCTCTAAGTGATAAAATGTGCCTCCATTACCCTGTATATATTCATAACTGCAAAAAATTTTAGGAACTGCAGAGCTTTTTATTTATTTAATTCAATAGAATGAGAGATTTTGTAAGCACATTAAGAGTACTATTTTTAGCATGTTGCTACTATGAGATCTTATTACATATGTTGCAACCGCAGGGTAGCAGCAAATCAGAATAAACAGAATGTGCTCTTTACACATTCCTTTTCAGCCCTTAAAGGCTTCAACATTTTCTGCTCCCTGTAAATAACAGTTCTCACCCCTCTGTCCCTGTTCGTATGTCTGCCCCCTCTATCACCCACATTACTCCTCTTCCCTTAACACCCTCCTCGCAGTACCTCCAACTGGCCTGGCTATGTGTAATAATGGGTTCAGTGGACAGAAGGAAAGGGTATGTGATAATTTATCTATTTATATAAGCTGATTGTCTGGGTGGCCAGCCACTTAGTATATACTTCTTCTTGGCTCATATTTCCTGCTGGATTGATGGTACTGGGTCATATATTGCTTATGCACAATTGGGCTTTTGGCATCACTTGAGGGGCAGATGCAAGTGCCTTATAAGGCAAATGTAGCTTGAGGCTACATTTTGTCATTTTCAGTGAAGACTTACTGTATGTTGGAAACCTTGCATGCCCAAGCAGAAAATAGATGGGCAAAGAAAATGCTCTTGCAGAATTATTCCTTAGCAGAACAGAGCAGAGGCCTGCAACAGAAATACACACTATTCTGGCAAGGAGTGCTCCTTATCAGAGCCTGTTAGGACAAGGTATGAAGTAATTCTGACCTCCACATGCCAACTGGTCTTTCCCTTTCCCTGACACAATTTAGTTTCAGTTGCAGATAACATTAGCATACATTTTCTCTAATTGGTTATATTTCAGTATTTTTGTTTGGAGAGGCATGATTTAGAGTTCTCCAGCTGAAACTGGGTGTTGCATAGAATCATAGGATGCCTGGAGGTTTCTAGACAAAAGTCCTGCTTGAAGCAGGAGCACCACCCATTGGGTGTGACTTCAAGCCAAATCTTGGAAACCTCCAGGGATCAAGAACATGTATTGAACATTTCTCAACATTTCTTCAGGTATCTTGCTCCAGCACCGCATGACCCTGGGGAAGATTTTCCTGAGTTCAGTTTCCTTATTAACCTTTCTTCATCTTTTTGTTTGTTTGTTTGTGACTACCTTCTGCCTGTCTCTTTAGGCTAAAAAAGGAGTTGCATCCCGTGTCATCCCCCCCCACCCACCCTTTCTGACAGAGATGAAAAAGGAAGTAACTCAAAGCAATTTTATTTTATTGTCTTAAACATATCTACTGCCAGCATCCCATAGGGTGATTCCGAGAAGTTATTTGCAGGCTTAAATGATTCAAAAAAATGCAGAATTTACTGTGCAGTCCACTCATGCATGTGCAATGGCCATTCACTTTAAAATACCAGCTGTCTGGCCAGCTGCTGCATATTTGAGCTCTTAGGCAGCAGCCAAATTCCTTTTCCCACATGCCAGAATTTCCAGACTAAAGATGACATTCATCCAAGTTGAAAATGAGAAACAAACCCCATGATGATTGAAGATGTTTGCATTGATTTATGGTTTTTATTTAAGCCTGATTCCTGTTTCTTCTCAGTGCTATAACTCAGAAAAGTCCAAGATAGTTGTAGAGGAAAACTTCATTGTTTTCCCTTTTTCCTTTTTACTGCTGTTCACAAATTACTCTATTGCTGTTCACACATTTTATTCACAAGGTTGCCCTAACTCTTATATTTGTAGGAAAAATACTGGTGTAGTTGTCCTAGTACTGGCATATAAACTTTAAATCAAAAAATCTTTCTATGCTAGAAAAAATGAAAATGAAAGACATTCATAAAGTTACTGTTGTAAATAATGAAAAAGATAAATAAAACTCTCCAGCTGCACAGGCATACAAAAATACAAGACTGGATCCTGAAGTGCTTTCATATGGATATTAAGAGTCTAACATGGGCATTTAAGAAATCTAAGATGGGCATACAAACATAACTAGATTTGCCTGTGGGTACTGAAATCTGAAGAAAGTGCTTTTTGGAGGACAGACAGGGTTGTAGCACTATGGTTGTACTGTTACCCATTCAACAAAGGCCACAGGAGCTAGGGCAAATTAAACAGGCTGGAAAGGCATAAGGCTAATTGTAAGACCGTATTACTGTTCTTCCCATGCTGAATATATAACTGTTATACAGATTGATTTAGGGACTATATATGAGGGGTCCAAGGCTGAGAGCCTTTTGGAAGACCTAATCAGGGGGGAAAAAAGAAAAAAACAAACCAAAACCATGAGAGGAAGAATAACTCTTGATTTCCTGTCCTATGAGCACACATAACCCACTGCCAACTAAATGCCTGGTTGCACAATGGACACATCATCAGGCTTCAGGGAATGTAGCTGAACAAGAAATAGTTCAAGCTGGTCCCTGATGCCTCTGCTGACTACATGGAAGGTAGATAAAGGTCTTGGGATAGACTGCATAGGGAGGGAAAGGTCTGTAGAAGAAAGTCCTCTCTCATTGCTGCTCCATCTGTGGGCTAGTGCATGGTAAATTTCTCTTTCTCAAAGTTGTAGACAACTTTCATGTTGCCAAGAGTTTCATGAAGGTAGCATACAGACCCAGTTTTACTATTTACTGGGGTTGGTTGGGGCATTATACCTTTACATTACATTTTAATTTATTACTCACTTGTATTTTATTGACATTTACTGCTTTCTTTCTCATATATATTTATTCTTTCAAAATTAATGAATTTTAAAGCATAAATTCAATATATCATTAGTAAAACCAGCATCCAATTTTAAACAAAATAAACAAAATCAAATTGTTATTATTTCTTTTGAACACATTTCTCTCCTAGAATGTTCTCGGGTGTTTCACACAGGAGGAGCAAGGCTTGTGTTGTGTGGCAGGACATGGGAAAATTTGGAAGCTTTGTATGATGCTTTAATTAGTGTGGCAGACCCCAGTATGGTAAGTATTTCCTCACTCTGCTTTGAAAATTCAAGACGTGAGGTAAACACCTTGTTTAGGTACACAAAGTGCTTTTAAACCCAGTATAACATGAAACGTGATTGACTTTTACTGGTGATTTTGGTCACCCAGGTAACACACCCAACACAGTCCAGAGAAAGACAGAGACACCTCTGAAGGTCTTCAGAGTATGATGCCAAAAGTATAGGTCAGAAATCCTGCTCTCATGTGCTAATTCAAGGCAATTACAGTAAAGCAACTGAATGGTCCTGCATTTTGAACAAGCCACCTAACTAGAAATTGTAGGCAGAGGAATTCACCTGTTAATTTGAGTGAAAGGGATCCAAAGTGCTTCATTTAATCACAGG
The DNA here is from genome assembly GCA_025774025.1 of Xenus cinereus. Lineage (NCBI taxonomy): Eukaryota > Metazoa > Chordata > Aves > Charadriiformes > Scolopacidae > Xenus > Xenus cinereus. The sequence goes on from JAOXJK010000003.1 coordinate 24,207,036, forward strand.
TACTATCACCCATTTTTCACATAATTAGAGTGATCAAGGATTAGGAATGAGTGTAAAGACTGAATTAATTTTGAGTTTCTCCACTATTTTGGGACAAGGCCCAACTAGAAGGGTATGGGAACATATGAATATATGCTTTCCTCTTTACCACTGACTGGGTCACCATGCAAATAAACATGCAAGGCTGACACTTCTTTGGAAGGTATTTCTTTCATGCTTATGGGAAAGTTTCCCTTCTGTGACCAACAGACAGCTGGCTTATTTCAGGGCACAGGTGTTTCTGAAGGCACCCCTCAAATTCTACAGCCACTGTTCACTAGACCAACAAATATTTACATTTGGCTTTTTCTTTTTTTTCTCTAGTGAGCTTGTCCTAGTTTGAGGTGGCACAGAGCCAACATTCTGTTCAGTGAGAGAGGCTCTTGCTCTTACTTGCTGTAGCAATCAGGGTTAGATGACTTGGTTGTTTACCCTGTGGAGGGTTTGCACCTGTGGGGAGAAGTGGACAGGTCAGGTAAGCCAAACTGACCAATAATGTATTCCATCCCATCTGCTATGCTCAGTATAAAAGGGATCAAAGAAGACAGTTTACCTCCTTTCCTTCAGCTCTTTTTCAATGGCTCTCTTTCTTCAATGACTGATGTCTGAGGACAGCCCTGTCAGTTCATCTACCTTCAATCCCCATCAGGGAGTTCTGGAATCCAGTTCCCATTCATTACAGAGTCTACTGGCACTTTCCCAGTGCCTGATGGTGACACCTCCCTGGGAGCTTGATACTGTTTTGTATATAATTATATATATCTATTTCATTATTTCCTTCTTATTTTATTGTTAATATTTTATTAAAGTTCAGTTTTTCCTAAACTCGTAAATATCTTTATCTATCTTCTTCCTCTCCTTGTAGTGAGAGGTGGGGGATAGCATCTGTTATCTTGTCATTGGCCAGCCCAGCCCAAACCACAACAGAGTTTTGTTCATCTGCATAAATAACCGTAAAATACTGTGTCCTTGTTAGTCTGTGTGCACTCAACTAGGAAACAAATATTAAGTATGACTAAGGGCTCTGCATTATATTGTTGTAATAGTATAGTAAGAGAAGATACTCAAAGTTCATTCCTCTGTCCTGTAGCTGATAAAATCTACATCTTTGCAGAAATCATACAAATGTAAACACTATTTGGATAACATATAGCTGAATATATTCCTACCTTCCAATTGCCCCCCCATCTATATGGAAGTTATCTACCTACACAATATCCTATCTACATTATATCCTAGACTCTGTGGTCAGCAAAGTTCTCCAGAGGGCTGCTTACAGAAAGACCATAACTTGGAGCAGTAGGAGTCACCCTCTGTGTCTATTGTCTGTCTCTACTGATTGCAAGAGAGACAAAACTCAATAGGGTAGAGCTAGTCCAGCTTACCTTTCCTGTGGTTCATCTGAATTTCAGAATCTATGAATACCCATTGCTGAACTACCCTCTTTCTAGAGTGGGTTAAAAGAACAAATTGAAGGTTTTGTGAGAATGATAAAAGCATTTTCTTCAAATATCAAGGTACATTTATAAGACAAATAAATAGAAATACATTTTTATAATGCAGGTATCCTTGAAATAAGTCTTTTTTTATTAGACGTATGCACCAAAGCTCATACTTCTGGATATCTCAGACATAAACTGCATTCAAGATGTAGCTAAGGAAATCCTGAATTGCTATGGATGTGTGGATATACTGATCAACAATGCAAGTATGAAAGTGAAAGGAGCGGTCCAGAGCATTTCATTGGAACTTGATAAAAAGATAATGGATGCCAACTATTTTGGACCTATCACTTTAACCAAAGGTATTTTAATTCTTTTTCCTGTTTTGGTGTTGCCACTTACAGCTTGAGATCCAAGTTATTGGCATTACACTCTTTCATTTGCACTTACTTTTGCCTTCACTATAATCAAAAGAAATTCTGTGACAGTCAATGGACTGAATTTGAGGTGAAGATGATCAAAATCAGAGTGCTGAGGCTTGGAAATAGATTGGTCAAGAAATATATAAATAGGTATTTGAAAGAGACATCTTTCTAAATGTCTGCTTATTGTATTTTGCATATGGTGACTCCTTTATTTATGTGCCTTTGTTACATAGACAATTGTTTTCAAAACCCTTGCAAGGCAAGGCAGACTGACAATGAAACGTGACAATACTGCACCCAAATCTACATGTAGAATCCAAGTGAACCCTAGAAGACATTCAATTTCCAGCTACTGGGGTTTTGTGATACTTTTGATTGCAGTATTGAGACAAACTTCATTGTGCTATCTACGCTTCAGCTGTCAGTTCTTTTCACTATATACATTGAACTCTTTTACTTATCTGGCTCATTCTTTTATTTCTTATTTTTCAGCCATTCTTCCCAACATGATCTCAAGAAGAACTGGCCAAATTGTTCTAATTAATAGTATCCAAGGAAAAATAGGAATGCCGTTTCGTGCAGCTTGTAAGTTACACAGAGCAAAAATGTACATTCTAATGTGTAAGTTGCGATTATTCCATGACAGTAATAAGAGGTTATTAAAAGTGCTAATTTAGTAAACTATTAGTACAATATTTGGCTGAAAAACTTTCAAAGAAATGGAACTCAGGAAGAAGTAATTAAAATACTATCTTTGAAGTATAACTACTGCCTAAGGTACTTGAGGACAAAAGGACATAAAATGTGATAGCAAGGTTTTTTTATGATCTTGGGAGACACTCAGGAAACAGCATACTTGTAGTTCTAATATCTGTACCATACATATTAGTAGAAAGCATAATGAATAGTGAAGCAGCATATAAATATAACATACTGGTAGATACTAGCAACTGCTTTGTTAAAGGCATACTCGTGCACTTAATGGATTTATGTGTGGAAGTTTAAAAGGAAATATAATAATTGTATTCTGCTTGGCTTTCCAGAAAATTTTCAAGAAGGTCTTTCATCCAAAGCTCTTAATAAAACATAGGACTTAGCTGTCCTGAATTTTAATGAAAGGTCTTTACATTAATAAAATGCAAAGTTAGTCAACAGAAAATACCAGATAGATGTAAATAGACATTTTAAATTGTGACAGGAGGTCAGAGTGGATGAAAAGCTCTCAATTAAAAGGTCTGTGAGACTTCAGGATTGTGACTTATAGTTCCAAGAAAGCAAAATACAGGGACAGAAACTGCAAGAAAAGCAGTAGAGGGAAGAAAAAATAAAAATGAAACTGTCTTTCTGTCTTTGTGTAAAACTATGCAGTGCCCATGTCTTGAATACTATGTGCAATTCTCACACACACACACACACCCCATCTCAAAAGAAGTATAAGAACTACAAAAAAGGTTCAGAAAAGAAATGACACATTGATTTGACATCTGAAATTGTCTCCATCTAGGAAACAGCCAATAGTGTCAAGACACATTATGTATGTATAGATCATGAGTAACAGAAGCGCTAACATAGATAGTTTCCAATGCCTTTACCGATATCTATGTTGCATGAAATGAAGCTGCCAGAAGAAGGAATTTCAAAACAAATGAATGGAGAAGCTTCTTTCCATTCCCGAAGCCCACCTGCCTCTTTTAGATTATATTATGCACAGGTTGATTTTTCACTGCAAATTGAGTCAAATAGGTGGTGATCGAGTACTTTGCAGGTCTGCTGCACCTAAAACATAGTTCTGGTTTTTGGTCAAGTTTCACAAACTGTCACCCTTTTTTAATACCATTCTCAATTAAAAAAAAAAACAAAAACAAAAACAAAAACCCAAAACACTAAGAGCAGTTAAAAAAAATCTTAACATTCAGTTACTTTAAAATTAACTTTAATATTAAAAGCATCTTGGATTGCTGTTGCAGGGCAAAGGCCTAGTTAGTTTACAAACCACTAGTACTCCTACATTCCAGAAATGAACATGTATTTCACTGCATTTTACTGATATGTCTCAAACTGCAGCAACAGATGGCATGGAGGCTCGTGTCAGGGACAGCTGTCCATCCACCAAAGACTTTTTTAAACTGTAGAGATAATAGATGTATTATTCCTTAACCCAGGACTTAATATTTCTGATTGGGAAATCCAGACACATGCTCTTTCACATGTATAGGGAGACTGACTGCATACCTCATGCATGAGGTATGCAGTCAGAATATACAAATAAATTTATGTATAAATAAATTTATTTTGTTTGTTTTAAATACATCATATGATAATTTCACTGGGTGAAATAATTCACTGTTCTTTTGCCTGTTCCATACTCAGTTTTCTAAGCATTCATGTTTTATGGAGCTCTATCTATATCCATGCATTCATACATCCAAACATGCATACATGGAGTTTTTTCTTTCTTTCAGATGCTGCTTCTAAGCATGCTGCTGTAGGCTTTTTTGATTGTCTTAGAGCTGAGATGGAAGAATTTGATATTTCTGTCAGCACTGTGAATCCAACTTTCATCTGTTCATACCATCGCCAACCGGCACCTGGCAACTGGGAGGCATCTATTTGGAAATGTAAGGTTTGATGCATCAAGAGAGACAGTAGATAAGGCACATATAGCAGTATAGAGGCTTTTCCCAGAGAGAAGAAAGGAAAAGGATGGAAATGAGAGAAAGAATGAAAGAATGAACAGGTTAGGGGAGCAAAAGATAGATTGGAGAGATCAGATGAGCCTGGTGAAGAGAGAAGAAACATGGAAAAAAACACCATTATGTGAGAAAATAAATACACCAGGAAATGGGGAATGGAGGTAGAGCAGAGCATGAAAGGTCCCAAGGGAGAGTTCCACTGCACTCCAGTTGCTCCTTCTCTTAGAGACTGCGACGATTTTACTTCAAAACTGTAAAAAGATCTTAGGGACATACTGATTAGGAGAATGGAAAGGATAAGGGATTCAAAGTGTGTAGGAACTTAACTAATTTGACTGATGCAGTAGCTGTGTATCTTTTCACCATCCTTCCCTCAAATGTGTATGGTTGTCTATCTGGCTGTCTGTGTGTAGCTCTCACTCCTCTCTGTTTGATTTACAGTCTTTTTCAGAAAGGTGTCATATGGTGTGCACCCAGTGGAGGTGGCAGAGGAAGTCTTGCGCACAGTGGGCAGTAAGAAACAGGAGGTACTTATGGCCAACCCTATCCCCAGAGCAGCAGTTTACATTCGCACCTTCTTCCCGGAGCTGTTTTTTGCCATTGTTGCCTCAGGAATTAGGGAAAAGCTGAAGACAGAAGACGAAAACTGATTTTGTATGGTTCTTTTCCCTGCTTTTGGCCTGAAAAAAGAGTTTGTTTCAAATGTCAATGATTTCTGCTTATCACTATGGGAAGAACAGAGCAGGAGGCTTTATTAAACATGAACCATCCAGTGTCTCACTTAGTGTTTTGTTACCTTTGACATACATTTGTCTGTAGGACTTCGACTCTTCTGGATTTAATGAGTATGAAAATATGTCAATGTTTGCATTACAATAGTATGGAAAAAAACTCCACTAGGAACTCTGTCGCTGTTACATGAGAGTGATTCCCAATCTAAATAGGTAGATCAAAGTTTGGGGACTTGCAGCAACTTATCAGAATAATCTGACAGTGCTAGGACTCATGGGAACTTAAAGGAATAAAGGGATGGGGAAGTAGGGAGATGTGGGAAACAGAGGAGTAAAAATGGGGTTAGAGCCTGGATCGCAATGTTCCTCAGATTTGCTTTTGGAAGTACTTCAGGATATCATAGAATCATAGAATGGCTAGAGTTGGAAGGGAGCTTAAAGATCATCTAGTTCCAACCAGGGCAGGGACAACTCCCACTGCACCGGGTTGTGCAAAGTCCCATCCAGCCTGGCCTTGAACCCCTCCAGGGATGAGGAAACCACAGCTGCTCTGGGCAACCTGGGCCAGTGTCTCACTGCCCTCATAGTGAAAAATTTCTTCCTGATATCTAATCTATATCTACCCTCTTCCAGTTTGAAGCCATGGCCCCTTGTCCTATTACTATGTGCCCTTGTAAAAAGTTCCTCTCCAGCTTTCCTGTAGGCGCCCTTCAGATATGGAAAAGCCACAATAAGGTGTCTCCGGAGCCTTCTCTTCTCCAGGATGAACAACCTAAACTCTTTCAGTCTGACCTAATAGGCAAGGTGCTCCAGCCCTTTGATCATCATTGTGGCCTCCTTTGGACTTGCTCCAACACATCCATGTCCTTCTTATGTTGGGACAAAGATATGTTGGGATATGTCTGGATTCACAATCAGGCATACAGATGCTTCCTGTGTTTTTGACTTCTTTTCTTCTTTTGCATGTCTTATGCAAATTCCTGGGTTTGAGATGTTTTTCTGACTGGTACTAACCATTGAGTTCCCTTGTCCACTCTGCTACATGTGGTAATTAATTATCATGTTCAACACGACCTTGGCCATTACTCATGTCAATTGTATAAATTCCACATATTCCCAAAATTCTCTCACTTCTAGTCATTCTAGCCTTCTCTTCCTTATCACATTTTTCCAGTTCATGCTGAGGATTCACCCCGTTTTTATCTCATCCTGTGAGTTGAACCAGAATATATATAAAGTTAATGCAAGGGTGTCCTGAGTCTTCAGTTTTACATCTAAGAGCTTAAATTCTGTCTCCCAAGCTCTTCTCTGGCCTTTCTTGTGACATCAGCACTCATAGACATCATGACCACCTGCTTTTTGCAGACACTGTCAAAATGCCTTGTTTGCAGAATACTTACAAAGGACATACCTACTCAGAAAGCAGGCAACCAAACTGTTCTTACTGATACAAGAAATCCCATTGCTATACAACTTTCAACACCAGCCACACTTATCTACCTCTTTCTATCAGTAAGAGTCATGGAAAGAATTCTCAGTGCAAGGAAACACATGGTTATCATCTTGCATGGGCATTAACTTTTTCTTGTATCTCCAATTCAATTTCTCTGTCTTCAAGAGCCATACATGCATCTACCTTGCTCAGGGAAGTAGTTCACAATTAGTGAGAAGTAGTCAGTTCCTGCATTGCGTGCTGGAGCTCCATCTATTTTCTGTTGTAGCACTGGGGTTTTATTGCTGTTTGGATGGCTATACCTTGACTGTGAAACCAAGCATCTACTTTGTCCACAATTTTCTTACTCCTTACCAGAACTCTACTCCCTCAAAGAAACGGACTTTTGCTGTGGTCCCAGTTATACTTGTGTCTGTACCTCAGCAAAAGCCAAGTCCTTCACAGTTCCACAAAACCAAGATATGGAATAACGGGGTGATTTCATCAGAAAAGAGTCAGAGAATCATAGGACATCACAGATAAAAATGAATCAACATTGTCTTGCTTTGTTGTAAAAACAAATAGATTGCACGTTAAAATAAGCTGAATAATCCTTGTGCTCCATTTTGCAGTTTGTAGATATCAGCACAAATTCTTCATTGACTTTGAATATATTACTTTTTAAATGTAGAACAGTTCAAGAAATCACAGTGAAAATCAGTGAGAGGGACAAAGGTAAAGTAACACCTGTGATCTCTTAAGAAGTTTTTAAAGAACAGTTGTATTTTAATCTAGAAATAGGGAAAAAAAAGATAAATCTAAACAATTTTCAAGTACTTAAAATGTACTGCCAAGAGGATAGAACTAAACTTCTCTCCATTTCTGCTGTAGTAGGACAATGTGCTAAAGTTACTGCAAAGGAGATTTACAGGGAAAGAATTTTCTGCTAAGAATAGTTAAGTACAAAGGATAAATTGCCACAGGAATTTTAGAATGCCTGTCTTTGGAAGCTTTAAAGAAGAGATTAATGAAACATCTGTAAAAAAGCAATGTAGCTTTAGTTTATCCTGCCCAGAAGAAAAGAAGGATTATGTGACCTTTTAAATGGGTCACACTTTCTATAATTCTGTGGCTTTTTCTCATATTGAGAATAAGATTTCTCTGCTGGTATGTATGAAGTAATATGTTTTCTTCCAGGGAAAACTATTATTTAATCTGAAGTTTTCTATTTCATTTGTCCATCTTTGCCTCACTGTCTAAATACTTGTAGATATATGTTACATATAATAAATATTATGACAATAAAAAGAAATATTATGAGATGAGTTCGTTAAGGGATGTTTTCTGTGAGCCATATTTTAATCTATGTAGATTCTTTACTAATACTAACTTTTATATGTGAGGACAAAACTAGGCCTGCAGATTTAGTTGTAGAAGTCATAGGAAAAAGATACTCAGCTACGGCTCCTTTAATTTTTTAAGCTTCTCACATGCCTTTAAAGTGAGCCGCAGTTGCACTGTTTAAATTTATATTTTTTGTGCTGAAGTCAACTATTTCTTGGTGTTGACCAAGAAAATTGGCATTGCTGGACAAAAGGGCCCTTGAACTAAGGAAGAATAAAAGAATACTAAGACTGGGAAGTCATTGAAGGGACCTTTAAGATCATCTAGTCCAACCATCAACCTAACTCTGATAAAAAAACCAAAAGAAAACCATACAACTCCCTCCCCTCGGCCCCAACACACACATTACTAAACTATGCCTCTAAGCACTATGTCAACCGTCTTTTGAAAACCTTCAGGAATGGTGCCTCAACCCCTTCCCTGGGCATCCCCTTCCAATGCTTAATAACTTTTTCAGTTTAAAAATTTTTCATAATATCCGATCTGAACCTCCCCTGGCACAGCTTGAGGCCATTTCCTCTTGTCCCATTGTCTGTGACTTGGGAGAAGAGACCAATCCCCACTTCTCTAAACCTCCTTTCAGGTAGCTGTAGAGAGCAATAAGGTCTCCCCTCAGCCTCCTTTTCTCTAGGCTAAACAAGCCCGGGTCTCTCAGTCTTTCCTCATAAGACTCTCCAGCCCCCTCACCAGCTTTGTTGCCCTGCCCTAGACCCACTCCAGCACCTCAATGTCTTTTTTGTAGTGCCAAGTACAGGGGGACAATCATCTCCTGAGTGCTATTCACCACACTTCCTGATGCAGGCCAGGATGCTGTTGGCCTTCTTGGCCACCTGGGCACACTGCTGGCTCATGTTCAGCCTGCTGTCGACCAACACCCCCAGGTCCTTTTCTGCCAGGCAGCTCTCCAGCCACTCTGCCCCAAGCCTGTAGCGCTGCAGGGGGTTTGTGTGACCCAAGTGCAGGACCTGGCACTTGGCTTTATTGAAACTCATCCTGTTGGTCTCAGCCCATCGATCCAGCCTGTCTAGATGCCTCTGCAAAGTCTTTCTACCCTCCAGCAGGTCAACACTCCCACACAATTTGGTGTTGTCTGTGAACTTACTGAGGGTGCACTCGATCCCCTCATCCAGATTATTTATAAAGATGTTAAAGAGAACTGGCCCCAGTACTGAGCCCTGTGGGACCTGTGCCCATAACTAGAAACATGAAATTGTTCTTCTTCCTGCTTTGTGAGAGAGTGTGTGTGTTAACTTGTAGTAATCAGATAGCAAAACAGCACTGCAGAATTACTTCACAGAGTCACTTTATTCACAAACTGAAGTTTGATTCAGGTGTGTGATTCTTAGCAGGATTTTCTTTAATTAAGTTATTCTAAGATTTAAGCAACAGGACTAGAAGGTCCTAGTAAAGAGCTTCCAAAAATGGTAGAATTTGTTCCTTCATTATATTATAGTTAAGTGCTTGAGTTATACAGAAAATATAGATAACACAAAAGGAAGGCAGACTGAAACCATAAACAAGAGCTGCAATTAATAGTTGAGAAGAGCTGTGTTCTAGTCTCAACTATATGTTATTGCACACTCCAAGTGTCAGTTTATTCATCTGAACAATGGAGATAATGAAGTTTATCAATATTAAGCTTTTGAAAAGCTGCAGGTTATAAGCACTTGACATAATCGTGTCATATGCCAAATCAGTGATCATTATTCCTGATTCTTTAGGGATGGTTGTGTAACTTTCTTAAAATTGCATTTGTCTTGTCCGTGGTAATTCCTGTGAAACAATGTTATTTGAAGATTCTCATCTCTGGCCCTTTGTCTGATGAGAGGGCAGTTGGGTTGAAAAAACATTATATTCCAGTTCTTCGTTTAATCATATTGTGTGCCTTAATATAAGATTGATTTTTCTTAAGTGAGTTTATGTGAATGTCATTAATGGTCATAACGTTAACTTGGTTTCTCTGCTTCTAACCTAGTCACAGAATTTGATTGTTGTATGAACTGCTGAGCTTCCTAACTTTTTTTCCTGTAGTTTTTCTTCCTTTTTTTTTTTTTCCCTCCCTCTGGCCTCTCATTGAACTGTTAGAAATTTCAGTAGGGGAGAGGAAAAGACAAAGATGCAAAGCAACTGGGTCCAGCAGAAACCATTGCAAAAATAATAATATACCTTGGTGGGATAAAGTCTGTATTCTAAAGACTGCTCTTAGGAGACCTTTGTCTAAGGCCCTGGAGTCTCCTTCTGTATCACTTAATTGAAATCAGAATTAGCAACAGGGAAGCTTGCATATTATCAGCATGATCAGGACAAAGCCTGTGGTGCTGGGGGCAGACTTATAATAGAAGGGATTGTGGTACGGTGTGGGAAGATAATGCGGAAAGGATACAAAGGCCCACAGGGACAAAAGAAAAATTATTTAGGTTTAAAATAATTGTAACATACATTTTAAAGGAGGCAGCTGAATTGCAAACCTGGATAGATTTTGCTTATTAAAAGGAATGGTTCTGGTTTGATTTTGATGCTAGCATGAGGCTTTTCTGACAAGAAAACTCTGGACAAGCAGCAGCACCACTGCCATCCCAAAAACTGAGAACCGATAGTTCTGCTGTACAGGAGGAAATTATTTTATGAAATCTAGTTTATGCAAGCTTTTTACTCAATCTAATTTTTAAATAGTTGCCCCATATAGTGTTTCTTTTCAAGTACTCAAAGGAGGTGTCAAAGCTTCATGGAAAACTTTATTATTTCTGTTGTTCACACACATATATTTTCTCGGTCAGCTGCACCACTGGTGAAAGCTGCCAGATTAACATCCTTGGACACCAAAAGTCTCTATTTACTCACCTAATAGGTAAAACATGATCGATAGTAGAGTGTGCTCCCTTCCACACACAGACAAGCTGAAAGGCCGAGGCTGTTATCATGGAAAGCCTTATCCATAGAAAAGAAAAAGAGAGGGAAAGTTCATCTCTAAAGTGCAACAAACACTTGGTTTTAAAGACATCTGATATTCTGAAATAGACTGTACAGCCAAGAGACATGATAGTGACTTTTCTAAAATGGGCTACTGTGTAAGCATTTTAAAGGAGTCGGAGTGACTTCTTCAGCAGCTGTAGTTTATTTGTATGGTTTTCTCAACAGCAATAAATTTACAAAGTTTTTAATTATTTCTCAAGTCCAGGTTCGTAAGTCATGGGGAGTTCTTTCAAACAAACCACTTACTGCTGGAAATACCCTGCTTGAAATGCCTCAAATTATTTCAGAATGCAAGACAGTGTGACTAAGGTGGAGGAATAAAAGGAAGCGAGAACTTAAGCATAAAAGAGAATATTAGTTACATATTGGTAAGGAAAAGAGAGCACAGACAGAACATGAAGTAAGGACAAACACTGGAAGTAATGTAGAGCCTGGATTTTCTTGTAAGCGTGGTAACAGATACCATGTAATTGGAGGACAACACAAGGACACTAAGTGTCAGAGAGACACAGGAACTGCTGGGCCTGACAAGCAGAGTGGGTAAAGAGCAAAGAAATGAAACCTTGAAGCCATATGTTTGATCCTCTGCTCTGAGAAAGCATTCTTGGCATTGCAAGGAAAACTTATAAAGGCAGAGAGAGATATTATTTCACTCAGCAAGCTTGTAGAAGTTAGGGTGTCCTCTCTGCTTGCCATTCTCTCATCTTAGCAGAGAGATGCACATTTGTAAAGTGGGAGCTTAACTGGAGGAAGGACGGGTAGCCTACAAAACCTAATTCTCCACTGTTGTATTTGCAGTATGTATATCATAGTATATTTTAATCCCTTTATTAATGACCTGGAGGAGGCGATGGAGTGTGCTCTCATCAAGTTTGCAGATGACACCAAACAGGGGGAGGTGGAAGGTGGAGAAATAGAGGAAAGGGGTCAACACCACTTTATACACTTGAGGGTAGGGCTGCCATCCAGAGGGACCTTGGCAGGCTGGTAAACAGCGGCTAACAGAAACCTTGTATAATTCTGAAAGGGAAAATACAAAGTCCTACATGTGGGAAAGAATAACCGTACCCTTGCTGGGATAAATCCTTGGTTTATAATCTGGGAGTGACATGGCTGGTGACCATCTCTGCTGAAAAGGTCCTAGGGGGTGTGGGCAGCATGAGTCTACAGTACACCCTGATAGCAAAAGAGACCAGCAGCATCCTGGGCTGTATGTACAAGAGCACAGTCAAAAGGAAGTGATTATCCCACTGTAGTCAGCATTCATTAGATCACTGAGTCCGGTTTCGACTCCCCCAGTACAAGAAAGAAGCTAAGAAAATGAAAAACGTTCATTGGAGGCCACCAAGGCTGTGGGGTTGGAGCACTTGCCCTGTGAGGGGAGGCTGAGGGACTCCAGGGCTCTTCAGCCTAGAAAAGAAATGCTTTGGGGAAGGACCTAACACCTCTATGGAGGTTATCAACAAAACAGAATCAGGCTTCTCACTGCATGGTACTCTCTGTAGGTTGGACTAGAGAGTTCCTGAGGTCCCTCGCTACCTGAATTATCCTATGATGGTCTGTCTTCAAAGCTCTCCTTTAAAAAGTCTCTAGACCTTTCTGTGGTTTACTCAGACGTATATCCTAAAGAGCAAATCTACCAACCTTTACCATATAAAAGTTTTTCAGAAGTTGATTGTGAGAATAAAACAGGACAGAAGTAGGAAATTTGTTATTCAGGGTGGCTTTCTCTGAGCAACTCTCAAAATCTACATGTTCCATCTTCTTTTATAAAAAACACTTGCCAGAAATGAATTTTCCTTCTTTCCTTTCTGCCTTCATTGCTTCTTGTTTCCTTCCTTCCTGCATTTTCTTATTGGATTTGTTTTTTTAAAATATCCTTCCTGGTTCTTGTTCCAAGAGTAATACAAGAAAGAATGATTCTGTTTTTCCAGCTCAAGTCCCACTGGGTGTGCAAACATAAAATAATAAGTATAAATTTTCTTTTTTTAATTTTCTTTTTTATGTAAGAAGGCAAAATAACGACTTTTTTTTCCTTATTATAGTAGTGATTAGATAGAGGATCAGAATGTCTTCAGTCTTCAATAAACACTTGGGCAGACATAAAAGTCTGTAAGACTTTCATTTACACAAAGGAAGGAAATCAGTTCCAGATTAAGGCATCTCATTGTAGGTGTCTAGGGGAGATTTAGGTATCTAGGCTTCTGTTACAATCAATACATTCAGCAGAGACTGGACAGCTGTTCAGTTAACCAGTAGTAGATGTTTGTTTTAGAAGGAACTGAGGCACTTCTTAGGTGTTACTGGCTGTATTGTCTAGATATTCCCAGACCATAAATGGTCCTGAGATGCCTAGCTCACACATGGAAACCTTGCACTGAATCTCATACAAACTGACTCATTTCAGAAGACATTACAATAACAGGAAATCTAATGGTTCCCTGGAAGATAAGTTAATGGTATCAGTACAGTTTTGTAGTTAATACACTAGATTTATTTGTAAATTATTAGCCTATTTTCTGTCTATGCCATCATACATAAGGTGACCTATCTGCACAGATGTGGCCAGTTACCGTCCAAAAGAATACAATTTCATTTCATGTGCTTTTATTTTACACATTTTCTTATAGACTGTTTTACACTATTTTTTTATAAGTAAGATACATGTACTTTTATGAATTTTTGTTTTCTTATGAAATTGTGTATGTACTTGATCACTGCACAATAGTGTTGTCAAAGGGTATTTTACACATGAAATTTATATAATTTGGTACTTTAAATTCATTAATACCTGTCTGAATAGAAGTCTCTGAACTAGGACAGACTGTAGACTTGCTGAAAATTAACAGTGTTAAGCAGTATTGATATGTGTGCTAAAGAGGTGTGGTTGTGTGGACAGCAGCTTCATGGGGGTGATTCAGCTAGTTCTGGTATTACTTACAATTAAGGGATGATTTAAATCAGAAAATATGCAGCAATGTATGCCTGGGTTAAGTATATCATTACCTGGAGCATTTACAGCTGTCCGCGGTATCTCAAACAGAAAATCGAATCTAAGTAAGCCAAAACTACTAATGATATGTAAGATGATGAAACGAAATGTACACAGTCCTATTAGATTATAAATCAGATGTGGGAGGAGAGAGAGACCCATCTTTTAATCATAAACAAAGAAGTTCATGACTTGAGTGCTGTGCAATAATGTCCAACCTTACTGTCAATTTTAGGAGGCTCTACTATTTAGCCTTGGACATTATTTTTCATAAAAGCTGAAAAGATATAAATTCTCCATCAGGGGGAGAAAATCATACAATGATGACAGAGAAGACAAATGGAATGAAGGGTTACCCTTATTACTTATATATAGCATGCCATCACAAAATATTAATTAGGATTCCTATACTTATCTGAGGTAAAACAGAGGTTTAGGGGATTTTTTTAAACAGTTGAAGTAACTGAGAAAGTGTCAGTATTTGACCTTTTACTTATGGCTATAAAATTTCTTTGCATTTATGTTACTCTATTGAGTTCTGTGTCAGGCCTTCTCAAAACCTTTAGAAGTGTTGTAATTTATTTCTCCCATCGATTTATTAATTTAGTTATTAACAAAAAAGTCCTTTGCAAGAAGGTAGGCATTGCTAGATGTTGCCCTGTCATTAGATTCTAAGTATTCCAGGATTCCAGGTAAGTGCAGTGCTTAGTAAACTTGATTATTTACTATTACCTGCATTGATTTTAATTTAATATTGCCTGAAAATAGGGTAGGTTCAGACTAGATATAAGGAAGAATTTTTTTTACAATGACGTGGTGAAACACTGGAACAGGTTGCCCAGAGAGGTGGCAGATGCCCCATCCCTGGAAAGTTGTCTTTAATCTCCACTTAAATTATTTCCAGACAATCGTCACACCCACTGAAGTAAACATATTCCATATACCCCTCCATAACACGAATCCTCACATGGCCTAACATGGCCTGCAATCGGAAAATACATTAGCCTGGAATCCTTGCCTGTTTTATCACATATCAATATTTTCTACCTCAGATGCCATTCATCTCTAGTAACCACAAAGTATAAGATCTAAAAATGAATTTATCTTCATGCTGTCTGAAATCATGTCCCAAAAAGGAGCCTGAAAAAATGACTGTGAAACTACAAAGAATAACAAACATGTTTTCCTAAAACATTTTAAATTAGATCACTTTATGCACAGATATTTTAATTATAATATACCTTTCATTTCTATAACTACCTAGTAATACAATATTTTTCCACAGGTGCTTGACTCATTTAGTGCAAAAGATAAACCTGTTCTGGAGATTAATAAGGTTTGTGTAACAAAAGAGACTGTTGTCTATCAGTTTACTGACTCATTCGTTACAAAGTTAATAACTGAAGGAAATGAAGCAGGAACTGATTTCAGGAAAATGAAATTAGGAGCATCCAATTAACACCTCTAAGCTGAGCAATTGAGAAGCATCCTGGAAAGTTGTGTCTTATTTCTTTGGTTGTCTTATTTCATTTCAGATTGCCGAAATGGAACCTTTCCTTGGTGTTTTTTACCAGAATTGGGTTCCTCATTTCTGCAGTAGAGCCCTTGGAGGTGTGATTTGCTGCAAGGACAAGCTGTTGATGCCACAGGTGAAAAACATCGGGCTCTAACGAATTGGTATGCCTTAAATTGTTAAGTACACAGGCAAGAAATGTCTAAACATCTCTACTGAAACACTTGTTGACTATAATCTCTCTGTGCATCAAACTATTTTTCAGAAAAAAAATACAGTTTTTCTCTTTTGTTTCACATAGATACTAAATGCATAGCACCATAGAAAACTTGATAAGGAAATTAATTCCTGGAAATGTCTCTAATGGGTAAAAGGTTGAATAAGTCTCAGTAACTGAGACTTAAGGCCTTTTACCAAAAATTGATGACAGAACAAAATAACGTGATAAAACAAAATCTAAATGGCTTTGAATCAGGTAAAGGTTGTATATATGGTGTGTAGAGGAAGTTTTAGGCACTTTGAATCAAAAATTGTGTTGTACTGTGTATACACAAGGGAAGCAGAATAAGATTTTAAAATCAGTCTTAATTATTGCACTTTCCAATGCCTGAAATATAGTATTCTTTATCACATAGACTTGCTTATGCTGTAGTTCAAAACTAATCTATAACTGTCAATTCCTTGTTTGTAATTCCAGTCACAAATACAAAAACCTAAGCCTACATCAGTCTTCATTCAGATAGAAAAGAAAAATAAAAGCATCTTTATTTAGAAAATGATGCCCACTGATTTGCAATCAAAGCTATTAATTATAAACATGTCAGTATTTATGTTAAATGTAAGTGACAACTGGGAAGTACAGTAATATAGTCCCTACGTATCTATGCTATACTTTTGTCTAAAGATTACACTAATTTTTTCCAATATTCAAAGTCCTTTGGAATGTTTCTATTTGCATTCGTGTGATACATTTAAACTAGTATATAGTAAGCAGTAAGGAACTGTTTATTCCAAATGCAAAAATCTATGACAATATCTAAACTGCCAGTGCTAGAGCTGTTGACCTTCATTTTGAGTCTGCTTTCCCTGAGTTATTTTAGAAACAACAGTCACATATTTTAATAGAATTTATTAATTTCAGCTTTTAATGGATACCAGATTTGTCACCTCTGAAGAGCAGGGACCCCTGGTAACTCTCAAATTGGAATGTCATAGAATAAATGTCATGTGCAACTAAGACATGATTGCAGTATGTTTGGATCATTTTGCTTTCTGTCATCAGCACACAAGAGGGACACATTGGGACACATTATTCAGAAACTGGTATGATAAATCTCACAACAGAATGAAAAAAAAACCACCACAGAAAAACAGTATTTATCTCTTATGCAACCTCCTGTATCAGTAGGAATATTTTTTAAAATTAGGGAAGAAAAAAGATCTTTAAGGTGATAGGGATCGGGAAAACAAGTAACATGTGATTAGGTCAGTGACAAACAGTCCATTTATTTTAAGGTTTTGGCGAATGATTTTTATTTAGAGCAGGCATAGTTTACAGAAAGGTTTTAAACAGTTGAAGGGTGCCAGGGAAAATACAATGATATCCATTTGTCTGCCGAGTATATGAACTACTATTGTTTTTTATGAGGAAAACAGAAAACATAATTTAATTGTTTGAAGATTGACATTTCCAGGAATTAAATAATGCAAATTTAGATTAACAGTACCTCATCTATTAAGATATGTAAGGGTAGTTCTTGCCACGTATCTAGTTTATGCATTGTAACAAACCTGCAGCTGTGGAGACCTTCAAATGTGTTAGGTTTTTCCCTTGTTACAGCAAGAAAAAGAAAGCTGGGATTATCCTGCACTCAAAACAAAAGCTTTTAAACTTGGGATAAATTAGATGTTCCACTGGCTGTTGATAATATGGATTTATGGAACAATTGAAAAGCAATGATTCCATTTAGAAAAGGTCAGCTAGATACCTATGTCCTAACCAGTACATTACAATATTTCTAAGGAGCATCACTAGCAGAATTAAGACTATTTGATTCTCATTCTGAAGGTTGTCAGGTGATATATGTTTACCCTTTTACAATGCTGGGCAAATCCCTCTAAGGATTGGCATAAGTATGTATATTTTTATCTTAAGGTCAGTAGATTCTCTTAAATGTGGGAGAAAAAAAGGCAGAAAAAGGTTTTCTGTCTCAGAAAAATAATTTTTTTTTATTTTTCCTTGCATTTCTGTAACATCTATCTTTCCTAAGTAGAAGGCTGCCTTGTAGGAGGGCCTAGCCACAGCTCAGAATTAATCAGCCTATGCAGAAAGCAGGAGCTGAAGTACTTTGAAATGCATAGTGAGATGTGATTTATATTTATATTGCAGCAAATTTCATTATCCCTGTTCACCTTCTCAAACTCTGCTACTTCGTTAAAATCTGTGTATTCATTCCATATGCACCCTAAAAGGTAGGCCCTAGACAGTCTTCATGAACTTTTTAAGAGCAGCTACATAAGGGGTATATGAAGGCCAGTTAAACAGTATACATTAATTACTATTTCATAGGCTCTCCCCAGATTAAGAAGCAGGTGTGCACCTTAATCTATTCCTGGTCTCCCTGGAGTTGATCCTGGTGATGGATGTCATTTTGTGACTCTCTTCTTGCTTGAAACCTGTTTTTTCTTCATGTAGAAACACATGGCTCAATGGAGGGGTGGGGAACGAGAGCAGTTAAGTGCATATTTGGGTGCACAGTCAGGTGTCATCGTAATATGGGTTCATAATGCAATTGGGATGTACGTTAATGCTGGGAAATCCAGAAGTGTTGCAGGTACACGATTTTGGAAAAGACAAGGACTGTTTGAACAATGTTGGTGGACTTTCTGAGAAGGCAAAGCCAGGCTCTGTGAGGTCTGTGACCTACCTAACTTTCTCTATATTTCTTTTTCTGTCTTTCATTCTTTCTATCAGAACTGTTGAAATATCTCTTGTTCTTTCCAAGCCTGTGTTTCTATCTGAAAATAAATGTCTGAATTAATTCAGAAGGGAGCTGGGGATTATTTAATATCATGGACAACCAGCAAACTAGGACACAGGAGAAAAGCAAAATAAATCATTACAGAGAAATTAATTGAAGGCCTTACAGGATAACATTTCTGCAGCATTGTGTTTTGGAGCATGCAGGTATGAGTCTTTGTCTTCATGCAGAAACCAATTTAATTTTCACAAGCATAAGAGTTCTCCTTTGCTAAATTGAAGCAAATGATATTAAATCTTCGGGATCTTAGCCATGACTGACAAAAGTCTCGGTTAATAAGAGCCGTTCACAAGTGAACAATCCAAGTTACCACTCCAAATTTCTTCACTATATCAAACTCTATCCTTTCCTCACATGCTAGTTCAGCTAATACAGGTTCTTTATCCCCATTTTTAATTCTCTGTCTCTTTTCTCTGCCTCTAGTTATCTCCACTTTACATAGTTGGCGATATTCTCTGGCTTCCACTGTCAGCAGGCATCTAAGGTTCAAGAATACATCTCATGGAAAGTGCCAAGGAACCTTAACAATACACTATGCTATTGTATGCCATTTGTTTATAATCCAATTTAAGGTTGCCCAGTCTTCTACACTCTGAATTACATATCATGTTTAAGTCTGAAATTTAGTTCTAATGCTATCCCCACTATTACTCAGGTTGTATAAAGCAATATAGAAGCTGTGTCTGGCCCATTCATGAGCTAAAGGAAACAGAACAACTGTATTATAATTCCTCTGGTATAATATTTTCTGCCTTTGGTTTGCTTGCAGCACAACGCTTTTTTAAAAGCTCTCTTGACTCCCATGCATTTTATGGTCTTTTTCTTGCCACACTTTGAGAATTTTTTATTTTGTCTCACTTACACAGCTCCTTTGTTCTACCAGTCCCTTTGCTTTTACATTCCATTTTCTTATTCCCAGCTTTACTTTATATGCAATGGATGTGGGTTTTTTCTTAACACCTGCTTTGAGCTATCTCTGTGCTCAGTGTTAATGAGAATTTGCCAGTTCAATTAGGACCAGGAGGAGATACACTATAGCCTTCTCCGAAAATCTACTCTATATTGAACAAGTAACCAAAAGTTTCCCTAAAACCCACAATTCTCTCCAAACATGTCCCAGTTTTTTAAAGTCAGGCCTAGGTTATTCCTATATTGAACATCTAGCTAGAGTTTGGAGATAAAGTTCATCTTAAAGGAATATTTTTTTAAATTAATGGTAATATTTAAATAAAAACCTTCATAATTGGGATTACTGCTGAGCTTCTGTCAGAAAGCCAGATTCAGCAACACTCTTGGTCTGTGGGCATTATCCTTTTCACTCACCAAATAAGACAGGGATCTTTGTATGTGCTTTGATTTTGGGATAGAAGTGACTTGAGGTTCGTGCTCTTACAGGTTCACTGAAATCTATGTATCTGGTGGAGAACTAAGATGTTAGCTCCAAAAGTAATGAAGTTTGTTTCTGATTTGGCATAAGCATATAAAAGTGCTTGCTCTTAAAAGATCACTCTGACAGCAAAAACAAGCTTTCTGCATGTCTTTGGGATTTGCACAAGAAATATTAGGGTGATAGAGCTAGTATGTTAAATACGATGTATCAAACACTAGAAAAAGTTTTTCCTTCTTTGGAATTGCTGCTTAGCTGATGGCTAGGTACTAATTTTCATGCTGAATTTCCCACTGACTTGGAACAAAAAGAAAGAGAAAAAAAAATCTGCTGCATATCTGTTCTGTTTTAGCCTCATCTAG
>JAOXJK010000003.1:24227569-24243265 GCA_025774025.1 Xenus cinereus
CCTTCTTGGCCACCTGGGCACACTGCTGGCTCATGTTCAGCCTGCTGTCGACCAACACCCCCAGGTCTTTTTCTGCCGGGCAGCTCTCCAGCCACTCTTCCCCAAGCCTGTAGCACTGCATGGGGTTGGTGTGACCCAAGCACAGGACTGAGCACTTAGCCTTGTTGAACCTCATCCCATGGGCCTCAGCCCATCAATCCAGACTGTCCAGATCCCTCTGCAAAGCCTTTCTTAGAAAGTCTTAGAAGTGAGGAGAGTCTTGTCTAAGTTTAGACATCTTTCCTAGATATAGCCTACACAAAGCTAACCTTCCAGATCCTTTCCTTAAGCAGTGGAAAGAAACAAGAGCCTGTAACCTGTGATTTATCTAACACAGTTTAGGACAGCATGAATTGCATCCTAGAAGAGCCTATTTCTCTCATTAACTTTCATTGGACTCTAGGCTACCAGCACAACCGTAGATCCGTGTATGTGTGCCACGGGCATCTGAAGTTTACTGAGATGCCACTTTCATCAAGATTGATTGGTTCAAATGAACTGGAATAAAAATGCCACAGTATTTGATGAGCTTCCTTTTTTTTCCCTCTCTTTTTTCCCCCTGCTTTCAAATAATGTGGTTTTCCAGGACCTAACCCAGAATTGAGTCTGTAGACTCCCAGTCTACAAAGTAGGAGTCAAAAATTAAAATAAGGGCCAGAATGTGAAATCATGGGTTGCAAATAGGGATAAGAAGTCTTGCATTTCATCAGAAGAATTGGTTTACCAGATATCCAGCAGAAGACATACACCTTCTTGAATGGCTAGCATAGGAGAAAACCAGACCATCTGAGATTTAGGAATTGATCAGGATGGGTGTCCTATTGCACAATTATTTAAAAGCTCTTGTCTGCATACAGCACTTTGTATAAATGCAGACAAGTGTGAGGAAATGATCCTGAGGAAAGACCATATGGTAGAGACTACCAGTCTGTGTTTATAAACTGCCGGCTAAGAAAAATAATTGAATAGCTTAAATTAGATCTTTATAAGATCTTACAGGCACTGACCAAGTATGTTCCTGGATGAGGAGAAAATTAATGAGCGACACCCAGGAACAACATGAGATGGGTAAAAATCTATTGTAAAGAGACCACAGGTGTTATAAAGGAAAAAAAGCAGAATTTCAGATGGAATCAGAAATAATTCCTTTGTCAGTGAAGATGTTAGAAACATCTATCACAAAGAAATATGTGAAACAAGTCGAAATAATCAAGATTTTGTGTTCTGGTCAAGGGATAGAGACTTCTACTAGAGTGGATACCAAACTCTCTAGTAACTGCTTTTTTCATCTGCAGAACTGAAGGTAGCAGTTTCAGAACACTGGGTATGCTATCATGAATAAGACAGACTTTTCTAAAGATGAAAGGGGAATTCTTATTGCTGTCTCCAGCTACCTAGTGGGATGGTGTAGAGAAGATGGAGCCAGACTCTTCCCAGGTGTGCATAATAGAAGAAAAAAAGGTAATGGGCATAAATCAGAACACATGAAATTCTGATTGGATATTAAGAAATATTTTTTTTCCACAGTTACAGTAATCAAGTGTTGGGACAGGTTGCCGGTGAGGTCAGGAATTCTCACTTCTTGAATATATTCAAAATTCAACTGCTTAAGACTCTAAAAAACATCATCTACTTGGTCTG
The DNA here is from genome assembly GCA_025774025.1 of Xenus cinereus. NCBI lineage: Eukaryota > Metazoa > Chordata > Aves > Charadriiformes > Scolopacidae > Xenus > Xenus cinereus. Next base: position 24,229,250 of record JAOXJK010000003.1, read on the forward strand.
GCTTTGAAAGGGGAGGTTAGACAAAAACCTCCAGGTGAACCTTCTAACTTAATTTATTTTGTAATTCTATGTGAGTCTATAGGTATATGTGAGTTTTGCAGTTGGTCTCCAGCCAAAATAATTTAGATATTCCCCCAGCTGGAGAGTGTAATTTTGTCAGTTTTCCCACTGGATGGGAAAATGTAGATAAATACCAAATGCTGAAAATGCTGAAAATTAATGAAACTGCAGACAAGTTAAGCAGCCTAAACCATATAATTAAACTCTGATGAAAATACCAGGAGATTATTTTGTGTATGAATACCTGACCGACATCTTTTAGTGAGTCCCACAGTGCTCTATGCAGTAAGGTGTCAGCTGGCAGGACACAGTCTACCCCAGTCACTCTTCAGAAATGCCACTTTACATTGTTTCTTTATTTGTCTGTTTGTAAGGCATTCATGAGTGCTTAGAAGTTAAGGATACATTAAATGTTAAATTAATAAGGAGAATACTATAGCAATTGCTCTTTCTAAAGCTCATGTGAATGAAGTGATGGTGCAAAATGACCACAAATTAATCAATTATAAACCTAGTGGACTGCATATAACATTTTATCTTCACAGGATATGAAAAGCATGAAGAAATGATGATAATTTTGAATTGTACACAGTCATATATGAACAGTTGATTGTAGGAAAATATAGGATGATGAAAAGGAATTCCTCCTATTAGGGAGAGGAGAAAAACTTGAACCTTGAAAATAGAGGTTCATTTACTATTTGAAATATACAGAAAGAAAGTATACAGCAGTAATAAAGAGAACAAAATAAAGCAAAAACAAACAAACAAACAAAAAAAAGAGATTCCAGATGTTTCAGAATATAAGATTCAATTTTGGGGAAGCAGCAGGGAAAGGATTGTAGGATAGGTCAAGACCTCAGGAGGTCTTTGGTCCACCCTCTTATCATTTATGAGGTAAGACTAGGTTGTTCAGGTCTTTACCTAGTCAGGTCTTGAAAATGTCCACATAGGAAGACTGCACAACCTCTTCTGGGCAGCCTGTTTCACTGCTTGACAGTCCTCATGATGACAAAGTTTCTTGTAATATCCAGTACAAGTCTCTCTTATCTGAACCTGTGCCCAGTGCCTCTTATTTTTCTGCCATGCACAAGTGTGAAAAGCCTGGCTCCATGCAATAAATAACCTTCCTGTAGGATCTGGAAGACTACTAGATGTAGATATTGAAAGGCGTCAGGTCCCTCTGGAGTCTCATCTGCAGGCAGAAAAAGCCTCAGCCCCTTCTCACATCACATGTGCTCCAGCCCCTTCACCATCTTAGGAGCCATCTTGCTGAACTTAGCCCACTTTGTTCCTATGTTTTCTGTGTTGTGAAGCCCCAAACTGGACACAGTATGTGTCATCTAATGCATGCTAAGCAGCAAGGAATAATCACTTCCCTGGGTATGTTCCTCTTAATACAGCTCAAGATGTTGCTGGCTTTCTTTCAGTCAGGCACATCTTCAGCTTGCTGCGGTCTGAGTTCAAGAAGATCCCCAGGTCCTTCTCCACAGAGTTAATATTCAGCAATCACAGCAGCCCAATTGTACGACCATATCTATTATTTCAATTATATTGCAGATCGCCAACTGCAATTGGAGATCTAGTTCCTCCCACTTGTTTCCCAGGATGTTTGCATTTCTGTACCCACACTTTAGGTGGGTTTTTCTTGACCCTGTTTTATCATCTGTGAGGTGTCATTTTTTCATTGCGCCTTTTTCTTTCCATCACTGTTTACTTCTACCTCATGACAAAAATCTCCCTCCTCCACTATTCCTAGTTTAAAGTATTTCTCAACAAGTTCGCCAGCCTGATTACAAAGATGCTTTTGTGCAGCTTTGCCAAGTAGACCCTGTTTCTTCTCATGAGTTCCTCATCCTCTGACAGACCTACGATTTTCAAAGCCATGTGACCAGGATAGGCTGTGCACAATCAAGTGTTGACCCACAAGACCCATGCCCTACTCCCAAGCCTCGTCCTTGCAGGATCGATGAGAACACCATCTGGACCCTCATGTCTTACACCTTCAACCCCCAGTGTCATATAGTCACTCTTGACATGCTCAGGGTCTCACAGATAGTATCACTGGAGTCCACGAGGATAATCAGCATGGAATCATAGTCTGAGGGCTGGACAGGCTTCAGCAGTCTCCCTGAAACACCTCAGATCTAAGCCCACAACAACAACAAACATCCCCTGGATAGCATGTCAGGTCACCAGAAACTGGACTCCAGCCCCTGAAGGACATAGTGTCCCACTACTGTCACTTGCCATGTGACAGTAGTTTGCCTGATTGATGCATGCTTCAGGCTCAGCCTGCTCTGAATGCTCCCCAGACAGAGCTTGCTGCCTCTTGCCTGTTGCCAGAGACCAAAACTATTCCACAGTCGCAGATCTGCCAGTGGAGAAAGAGTCGTTCTCCTCTTACCGTAAGTCCCAACATCCAGTGTTCCTGCTCCTAGGAGTCTCTAGTGAGCGCAGTCTCTGGCTGTTCTTTCTTCTGTGCATTATAGGGCTTCAGGCTATCATCTTTGCAGTGCCTCTGTGAAGATCTTGTCAATCTCTTTTTCATTATCCCTTGTGCTATGCAACCTTCTCACCTCCTACCACAGCTCCTTAACTACAATAGAGTTTCTCAGTCACAGCACACCTTCTACAGGCAAGGCCTTCTCCTGCTCCAGCTTGAGCAAGTGGCACCAGGCAATCCCGGTTAGCACCAGACCCAGACAGCCATATCCTTCCTTGGGAACCCAGCATGGGCCAAGACCTCTGCTGTGCCCTGTGATGGTCGCTCCAGTTGGTGGTAGAGCCAATGCTCACTGACAGGTCACCACTGTCACCCACCACCTCACTTCTGATGAGACTGGCTTATGTGTTGATTTGTTATCTCACCTTATTGTCTCTCAATTTTCCTCTCTTGCCACTACTGCCCCACGGTTTCCTTCAGAGCTAATTTTTTTTAATTGTGCTAATCTAATCTATTATCAGCTCCACCTTATCACCAGCCATAAACTGACCTACTATGGATCCTACTGGCTTAACAAGTTCAGCCTATGTTTATGTTAGGATTGTTTTGCCTGAAAAAAATTTATAGTGATTTTTCTAAAGCCCACAGCTTCTCATTATACTGTGTAAGGCCTCTGCCACCCAGTGTTTACAAGTATATTTCCTAGTGGGCTTATTAGCAGGAGGATTCATACAACAATGAAGAAAAACTGGTGTCCAACAGAGTAGGCACACATTTCTCAGTTCCATGGGGAAGCTCCACATTGAACCTCAGAGTGGAGCAGCTGCGTACTCCTGATCTATGAAGATCATTTTCTTCTTTCCCATCTTTAACATGATTGTAGATCATTCTTCATGTATAATAATCACAAATCAAATTTTGATTCTTTATGACACTGTTGTCAGATTGATACCTACAGAATTTCGTAGGTGAGTTGTGTGCTGTCTACAACCACACGTCTTCCAGATTTCTGTTTGCCTTCCTAGCCTTTTTAAAATGATCAGTATTTACACTGAAAGTGTCTTCCCTCTGTTAGCCTTTCTTTCAAAAGAAATCCTACCACTAGTCATATGGTTAAACTCTTGAAGCATAAGCTGTAATACACACATTTTCCCACAGAGATTGTACCTTTACTAGAAAACGAATCATTCAAGCTGTGCACCACATGCGGGCTGCCTTATTTGCTGCTCTGCTCTTTTTGGGTTTTGGTTTTGGGATGGGATTTTTTACAGTCTTTTCAATAAAGAATTAGGGTGGAAATCCATAATACTATGAAATTCTAACTCACATACTTTATATTAGCATTACAGACTGCTTAAAAATCAGAGCAGTGGAGGACCTGTGTCACTGTCTTTTTCTGAACTGAGACACCAGAATCTACTTTTCCAATACTAAACTTCCTTAAAACATCCATGGAAATATCATTTCTTTATTAAGAAAATTAACCAATGCTACACAAATATACATTTTTATTAATTAATACTGTTCCATTCTCATCTAATATTATAATTTACAGGATGCCTTGAGATATGGTTCAAATTTACAGAACTGAAATAGTTGCCAGGTGACGCAAGCCTTTTATTGGGTGTGCAGGGTCCTCTGTACAGTTGTGAAAAGAGTTCACATACACATTGCAAGCTTTCTCTGGAGCTGTATGATCAGGAAACTTGTATTTAATCTTTAAGTTCCTTTCCATCATTTTTCTTTTGTGCTTGAATTCCAAAATAGTTTTTGTATATTTGTTAATAGTGGTGACAGCTGCAGCCATACAGCATGCGAAGGAAGCCCATGCGAGGCTATAAACAAAAAGGTTTATCAGAAATTAGCAGAACATTTTCATATCCACATCCTTCAATTTTATTTTTGAAAATACTGCATATATGTGATTGTATTGGTGTATATTAGGGAGAGAGGAGCATGGTGGGGGAGGAATAGATTCTTGGTTAATGACTATCCACATACCTGACTTATGTAGTTGACCTCTACATATTGGTTATAATATTCACATTTAACATTCCTGCTTAATGAATGAGCTTGATATCAGAAAGAGGAACTATAAAAAATGAAGATGCACAAAAAATTAAAAGGTGCGGTTTTTGAGGCTACAGATCTCACAGGTGACACTGAGAAAAACGTGTGTCAGTTATCCAAAAGGATTAAAAATAAAAGGGTTAAACAGCTGACTAAAGCAGGCTTAGAACACCGAAATGCATTCCTGAGAAAATACAGGTCATGACTAAACAGAGAGAAAAGAATATGAACTCTGAAATGTTGAAAGTATAACCATAAGACGGAACTAAAAAATGATGTTGTGGTACAATTTGCTAAACATGTGTGAAACATCCAGACTACTTGAGTGGGAATGGATGCTGGAAGTGTATAAGTAGCATGTAAAAATATGGCCACAATATAATGAATTGAAGTTCACAATGGAGGAAGTTACTCATCAGAGCTTTTCTTAACATGACAGGGTCATGGTTATCTAACAAAACAGGTACTTTGGTGGAGAAATCAGTTTAAGAAACTCCTGCTTATCTCTCCCTCAGAGCTGTTTGTTCCCACATCCTTGCTGTAGTTCAACAAACTCATTTAGGTTTTTAAATAGGTCCTTTTTTTTCTTTTTTTTCTCATTGTTTTTGGCCAGGATCGGTTTCCAGGGTGATCAGGCAAGCAGATGTATTGAAAGAATTTGAGGGTGGTAGAGTACGGCACCTATACGTGAAGGGCTCCTAGAAGCAGCAAGGAGCAGCTTAAACTACCTTTGCTCCTAAAGTCAGTCAAACTACACCCTGACTAACTCTGAAATGTGGGGAGCCACAGAGGAGCTTTTAGAACAAAGAGATAGCAAGAATAGGGGAAAATCAACAGAAGGAGACAGATTTACCTCCCCATGAGAATGGAGCAAGAATGGGACAGCAGGCCTACCAATGGTGGTATGTAACCCATGGATTAAGCCAACCATAGTAGAGAAGGAGTGATAGGTCTGCAGTAGTCCTGATTCACATAGAAGGCAATTTTGGATGAATAACTGAAGCACAGTAGCATTAGTAGATGAATTGATAGAACTGATATTATGAAGCACAGCTTTTGTTGAAGGTTCTTTTCCTAATCCATCTATTGAACGCTTTGAAGGACTCAATGACATAAGACAAACCCATTCCAAGAAAGTTTCTATAAAAGCCTCTTAGCAAGAACTGAAAGAAATTAATCTCTTATGAGCAGATTCTCTTGTAGACCAATGCTATGTTAAAAGAGAAAAAAACAAAGGACAGAAATAAATTAACTTTTTCAACAATACAAGGATATCAGTGTGATTCTTCAAAGTTTGGGAGTTTCCCACATGACTAGAGAGAACTGATGAAGTTCAGCCCCTACCCTCTGTTATTCAGCCCCCACTCTCTGGCATCAAAACTAAAAGCAGATATTAAACTTTAGCAGGTACAGACAACCAGGAGTAAAGAGCAAAGTCTGCCAGGTGGACCTGCAATGGCACCACAGAGTAGACACAGAAAAAAACCAAGGATGAGTGCTAGTAGAGGGCGACTCCCTGGTAAAGGGCACTGAGGCACCCATCTACTGGGATAACAGGGAGTCACATGACCTGGGAGCTAAGGTTTGAGATGTTGCTGACATGGTGCCACAACTTGCCAAGAACACAGTCTCTTACCCACTGTTACTCTTTCATGTGGACATGAATGAGACTGCAAGCCAGAACCTGGTCACAATTAAGGAAGGCTATAAAGCCCTGGGAGTACAAGTGAAAAATATTGGTGCCCAAGTTATCTTCTCCTCCATTTTATCAGCCAGAGGAAAGGGAGCAGCCAGAAAAGAGCTGATATTGCATACCAACTCCTGTCTATGCGGCTGGTGCTATCATGAGGGCTTTGGTTTTTATGACAATGGGACATTTTTTGATGATTATGGCCTATTAGAGAGGGAGGGGATCCACCTGCCTAGAAGGGGCAAGGGAATATTTGGCACCAGGCTGGCCAACTTGTTGAAGCAGGCTTTAAACTGAAGGACTTGAGGGGTTGGGTCCAGGGTGACAATGCTCAAGTGAACTGGGAAATAAGCCAGGCTAACCACAGCAGTGACAAATGTTCCTTAGCTGACTCCCAAGACAAGATCCAGAAGGCCAACCACCTCAAGGGTGTGGACACCTGTGGTAGAATATTTTGCTCCCTCCAGGGAAACCCTCACTCTCAGCTGCCTCTCTGAAATGCCTGTACACCAATGCACACAGCATGGGGAATAAGCAGGAAGAAGTAGAGATCTGTGTGCAATCACAGGGCCATGTTCTCACTGCAGTTACAGAGACATGGTGGGATAGCTCAAATGATTGGAATGTTGCCATGGATGGCTACATCCTTTTTAAGAAAGACAGGCCAGCAGGGCATGGTAGTAGAGATGCTCTCTATGTGACAGAGCAAGGGGAATGTAGCGAGCTCTGCCTAAGGGAGGGTGAAGAATGTGTTGAGGGCTTATGGGTAAGAATTAAGGAGCAGGCTAATATGGGAGATACTGTTGTGGGTGTTTACCTCAGACCACCGGATCAGGAAGAAGAAGTCAATGAGGCCTTCTATAGAGAGCTGGATATAGCCTCACAGTCACAGGCCCTGGTTCTCATGGGGGACTTCAGCTACCCTGATATTTGCTGGAAAGACAACACAGCCAGGCATGCACAGTCACGGAGATTTCTGCAGAGCGCTGATGATAACTTCTTGACATAAGTGGTGGATGAACCAACGAGGAGAGGTGCTCTGGTGGATCTTGTACTAACAAACAAAGAAGGTCTGGTTGGGGATGTGAAGGTTGTAGAATCATAGAATGGTTAGAGTTGGAAAGGACCTTAAAGATCACCAAGTTTCAACCACCCTGCCATGGGCAGGGACACCTCCCACTTGACCAGGTTGCTCAAAGCCCTATCCAGCCTGGTTTTGAAAAATTCCAGTGATGGGGCATCCACAAATTCTCTGGGCAACCTGTTCTGGTGCCTCACAGAGAAAAATTTATTCCCGATATCTGATGATATCTCCTCTCTTTCAGATTAAAACCATTCCTCCTTGTCCTATGGCTCCACTCCCTGATCCCCAGCTTTCATGGAGTCCCTTTAGGGACTGGAAGGGGCTCTAAGTTCTCCCCAGAGCCTTCTATTCTCCAGGCTGAACAACCCCAACTGTCTCAGCCTATTTTCATAGGAGAGGTGCTCCAGCCCTCTGATCATCTTTGTGGTCCTCCTCTGCACTCATTCCAACAGGTCCATGTCCTTCATGTGCTGAGAACTCCAGAGCTGGACACAGTACTCCAGGTGGCACTTCATGAGAGTGGAACAGAGGGGCAGAATCACCTCCCTTGACCTGCTGACTATGCTTTTTTTTGATGCAGCCCAGGATGCAGTTTGCTTTCTGGGCTGCCAGCGCACATTGCCAGTTCATGTCCAGCTTTTCATCCACCATTACCCCCACGTCCTTCTCCTCAGAGCTGCTCTCAATCTATTCTCTGCCCAACCTGTATTTCTGTTTAGGATTGCCGTGTCCCAGGTGCAGGACCTTGCACTTGGCCTTGTTAAATTTCATGAGGTTTGCACAGGCCTGCCTCTTAAGCCTGTCCAGGTCCCTCTGAATGGCATCCCTTCCCTTCAGTGTGTCAACCATGCCACACAGCTGGGCGTCATCAGCAAACTTGCTGTGGGTGCACTCAATTCCACTGTTCATGTCTCCGACAAAGATGTTAAACAGTATTGGTCCCAGTACTGACCCCTGAGGAACGCCACTAGGCACTGGTCACCACTTGTACATTGAGCCATTGACCACAACCCTTTGAGTGCAGCCATCCAGCCAGTTCCCCATCCACCGAGTGGTCCATCCATCAAATCCGTGCCTTTCCAATTTTGAGACCAGGATGTCATGTGAGACAGTGTAAAACGCTTTGCATAAGTCCAGGTAGATGGCATCCATTGCTCTCCCCTTATCTACCAATGCTGTAACACCATCATAGAAGGTCATCAAATTTGTCAAGCATGACTTGCCCTTGGTGAAGCCATATTGGCTGTCACCAATCACCTCTTTATTTTCCACGTGCCTTACCAAAGATTCCAGGAGGATCTGCTCCATGCTCTTGCCAGGCACGGAGGTAAGAATGACCGGCCTGTAGTTGCCCGGGTCTTCCTTTTTTCCCTTTTTGAAAATGGGGGTTATGTTTCCCCTTTTCAGTCAGTGGGAACTTCACCAGACTGCAATGGCTTTTCAAGTGTAATGGAAAGCGGTTTAGCAATCTCATCCACTAGCTCCCTCAGGACCCGTGGAAGGATTTCATCAGGTCCCATGGACTTATGCTTCAGGTTCATTAGATGGTCTTAAACCTGGTCTCCTACAGTGGGTGATTATTCATTCTTGTAGCCCCTGTTTTTGCCTTCTGCAGCTCAGATGGTATTGTTAGAACCCTTCTCAGTGAAAACCGAGGCGAAAAAGTCATCATTCAGTACCTCAGCCTTCTCCATATCCTGGGTGACCAGGTCTCCTGTTTTCTTCCAGAGAGGGCCCACATCTTCCCTAGTGTTGCCTTTTTCTCTGACATATTTATAAAAGTTTTTCTTGTTGTCCTTGATGTCCCTGGCCAACCTTGGCTGTAGTGACCATGAGATGGTGGACTTCACAATCCTGCGTGGAAGAAGGAGGGCAAAAAGTAAAACTAAACCCTCAAACTTCACGAGAACTGACTTTGGCCTTTTCAAACACTTACTTCAAGGAATCCCATGGGCTAAGGCTCTAGAAGGAAGGGGGGTGGAAGAGAGCTGGCTAATATTTAAGCACTGCTTCCTCCAAGCTCAAGATCGCTGCATCCCTAGGAACAAGAAATCAGTCAAAGGATGCAGGAAACCTGCATGGATGAACAGGAAACTTCTGGAAAAACTCAGATGGAAGAAGGAAGTTTATAGAATTTGGAAAAAAGGATTGGCCACTTGGGAGAGGTATAGGAGCACTGTCAGAGTATGCAGGGATACAATGAGGAAGGTTAAGGCCCACTTGGAATTAAACTTGGCAAGAGATATCAAAGACAATAAGAAGGGCTTCTTCAAGTACATCAGCAGTAAAAGGAAGACAAGGGAAAATGTGGACCCACTACTGAATGAGGTGGGTGCCCTAGTCACGGAGATTGCAGAGAAGGCAGAGTTACTGAATGCCGCCTTTGCTTCAGTCTTTACTGCTAAGGCCGTCCCTCAAGAACCCCAGACCCTCCTCCCTACCTCTAGTAGCAGAGAGAGCCTGGAGTAAGGAAGACTGTCCCTTGATTGTGGAGGATCAGATTAGAGATCATTTAAGAAAACTTGACACCCACAAATCCATGGGCTCTGATGGGATGCACCCGCAAGCGCTGAAGGAACTGGCAGATGTTATTGCAAAGCCGCTCTCCATCATCTTTGAAAAGTCATGGAGAACAGGAGAGGTCCCTCAGGACTGGAGGAAAGCCAATGTCACTCCAGTCTTCAAAAAGGGCAAGAAGGAAGATCCAGAAAACTACAGGCTACTCAGCCTCACCTCCATCCCTGGAAATGTTATGGAACAGATCATCCTGGATGTCATCTCTAAGCATGTAGAAGAAAAAAAAAAAGTCATTGGGAGTGGTCAGCATGGATTCACCAAGGGGAAATCATGCTTGACCAATGTGATAGCCTTCTACAATAGAATGTCTGGGTGGGTGGATGATGGAAGAGCAGTGGATCTTGTCTATCTTGACTACAGCAAGGCTTTTGACACTGTCTCCTGTAACATCCCCACAGTTAAGCTTAGGAAGTGTGGGTTGGATGGGTGAACAGTGAGGTGGAGTGAGAACTGGCTGAGTGGCACAGGGTTGTGATCAGTGGTGCAGAGTCCAGTTGGAAGCCTGTAGACAGTGGTGTCAGTACTGGGTCAGGTCTTATTCAACATATTCACCAATGACCTGGATGAAGGGATGGAATGTACCCTCAGCAAGTTTGCTGATGACACAAAACTGGGAGGGGTGGCTGACACACCAGAAGGCTGTGCTGCCATTCAGTGAGACTTGGACAGGCTAGAAGGTTGGGCACTGAAGAACCTGATGAAATTCAACAAGGGCATGTGTAGGGTCCTGCACCTCAGGAGGAATAACCCCACACACCAGTACATGTTGGGGGCTGATCTGCTGAAAAGCAGCTCTGCAAAGAGAGACCTTGGAGTCGTGGTGGACAACTTGATCATGAGCCAGCAATGCGTCCTTGTGGCAAAGAAGACCAATGGCATCCTGGGGTTCATCAAGAAGAACATGGCCAGCAGTTCGAAGGAGGTTATCTTCCCCCTCTACTCTGCCCTGGTGAGGCTGCATCTGGAGTACTGTGGCCAGTTGTGGGCCCCCCAGTTCAAGAAGGACAGGGAACTACTGGAAAGAGTCCAGCAGAGGGCAGCAAAGGTGATCAAGGGAACGGAGCACCCCTCCTATGAGGAAAGGCTGAGATGTGGGTCTGTTTAACCTGGAGAAGACTGAGAGGGGATCTTATTAATGCTTCTAATTATCTAAAGGATGGGTGTCAAGAGGATGCCGTCAGGCATCAGTGGTGACTGGGCAAGGGGTGATGGACACAAGCTGGAACACAGGAAGTTCTGCCTGAAAAAGTGGAAAAACTTCTTTCCTCTGAGGGTGCCAGAGCCCTGGAACAGCCTGCCCTGTTGTGGAGTCTGCTTCTCTGGAGATATTAAAAACCCACCTGGGTGCATTCCTGTCCAACCTGCTCTGGCAAGGGGCTTGGATTAGATAATCTCTGAAGGTCCCTTCCAATCCCTAAAATTCTGTGATTCTGTGAAGGAATGAGCAAAGTCCTGTCACTGAGAGAGCCAGAGAGTAAAGGCTCTCTCTAGACCACAGTAGAAATTCATCTTCAAGAAGAAGAGCATTCAATTTGCATTCTGCCCAGAGACAAATGGCAAGACAGGTAAACACAGCAAGGAAGCAAACTAAAGCAACCAGTCATTCATCTGCATAAGAGAAAGCTAGAAGCTAGGCTGGATTAAAGGTTTTCCTTTTACTGCATGGAGTATCCCATATGAGGTATGTTATGGGAATTTAGTACAGGGCAGTTCTTTAGAGAGAAAGTGTTGTGAAGATGCCTCAGTCTGAGAAACACAAGGAGAGTTAGAGATTCGTCAATAATTAGAAACATCTTTCAACCTCCATGAAGCTGATGAAGATGAGAAAAGAGAAATATGGAGGAATTTGTTGAAGAGACGTTCAGGGATACCACTGTGTGAGTCTACCCATCATTAGCAATTCCAGCACTATTAAAGGAAGAAGAAAGGTCTTCATGCTTCCTGGGCCAGGTAGAAGGAAAACCCTAGCCACAGCAGCTGGATGTGAGGACAGAGGGACAGAGGGGGAACTGTGTCAGGTTGAAGAACCATGACAGAGGCTCAGTAGTTCTTGCAGGAATAGCTGCTCTACTAGGTGAGCTGATTGGGATGAAAAGCTGCTGCCGTGGGCCCAATTCTTTGTTTTCTTTGGCTACTAAGGAGAAGATTGCAAGTCCCAGTATAAAAATAGCAGAGTCTTTGCCTGTGTTTCTGCCTGCCCGGGCCCCTGTCACGGTCTTTATGACATTGTTGCTTACAATTGGGTGCCAAGGTAATTGGAAAAGGAGTGTCAGTTAAAATCATTGATGCTCCTTTTTTTGGCTCTTTCCCCTTGTAAAAGACAAATAGCTTCAGCATCCTTCCTCTCTTACCATCAGATGAGATTCTCATATGCAGTCAATGGAAGTAGCTAAGGGAGGCTGAAGATGAGGTTTCATACAACAGGAAATGTAGGTTATCAGAAGAGAAACAATATTATTATTATTATATATTAAAGGAGATAAGAGGAAAGAAACCAACAGAAACATCTGGGAGGACGGAGTTGGGCACCTCTGTGTATGGCTTGCTTTATTTTTAGATTACTATCAAACAGGGTGATGTAGGTGCCATTTAGGCTGAGAAAAGTAAAGGAGGAAGTGAATCTTGATAGAAAAATAGAGCATACAATTGATTAGAAAAAAGGCACCACACACCCCATCCTCCTCAATGTCTTCCTGTATGCAGGTACTGATGGCTTGGAAAGTCTTGTGTTGGTAGAAGTATTTCTTTGGGCATTCAGTGGTGCAGGCTGCACTGAGTCAGAGGACAGCCATGAAATCCTCAATTCCTGAGTGTATACATGATGAAAGTCCAGGTGCTCAAGAGAAGACTTGCTGTAGTGACAGTAGTGATGACGTCCGTGATGCACATGACGATAGCGGCAATAGTGGCATCAATAGAATTGTGTCAGTAACAGCAATAGTGACAATGATTTGGGTGCTTTTCTTCTCCTCCCAGTGGGATGGAAAGGAGGGAAAAGAGGGAACAGGCTCCTCAATACCAGTCCGTGGTTTTCTGTTTCCACTGCCTTAGGAAGGGGAAAGTAACAAAGAAACACTGCTCTTTTCACTGTTCACTGTTATTACTGATTTTAGAGTAAAACAGGCCTAACCACATTCATGAAAGAAATTGAGGCATCTTCCAGAAAAGATATCAGAGCCTCAAACGAGGGAAACCAAATTAATATTGCAAGAACAGAAACACGAATGAATGGAAGCAGTGAGAGTCATAGAAGCTAAAAGTATCTAAATCTGAAAAGAGGAAAGAAGGCTCTATTTGAGGATCCTGCACAGCTCCTATGATACCAGTTGAGGGTATCCATAGCCCTTGGACAGTAGCAACTAAGTAGCGACCTGGACATTGTCCTGGGTGTTGGCTGTATACTTGGTATTGGACCTTCTCAGACCAGTTCCTCCTGACAGAAGGGGGAGACCATCCTTTCCACTTTGAGCAAATGGGTGACATACAGGTACTGGGCCACTTCATCTGCTGGACAGAGAGGATAAGATACATCATTTGTCATGATCTGGCTAATCTCTAATTTGGGAGTACTGACCAGGCCCATTGTTCAGTGCTCTAAAAGCACTAGAGAAACATCTCCATTTATGCACATGCAGCAATAGCTTCAAACAAACTGCTGCTGCCTGGTAAATAGACTCCTGGAAAGATGCAGAGGAACATACAGTGACCTTCAAATGAGATCTGAGTTATTAGGAAGCTGAAAAGTAACAGCACAAAAGACAAAAGAAACCCCTATTTCACCACAAAAATCCCTAGTGAGACTGCATTATAAAAACTGCATGCAGCTATAAGCTCTTGTTTGATAATCACAGAATCACAGAATATTCATGGTTGGAAGGGACAAAACAAAAAAAAACAAACCCAAAAAACAACCAACTACAAACAAACAAAAACACACACCTACACCACACCCACCCACAGACAGACAAAAACCAACAATCTTGGGCATTAGGGCGTGCCCTGAAGTGTCATGTCTACACGCTTCTTAAATACCTCCAGGGATGGCGACTCCACCACCTCCCTGGGCAGGCTGTTCCAGTGCCTGACCAC
>JAOXJK010000003.1:24243365-24262131 GCA_025774025.1 Xenus cinereus
TCCCTTATATTAATGGCCAGGTTGAGTTCCAGCTGGGCTTTTGCCTTCCTAATTTTTTCTCTGTATAACCTAACAAGGTCTCTGTACTCCTCCTGAGTTGCCTGTCCCTTCATCCAAAGGGGGTAAACCATCCTTTTTTCCCTAAGATCCATCAAAAGTTCTTTGTTCAACCAGGCCAGCCATTTTCCCAGGCCTTTAATTTTGTGCCTCATGGGGACAGCCTGCTCCTGGGCCTTTAGGATTTCCTTCCTGAAGAGTGTCCAGCCTTCCTGGACACCTTTGCCCTGCAGGATTATCTCCCAAGGGACTCTCCCAAACAGGGTTCTGAACAGGCTAAAGTCCACCCTCCAGAAGTCCAAGGGGGAACCCCCTTCCTTACCTCACTAAGAATTGAAAACTTGACCATTTCATGATCGCTAAGTCCAAGACAGCCTCTGACCTCCACATCTCCCACTAATGGTACAATACAAGTAGAAAGAGCAACAAGAATGAGTGACAATGAGCTGTGATCTCGGCTGTCAAAGCATGTATGAAGGAGACAATCGGATTGAGCTCTGCCCTCCTGACTCAAAATACTGACTTTTGATTTAACCTAATGCAGCTATTCCTACTCTTTTTCTCATTCACAGTTAGGGAAGTACCAGTTTCCAACACCTGAACATTCAAATGCTTTCTATTGATCAGATTTGATGGATTTTTAAAGACATAGTGCTATAGTAAAAATCATCTAAACAGTACTCTTTCTTAATAGATTCACTAGACCTCCTCAGATGATATGTTGCAATTATTTACAGGGCCAAAATGATGTGCTTTTAACTAGGCCTGTTTTCAAAAATTTTAACTATCTTGTCTGAAATTCCAGATACAACAACATGAAGCATATATCTGATAAGGAAAAATTCAGCCTAAATGGCTAAAGCTGGCAGAGTTTTAAACAACTTTAGCAAGGCCATTATCTTTGGAGATGAGGGTACTAAATCCGGGTCTGATGTGTATGGAGAAGAACCTCTGCTTTGTGCAGAGCAGCTGGAGGTCTCTGTACTGTCTAAAGGATGGCAAATGAAAAACTCACAATCTTATACATTCTGTGTAGTAATCTAAGTCAAATGAATTTGGAGAAAAACAGCTGGTTACTAAACTGCATCCCCAGCAATGAAATAAGGTAGACCCATTCCCTATAAATTAGGTATGCATTCATTGAACATAGGGTGAAGTGACTGAAATGTAATGGAAGAACCAAATATAAACCAATAGGTACCAATAGGACCAGCCATAATCCCATGTGTGAGGCCTCCAGTCTTCAGGACCAAGATTTACAGTCATTTGAAATACAGTTGTGTACATCATGTGAGCAACCATGCCCAGAAGACCTAAAAATATAATATCAAAAGAACATTAGAAAATGCAAATTGAGGACATTATTTGTCAAATTTTTGCAGTTGTCCCTTGAGCTCCTGAAGAATATTATATGAAGTATCTGAATTATATAAATCACTCGAAAATACCAGATTTTAATCTAAGTGTATTTATGTGTCATGTATGTGGCGATACAATCACTAAAACAGTTCCTTGACACCTACTCTGTATACTAGAGGAATCGAAGGGAGCAATGGGGCATGCAGCCCACAGAATTTAAAAGGAAACAAGTTGGTTGGCTCTCATCTTCTGCAAACTTCTTAGTAATTCAATAAAGTATCCCTCAGTTGCATTGCACAGGACATGTTTCCCACCATTTTCAAAGGCTTGTCCTTTCCCAATGGCTTAAACGCAGCAAGATTTATCAATGTTATATAGGTGATATGAAAAAGCAAACAAACACTTAATGCTTATGAAAAAACACTGAAATCCAGATTATGAGAGGGGATTATATTTAATAATTTAATTTTCAAAAGTGTTATTAGGCTGCTGCCTAATCTTAAGGGTACCCGCTTTCCCTTCGCATTTTGTCTTCCGCTAGTGTTCCTTATGAACATCCATTTTTTTGTTTCCAGCTTCATTTACAAATCCATGAATACCCTTGCAGTATCAACTGATATTCCACTCTCTAAAACACATCAGCTTTTCAGAGCAGATGTTCCCCTACCAAACTTACAAGACCCAATTTGTCAGGTGTCCCTAAATTAGGTCTGTTTCATGAATTCTTACAAAACTAGATAGCTAGCACACAGTATCTCTCAGTCTAGGACACATGTCCCCCAGCATAACAAGTCAGAGCTAACAATGACCTGGCTTCAGTAATCACTGGGAAATGGTCTTCCCTGAAATACTGATATTGCCTGAAACACCACCAAGGGGCTATTAGGAGAGCCCTTGTACGTAACAGACCCAAGAGCTTCATGCTGTGAAACACAACCTTCAGTAGTTAGTTGGCAGCCTGATAGCCCATTCCTCAATAAACTGTTGGGAGAAAATTGTTTGACTGTTGATGTGGCTGAGCACAGAGGCCAATTGTCCATATCTCACCAGAGAGATGGTATGTCATAGCCATTTTTGAGTTACATGAATGTCTGTCCTGAATCCTCCAGTCTGAGTGCCTAGAAATGCATATAACTGGAGCGTGGACATAGAATCATAGAATGGAGCTCTCCTCTTAGCTCTCGTACAAGGATTAAATTCTGAGTCAGGCTCAACATTTCAGCAGTGAGTGACATCAAGGCAGTTTGGTGCCTGAGGAATGGTGAAAATTTAACTAGTATAGATATAAATGGCAAGCACTGTCATATATAGGTGCCTGCAAATGTTTGTTTTCATCAAAGCCCATTGACAACAACAATATAGCAGTATCAATAATTTGTATTTCATAGTAGTGCAGTTAACTAGCAATGCACATGTATTTAAGAGAAAACATTCACAAATTAGAATAATAAGTTCTGTAGAGTCATAAGCTGTGTGGGGGACATTAAAAACCTACACAAGTATGGTCAGAAAATTTCACACTGTGGCTTCTTTTAAGTTACCATGTTCTGCACAAGTTAAAACATACATTTTAGGATTTTATTCAGTCTAAGCTAAAGACTGAGGGAACTGAGAAATCAAACACTGGCTTTAATATGGGGGTTTTCAATGGTTAAATACTGTAACAGGTTTTTTTTTTTAAATTTTGTGCTTTCAATATAGATAGAATTATGCAGTTACTATTTCCAGTAGCTGAATTTAATTTGCATTTGTCTGCTAGAATTGAGAGCGTGTTTGTACAAGAAACTGCATCTTCACTACAGATTAGGGCAACCAGATTTAGTTTATATCTATAAAGGATTTAGACATAAGTTTAACAGCTAAGACAGGTGCGCTTCAACTTTTTAACATTTCAAGAAATTTTACTAACAGAAGGAAACGTAATGTCCAGGAAAAGCTTGCTTCCTGCAGTGTAAGCCTCCATAATACTGCACATGCCAAAGCAAAAAGAAATATTAATAAAAGTGAATATTTATGATTATTGTGAGAGGGGAAAGTTGCTAATAGTGGGCAAAACCATCTAAAGAGTTGAATAAACTTTGATACGCTTTCTTTGGAAATAGACATGACAGTGGATCATGAGGTTTGGTGAGATACAGGAGAAATTGAGCAATTAGTAGAACTGGTGATAATAGAGGTTTTTACCCAGTTGGACACCTTTTAGGAAAGTCATTCAAAAGAAATATTCCAGCAGGTTCTCAGAGTTCATAGGCAGCAAAGTTTGTGGACTGCTCTCTGGACTACAGGGAGCTGAGATAGCAACCTTCAAATATGTCAAAGTTAACTGAGGAAAGAATCATCTGCCAATGAATTAATTGTGTGATTATGTTTAAGAGGAAAAAGTGTAATAAAAAGTCTTTATTTCATGATGAAAGGCACAACAATCACAAATACATGAACACTAAATCAAGAAGGATTAGGACTAGGATCAAAGTCCAAAATTTTGTCAGAGAAAGATAATCTTGAGATTAATTCTTTGCCATCTGCCAGGTGTTTGCTTCCAGTTAGATGCTATTCTAAAAGATAGTTTCACCAAGTATAAATCACTTTGAATTTGAAACAATCCTGACCATATAAAGCAAGGTGGCATGTTTTCCGCAAGAAATTCTAGTAAGTAGCCAGTATGATTGTTTCTGGCTCTAAAATGAATAACTCTGTGAAACACCACTCATGGTACCCATATTTGCTGTTTTTACTGCAACATTCCTCAGTAATAATTCTGTAATATAGACAGAATCACAGAGTACTTCAGGCTGCAAGACACCTTCAGAAGTCTCTGGTCAAACCTCCTCCTGCTCAACACACAGTCAGCACTGAATTCAGGCCAGATTCCTCAGATTAGACTAGGGACCCCAAAAGTTCCTTCCAAATTGAATTTGCCTAGGAGTCTGTGATTAAATATCACTGGATTAAGAAGTAATATGCAGAAAATTAAAGACAATTTTAATGAAGATTCTCTACTAACAATTATTACAGTTTATTCCCTCTTGAAAGTCCCATAGTCCCATTTTAATTTCTCTATTGCTAATTTTAGTCTTAACATGTTGGAAATGAAAAAAAACAAAAAACAAAAAACAAGTTATTTGGAAGAGTATGTTACTTTTTTAACTTTGACAACCAACCTGACAATGAAATTAAAAATTATAAAATGAAAATAATTAAGTTTAAAATAATGAAAACTATAAATAAGATATAAAGATAATTCTATTAAGAATTAATTAATCAAAAATAATATTTTCCATAAAACTTTGCTCCATCTTGTATTGTTAGTGTCTCTACAGGTATTGTAATAATTTTGAAACTTGGACACTGCTATTCGTTGTCAGGTAGAAGTCTATCAATATTTCATTTTCTGGATGTAATACATCAAGATCCTTAACTGTACCTGCTAATACGGTGACTACTGCAGAAAAGGCGTTGATCTTTAGCCCGTCAATGACAGTACTGTAGTAGCACATTTCTACTGACATAAGAATGGCTCCAGTCAGAAGCAAAATGATGTACAGAAGTTCTGCTACAATAGACAGCCATAAAACCCCTGGAAAACCAAATCAATAGCACTGATATTATAAGCAATCATTTAGCATTTTCAGCATTTCTTGCTTTTTATTTTATATTGTTTACACAATATTAAACAACGGCTGTGAAGATGCTATTATAACACCTATAAGAAGAATTCAAGGTCAATGGACACCCTAAATTATAATTCTCTCTACTCATTTGGCCATTTAGTAGAAGAGTGCTTGCACATTCCTGCTATACACTTAAGAAGCTTACAACACAAGGTGGGGCACTATGGTTTTATACTCAGTAGCTATTCTAAATTTACCATGAACAAAAGTTAATATTAAAAGAATAATTACTATCGAATTATCTAGTTGTTGACACCACAGTTGCTGAGTCCAGAGAGACTGTACTAAAACAGCAGACCATGTTATCCAGCTAGCAAACGGGAAGGCCGCCCACACAACCACATAGCCTGAGGGTTTAGTCATTAAATAAAATTTTCCTTATGCGTTTAATTTTCCACCAAACAGGATCTTAATTTTTTGGACAGAGAAGCCTTAATAAGCCCAGCCACTCTCCATGTTTCATTGAGATTAATTTCTCTGATTACCTGCTAATTCATCTCTTTCTTGATATCTGTTAATTACATCTTACACAAGAAGTTAATATTCCCATTAAAGTTTCTCAGCCTGCTGTTTTAGTATTAGCATGCTAATGTCCCATAGTCAGGAGCAGGAGGTCATATATCCAGATTGTAGCAAGAACTGGCCAGCAACCTTCTCAAACCTTATTAAAAAGAAGTCTGACCTGAGACACCTCATTGCAGATTTAAATAGTGAATTCATGTGAAAGTATATACTAACAATCACAACTTAAAAATAGGAACATTGCTAAGACATGTAATTTATTATGAAACACTATATATAGCAGTAAACAATGTTTGTGTGGTAAGTAACCCCTGCTGCAGGCTTTTACAGTGTCTGTGGGACTTCTTTGATTCAAAGGGCATTTAGACATTAAATTCTTGGGCCAGGCTATATGTGGGGGTTTTTGGGCAAGGTCTATTTCTCCAGGAAACCTTTGTCTCTGTAAAAAAATCTGATTTTGTTCAGGAGCTCCAGAGCATCAGCTGCTCCAGCTATGAGAGCTTGCATTTTAACATTTTTAATAAGTTAAAATTGCATTACATATGCACTGAACAACAATAATCCCTGTGTATGATTCAGGAGGGGTAAGCTTGATGCATCCTGAGTTTTGTGCACATAGGAGCCACGTGCACGTGCAGAATACGAACTCGCTCTTCTGTGCAGGGCATTAGTCTATTACCACACAGGATTTCACTACCCAGGGACAGCTTCTCAGTGTGGTTTTCAGTTACCTAGGTGCTGTCTTAGGTGTCTTGATCTGACCTGCAGGTGCCTGTGGCACTTGCTGATGCTGTTCACAGAGTTAGTTTCAGCAGTATGTCCACCTGTGGTTTCATGTGTAAGGAGCTCTCAGGGCAGGACCGATAATCCACCCGTGCTTTCTGAGGTCTATGTCTGTGTGACTAAGAACCACATCTCATTTTTTTCTCACACTATAAAAATGTTGAATTATTTGTGCACAGTGACAAGCTGCAATAAAGAGACTCAGTTACTGAGTCTTTCTTCTTGTTTTCAAAAGACATCGATTCATATTTTAAGTCATGTGGACCTCATTTTGAAGTTGAAAAACTAAATAAAGGACCAAAAATTATGTGGGATTAAAGCAAACTTTCTTGATATCGAAATACAGAATATTCATGTTGGTGAACGTGATCAGGAAAGTTTTATTTATATTAAAAAATATGCATATCTACCTCGATCAGCAGCTGGAGTCAGACTGATGAAGCTTCTACATTTCTCACCTAAAAAAAAAATTTAAAATAAAATTCATCATTATTTTTTATTCTGTAATGATCTAAAGAAATAGATTAATAGAAATCAGGAAATGCAAAATCTATCATAAAAACACAAACTGAGATGATCAGGAGAAACTATTTCTAATGTGTGTTTGTACACACAGAGTCCCTGGTACATCAGCCTACGTAGCGAGAGAATCCTTCCAGACTTTTTCAAGGCAGAACCAGAGTCTGGGAGACTTAGAGAAAGGCTATGAATTGATGTCCAGAAAGTTGTAGCTGTGGAAGCCAGAGTGGGGAAATGATCAGTTCCTTTGAAAGACTGGCAGCCTGTATACCATCTTGTAAAGGAAGACTTGCTCTCCTTACAGCTACAAGGCTGCTGCTCACACAAATTTCCTCTAAGCTTGATTCCAATTTCTTTATGTAAGCTTTGATTTTCAAACCCATGTGACCTCCTGACCTCCACACAGATGCTGTGAACAAAGCTCTTGGAATTAATTCTGCTCTGCTCTGGGTTTTTCAGCTGCTAACTGCACTGAGTTGGACAACAAGAACCGCCATAGCAGATGCACAAATCAAACAACCCTGGTATTCATAACAATCAGCACCTGAAAGATGTCTTTTGGAGATGCCAATCTTCAACTTTTAACTATTAAAATTGTCATAACTTACAAGACCTTCTGGTAGAACTGGACTTTCAGGACAGGTGACTGTGAAAATATTTGCATTTTATAGCACAGATGACAGCTCATTTGATTTCTCTGAAGTTTTGTTCTAGTTGTCATTTGTAAACTGATCAGGACAATAAGGGGGAAAACTTAGTGTTTATCTGGACTTACAATAAATGCCCTATTTTTTTGAACCAGAAAGCAATTCCCTTGTACAAAGATCCAAAATTAACTAGAAGCTTTCTTTAATGGCAAGCTAATTTCGTTTAGTCATGAATTTTAGTCAGTCATGACTAGTAAGTCTCCAAATTATATTTTAGCAGGGTGAAAATAATCTTCTTCTGCATTGATTTATGAAAGACGAGATTGCAGTAAGAAAGTAGAAATATCTATGCTTGAGAGGAAATCCATGAAATAACTTAGATCTCACAGATTTTATTGTTCGAATGATTTTTAAAACAAAAAAAAATTACATTGTGCTTTTTATGTTACCATAGGGGGCCGTAGGCAATCATTTAAGGCATATATGTTCATTTTTGCCTAAGGGACTAAAACCAACAGAAAAATAAAGCGCTCTCCTGTTAAAGTAAATTAACATGATGCTCTGGTTAGGAGAATAAATTAAAATTCTGTCCCTCTAAAGTTCTTTGCAGAATTTATTAGAAATTTTTTAGGAACTGAGTAGGTAGTACCCTGTAAGACTCTCCTTCGCAGAGAATAGCAATTTTTTACGGATCCTTTTTCCTTTAAAATGCATACACAATATTGCAGCAGAGGAAGGTGACATCAAATAAGTAGGAAGAACTCTCATTAATTTCTTAAGTAAATTTACATGGTTTTACTCACCTTCTTCGTTTATAATTTCTTCACAGGAATACCAAATCCCAGCATGAAACTTTCGTTCAACGAACTTGTCATCTCCTGTCTCCCAAATATACTGCACAGCATTGCTGCTGTTGGCATCAGGGCTATTAAAGCGGATGCAGTGATCCCCTTTGCTCTGTCCTTTACAGAAAGGTTTGGCAACTTTTCTTGTCCCTTCACACCAGTAATTGCTAGTGAATGCTGTAATAGAGAAGACTAATGACAGAAAACTGAGAGAAAATGCTGCTGAAGATCTCTGCCGTCCGTCCGCAGCTAGGACTGAATCTGGCATCCTCCAGGACTACACTATTAATTATTCCAGAAACAACCTTTTACAAAGCTACATATACATCTGCCTGGTGAAACACCTGCCTGTATTTACCATCCCGTTCTTCATTCTTCTCAGAAAATTTACCAGCTTAGTAGTTAAGACAGAAAGCAAAGATATGGGCATGACCAGCAATCACGTGGCCAGAGAGATTAAGGACAAATATAGAACAGTGTTGTTTGGCAGTCATGTCTTGTGAAAGAAATATGAGGTGGTGGGACAATAAATTATACACCATGAATCACAGGAATAAAGATACACAGAACACAGAAGCATTGGAAGTACCTCAGTATGTGATAAGAAAAATGTTACTTATGCAAACAAAATATGCATATTTATTTTCATTAGCAGGTGGAGTCAGGCTGATGGAACTTCTCCATTTCTCAGCTAATAAATAAATAAATTCTTGCTGTTATAGTCTTAGTATAAATGAATTCTTAAGGACATAAAACTAGTTGCTAAATTAGAGCATTCCACAGGATTACATCACTTCCCAAGACTACTGGGAAGACAATTACATGTGTTCAAAGTTCCACCAGTGAGAAATGAAAGTCATAAGTTACATGAGCTTGCTATTGATGGTCTTCTGGGTATTGCCCAGCCTGCCTCCATGAACACATAATAGAAATCTTGCCCAAGTTAGGTGAAACAGCAGAGAAAAAGATGAATTATCCTCATTTTGTCTATCCATTTGTTCTCTCTGTGAAATAGTATTTTTTGTTTCATCTAAGAAACATTTCCCAGCTTGACATGCTATATATATTGCTTTTCCTACCTGCAAATAAGCAAATAAGTGATGCAAAGAAGCAGAAGAAGCAGGAGAGTTAGCAAATGATTGTTTCATTTTACAACTGTAAGGTCAAAACACATGCCCTAAGAGAGTGTGATACTGCTGAAGTCACATATGTATCTTTTAATGAAAATAAATCTGATTTTTAAGGCAAATCTCTACCCAGAAGATGTCAGGGATGGAGAAGCATGGGGCTAGACAAGTCCCAGCATAAAACTCAAAGAAACAGGATAAATTACTGCTTTATACTGTTATGAAGATCTCAGCTTGAAAACCTGGCAGCAGAATGAAGGATGAAGCTGGTATCTGGACTAAAAAGGCAGAGCAAATCTCATGACCCAAAAAACCAGATTGTAGATTGAGCCAGGTATTTTTGGTTTTCCTACAGCTTTGTGTTACTGTATTTTCACAAGGATGTAGTGCTTGTGAACTCCACTTGAAGCCTCTGTGCACTGCTTCTGGACAGCATTATCAACTGCCACCTTTCTGCTTATGCCCTATCAATGATGCTATCACAAATTTTTAAATCAATTTGCGATGTAAGAATGCTCTATATAACAGGAGAAATGTATTGCATGGGCATTTATTGGTTAGATCTGTCACACTGTGAAAAAAGAAAATAAATAAAATGGGAGCAAATAGATTATCTGGACCTTCCTTCAAACAAAGTGTTATATTCAGTGATTTTTGCTGGAGTAAAGTTGAGAGTGAATGATGGCAGCTGTGGCTAGTGTTCAGCCAGCCTGATTACATTGTTCTAGTAAAAACTCTGAACAATAACTCAGAAATTCAAACTGCAGCTCTGCATTCTGTCTTTACCACCTAGTGCCACAATTTATTAGTGTAATTACAATATGGGGATACTTTAATGTGGGTCTCCTGCACTGACCTAGTCCTGGGTAGTGCTAACTCTAGAAGGGGACCACAGAGCTTGTTCAAGCATAAGCTTCAGATGATTTTTTAAAGTGAATAGGTAAAAACTAGCAACTTGTAGAGTCAAAAATTCAAAACAGAGCCTCAGCTGTTAGGTGCTAGCTATCAGTGGAGAAGATGAGAGGACTTGCATGCAACTGAGTGGTGGTGAAGATGTACTGCAGGAGACCCTGTGGATCAGCTCATGTAGAGTCTAGGCAGACCTCAGGGTTTATTGAGCAATAGGACATTTCATGTGGTGATCACAAAACAGCTCCGATGCAAGAGCACTATTCAGGGCTCCTGGTTTTAATCAGCTACAGAGCTGATCTTACTCACATGGTCATTAGAAAATGTACTTTTATCCTTCATAGCAATATACAGACAAGCAATTGCTACAAAGGCTTTGAAGTGCTTCTCTCTCCAGTTGCCCTTAGGTGTGACAAGGAGGAATCTGTATACTGACACATTCACCCAGGAGGCACAGTAGTGCCCTTACTGCCAGGCCTCTAGAGTGGGCTGGATGCATTTCCACACTGAAATACTTATCCCCAGAGCACTTCCATACCCCATGTCCATGTACTCTTTTTTGCCACATCCAGACTTTATGCAGAGTCATGGGAACACATCATGCCCTTCCACCTCTTGGATTCCTTCAGAAGAAAGTTTTGGCATGTGTGTATAGAGGGAGTCAGGTCACACTCCTGGCCAGGTTGATGGGGTGTGCTGCAGGGTGTATCTGCCACACAGTTTGGGTATAATCTATGTCTGGCATTGAAAACTATTACTTATGGGCTACTGATGGCTCCACAGTCCTAGTGTTGCACCTCTGGCTGTTGTCCAGCTTAGCTGCTCAAGATGCCTGTGATTTCTGGGAAGGGCACGAGCCATACTCTGGTACAAATAGCCACAAGTTTCATTTCTCTTGGAAGTGGAGGAGGCAAAATCTTCTTGACTCTCCATACCACCAACTCAAAGCATGATAATCATAAGCTAGACCCTAAAATTATTAGATTATAAATAGTTTTATTCTATGAACCTGTATAACACATAGATTTATTAAAGTTTTCAGGCTTTTGTCTGCAACTAGAAAAGTTACAAACAATTTTTTGAAAATTAAAGCTGAAATTCATTGGCGTTCTCTTCAGCCTCACAGCTGAAGCTGTGAAAAAACACTGAATGTCACAGGAATTGTAATAAAACTTTATCTGCTGGTAACATCATTTTTTGTACATTTAGATTCTCCACAATTCTGCACATATTTGACAAACATGATCAGAAAGGATAAAATCAGTTGAACTGCTTCCTAACAGCCAGCTAGATTCAGCAAGCTTCCTACATAAAGTTTTTCTGTGTTCTAGGGCATTTTTTAAATGATTTCATGAGGTGTGTATAAATATATATATGTATTTATGGAGCTGGACTGCATTCTTGCAAAATCACTGGCAAAAGTCCCATGGAGTTTCAAGGGAATGGGATCAGCCCTTTAATGTTTTAATGGTTTTCTGACTTCTTATTGGCTACAGGACAAGCTACAGTAAGCAGACTTTCTGTGAAGTTTAGAGTAAATTCTCTCTGCCTTTAATCAGAAAAAACTAAAATGTAGCTGGAGTCTAGCAAGTCTGGACACTTTAGCAGACTTCCCGACTTACTTGTAAGAAGATTCATGAAACAGTTGCACTCATAAAAGATATTTTTACTTTTTTTTTTTTCACAGGAGAGGGTGATATAATTGATCTATAGTAGAGTGAAATAGCAGCATACTGAGGACAAATTTATTAGAATGGGCACAGTGACACTTTTTGGTCTCTGTTCCAGCATGGGACTCTGGTACAGAATATCTCCTGCACCTACCAGCTCTGTCATTATATTGTTTCTAGTGAAACAGGTAAGCTAATTCAATAGTTAATAATGGACAGTATAAAAGTGGATTCCTACCATATAATATTTTAGCATTCACAAACAGCATGTTTGTTTCAAAAATAGTTGATATAATGATTTATGTTTATTAAAAACTAGTCACGGAAAATGTTCACTGAGAAGCTGTAGAGTTTTGTATTAGAACTCACTCTGGCTATGTCACTTAATGTGAATAAATAGTCAGTGAATAAATTGTGTTTACATCCATTTATACAGTCTCTCTTCATACCAATATTGTTCAGTATTGAATTATATTTATTTTTCAATTTTTCTACCAGATATCAATACCACTGTGAATCATCTTTATTTTCTACTGGTTTTCCCCTGTTATAAAATCAGCTTTGTTTTGTTTCCAGCACTCTTTTAGCCTTTGACTTGCATGAGGGGTGAGCATTGAATCTCACATTTGTGAAATCTGGTGTTACTGGTTTCATTATGCACCTCAGATCCTTATTGAAGCCTATTAAATCTGTACGTGATTTCTACTTTTATTTCTTGTAGAGGTTTACAAAACTATTGACTTTGATTTTTCTAAATCTAGAAAGAAATCTGAAATCTTGCTTCTTTGTCTATATTTTTGTCTATATTTGTCTATATTGTCTTATAATTTGGAAGAGGTTTAGGTATTCAATATCTAAATATCTTAGTGTAATTCACTTCAAGGAAATTTTCACTTATGTTTCTATATCATCATTATTATTTATTAATAACAAACTTGATTTTGATAAATTAAAAAAAACTAAGATGTAGAAAATTTTAATTCATCTGGATAAAATTAATATAGATTTTGGGTACATTTCTGTGAAAAAAGTGTACATGAGAATAAGTGTAATTCACAGGCTTACTTCAAACTGAAAGTAATAAGGTATTTCTATGCATTCATCCTCCATTTAGCTGGGTTATTAAGAAAGTGGGTTTGCATTTGTATATGCTGTAGGGACTGTAATTGTATTATTAGCTTTTTTATAAAGAAAAAGTTACCAGGAGACACATATTCTGGTTCGTTTGGTTTTTTTTTAATTTAAAAATATCTTGTATAATTCAAATCTAGAACTTCTCTTGCATAAATCAATACAGAAATAAAAGAATTCTCAGGTTTGTGAGACACCTTAAATCTGTAGGACACCTTAACCAAAGCACTGGTTCCATCAATGCTAACAGAAAATCTCCCATGAGATCAAAACTTTACAAGACTAAATCACAGTGAATTACTTTGTGATAGTGATTCCTCTAACTTGTTTAATGAAATATGTGTTATATTTATTTAAGTTTTATTTAATAAGAAAAATGGAAAGAGAAAACAATCATAAATCACTATATCCATATTTTATAGCAAACACCTATACAAAAAAATATCAATCAGAATAAACCAGGATTGTGACTGAAAGAATAAGTAAATATTTAAGTTCTTATTTCTCGTTTATACCTAAATTGAATTTTTCTTCTGTCTGTAATAACATAGTCTGAATAAAGAGAAAAAATTCATTTCAGCATTAGCTTAGAATAAGAAATAAACAGGGTGAAATCCTGATTATACTGTGGTCAGTTATGAAAAAAAAAAAAAAATTTAAACCAGTCTGTTTGCAAACTTGGAGGTTTATTATTTTAATCCACTTCCTAAGCAAGAGCTTCAGGACATGTTTTCTGCTGCATCCAACATATTTTTAAACAGCAGTATCATTCTGGTGCACTTTGGGGGCTCTGAGCAAACAAAATGAATTGAGAAATCCTTCCAGGGAAGTTTGATTAAGTTTCTGTATGGGTGACCTTTGGTGCAAGCAGGGTGCCAGGCTTGCAGACTGAGGTCATTCATTTGCTACCAGTGAAACCTCATGTAGCCTGAAATGAAGAAATGTCCAGTGTAGGGCAAAAGGTGGTGGACTTTCTGAGCTTCTGTCTTGCACGCTGGGGTTTAATTTCTTCTGAGTCAGAAGTCTTGTTTAAATGCTACTGGCTGAATGTCAACTGGAACATAAAACTGAGATCAAATGCAATGCTGAGCTGCATGTTGACACTGTTTGAGATCATGGTAAATTTACCTGAAAGCTTGTACTTCCAGTAGTGAGCATGCATTGTATCTAAATTTTGATAGCACTGAGTAGCTCAAAACTTAGATCATAATAAAACCTCACTACGATCTGTAATCACAGACCCACAGATGCAAACAGCAAGTTGACGGTTCTTTTCTGAACACACCCACAGGAGTGGGCCTTCTCTCACATGTGGCAAAAGGAAGAAAAGCCCCTGTATTCTCAGCAGTGACTGCTGTGCTCTTTACATTGATCCAGACTGCAGACCCTCCTCTCTTCTTCTCTCTGAAGAATAATAAGCGATATTGGTGTAAGATACAGAGGAAACCTGTCTCAATGATTTTTTCGTTGAATACTTTTCATTTAGTTAAACAGACATACAACATCAAGGTGTCCCACTTCCTTAATTTCCCCTTCCATCTTAAGGCTAGTGCCGTACTCCCAGCCCACACAGTTTGCCTTCTCACTGGACAGTGAAAAGCTCTCTAGTGCACTTAATGCAGAAGACCCGTAACAGGATGCCCACTGCAGAAAACACTGAAGTCTTCTGTGTGGGGCACCTGCATCAGTCCTTTTCAAGCCAAGAAGTGAAAAAAAGTTTATTTTCCTCATTGCAAGGCACTGAAAGCATTCTTCAGCCTTTTTCTACACATATGTCCTTATAGATTTTCCCCAGAGAGAGTAGGGACCACTGCAGACGGAACAGTCATATATGAACAGCAAGCTTGCTTTTTTCAGCTTCTTTTGGTAGTACCTGATCAATGGGGCAAGGATCAATTCACAAGTTGCTGCCATTCAAGTCATCATGGTTTGCTGTTGAATAGATATTTATCATTTCATTGATAAAATAAATCTATGACAATTTCTTAGTCTTTTAGTTTAATGATTAAGGCCACTCCAGCACTTTTCTTACAGCTTGCAAATTTATCACTCTCTGTCTTGAGGTATGACCATCAGAGTTAGTCATACTATAAAGGCAGAGTTGCACCGGTGACAAACTCTACACATTAATACTACCTTTTACCCCTTTTCAACATGTACCCTTGAATGTATAACTCCAGAAATGTCAATAATCTCCTGTACTGCAACATTGTGTAGAGGTGGCTCACACCACTTTATTTCTACGACTAAATATCGGTTCTCAGAAAGTCCTGACATATATCCTCCAGCTGTGGCTTCTAGGACTAAAATGTTGCATTAGGTCTGTCATGGAGGGCAAGAGACCAGCATGGCTGAGTCAAGACCTGCTGGTCAAACTAAAAGGCAAGACAGAAATGCACAGGCAGTGGAAGCAGGGACAGGAATCCTGGAAAGAGTATAGGGACGCTGCCCAGTTGGGTGGGGATGGAGTCAGGAAAGCCAAGGTACAGCTGGAGCTGAACCTGGCAAAGGATGCAAAGAGTAATAAGAAAGGCTTCTACAGGTATGTCAACCAGAAAAGGAAGGTCAAAGAAAGCGTACCTCCTTATAGCCCCTTCCAGTCCCTAAAGGGACTCCAGGAAACCTGGGACAGGGCTCTTTATGAGGGATTGTAGTGATAGGACAAGGGGTAACAGTTTAAAACTGAGAGGGGTGATTTAGATTAGATATTAGGAAAAAAATCTTTACTGTGAGGGTGGTGAGACACTCGGACAGGTTGCCCAGGGAGATGTTACGTGCCCCATCCCTGTAAACATTGAAGGTCAGGTTGAACGGGGCTCTGAGCAACGTGATCCAGTTGAAGATGTCCCTGCTCATTGGAGGGAGTTTAAGCTAGATGAGCTTTACAGGTCTTTTCCAACCCAAACTCTTCTATGATTCTGTCTAAATGGCCCTTATTCACTGGTCGTTTTCTGCTCCCCGGTTAATTTCCAATCATTTCCATATTTTTTTGATTAATAATTTATTTTGTATGTTCTTTTAACTACAATTCAAGTTAATTTTTGAGGTCAGCTGACAGCTCAACTTTTTTTGTCAGGTGCAGCTCTGGTTATATATAGACTTGATTTGGTTTTTTTTCATCAGAAAGTCTTATGACAGAAAATCAAGCATTGCACAGATATTTACACCAATAGTGACCCAGTATTGGCTATCTGACTTTGTCTGCAACTTTGCAGAAACAGGCAATTACATAAGGAAATGATATGAAACTGTAATTTATTCCTTAACTGCTCATCACTCTTGTTGAGTGAGCTTCTTCATGACTGTGTATCAGCCTCGTCTCCAGGAGTGGAACCAAACAAGCAGCCAGGTAGCCGCTGTAAGGCATTACTTGTATTTCCTTGGATGTTTAATGCATTTGTTTATTAGAAACTGAAGTGTTATCCCTTAAATTAAGCAGTCTTTTCTACAAATGCGTCATCTCCATCTCTTTGCCTCTTCAAATGAGGTTCACTGACCCAGGAGTGTCTGAAGAATCTCCCCTGGCTCCCAGAATTTTGAGGCTTACATGAGGGAAATGTCAAGATGCTTTTTATTTTGGAAACATGCATTCCTTTCTCATGGCTGCTGTAAATATTCTCTCCTTATCTTCCAAACCCATCAGAGGAAGAATAATTATAGTCTTTCTGCTCCCTGGAAATTAAAGGAGGGTGTCTGGAAATTAGCTGAGAGACTAAAAGCAGAGTATTGGGCAGGCAACATTTTACACAGCAAAAACATGCATGAAAGAATGGTCTCATATAACAGTAGTCTTTACTGTTCTTGTTTTGAAAGTAAATAAATTCGATTTTCTATATTTTTCCAATAATGAGAAAGATACAGGTGAAGTTTACAGCCATACATTGTCCTGGTTATTTCTCCCTTGACACAACACCAAGCCCAGACAAGCTCAGGGCAACCACACGTGTGAAAGGTAGTTTCCAAAAGGGTGCTCTCCAGACAAAAGGAAATTTATTTCCCCTGGAGAGATGAAAAGCATCCTTTGATATAAGGATTGTTACTTTTTAGAAAATTTATATTTAGTCTGCTCTCCAAAACTTATTCGTTACAATTCATGTTTTCAACCAGTAGTGAATTTTTCATTTTTGGTGACTTAATAGTGACAATGTTTTTTGACTACTTGTCCACCTCTCAAAGCCCTGGTTTCAGGACACCAGCTGGCATATTACACAGAGACTGCTTAGGCTGATGTTCTTTTCCCTGGATAAATAATGATCAAGTCATCACAATGGTACTGAACTGCTTTGCTCCTAATTGGGCATTTCTTCAACAGCCCAAATCTAACATGTCACCAAGTAATTTTGCATTTAACTATTTTATTTTTAGCCATTCCTTTCCTAAGCAGTAATTATCAACTATGGCCATCTTAAAGGTCTCTGCAGTCAGAGTGTTGTGTGATAAAGATGTGTCAGAAAGATGGATATTTACAGAGAGCAAGTTAAAATATGAGAGTCCCCTCAGGACAATTGCAATCCTTACAGTGATAAGGTGTATCCTAAACACATCAGTCACTAAATATAAAATCATTAATAAAATCTGTCTATAGTTGGTAAGTTGTTTTTTTTAACAGCAAAGCAGATTTTATATAGGAGTAATTTTATCAGTGGAGACAAATTTAATTCTCTCCCTTGTGCTAGAAACTGTTGATCTACATGCCTGATCTCACCCTTTGATCTAGGTCTCTTTCCTTTCTGCTTAGTGCTTCCTAGTGTTAAGGGAGTGACTCAAGGTCCTTTGAGCTCCTTGAGCATGCCCAAGCAGAGCTCCTAAGCCCCTTCTCTCATTCCCTTTTCAAACACCACTGACAACTCTCTCAACCTCTGTATTTTTTAATGTGTATTTCTGCGAATGCCATGCCATCCATGTCTTATAAATGCAACAGTCCTCTCCCATACAACCTGCCAGGATCTGTCCATCAGAGCAAGCACTTAGACACCGACACACTTTTTTGCTTCATTTGTGTTTTTGGCCTATCTTCACATGGAAGTGATAGTTAGGACTCGGTATCAATACAGGCTAGGGGATGAGGTATTAGAAAGCAGCCCTGAGGAAAGGGACTTGGGGGTGCTGATGGATAAGAAGCTGGACATGAGCAGGCAGTGTACACTTGCAGCCCAGAAGGCAAATCACATCCTGGGATGCATCAAAAGAAGTGTTTCTAGCAGATCCAGAGAGGTGATTCTGCCACTTTGCTCTGGTGAGACCTCACCTGGAGTACTGGAGTGTGCAGGTCTGGAGCCCTCAATATAGGAAGGACACGGACCTGATGGAGCGGGTCCAGAGGAGGGCCACTAAAATGATCGGGGGTTGGAGCACCTCTGCTACAAGGACAGGCTGAGGGAGAGGGGGTTGTTCAGCCTGGAGAAGAGGAGGCTCCGCGGAGTCCTAATAGCAGCCTTCCAGTACCTGAAGGGGGCCTACAGGAAGGCTGGGGAGAGTCTGTTTACAAAGGCCTGCAGTGACAGGACGAGGGGCAATGGCTTTAAG
>JAOXJK010000003.1:24274152-24284688 GCA_025774025.1 Xenus cinereus
GGTTGAGGCACCATCCCTGGAGGTGTTCAAAAGACAGGTTGACGTGGTGCTGGGAGACATGGTTTAGTGATGGTGTTTTTCTGTCAGAGTTAGGTTGATGGTTTGACTAGATGATCTTGAAGGTCCCTTCCAACCTAGATGATTCTATAATTCTATGAATTGTTGCATAAGAAAACAGTAGCTTAGTGGACAGAACAAGAAGAAATTTGACTGTATTTGGCTGTATTTTCTATCGTCACTGAATATTGTGGTACTATCAGCAACTTCATTTTCTTTATTATAGAGCTTCTACATAGCAAAGATGTCTAAATATTAACAATTTTCTTTTATATGTTCACCTCCCTAGCTCACTTTAAAGTTCTGAAATGTACTTTAAGTTAGATGACAATCTGAAACACTGTGTGATTCAGGTCTTATTTCAGGCATTTTTCATGGAATGAAGACAATGTAAAGTTAGTTACAAGCATTTGGACAACTTTGTGTAAATTATGCTATGTAATCTGATAATTACATTTGTTGCTTACTCAAAGAGCATAATTCTGTATCTTGCCTGGACAAAGGAGAAAATTACGGTTTCCCAATTCCCAATGATCATCTAAAATCTACCTGTACAACTCTTAGGCATTTGAAGGTTTTAAATTAAGATTAAAAATGTACTCTTAGACAATACGTAGGTTTGTTGCAAGAGTTATTGATTCAAATCCAGTGGCCCGAGCTAAGGAGAAGGATAGGATGGACAGCCATAAAAATTTCTGGCTGTAAAACATTTATCAAGATATGGTTTTGCAAGCTGGTTCACTATCACTATGTCTGTGTCTATTGAACTATATTGTCAAATGTAAAATTGTGTTTCCAGGATTGTGAGACTATAGTGTATAGCCCATATATATATATTAAAAAAAAAGGAAAAAGTTATTTTTAGAAGGATTTTATTGTGGTAGACAATTATTTAGTGGTGAATAAATTATTCCATATTTACTGTACTGTACTGCTTGCTAGTATTATCTACTGAAGATAAACAAATATGATTTTAAAGGGGAGTTTAAACTCGAACATAAATAGCTTATCCAAATGGCAGCTAAGATTGAATTCTAGTCATTACAATTGGAATGCTACAATATTTACACATTTAAATGAAAGTTTTGGTTATTGTTATTAAGGCTGGAATAAACAGTTTGACAGTAATTCATGTCATTCCGTTTTAGTTGCCTAAAAGTTATACTATGCTTTCTCTGTAACAATTGCTGGGGATGAAGACAGTTCACTTTAATTCTCTTTGATATCTATCTTATCTCTTGAATTTTGAAATGGGAATTGGATAACATCTAAAAAAATATCCTACTGGAGAAATTCCTAGAATTAACTGAATTTCAGACAAGGCCATTTTTCATGCTTTTCTAATATGACTGTATTAATTTATAAACAAAGGACCATTGCTGTAGAAAAATACTAACTGTGAAAGCAAGATCCAAACCAGGACTTCAGCATCTAAAATACCACACAGGGGGGAACCTGAGCAAAAAAGTTTCAAAGGCATGATATAAAACCCTGTTGAAGTACACAACATAACTTCATTTAGGACAAAACTATCTGGCCTGAGAGAATAAAGATCCACTAAATAAACCAGAAATCTTAACTGTCGTTTATGGAAATGGCTTGTGTTTACTACTATTGATGAGATTAAAAGATACGTGACTTTTGTCGCTTAAAGCATTTGGACCAGGTTTTGAGTATGCATGAGCCAGTATTATATGCATTGTTCTGAAGTTGTGCATTGTGTAATCTTGTTACCAGAGATCAATAAAAAAGTACTCAGACCCAGTAACTCTGGCAGCGGTACATTTAATTTTGGAGAATTAAATCAGTTAGTTACAAGTGAATGTAAAACTCATAGTTGACATTGTGCCATTTTTTTCCTTTTGTTAACAATAAGAACACCTATGCTCTTTTCTTTTTGTTTTATAGTTTTAAATCTGAAATAAGATTTTATTTAGCTTCCTGTAACAACAGAGGAATTCTAGCAGACTGTCAACACCTCAAACATCTTAGTTCTTTAAAGACCAGATAAAAACTAGCATAGAAGTTAAGAAATTCAGGTTGTTTTAGTCTAGCCTTGTGAGAAACTGAGGAGTTCTGAGGCCTTGATGATAAATATAAAGCCTTTGTGACTAACTTGACAAAAATTTAATAAGGTAGAAAGAGCTGAGAGTACATAACAAGGAGGTGCTTGCAATGGGAACAGACATGTTTTTAGAAATGTCAGTCCATGCATATAAAGCAAGTGCTGTAACCTCAGGAAAGTTTCATTTCTATGTTTAAAACAAAAATGTTGATCTATTGTTTAAATCAAAATTATGTCATTGTAGACCATAATCTGATATTTTGACATCAGATGAGAAAGGAGCTTCAGGAAAAATCATTGCTTTTACTTGAGGAAGTATGTACAATGAGGAAGAGTATGTTTAATTGCATACTTGGAAAAATGTTATTTTTTTCACATCTGAAACAGAAGCTTTGATCTTCATTCTCATTAACTTTATCAAGTTAACACAGTGAACAATTTGCTGGATTTCAGTGTTTAATAACTATGATGAAGAGTTAAGAAAAGCCTAAACAAACTAGTCATCAATCATTTGAACACATTACCTCAAAGTCAATACTAGATACTCAGATGCAGTTCTTCCAGGTTCCATGGTAGATGTGAAATTCCACATATAAAATCTTTTTTCACCAAATCCACTCACACATTTAAGATGAGAAGAACATGTACATATATGTCAGTATATTACAGCTCAGATTTGGTAACCTAAATCTAGGTACATACTGCAACATCTCTATGGAGGATGATGTTTTCTCAGGACAAATACTAACCAGAGACTGTTTCAAATTCAAATATTGCATTTGGGTACTTGGACAGAAATTTGCTGATTAGAATTGTCTCAGGTCTTGGTGCAAAACAAGTCTAGTTTCTCAAGGTAAAGGCTCTTGATAAAAAAGGAGATAAAATACTCTCCCATATCCTTTTCTGCACAGTCAATGGTGAGTTGTAAGTGTCCCAGACCAACTTCCTTATGTTTACAACTAAATCAAGTTGTTAATATTAAAAAAGTGAAAACTTTCCTGATTATTTAAATATGAAGTCAAGCTCCATGTGATTAAAACAGAATTCTAATTTTTTTCATCCTGAGGCCATCTCCCAACCTGTGTCACTCCTCTGCTTCTCCTGTGTTTGAGTTCTCTGAGTGGTGTTTTCATATCAGACTTCCTGTGGGTTCTTAGGATCAGGTAGTGCTTAAATCTTTAGTTTAGTCTACCTAATAGAGAAGGGGATTCATTTTGTATAAGGTTAAATTTAGATAACTAGTATTGAGACCCTCTCTAGAACCAAAGGAAGAAGACAAGTAACTTTGAAGAGTGAATTATTGTAATGTTTAAGAGAAGTGCGATATTACATTAATCCTTTAATACAAGAAGTGGGATATTACATTAATCCTTTCATACATCTTTAGATACAGTCACATTGGAACTTGTCCTATTTCCTTGAGCATAATTTTTCTCCGGCCTCACCTGTATTTATCCACTATGGTACTGTGAAGATTATTTTTCAAGCTTACAGTTTTGAACATGCTATGCCATTTTTGATGTCACTCCTTCTCCACTTTTCCTTCTTCCTTATCAGATATTAACCACTTTCCTTCATTTTTACACTCATTTCCATCTTCCTCATCTACTAAACGTTTCTGTCAAAGCATAACACCACACTTAATTGTCCATTGCCTAGCTTCTTGCCTTCGTCCTCTGCTACAGCTTGCACTTAAGAGGGTCCTTCTCACCATTCATGCCTTGATTTCTCTGTTCCCTCTCACATTCCTCTTTAAAGATCCTTTGTGCTATATTAATATAGCTGTATTAGCATATAGGCTGCTGACACAAGAAGACCACTGTCTTTCACACTGGTTAGTGTTGTCTCATTGCTTCCTCACTCTTCCCACCTCTAAATTGATTTATTGCTTTGATCACCAGCTCATTGGAACAGGGACTAATCATTTTATTCCTTTATCAAACTGCAACAGGGCAAGTCTATTAAGAAATGTGCTCACTACTGTAGGAGTATAAATGATAAAGATCATCTCCCCGTCAGTCCCACTCTGTTTCTCTCATACCTGTATCATGTTCACTGATTTCCTAAAGACTTTTTTCCAACTAATAAGCTTAATTTCTTATTTATATTTACTAGAATTACTACTAAGAGGGAACACCTAGAACCTGTCTTAGACATTATGTAGTACTGCTGCTGCTGAGCCAGCAGGGGCAAAGCCTACTTACACCTGCTGAGACCCACTTCCTCAGCTACTGTCCAAGAACTGCACTTGATAACATCACCACATCCTCACAGCTGTCATCTTTCCCTGTACGACAACCTCATATTCCCCAGGACATGTACCTCCAAGACTTGTTCTCTCAGATCCACTTGTTGTACCAATGTCATCCCCTACGCAAG
Source organism: Xenus cinereus (assembly GCA_025774025.1). Lineage (NCBI taxonomy): Eukaryota > Metazoa > Chordata > Aves > Charadriiformes > Scolopacidae > Xenus > Xenus cinereus. The sequence continues at coordinate 24,278,654 of JAOXJK010000003.1, forward strand.
TGAGACCCTTTCTATCTCTTTCTTCATTTTACCCACTGAGAAGTGCATTATCTCTGAAAGTATTTTGCTTCTGGCCCTTTCCCTGTATTGCCACATTCCAGCTCTCACCGTAACTTTAGCTAGTGTCCCAGAATATTGAATAGATCCTGTCCTGGCCCCAGTGACTCACATCTTCTTTTCTTTCTGTCACACCCATCAGAAAATCTTCTGTGTGTTATTGGCTGAGAATCCAGTCAAACACCTGCCTTCTGTAGCTCCCGTGCCTTGTGCTTGTGATTGAAGCTTGTGTCTGCACATTTGCAGACTCACTGGAATGGAGTAATAATCATTTATTTTAGTCTTCTATGATCCCCAGGAGGAGGGGAAACAATAGGGGAAGGGGGATCACTGAATCATAGAATGGTTAGAGTTGGAAGGAACCTTAAAGATCATCAAGTTCCAACCCCCCTGCTATGGGCAGGGACACCTTCCACTAGAGCAGGCTGCTCAAAGACCCATCCAGCCTGGCCTTGAACACTTCCAGGGATGGGGCATCCACAGCTTCTCCGGGCAACCTGTTCCATTATCTCACCACCCTCACAGTAAAGAATTTCTTTCTGGTATCCAATCTAAATCTTCCCTCTTCCAATTTAAAACCGTTACCCCTTGTCCTGTCACTACACTTCCTGACAAAGAGTCCCTCTCTGGCTCTCCTGTAGGCTCCCTTCAGATATTGGTAGGCTGCTATGAGGTCTCCTCGGAGCCTTCTCTTCTCCAGGCTGAACAACCCCAGCTCTCTCAGCCTGTCTTCATAAGGGAGGTGCTCCATCCATATGGGTCCCTACGGACACCTAAAGACCTCTACAGACCCCTAGGGACACCTACGGACCTCTTGGGACCCCTTTGGACACCTACTGACTCCTACAGGCTCCTACAGACCCTTACTAACCCCTACAGACTCCTACGGACCCCTACTAACCTCTAAAGACCTCTACAAGCTCCTATGGAACCCTACAGACCCCGACGGGCCACTACAGGCCTCTACCAGCCCCTACAGACCCCTATAAACTTTTACGGAAAGCTACGAGCCCCTAATGGCCCCTAAAGACCCATATCAACCCCAAGGACACCTACAGGCCCTTACGGACCCCTATGGACATGTTCCGACTCATACAGACTCCTACAGACTCTTATAGACCCCTAGGGAGCCCTACAGACCCCTAGAAGCCACTACGGGGTCTACAGACCCCTACAGACACCCACAGACCCCTACGGACCCCTAGAGACCCATATGGGACCCTACAGGCCCCTATGGACACCTAGGGACACCTTGAAACAAAGAAGCTGGATTCAATAGCCAATGTGACTATCAAGTGGTATTCTTCATTGCAGCACTAGGATCGCAATGGGATTTTTCCTAAAGGTGCTCCTGCTCAGCCATGATTTCAACAGGCTTATATTTACAAAAGTTTTGCGTAATCATAGTTTTTCTGCGACATGATTAACATAAGTCTGCCTTTCTTAGAACTAATTACATATTCAGGAGGTGAGTTTCTCCACGGCCTTTGCTGCCATTTATTGACCGTTTTCAGGAACCACAGTCACTCTGGTGGTCGTTTACTTCATCTAGTGGTCGTATCTTCCTCTTCATCAGTTGCCCCCTAGATGAACTTGGGTTGTTTTGCTCCCTTTTCTTGATGACTTGGTAGCCGGCCCTGCTTCAAGCCGGTTTTCTTCAGTCTTGTTGTCTGAGCTCCCTCTATCTTGTTTTCTAGTTCTTCTTATGATAAGCAAGACTAGTTACTCCATTGTCTAAAAATCACATGGTAACCTTAGAATGTTGACAGTCACACAACAGCTTACAACAGATAAGCAAATTATTAACTACTTTAGCAAGTTTCACTAATAATCACAAGGCCCTTTATTTCAATATTAGGAAAAATTTCTTCACCGAAAGGGTTATCAAGCACTGGAACAGGCTGCCCAGGGAAGTGGTGGAATCATCATCCCTGGAGGTGTTTAAAAGATGGGTAGACGTAGTGCTTAGCGATATGGTTTAGTGATGGCTTTTGTCCGTGTTAGGTTGATGGTTGGACCTGATGATCTTAAAGGTCCCTTCCAACCTGGACAATTCTATGATTGTATGTGGAAAAACCCTTCCAACTTTTCGTGCATGAGTGACGGGAGGTGGCTGCAGGGGTAACGACCCAGATATTAGGAAGTTGGAAAAGACCAGTAGACTATTTCTCCAAACAGCTGGGCAAAACCAGTAAAGGATGGCCGGCATGCCTACGAGCAGTGGCAGCAACAGCATTACTAGTCCAGGAAGCAAGGAAGTTAACCCTAGGACAGCCCCTGATGGGTTTTGTGCCACATGCTGTATTAACCGTGATGGAAGCTAAAGGAAACCGCTGGCTGTCCCCAAATTGGATAGCAAAGTACCAGGCTATTTTAATAGACCAGGGGGACATAAAACTATTGTCAACCAATGTGTTGAATACGACAACTCTTCTCCCAGCCGAGGAAGCAGAAGAAATCCAGCATGATTATGAGAGTATTATTGAACACGCATACTCCAGCCGAGCCGATATCTAATGCAGACCTTGAATGTTTCACTGATGGCAGCAGCTTTATGGATAATAAACAGCCCAGGGCCAGATACGCTGTGGTAACACTTTGGGACACAGTGGAAGCCAAACCATTGTCCCCCAATACCTCAGCACAGAAAGCTGAATTAATTGCATTAAGCAGAGCCCTAGAACTGGCAGAAGGAAAAATACTTAATGTCTATACAGACTCTAAGTATGCCTTCGGAGTCCTACACACTCATGGAGCTATCTGGAAAGAGCGAGGACTTGTTGACAACGAGCGGGGGTCCAATCAAACACGGCCTGGAAATCTTACAGTTGTTGGAGGCGGTACAGAAGCTTAGAGCTGCAGCCATAATGCATTGTAAGGCCCACCAAAGGGGCAACCAAGATATAGCTAAAGGCAACAGAAGAGCAGATTTGATGGCAAAAGAAGCAGCAAATTGAACACAGAAGAACTTTCAGGGATGTCCTGGGTTGAGCGACACAGGACTAACTTTTCTTCTAATGCTGGGGAAAACTGCACTTTTAGAAGACTCTAGTGTCTGAATTCATGAAAATAGTTACTTTATAGCCAGCTAGGCTGGCCAACAGGATTATTTCATACCATGAAGGTCACATTCAATATAAATTAGAAGAGTTTTCTGCGTAGATCTCTCTCCCTTGATGGCGGCGGTCCAGAGAACTCCTCGCCCTGGTGCTGGACCCCTGAGGCCTTCCTTTCATCCCGAGGCCCTTGCGCTCGCAGGGTCCAACTTTTGTTGTCCATTGCTGGAAGTGCATAGCTTCCTACTGATATAATTGGCTGAGTATAATTCTTGTATATCTTATATCAGTATCGGGATTAATATTGGTTCCTTAGTATTATTGTTAATTATTCAGTCTTATTCTATTAAATCCCTCATGTTTCTTTGCGTTCCCCGATTCCCCTTTCCGGGTGGGGCGGGGTCATTGGGTGATAGAATAATTGTCTAAATGACAATAAATTATTATGGGTTTTCTCAAACCGTAACAAGGGAGCATTAAACCCCCAGGCAACAGTTCCACTTGAGTCGCCAAGTTATACTGCAAAGGAAGTCCAACTGGCAGAAAAGTTAAAGTGTAAAAAGCGAGAAGATGGATGGTGGAAAACTCCCAACGAACAAATCCTAAAAACAAAATCAATCACTGTACAGCTGATGAAAGATCTGCATAAAGAAACACACTTCGGTGCAGATGTCATGATAAACAGTATACAGTGCTTTGCGACAGGACCCAAAACCACTGATCAGGTGGTGCGAAGGTGCCCTGTGTGCTGTGCAAATAACTCCAAAATCCAACCGAAACCGCCACCAGGAGAAACAAAGAAAGGAATGAAGCCCAGAGAATACTGGCAAATAGACTTCAAAATTACCCAGAAGAGGATTCCATCAATACTTCTTGGTGATAGTGGACACTTTCACCAGATGGCCAGACACCTTTCCTTGTCAAACCAACAAAGCCAGAGAAGTTGTAAAAATGCTACTTAAGGAAGTGATTCCCCATTTTGGGATACCCGAGGGACTTTCCTCAGATAATGGGTCGCACTTTGTATTGGAAATAGTCCAAAGAGTAGCGAAGGCATTAAAAATTAAGTGAGACATATGTATAACATGGAGACCACAATCAAGCAGTCAAGTAGAAAGAATGAACCAGACATAAAAGAAACATTTAGTCAAGATTTGTCAGGAAACTCAAATTAGGATAGCCCCTAGGGCCGGGGAGGGTGTTAGCCCATTCGAACTATTGTATGGTAAACCATACCCCCTGAACAAGCTGAGCTGGTGACAGAAAGGAGTCAAATGTATGTAAAGGGGTAAAATTGGGTCAGGCAACATTTGCTGTCTTTGTCTGATGTGTTATCCTCTCTCCACAGGTCCGTTCAGGAATGGTTGCCAGTTCCATTAGATGCCATTCCGACCCAGACACCGAGTACTAATCCGGACTTGGAAAGATGAACCCCTAAAGGAAAAGTGGAAAGGTTGTTTTGTTAAACACCCATACAGCGATCAAGGTGGAAGGAATCAAAACTGCGGATCCATTACACTTGAGTGAAGGCCGCACCAGAAAAGAGCGACCAGAGCACCTCAACGGAAGCAGGTGCAAAGACGACTCTGTCGCAGGTGGAACCTCACTCAAGATCTGAAACTCTTGTTCCAAAAACAAAAATGAAGAAATTGGTTTTGCTATTGACCATAGGACTAAGTTGGAATTGTCATGGCTGCCAGATTTCAGGTGGCTAAAACAATTGTTTATGATGGGTATATTCTTGCTTGTCGTAATGGTGGTATGTTGCTGTGTGTTACAATGCCTACCTGTGCACTTAGAGTTTTGTAAAAACATATGTCGTAGGCCTCAACCAATCATGGTGACAAGGAAGGAATTATTTTTTTTTAAGATGGCAGGTATGAAGGAAAGTGAGAACTATGGGACCTCCAAATAAGGTCCATAGTCTCAAAGGGGGGAAATTGTGATCCTCAATGTAAAGAATCACAAGATAACACAGGAATGTGTTGATGCCAACAAGGATGAATCACCTCCTAGGGGGATGGGTTCAGGGGGAAGGGGGGTTGCCTGAAGGTAACCTAAAGTAACCTAAGACTAATTAGCATGGTAAAAATCACATCCCTGTGAGGAGACTTTGCATGCTGATGTCAGACTGCCTTTGCATAATGAACTAGCCACTAATTGGAGCACGTGCAGAAGGGCATTTAGTTATATAATCAAAAGGTGACCAATGAGCAAGTTCCGTGTAACTTTTTCTTTGTTGTAAGCTGTATAAAAACTTACAACCCCTCTAAAGAGGTGTGCTAGCTTTGTGACCTATTGCCTGGCACCCATTTCTGTACAGAACTGCATTAAAGGTTAGAAGATGGATCTCAACTCTGTGTGCTCATTGGTGATTTTCCTTTGTTACTTTTTTTTGTATAAAAGACCCTATGTGTTTCTTAACAGGTGTGCTAGCTTTGCAAATTATCGCCTAGCACCCTTTTCTACACAGAACTGGAATAAACCAAATATCTCAACTCCCTCTGTTGATTGGTTTTTGCACACCAGAACCCAGATTTGGGACAACATTTTTGGCGACCCAGATGGGACAGCCATAAGGCCTTGCCCAGATTGTCTTACCTACGCCGGTGTGGAAAATAGGATTGGACAGAACTCCAGCGCACACCAACCAGTTGATTCGGGACTCCTCCGCATCCCTTCTGGTGTTGGGGCAGCGAGAAACTCAAAGATGCAATGCCCAGGAGAGATATTTGTACAGAGGCGAAAGGGGGGAGAATTCCTGGATTGGTGAGTATTAAAATGTAATTACTCTCACAGAAGATTATAAAGTCACAGAATCGTAGGGGTTGAAAGGGACCTTCACAGATCATCTAGTCCAACCCCCCTGCCAAAGCAGGTTCACCTAGAGCAGGCTGGACAGGAATGCATCCAGGTGGGTTT
>JAOXJK010000003.1:24296431-24324410 GCA_025774025.1 Xenus cinereus
AACTCATAAGTATGAGAATGTCTGACCTCATTCAAAGTTTGGTCTCCATTTCCCTAAAGGATGTGTCCATTCACCATATCTGCAAAGTGACGCTATGACCTCCTGTATGCACACTCACAAAAAGTACTGTACACGTGAACAAATTTCTAGACTAAGAGAAAATGTCAGAGCACTCACGTGGGTGGAACAGATAGATGGGCTAGTGTCTGCAGGTGGAGAATAAGTTTCTCATCTATACAGTCATCAGAGTCTTAGAGAAGTTTATGGACTTGTCTCTTCTTCAATCATCCTACCTTAGTCGCGTGTAAGTAGACAGAAAGTCAAGGTAACGAAGGAATGAGAGTGTAGCTTCAGCAGTATCTTGGCTGTAAGCATGAAGGTGTGTAGGAGCCACACTCCAATGGTCAATCCTAAATAGTCCAAATCTACAGCAAGCTGAGGTACTCAGCAATACCTCTGGCTACAAGCCTTTACTACTCACTAACTCACTACTTTGACATACTTCTGCCCTCTTCTGCAGTCCGAGACATGAAGTCATCAAAACATTAGTGCATTTTCCCCACAATTTATAGTGATCCTTGTTTTTAACCTGTATGTATGCATCAGTGCTTTGACACTGTTATTGAGGTTCTAATGAAAAATTTCCGCTACAGCTTGAGGGAAAAAATGTCCAAGCAGGCAGAAGGGAGTTCATGCAGAGCTACCACCCTAAGGGGGCCTGCTGACATGGTGTTGAAGTGCATCATCCTCAGTTAAACATTTCCTTACTTGGAGAAGTTACAGTGACTAGATGTTATTTTAAGAAACGCAGAATCATTTTAAGTGAAAATTTTATTTACTGGTTTGTACAAAGAAATCTGATATGGAAGATAGTTTACTCATGCCTGCTAGAAAACAAAACTTCATTCCTTTTAGAGGAACATGCACATGCTCAGCTACATGGCACAATTTCCAGGCAAAACTTCTTTTCAAAATACCCAAAGATCTTAGCCAATGTTTATTGCAGATTCTCTTTTTTAGCTGCAGCATTATTTGTGGAGGGATTAGCAAAAAAACCACATAAACTGTACACAATTACATTTGTTTAGTCTGTAAATCTTCTCAGTACTTTAAAAAGCAGTTAAACTGCTTTGTTAAAGAAAAACAATTACCTCTGGGATCTTATCTGGAGGTTTTAACTCAAACATTTTCAAGAAGCACAAAATTAAATTCTAAATATGAGTTCTGCTGTAGATATGAGGCTGCTTTGCTTTAGAAAGCAGAGCAATCTAAACATCTTCACTCAATGGCACATGCAAATTATTAGCCACACAAAAAAAATGCTGGTTTGTGGGGGATAAAACTGAGTTTTTAATGAGTAATGTTGCCTTTGTCAGTAGAATTGAACAAAAATTGTGAGGCTTACATGTGCATCTATCATTTCCTATTGGATATTATGCTAATGGACATTTATTCCAAATTTCTGATTCTTCTTTTTCCCTCACACTGTAATAATTTTAAAAATGTATGCCTTAAAAGTCATGGCATATGGGAAAGTTTTCTAAGTATGAAGTTCCAAGTATAAAAAAAAAAAGATATCATAGAACATGGTTAGAGTTGGAAGGGACCTTAAATCTGTAAGGTCCCATCTAGTTCGAACCCCCTGGGCAGGGACACCTCCCAGTAGACCAGGTTGCTCAAAGCCCTATCCAGCCTAGTCTTGAACACTTCCAAGGATGGGGCATCCACAGCTTCTCTGGGCAACCTGGGCCAGGGTCTCACCACACTCACAGCAAATAATTTCTTCCTAGTATCTAATCTAAATCTCCCCTCTTTCAGTGTAAAACTATTGCCCTTCATCCTATAGCTGTACTCCCTGATAAAGAGTCCCTCCCAGTTTTCATGGAGTTCTTTTAGGGACTGGAAGGCAGCTATGAGGTCTCCCTGGAGCCTTCTCCAGGCTGAACAACCACAAGTCTCTCATCCTGTCTTCATAGGAGAGGTGCTCCAGCCCTCTGATCATCTTCATGGCCCTCCACTGGACCCATTCCAATAGGTCCATGTCCTTCCTGTGTTGAGGACTCCAAAGCTGGACACAGTACTCCAGGTGGGGTCCCACAAGGGGCAGAATCACCCGCCTTGACCTGCTGACCACACTTCTTTTGATGAATCCCAGGATGTAGTTGGCTTTCTGGGCTGCCAGTGCACACTGCTGGCTCATGTTGACCTTCTCATTCACGAGCACTCCCAAGTCCTTCTCTTCAGGGCTGCTTTCCAGCCATTCTCTGCCCAACCTGTATTTGTGCCTGGGATTGCCTCCTCCCAGGTGCAGGACCCTGCACTAGGTTTGGTTGAACTCCATGAGGTTTGCCACGGGTCCACCTCTCAAGCCAGTCCAGGTCCCTCTGAATGGCATTCCTTCCCTCCAGCGTGTCAACCATGCTACGCAGCTTGGCATCATTGGCAAACTTACTGAAGGTGCACTCAATTCCACTGTCCATGTCTCCGACAAAGATGTTAGACAGTATTGGTCCCAGTACTGACCCCTGAGGAACACCACTAGTCACTGTTTGCCACTTGTACGTTGAGCCATTGACCATAACCCTTTGAGTGCGGCTGTCCAACCAGTTCCCCATCCACTGAGTAGTCCATCCATCAAAACCACACCTTTCCAATTTTGAGATCAGGATGTCATGTGAGAGAGTGTAAAATGCTTTGCATGAGTCCAGGTAGGTGATGTACTTTGCTCTCCCCTTATCTACCAAGGCTGTGAAAATATCATAAAAGGCCACCAAATGTGTCAAGCATGACTTGCCCTTGGTGAAGCTATGTTGGCTGTCACCAAGTACTTCTTTATTTTCCATGTGCAATATGGATATGAAGAAGCATTAAGGAAATGAGGATATAAAATTAATATCAAACATGAATAATCAACTGCATTTTCCACTTTCTGGTATGATTTTACAGTGTTTCTGCCTGTCAGTGCATGTTCTGGTCTTGCAGCAGCAATTAACTAAATTCACGTAGGGATTTACAAACTTATATTCAACACAGAGGTGCCACTAGTATTCATAAAATCCTAATTTTTCATAAAGTTGATAATTTCTGGCAGGCGTATCATCAGGCTTAGCAATCATGGGATTTAACAGCCCTATGTACCTTAGATCCTCTTTCTGGTTGTGGTAACTCTGGTACAGCTCATACTGAGAACACAAAAAACCCTACCCAGTAGAGACATTTTCATGGACTTTCTCCCTCAAAAAGAGATCTCCAGGTGCAGAAGCAGTTCTGCATAAAAAGCTGCTTTTAAGCTATAAAATTTGTATTTATCCATCAGAACATCTCTACATGATTTATGAGTCTTCTATAACTACTATTCTGAAATTCATTGCCATAGTAAAATATCATCTGTTATAAACTCTAATGACCACAATATTTTATGATTTTTTTGCACATTTCTTTGGAATAATTCAGATTCAGAGGATATTTTAAAGTTACATTAATAAATGACACATCAAAATTACCTATATCTTGCTACCGTAATGCAGGTGAAGCATGAAATACAATAGAAGTAAAATACATGGAAAAAACAACTATGATTGCTATTCCTCCTGCTCCAGTTTCCACTGGTGTGGCAGATAAACTGCTCTTTTTCATACTTACTGCGCATATGGTTAAGAAAATAATGGCTCCAAGCCTTTCAGGATTGCTAGAAAATTAACAGTAGGCACAACATGCCTGTTGTGTATGAATTTCTTTTTAAGCTTTTGTCTGAGAAAACCAGAAACATTTCTGGAAAAGTATGAGTGTGAAAACAATTGAATGATGTCAGCTGATGTCATATTATATATGGTTATCACACATTTTTACTTGTGGTATGAACATTGCCTTGGTACTGATAGTCAACAGTATTTATTCTCTTCATCAGAATTTGTGTTATAGATGTGTTTAGACATAACAGAAGAAGTGCATTTCCTGAAGTAATGGTAATAAATCTGCATGTCTGTGCCAGACATAGTCTGGGATGCATGCATGTAAATTGTTTTAATCTGAGATCAAATGCAGACAGAGAGGAGGAAAATGGAAAGAGTCCTTTGAGGGTTGGTTTAAAACAAGTTTTATCTCTAGGATTTAATAAATGTTTTAAAAATATGCTTATTTAAATTAATTTCAAAGGGAAAACGGCAATTCAGAATAGCCATAACAATTCAGCTCAGCCTTAAACTAGTACTAATTACTTGATATATCACTAATATTTAAAAAGCACCCACATGAGATTCCTTTCAGTAGTCTCATTCAGAAATTCAAACAAGATAATATAAGACTCCAAGCTGCATTTTTTGTTGTACCATGTTTAGAAATAGCAGAAGTCACAGTATAACAGCATTAGTTTGAAAAAAAATTTTGTGGTATCAAAATGAAGGTAATATGGAAGATCAAACTGGGTTGTACAGCCTCTGTTCTTCAGCATCTGCACCAAATGTGCCCTACCTTTGCTAAGAGACCATATGAAAACAAATTAGTGGGTACTTCAATTATAAGTAAATACAGGCAACTAGTTTCCTTTCTGAAAATTAAAAAGCATTATTTATACTTATGATTTTAATGCCAATGTCATCTTTAAACCGAAACTTCAGGTTTTTCCTGTATGATCTAACTTTTTTCTCTTACTATCTTTCTGTTACAGGGGTTTTTTGTAGCAGTTTTATATTGCTTTGCTAATGGAGAGGTAAGAGACAATGCTATGAGAAAAGTTTTTAGTTCATTAGTAAGGTCTCTTAATGACACCAAGAAGTATGAAGACACTAACTAGTTCTGTTTATTCGAGAGCATGGGTGCATTCTTTTGAAGAGGTATAATTATTTTGTACAAAGACACAAGATCTCTCACAGGTTTGGGATTCAAATGCAAGGTATTTCCACTGAAGCCTGAGTGACTCTAGCACTGTGGATGCATACAACCTGGAGTGTATGAAATACCAGTAGAGTTTTCTGGTCAGCCACCTAAACCCCCCTTCTTTAATCATCTGGGATCCCAGGCTTCATGTTTGACCAGGCTAAACCCTCTCTTAGTTTACCACTAAAGTCCATGTGAAGTGACCAAATTTGGGGTGTTTTAATATCTTACAAAGCAACATGTTGAAAAAATAATTTCATGCATGCACTGCTCAGGACATCCCTATACTAGCTGTGAGAGGATTCCTTGTCTGGAAGTTGTCTTTTGCTATGCTTCAAGGGACAGCTGGGGGCTCAACTTGCTCCATGCCAGGATTTGGGCAGATCAGTGGTGGCTCTTATGCAAGTATATGACATCAGAGAAAGCTAACCTCCTGCCAATGTAGGGTGAAGACTGAGTTCAGACCAGACTGCTTGGGGTTTTGTCCAGCTGAGCTTTGAATCCCCCCCAAGGACAGAGGTTCCACCACCACTCTGGTCCTCTGTTCAGTTCTTCACTGTACTCAGGAGGAAACAGCTTTTACATATATTCTGTTAGAACTTCCCCTGTTTATTTGAATTTATGATCCCTGTCTCTTGTGTCCCTACCAAACACCTCTGTAGAGTACCTGGCTCCATCTCATCCATGAGCTCTGCATAGGCAGTATTTAGGCCTTCAGCATGAACAAACCCCATTCATACAGGTTCTCGTCATAGGGCAAGTGCTCCAGCCCTGATCTCTGTTGATAAGTTCAAGCTTATCAGCATAGTTCATGCACTGGGGGCCCAAAATTAGATGCACTATTCAGAGGTAGTCTAATAGTTACTGAGTTAGGAATAGCAATCACCTCTCTTGATCTACATGCTTTGCTTCTGCCCATAGAACCCAGTGCCTCCATCACCATCACAGCTGCATGCTGCCTTTGCCTCATCAGACTGACTTGCTACAATTTACCTCAGAAAATGATGCTATGTAGGCTGTGGAATTAATCTCACTTAATATCAAATGATTTCTAAGTTGAATCTCACCACCTGTATCTGCCTTACATTTGATCCAGGTTCACACCTCCACTGCTTGCAATAAACAGACATGTACCCAGTGTTAGTAGCACTTAAGAGCCTGGCACAGCCAGATGGCATGGGACATGGGACTACACTGACAAAGGTACATTAAATTTGACACCTTGTTAAAGGCACCAGTGAAACAAATGAGATGGACTTTATACAAAATGTATGTTAGGAACATATACTCCTAATATTTAACAAGGAAATCTGGAGCGATTTTGGAACTATTTAAATAAAAAAAAAGAGCTGGCACTTGTCTGCAATACAGGAGTACTTGTCTAACATTTGTGAAGGGTACAGAACAGCTAGCATCTCTCATCAGTCATTAAAAGTTGCTCTTTTGGACTTCTACCTATTGGTCCAGTGGAGCACTCAGGCCAGCGGTCTTGTTGGTCAGAGTAAGGGCATGTCTCACTCCTCTGTGGGGACCTGGAGTCCACCCGCCATCTGCAGCATTGGCACGGATCCTGCAGGCAGCGGGACACACAGTGCTGAGGATTTAAGGCAGGCTGCCAGATAAAAAGCTTTAACAAAACAAGCCAGATATACAAAGCACAACACTCTGGCAAAGCTGCATGGTCCTTATTTCCACAGACCTTGGACTTTCCTCCTCCTTACTTCATCAAGCTCTGAACATGAAAGTCACTTGAGCTCTCATACACACATGCATCAGGATCACAGTGTATTCAGGGGCTAGGAAAAACTTTCCTGAGTTAGAGTGAAGAGGGTGGACACCTAAGATTGGCTTAGCAAACAAGTCTGTTTCTACCTTACAAGGAAGTTGCCAGGTGCAAGGTGCACCCCAAGGGGTCAGGAAGCTCAGCACTTCCACAGTCCCTCTCATTTTACAACTAGCATTTGGGTTTGTGGACTGCAGGGTGGTCACAAATCATCACCATGGACAAACTGCTTTCTTCTCCTCCCAGGTGAAGGCAGAACTACAGAAGCAGTGGTCCCGCTTCCTGCTGGCAGATCCTTTTGGCTGTAAACTCTGCTTTCTTGGGGAAAATATAAAATACCTCAGGAAATGTTCACAGAAACAAAAGAAACAGCACCTCGGCAACAAACACCACTTGCGCCTGGAGGCAAGAGAGCCCTGGGGCATGCAGCTCCAGCAGGTCCTAGTGAAGCAGAGGACAAATCTCAGCACAGAACCAGGCTGTGCCCTCCCATCTTGTCCACGGGCAAGCATGTCAGACAGTAGCGAAGGAGAAGTCACCACTGGAGAGACAACCGAGGAAGTCTTTGAAGAAAGCGAGATTTAGAAAGGTGTCCACTAGGACAGCACCTTCCAACAGGCACAGTATTTTGAAAGATCTTCTCACACCTTTAGACTGTACAGATCTCTGCGGGGTGGAATGCAAGGAGGAACCAGTTAATATCACAATTGTCCCAGTTTTTTTGATCTGAGAAAAATATTGATCTGGATGTTGCTAACCTGTGTGGCTGGCATAGAAGAGGTTTGCTGGATCAAAAAATGCTTTGAGGTGGCCAGTCTGGAAGATAACTGGTGCTCAAAGAGATGTACACAAGGGAGCATGATGTGTTCTGGAAGTGAGTAGACTCTGGACATACATGTTGTGTCCCAGAAGCTTCATCCATGCTTGACTGCCTTTCTATTCACATGACAGATAAGTTGTTTGTTTTCTCTTTCATAGGTGTGTTTCATAAATAGAGATATATGTGTAGAAGACACTTCTCTCCACAGACTGAAATCAGCCCATATCTCAAAAAAACAGTTTCAGGCCAAACCAGACACAGCGTGTTTAAGCAAAATGAAAGGATTTATATATATTAAATAAAAAAACCCCAAACTTCTTCTTGGGAAGAAACAAAGTTTTACTTGCATTTTTGATCATCTTCTCTTGAAGTTTAGTGCTAGAATTGTCATTATGAATTGAAAGACCAAAATGTTTTCTTTTGAAAGTGCCCAAAATTTTTTTTGATACAATTTTTGTTTGCTCATTTATGTTTTCACTGCTTTTTGACATAAGCCACACATTTTGATGCACCTGCAGGTTTGTCCTACCCACAGGCCCAAATGACAAACCAGATCAGTGCTGCTTTCACCTTCTTCCAAGGGGACCCGAAGTGGCTAACGACATAGAATTGCAACAGCACCAAAAGAATCTTCTGAAATCCTTCTTCCAGCAAGAACTATGTTGAAATTTTGACACATAGAGTTCACCCAGAGACCTATGAAATTCAATTAAATTTGTTAATATTCAATGAACCAGTTTCCAAACTTGTGAACACGAGCCAATTGGCATATTGAAAGGAAAAAAGAAAAAGGCAATAGAAATATTAGTGGGCAATGTCTATCTACAGTATAAACGTATATCCCAGACACACACATACAACTCTTTAGCCTGCAGCTAGTTACATAGCATTTGTTACTGATTTTTTCTGTACATTACTGGCAAATACTCTAAATGCCCGCAATGTAATAAAACATATCCTGGGCAACTGGACCTAGGTAGCCCTGCTTGAGTAGGAGGGTTGGACCAGGTGGCCTCCACAGGGCCCTTCCAACCTCAAACAGTCTGTGAGTCTGTGAAAGCATTGTATGTCAAATAAATAATTTTCAGGGCTACTCATGGGCTCTATTCATGCATCTTCTCTCCACCAGGTGCCAACACTGTGGATGCCCTTCTGGCCTTTCCTGCTTCTTCATCTCCCCATGGGGTGGCTTTGTCCTCAGACCCCTGCTGCCAGCTTTACAACTGCAAATGGCACTTGAGACAGATTGTCTGTATCTTCAATGTGTTGCTTGAGCAGATTAAGTTTATGCAGTTTATATAACTTACCAAGGCTTTTAAAAATTATGTCTGTCTAGAAATGTTTAGACTTGTAAACTTTACCAGTTATGATATACTCTTTACTTGCAAAGAACATCTAAGTTCATTGACTAGCACTAGGTCAAGAACACATTTGAGCTATATAATTTCTGGTACTTTTCAAAAAGTATTTCTTTTACAGTTCTATCAGTGTTAAGTACTTAACCTATTTAATTAATACAAGGTTGCATATTTCAGTAAAATATGAATAAAATATACATATTTGATACATTTTTAAATATCTCTGCAGTTTTAAAAGGCTTTTTAGCAGAACATGCACTCTGCTTTTATATAGCATTATTTTGCAGTAGATTTCTCAACCATAAGTACCAGACACTACATATCTGTTGACCACATCTTCTCCAATTTAAAAAAGACTAATTTCTTCTAGAGCTGTTGAGATACTAAAAAGCTTAAAGTGGTTCAGAATGTGTTTTACTTGTGTGCTAAAAATGTGAAAATGGTAAGATTTTACTGTATCTCAGTAAAATAGTTTACTTTTTAATTGCATTTTAAAGTATCTCAAATGGTCAGAAAATGGTTTTCTATGCTCTCAGCAGCAGTCACTGCTAGGTGCATTATCCCCTCTCTGTTATGTGTGTGGTCTTTTTGACTCTTCCAGTTTATAAAAAGCAACTTTTTTTATATATAAGCAGACACTGGAGGCCTGATAAAATAGTCATCACGTATTCCTTCAGAAGGCATGTTTCTGAGTAGATAAATCAGCAAGTTTCATCATAAAAATATGGCATTATTTGTTATATCACTAAAGTACAGAAGTTGTTAATTCTGAATGGCCACTCACACAATGTATCTTTACAGAAACATGACAAGCTCCTCAGTTCTAAATAAAACATTAAGCAGCCTAGAAGACAGCAGCACACGCAACAATTCCAACATGTTAGCAGAGTCAAGTGAAAATGGCTGCAAAAAGAGTCAGCAAAACCAGCTGACTTTCTTCCTAGGCAGGTGAAGGTCCACAGGTAGGTGTCCTCCTGGGATTTTCCTTTCAGCCTCTGTGGAGCCCCAGGCTCACAGGAGGGATACTGCAGTCAGAGGAGCTGATGAGAAAAGCTGCAGCAGGGTCTGGCAGAAACCAGATGACTTGCCAGGGTTCCTGCATGTGCACAGATTGGAGAGACAGAAACAGCTGGGAGGAAAAGGGCAAGAAATATGATCGTGCTCTGATGAAACAAGAGGTGGAGGAGACAGATCGACCCAAATTGGTGTGTGTTTGTAGGTGACATTTTGTGTAAATTGCTTATCCAATTTGCATATAGATTAATTATCAGACAACGAAAACCTTTATGTTAGCCCATGGTTTTATGCTTATGTAGACCTAATAACAGGATTTTTCTCTTTATCAATCAATTGCTCACTTTTACACCCCAGATTTCCACTGCTTTTGCCTCATGAGAAAGACGGATGTGAGCTAACGTCTTATTCCTTCTCGACGAGAGAGCCCATTCTCCCATGATCCTTGTGAGTTTGGTCTCTGCTGCGTCAGTCCATTAAGTAAGACAAGGTAGGATATTCATGCTCAGGATGTTACAGACAACCCACACTAAAACCTGACCCCCACAGCTTTGAAGTTGTCTTTGCCAAGGATTTTGCTTTCCATCAAAACTTGTATGACAAAAAATTGAATTTCAAAGCCAAAATAGTTTGTGGGGCTCAACAGAGTTTTCCCTTTAGATGTCATGTGATAACTGATCTGATTTGTACAAACCAAGTTTACACAACCTTAATAATCTGCTGTGAGACATACTATAAATTTTTATGTTTTACTACACGTAAAGCACAACCTTCCAGACACAATGGTTCCTTCTATGGCCAGAGATGTCAACTATATGCTAATTATAAATGTGTACTTACATTCTTTGTTTAAATATATTGCTTCTACATACCAGGGTCTGTGTCTCAGAGACTCAAGAAGTAAAGCACAAACACTCCAGTCTGGAGAGTGCTCTGTCAGTTATACCTTGCAATCAATAATACTGGTTTGTATTTTTTAAAATACAGAATAAACCTGGTAGATTAAAAGAGATGTGCCAGTTCTGTGATGCTTGTTTTACTCACCTCCCAAGGCACCGAAAAAGAAGTGAAGTAAGGCAAAGTGTCACACATGCCACCTCATTGAATCCTGTGAAAAAGACAAGTTAGGGAAGGCTAGATGCCTGGGAGACACTCCAGTGCTAATGTTCTGTTTTGTTCCAGTACAAACATGAATTAATATAGCAACCACTTCTCTTTTTTCTTTTTTTTTTTTAAAGAGAGAAAAGACAACTTTATTAGTGTAGATAAACAAAGTATCCTATGACAACCTGTTCTTGACAACTACAGTGATCTTCCCTCTGGGATGCCGAGTTTGGGATGGGAGGCGGCATATTTTAGCTACTGACCAAGTATGGCATAGCATTGGTTTCCTTACAGGAGATGAAAAGATGATGCTGCATGTCTGGGTCTATTTGGACATTCCATACACCTATGCCTTATACCAGAACTGGAGGAAGGGAAGTTCTACCAGCAGGCATGTACCTTTTTCAGCAGTCTTGATCTTTGTGAGTGCTTAATCTATGGTGGAAACTGAAGACAACCTTGAGTGTGTGGGACAGCAGAAAGATGAGAAATGCCAAACCATGACCTCCTCAGGAGGCTGTAGGCCATAACTTTCTGGGCATAATCCCCTCACTTTAGGCTGGTGTCAGCTTCTTCTCCTGCATGGTAGAGCAAACAACTTCCACTTGACTACATCTGTGTTTTGCAACCTGTTGTCTCTTGGTCCACTCCACTGATATCTCTCTAGCACCAGCATCTGACGTTGCTGGCAGTCCCCATTGCAACAGTTAAAGCTTTTCTACTGGCACTTCCACAAGAACCTTATGGCAGAAGCTGCATTTAGGGACTTGTGGTGTCCTCAGTTCACAGAATCACAGAATCATTTAGGTTGGAAGAGACCCTTGGGATCATCGAGTCCAACCATCCACCCTACTCTACAAAGTTCTCCCCTACACCATATCCCCCAATACCGCATCTAAACAACTCTTAAACACATCCAGGGATGGTGACTCAACCACCTCAACTCAGTTCATGAGCTGTCACCATCTTTTCGGTCTCCCATAGCACCTCTCACTTCCATAGCTACCCGTGCACTCTCATCTGCCGTTGCTATATTGGCTTACGGTTTGGCCAGGTTAGCCGGTTGTTAGGAAAGCTGCATTCATGCCTCAACTTCATAGGAGCTAGCCTTCTTTTCAGGATACAGCTTCTTCCTTTCATTTGCTTCAGGAATTTTCCCATCAGTCTCAACTCCCAGTGAGAGGGTCTCTGTGATCTGTAAAATGCTTCCTGACATTGCTACTTTTTTTTTTTTTAAATCAAGAATATTTTACTGACATCATTTTTTCATGTTTCATAGCAAACACAATTCTGGATTTTTATTTCTCTTCAGCCTGCCAATCCAAATCTCACAAACCATCTGCTGTACTAAATGTCATGTTGTGTTTAGGTATCTTTGCAGTCATTCCTGGAGTCACACAGAACTACAGTGACAGCTGTTTGTGACCTGTGTCATTGCAATCAGCTCCAGGAAGTGAAACTGGAGCTGCCACAGAACCAGGCCTCGAAGGCTTGAAGGCTCAGTTTCCTTATGCATCTTGTTCATCATATTGTAATGATTATTTTCTTCCATCACGGCCAAATTTTCACTGCTCTCCTTTTTTTGCTGTTCAGTTTGTTTCTTCACCTTCTAAAAGCTCGGATTTTAAGCCCAGCACCATCTCTGCAGAGACTGCTGAGCAGCAGTCCTGGGCTGTTCACTCTCTTCCCAGGAGCTGCCCTCTTCCATGCCTGTATCCAAGTCCCTCTGGGGCTGACTGAGAGTCCTGTCTCCCCTGCATGTCATGTCTGTTGACCCAGACGCCAAAATCTTATTTGATTTTACCATGTTCCACATGGGGCCTTTCCTCACAGCGTCAAAGTTTTATTGCCTGGAGGACCATATGATTGCCAGAAAATGGCATGATTTGCAGGGAATTTAGGCCTGTTTGAATGTGGAGCGCTGACTCTACATGATGTGTAGCCCTAATCACAGAAACCACTTAGGCTACATCAACAGCAGAGATGAGGAAGCTGACAAAGTGCTTCTGGCTTCCTCTCTTCCTTTGTGTTTAAGGGCTGGTGCTCAGGTTTGGCTCTGTGCAATGCTTTGGGAATAGCAGTCTGCTCAACTGCAGAGTCCTCTCTTCAGGCAGGCAGTGAGGCTTAGCAAAGAGTGTACTGAGCACCTCTGAGAATAACTAAAGAAAAGAACAATTAAAATTGCACCACGGCTAATTCCTCAGCTTTTTCTGCCTCTTTTGTCTCACAATGCCATCTCCAGAAGGTAGACGGAGTTCAGGGGTGAGAGGAGGCAAATGGCATTTCTAGTTAAAGCTGCCTGAAGAAAGGACTCTGGGCAAATGTGGCCTAAGCACACTCACATTTGAATTTCATGGATATGATGAACAGAGGACTGGGACTCAGGATGTTTAAATGTTATATAAGATAACTTCTACCTTGCTGTGTAGCTTTGGAAAAGTCATGACAACTCCATGTACTTCAATTTCTACTTTGTGAAACAGGTGATAGTTATGACTGCTTGTGCAAAGCAAGGGAGTAATGGAGTTATCATTATTATTTATTACTTAAAACCAAAATGTTGAAGATTCAGATAATAAATATAAAAGTCCAAAGATGGGATAAATTATAGTACTTTTATTTTTAATTTTTTTTTCTCTAAATTTATTTTTTCTAGGCCAATCCCTTCCTTCAGATGTTTTGATGCATTTGAGTTAGCATTCTTACAGTAGCATCCTTAAAGGCAGGAAGGTGGAGGTTGATTGGTAATGGCTCAGGGTTACAGGGTTACAGCTATGGGGAGCAGTAAGGCAGCGGGAAAGACATAGCCTAAGTCTTCTCATTTGTACCTTATAAGGCATAAATAATATATCTAAAGCCTTAAGCTTTGAGGCTTTGGGGAGCTATGGACAAAATCTGAGCGGTGTCTCCACGGATCTATTGGCAGCTGTCTGCTCTGAACACTACAAAGCAGGACCCTTAGCTCTGATCCCTAGCATAGCTGTATAGGATGGGAATGAGCACCCAGGAGTTGTGTAGCCTAAATGATTTTACCCCATTTTCAGACATTTGAGTATCACTGAACACAAAATTCCACAACAGAAAAAAATCAGAGTAATTGCCTTAATTCTCTTCTTAGCAAACGCATTAAGTTGCATTGTAGTTGATTT
This sequence comes from Xenus cinereus, assembly GCA_025774025.1. NCBI lineage: Eukaryota > Metazoa > Chordata > Aves > Charadriiformes > Scolopacidae > Xenus > Xenus cinereus. The sequence goes on from JAOXJK010000003.1 coordinate 24,310,535, forward strand.
GAGATTCACAGTCAGAGGTGTTGCTTCTGACCTCCCCCAGTCTACAGCACAAAGGCAAACTTGTGCACTGGAAGGACAATCTGTGCTTTGAAGCCCACTTGGGTGAAGGTACCTCCTATACCATGCTGTGAGTTAAGAACTGCACCGGCACATGCCGGTGCCTAGTGCCAGAATTCTGCTGGCTGGCTCCAGGTCAGTGTTCAGAAGCAGTGTGTGAACCTGCAGAGGTGTACAGACTCCTGAAAGACTCTTCAGGAGAGCACTAGGTGTATCAAGGATGAGATCCACTTGAGGGAGCTGGTGGAACTGTTCACCAAGCCACTTCCCATCATTTACCAGCAGTTCTGGCAAAACAGGGAGGTCCCAGTTGACTGGAGGTTAGCAAATGTGATGCTCCTCTACAAGAAGGGCCACAGGGAGTATCTGAGGAACTACAGGCCTGTAAATCTGACCTCAGTGCTGGGAAAGGTTATGCAGCAGATCATCTTATGTGCCATTATACGGCATGTACAGGACAGCCAAGTGATCAGGCCCAGTCAGCATGGGTTTATGAAACGTAGGTCCTGCTTGACAAACCTGATCTTCTATGACAAGATGACCCACTTAGTGGACAACAGAAAAGCCATGAATGTTGTTTAGCTGGCGTTTAGTGAAGTTTTGACACTGTTTCCACAGCGTTGTCCTAGAGAAACTGGCTCATGGCTTGGATGGGCACACTCTTTGCTGGGAAAAAACTGGCTGGAGGCTGGGTCCAAAGAGTTGTGGTGAATGGAGTTAAATGCAGCTGGTGGCCAGTCACTAGTGGTGTTCAGTACTGCGTCCAGTTCTGTTTAATATCCTTATCGATGATCTGGACAGTAAGTTTACTCTCAGGAATTTTGCAGATGACACCGAGTTGGGTGGAGTGTTGATCTGCTGGAGGGTAGAAAGGCTTTGCAGAGGGATCTGGACAGGCTGGATCAATGGGCCAAGGCCAATGGTATGAGGTTCAACAAGGCCAAGTGCCGGGTTCTGCACTTGGATCACAACAACCCAATGCAGTGATACAAGCTTGGGGAAGAGTGGCTGGAGCTGCCTGGCAGAAAAGGACCTTAGGGTGTTGGTTGACAGCTGGCTAAATACGAGCCAGCTGTGTGTCCAGGTGGTCAAGAAGGCATCCTGGCTTGTATCAGGAATAGTGTGACCAGCAGGACTGAAGCAGTGACCGTCTCCCTGTACTTGGCACTGCTGAGGCCACACCTTTAATACTGTGTTCAGTTTTGGGCCCCTCACTACAAGAAGATGGTGCTGGAGGGTGTTGGAGCGCATACAAAGAAGAGCAATGAAGCTGGTGAAGGGTCGAGAGCCCAAGTCTTATGAGGAGCAGATGAGGGAACTGGTATTGTTTAGTCTGTAGAAAAGGAGGCTGATGGGAGACCTTATTGCTCTCTACAACTACCTGAAATGAGGTGGGTGTTGGTCTCTTCTTGGGAGAAGAGACAGCAAGTAGTAAGTGATAGGACAAAAAAGAAAAGGCCTCAAGTTGTGCCAGGGGAGGTTTAGATTGGATATAAGGAAAAATTTCTTCCCTGAAAGGGTTATCAAGGATTGAAACAGGCTGCCCAGGGAAGTGGTTGAGTGACTGTCCCTGGAGGTATTTAAAAGACGTGTAGACGTGGAGCTTAGGGACATTGTTTAGTGGTGGACTTGGTAGTGTTGGGTTTACAATTGGAGTCCATGATCTTCCATGTCCAACCTAAATGATACTGTAATTCTAAAGAGACACATGGCCATATGTCAGTCATCCCAACTCCCATACACTTACGCAGAAAGAAGCTTCGGTCTCTGTGTTGGAAGAGAATCATGGTGTCCTCCAGCCAAGACCCCAGTCTTGGAGTCTAGAGAGGCCTAGAGACCGCAGTCTGGAGGGGCTTGAATGCTAAGGACCTTAGGATGTGCTACAGAACATCGATCCCCTCAGTACTGAGGCAGCCTTTGTAACCTATGGGAGGCTCCTTCTTGTCACCTTTTGCAGTACAGGGAGCCTTGCAACCTGAAACAGCCCCTCTTGATTACCCTTCTGGGACAAACAGGCTCTTGGGGCAAGCACTGAGAAGCCCAGACATAGTCCACTGCCCTTGCAAACCACAGAGCAACCTGCTGAGCTGTACAAATACATGATAGATGAAGGTCTTGAGTGAATGGAATGAGGAGAGGACAGTGTTGTGAGTAGTGACATGGGTCTAGAAGGGACAGCTACATCATCAAAACTTTTCTGTATTAATGTGATGGCGAATTATGCATTATACAGACCAACAGAGGAAAGAGATAGGGAATGAGCCACCAATGAAATGCTGAGACATTCTGAGCAGAATACTGAGACAGTCTGAGCAGAAGAAATAATAGGAAGAGAGAGATAAGGGGGAAAAGGAACCTATGAAGGCTGATAGAGGAAAACAGAGACATAATAGATGAGGGAGACTAAATGTAAGGCAGTGAGCAGAGAGATCAAAGAGCCAGAAGAGACCAGGCCCAGTTGTGATCAAGAAACAGGCAGTCAGCAGCTTCCAGACAGTAGAGAAAACTAGCAGAGAGCAAAGATGAGATCCAGGTAAAATCCATGGGAGAGACAGAGGTCTGGGGGTGAGCAGGATTCTGGTATTTGTAACCAGATTCTTCTATTGGTAACCATCATGTTTTAGTTTGTGGCTGGAAGAAAGAGGCTGGAGCTCCATGTGAAGAAGTGAGTTTCCTCTTGAGTGAGGAAACTTTGGGGTGTGTTGGTGGTTTTTTGTTTGTTTGTTTGTTTGTTTTTGTGGATTGTTTTTTTTCCAGGCATGTGCCATTTGAAAGCAATAAAGAGCAGAATAAAACAAAGAGTCAAAGTAACAGAAAGGAGGGAGGAAGAATGGAGATGAGGTGTGTCAATGTCAGGGACAGTTGAAGAGAACAAATGAAAAACAAGCAAAAGAAAAATCTTCGGATAGCAAAGAGTTCAATGTGTCAGAGGAAGGAAACAGGAAAGACAGGAGATCAGGGAAGGAGATGGGTAAATTTTATTGAACTTAATTTGAAAAAGGTATCACAGGAGATTAAGCGATCAGTCTTTGAAGGATTTATCTATATGCGTATCTGTCCATTTATCTGGTAACTTGGGTATGGTCAGAAGATTATGTCCCCTGGAGCATATGGAGATCCCCAGCACCTGAGGTGTCCAGGAAAGCATACTCTTCTGCCTGGGGCTGCTGGTGCACAAAGGACTGCACAAAGACGGGCAGTCCTGTAAGGCCTGGAGTGAAAGACAGCGTAGAAACAGCAGCAGTTGTAGATATGAAGCCTGGTGGAAATGAAGAAAGTGGATTTGTAGAGAGGATTTATGGAAATTAACTCTTCAAGGAACAAGAACGGATTTTGCAGGATAACAAAGTAGATATAGTGCTAAGAGTGAAAGGGTGCAGAGTGGAGAAGGAGATGGCAGCTGAAGGAACTCAGGAAATAACCACCATGAAGTGAACTAACAACTCAGGTGAGAGAAGAGGCGGCTGGATGAGAAGATGCCATTGGATGATACTAAGTGATGTATGGTGGGAGACAAAGCAGGAAGAAAAAGGGAGGTCAAAAGGAGAGTCATTAAGGGAGGCGGAGTTTTGGGAAGTGAAGGGGTTGACTCTGAAAGAAGACGAGACAGAGTGTGCACGGTCCAGGAAGGAACTGAGGGGCTTGAAGAAAGGGTGAGAAAATGATTGCCTGTGGCCAAGGGTAGCTCAGAGGGTAAGGTGGAGCAATGTCTTTGCTGGATGAGCGACAGGTAGGTGTGATGGTTAAAAAAAGTACAGTCCAAACCAGCAGAGGCTCCTTTGCAGCACGAAGAGCATTTACTCTGACAAGACCATCGTCGTGCTGGAGCCATTGCCTAGAGTCAATGCTTCAGTGGTTATTTCCCTGACAGCTTCACACATGGATGGTGGCAAGGATATAGTATCTTACTTAAATGTCATAACCACCTCGCTTTTACTACTACCTTGTGCCAAAACTGCTTCTCTAGGCCTTTTTTACTGTACCAAGTCAGTAGAGATTATGTTTGTTTTCTTTTAAGATTTTAGAAGATACAGATCTTTCTCTGGATTTCAATGTTACTGTTTTAGATGAGAGCATTGCAGAAAAAATTTCTATGCAACAAATTCAAAACACTGTTTTCTTACAGTTGTTAGCTAAAGTTCCTATTAACTCAGAGGCAAGGCGCTGCAAAGCCCAGGAACTGTCAGGAGAAAAAGCAACATAAATAAAAGAGTGGTATAGTTTATTGGGAAAGAAATAGCCACTCAGCATTATGTTATCCTCAGTGAGTCTACATATTAAATACCTTCTGTAGGTATGTTCATCCCACCTGGAGAGGACAGAGTGGAACTAGGAGGATTTTGGGATCAGAAATGCTCACCCTGAACAACAAATGATTATGGCAGGAGGGAAGGAACACGATGGTGAGCTGTCAGACTGTGAGCTGACTACAGAAGGCAAGTAACTGTCTCCTCCCATGCAAGAATTAAGACAACAAATTAACCTGGAGAGGTGCAGATTAGTAGGAAGCAGAACGAGATGCTTTGTATCATACATCACTGTGCTGTGCAGCTGTTTTCTACATCATGTTAGGGGAAGTTTACATGAGTTCCAAAATCAGCTCATGGGAGAAAAAAATCTGCCATGTGCTGCTTAAATACAACACTGACACTGTTGGGGAAGAGAGTGCCTGAGCAGGGATCACCAGGGGCTCAAAGTGTAATCTAGGGACGAATCACAACATCACAAAGTTTTCTTCTCTTATCCTTCCCAAAGGAAGGTACTGAGTGGTCACTGTCCGTGCTAGGATATTGGACTATATAGACTTGGGCCTAACCCAAATTTTTACTTTTCATAGATTTGGGAGGTAAGAAACAAATTTGTTTCAGCAGTAGGAAAATTGAAGAAAAGCATAAAGCTACAAAGGACAAAAAAGGGACTGACTACACATCTTTCTTCAACATATGTAACACCACAGCAACCAGTCAGTTAATTATACTCTTAACCATACAAATGTAACACATTTGCAGGCATTTTCACGATAACGTGAGCCAACACAAAAGATTCCTGAGGACTGTGAGCAGCGCTAAGAGGGTTTCCCGACTTGACTTTCACTTTCCACGTTAACCACAACACCATCCAGCAACCTTTGTCCTTTTGAAATAGACTTGCCAGAAAGTTAAAGGGCAGTCAGAAGAGTCTTAAAGCATTTACTGTCTACACAAAAAAAAAAATAAATCATAGCTGTGCAAGACTATAACTTATGCTATAGCTCCAAGAGACTGAGTGTTTGGTTTTCTACTTTATAAAACAGGAAGTAAAAATAAAATCGGAGCTAGATGTTCTCATCCTCTACTTTCAGGGACTTGTGAAAAAAACAGTTCAAACAGAGCACGCAGCATTAACTAGTGAGGCTGGACTGTTTGTCCCTACAATAAACACTTCACTAGTGCGTGTTTGTAATTTTTTTCTCATTTGTATAAGGACTGAGACAGTAATTTATACAAGCAAGATTCTTTGAGTAAGAAAAGTGACATTAGTATTTCTGATTTTAGAATCATAGCATCATAGAATCATATGGGGTTGGAAGGGACCTCTGGAGATCATCTAGTCCAAGCCCCTCACCAAAGCGGGTCCACCCAGAGCAGTTGCACAGGAACTTGTCCAGGTGGGTTTTGAATGTCTCCAGAGAAGGAGACTCCACCACCTCTCTGGGCAGCTTGTTCCAGTGCTCTGCCACTTTCACAGTAAAGAAGTTCCTCCTCATGTTTAGTGGAACTTTTTATACTCAAGTTTGAGTCATACTGAAGGTAGCACTGTATAGAGCTACAGCACTTTATACTGTAGAACTGTATAAAAAGTATCACGTTTGGTCATAGCGTTAGTTTACTTGGTTAAATCTACACAGCAGGATTCAGGTAGATGTAGTTCTGGAGCTGTGGGACTATCTTTCCCTGCTATTCTTGCTCAGTTCCCTGGTACTGATTTTCTTATGCACCTTTCCTCACCTACATGGCGAGGTGGCCATGAGGCACTGCAGTATTCCCACTGCAGCTTCTGACAGATTGGATGCACTGAAGTTAAGGCTCGAGGCTGTGTTTAGATTAGTGACCCATGGCTGTTAAGTGCCTTGAGAAATTCTCATTTAACCAAGTATTTCTCCCAAAGGAGAGAACTTGCAGAAGTCCTGTCACAAAATTTCTATCAATCCTTGTGCTAAATTGAGTGGAACCTGATATAGTGCCGCTTTTTCCAAATTCTATTGCTCTACGCTGCTTTAAGGGTGCTGTCTTGCTTTTCTTCACAACAGGTTTCGTTGCCGAAGGTCTGATTTCCACTCATGCTGCACCGCAGCCTTTTGCTGTCCGCGGTGTGTCGCAGACTAAAGGGCAGGGGAGACCGAGGTGTTCCCACTGGATTGCACTGCAGCTTGGGCACTGCTTCTGCGGGGGGAAATGGGCACATGAAACACCTGAAAGTATGGCCTACCTGAGGCAGAGGGCTCTGTCAGGCAGCAGCAGGGATCAATAGCAGGGGAGAATAAATTTTTTATGTCCATTTTCACAGAAAAAACCCCAAAAAACAACTTCATTGAAATTAACCTTTTCTCCCCAGTGAAAATGTGATCAAAGTAACAAAGGAGTGGTCCATTAGCTTTCTGAGCTTGTTCTGTGCTTGTGCTCAGTGGGAAAATGTATTAGTTACAGTTCATCCACTCCCTCCTTGACTCCTGGGAGCCCCATGGCCATTAGAACAAAACAGTCATTTGGCCAGAAAAAAAAAAAAGGTACCAGAGATCCATTGCTCACTGTCTGTCACTGGTTTTTGCAGCCATTCTGTCAGCAGTTGACAGGAGCAGTGTGGTACCTTGCCAGGGTACACTACCAGTGTGCCATATATCAGAAAAATAGACCACGTGGGTTTTCACGTGACATCCCAAAGCTGCCAAAATGTTTAGTTGATCAATTGGTGCCCAAAAGGCAGGGTGTCAGGGAAGAGATTTCCATCAGTCCACCTTGTGCTAAATACTCCCTCTAGCTGGCCTGTAAATCTAACACAGTATGTTATTAGTTGTGCTTTTTCTAGCTCTACTAAAAGAGAGAGGCGGCTTTGGTGCTTTTTGACTGTGCTTTGCTGGAAAAAAAAAGACTGTAGGAGCTGTGGGGAGGAGAGAGATGTTCCAAAAGATTGGCCTAATATGCAGGGGTGATATTTTGTTGGAAACAAAATTCTAGTGTGACCTAAAGATCTCTGGGGAACAGGAAATATCCATCAGGGAAGAGGACCAGGAAGAAAACTGCAAGAGAGATGGATGGAGCTTTGCTGTTATCTATAGTGACTGTGGGGTAGCAGTGGTGCCTGCAGATCACAGAATGATATGGGGTTGGAAGGGACCTTGGAGATCATCTAGTCCACCCCCCCTGCCAAAGCAGGTCCACCCAGAGCAGGTTGCACAGGAACTTGTCCAGGTGGGTTTTGAATGTCTCCAGAGATGGAGACTCCACCACCTCTCTGGGTGGCCTGTTCCAGGGCTCCACCATCCTCACCCAGATGTGCGCCGCTCTTTGAGCGGGACCGCAAACTAGTTTTGCTTTTTCTTATAAAACCTGTCAGCGTGTAAGAAATGTGTATCTCAGCAGAAAAATCTGCCTGATTTGGAGGGATTGAAAGAACAGTTGGCACGTGTCTGCTTTGTTTGGTTCAAGTATATCCCTGTTAATCAGCAGAAACAAGGACCCCTGCAAGCCCCAATGTAATTATGATAGGGACTGGTAACGTTCTCTGTGACACACAGAAGTCAGGAGCAGTAGCCCTGGTTTTTTCCAGCACTTAGGCTGAAGCCTGTGAAAGGTGAAGGAGAAAAGTTGGGTGGCAAAGAGCACTTACGGAGTAGAAGTTGAGGGACAACTGACTTTCAAATGAGCCGGAGCTCCCATTCTTTACATGGACGGTGGCCACCCTGAGAACATAACAAAGTTTGTGTATGAGTGAGAGGTGGTGCTGAAGACGGGGTGAGGGGTGCTCCCAGAAGAGGACGTACCTTTGGTCAAAGGCAGCCTGATTCACCAGGTAGTTGGCATTGTATGTGCAGGTGAAGGAGTAATTCACAGGCTGGCTCTTCACAATTACCGACGTGTCATTGGAGACGATGGAGTTGTAGAAGTGATAAACGGGGTTCTTGAACTGTGGGTGGCGAGACAGAGGAATACAGGCAGTACTGAGTCTTTGAGGCATCAGGAACAACTTCGTACTTTGAAATGTGAAGGGTCAATCTGGTGACAAAACACCACCCCCAAGGAAACAGGGTTTTGTAGCTCTTTGTATTCTGTGCTGCCTGTATATATGCCTTACTATATATATGTTCTGTGTGATACAGGTGCAACACAGACTAATATCACTAAGCCTGCGAGTGTTTTCCCTGTAGATGCAAGGCGTGACTATTTGATTTTTCCTTCTCCCTGATGCTGGAGTTTGTCTCCTCCTTCCATCAGTACTTAAAGCCCACTCCACGGTGAAGTAAACGGGACTCGCTCAAGTGAGTCCAGTCGATTTCTAAGTCCAGTTTAGAAATGCTGACCTGGATAGCCTTACCTCTGACTGCGTCCCACAGTATGATTTGTTTTTAGGTGACAAGTCCGGGATTGTGAACTGGTAGTATCCGGAATCGTGGATCCCATTGTAGCAAATACCACCAAGTGCCAGCTGGTTAACCTCCCATCCGTAAGGACACTCCGGAATTTTGGTAATGATGGTTTTAGGATAGCAGTACACCAGAATTACATCTGAAAGGAAAATAATATACCTAGAGTATACTCAGTGCTGTTTTTCTTTCAAAAAGGTGGGTCTGCACACCTACTTTCCATTGGGATTAAACTTCTGTATGTGCTGGAAGGTCCCCTAACATGAGCAGCTCTTGCTACACAAAACTGACCTTTGGGTTGTTAAATTCTGTCCTCTTTGGAAGAGTTTGGCCTTTGCCTCGTAATCAATGAAGAACTTCACATATTTTTTTAATATTTCTGGAATAGCTGATTGAGGAGCAGAGATACTGCTGAGAAACCTGGAGTGAAAAACTGCTGCACCGAAATCTGTCAGATTATGCTGCAGAACTGGCTTCTGCAACACCACTGACCCTGTGAAAATAATACCGGGGAAATTTTTTGTTAGGCCGTAGTAGATGGGCACCTCTGTGTAGCGGTGTCAGATCTAGGGATCCCAGGAGGTGGTGGAGTCTCCTTCTCTGGAGACATTCAAAACCCAACCGGACAAGTTCCTGTGCAACCTGCTCTGGGTGGACCTGCTTTGGCAGGGGGGTTGGACTAGATGATCTCCAGAGGTTCCTTCCAACCCCATAGCATTCTGTGATTTAAGAATACAGGTGAGTCGCTGTTCATCTGCTTTAATTTTGAACACACCTCGGTATTGCCTGTGTGGAGGAATTGTTTGTAAAGCCAATTGCCCGTGGTTTTGGCTGATCCATAAAGACAGTGTGTGCTAGGAATTTAAAGCCATATATACAAAAATGGCAAATGCTCACATGGGTCATGAAAGTTAAGGTGCAGTGGGCAGTTCTGAAAATTTAAAAAAGCCAGTCTATCTTATTTTGAGGGCTCGGTGGAGTTTGGGTATGCCATCGGTTTTGTTAAGCTGCTCTCTGCTCTCCCTGGAGGACAATGGTATGTCTCCATCCAGATGCTGGCACATCCCTATTTTTATGCCAGCTATGCCAGAGTTACAAAGTTTTAGTCAAGCATGATAAGACATGACAGGGCACACTTTATTGAATAATAATGCCTGCCTAAGTGCATTTTCCATCTGCATTTAAATGCAATGCATTTGAAGTAAAGCAGCAATTCCAAAACTTTTTTTTTTTTTTGTATATGCAGCAACGGGTACCTCATTACTGTTTACATAGTATGCAAATTAAGGGACAAGAAGCAAAAGGATTACTACTGAAAAAATACCCAACTGCTGCAGAAATCAGTTCTCAGCCGAAACTATGATAACTTTATATTTGGAAGATTTTTTTTTTCTTAGCCTTTTCCTTCCCTTCTGTATTTTTAAAGCATTTATATTACTTAAAATGGATCTTTATACACTAGAGGTCTTTAGGAACCTGCAGGAGACGAAAGCCTGTAGCAGCCCTTCCGATGCTGACAGTTTAAACCTAAGAAGCTCTGACATTACTGGGAATCCTTTTGAAGTGGCTGCAGCTTGAGGAAAATCCAGCTGTTCCAGAAAAGGAGACTTTTCAATTAAACAACATCTTCCTTTCGATCAAAGATAGATTTTTAAAGACTTTTAAATTGGCTTTACACTGTTGGTATTAAACGAGGACTGGATTTCACCTCTTGCCTTTCAGGGCCGGAGAGCCAAGCCCCACTTGGGCTTTATGCCAGATGGTTAGCAGACTGGAACCAGAGGGATGGGTTATTTCTTTTAAAGGAGGAAAAGGAATTGGCAGTAGGAGTGAGCTTATTAAATTGTCTCGGTCTGCTTTTATTAATGTGTTTGCAGAGTCGGCAGGTAGACTCACAACTGGGAGAATTTCAGCAGCAAAACAGCCTGTTTCTAGCGTGGGCTCTCTCGTGGCATTCCCAAGCTCCTGGCTGAGCTTAACGCTCCCTTCCTCCTGTCAGGTACAGAGGCCCTTTTATTTTCTGACCCAAAATTTGGTTTCTGTCTTCCAACTTACTTTCAGCTCTGCGTGTGTTTAACTGTGTTGCAAAACCATTAAGGTTTCTACTGTCAGCAGCTGAGCCAACTCCTCTCTTACACACCCACTGTCTCTTAAGGAACCATTTAAAAAGAGGTAGTGCACCTCCGAGTCACCTTTTTGTTGATATTTCCCGATCTGCCTTGAAGGTATCTACGTAAATGTAGCCATAGAGGAGCGTTTCAATTGGGTTTTTTCTTCTTTGTAACTGAAGGACAGAAAAACTTTTCTCACATTTTCTTCCCACCCCTTACCTGCTATTTTGCTTATGCTCATTCATCTCCTTCCATCTCTTCTGGGATACTCTGGATTATTTTCTCACCAAGCTTCTGAAGGAGACAATACCAGGAGTGCTTTTCTACAGCCTCTGTCCCAGAAGACAGAGCTCGTGTGCGATATGCAGCCAGAGAAGGTGGGCACAGGAGAAAGATGGGTTCCCCCTACCTATAGCTTAGGAAACTGGAATTAATAATCATCTTTTTCTTTGCTGTTGACCCTCTCCGAGAGAGCTTGAGGGTGTTCGACTTCGACTGTGCTATGTAGTGTTGTAGTGGTTGGTTGTTGAATTGGAGGCAGTGAGGTTTAATAGTGACCGAGTGAGTAGGATTAGTGACTAAATGATTCATTGAGCCTGAGCACTGATGTGGGCTATCCAAAAGGTCACCTCTTTGTCTGAAGCCTCTTCTAACAGCGATGCTCTTAGAATAACGGGATTTTCTAGGTAGATCAGTTCCTGTTTCTCCTGTGCTTGGTCCTTGGCTTCTTATCTTTGTGTGGCCTCAGGGAAAGCTCATCCCACAAATGCTCTACAGCTAAAAAATGGCTCCTCAACTGAATATGGAAAACTGTTTCCTGCCGTGCGATGGAGGAACAGGGTCCTGCCTCCCTTCTGCCTTGCAGACCCCTAAAGCCAGCTAGATAGAAGCTATCACTTTACAGGCTGATACACCATCTTCCTTTCCAGACAGTGGCACAACCCATTGAGTCCATTTTATAGCTGAATCTGGGCTACTGGGCCTTTTAATTTGCAATGAAGTTTGCTGAACAGTTTACTTAGGTACTGAGCTCCATCTCTTAAGCTGAGACCAGCCTCGTTTGCCTTTCGCTTAGGTCATGGCAAAAAAGTTTATGAGAAGACCAGAAGTTAGTTGTGTTCCGTGCACTTGAGATTTTTTGGTAGCTCCAATTTACTACAGAGTCTGGACTGAGGAAAGTCAATCTGAATTTACCACAGGAGTGCGCAGGGAGATGCTTCTCTGATGCAGTCCGAGACGGTACAAGCAGTTCCTTTGGCATTATACATAGTTTTGTAACGTTAGGGATATTTTTGTGATCCTTGTATGAGATGATACAGATCATCTCAGCCACAGGGCTCTTGGGGGTGTATCCACCACAGTTTCCCAATTGTCTTCTTGTTTTGCCTTCCTTCCTATTGAATGACCATTTTCCTAGCCCTGGGCTATGAGGACCTCACCTTCCTAAGCTTTGGTTCCCACACAAGAGCAGACACAGAAGAAAAAGATCTTGGGGAAATTCTGGAAAGTTACCTGTCCAGAACTGGATTGGGATCTTCTTCATTTGAAAAGATTTGTTTTTTCCTCCTGTTAGAGGGAGATCAGGATCTCAGTTTTGGATCAGATCTCAGTTTGCACCCATGGAAGGATCTGGTAGTACTGCTGTATGCCCAGGGTACAAGAGCAATGGAACAGGACAGTCCACAGTGCTCTTGCAGAAATTAAGAATATGCCAAATTAAGAACATACTTTAGTCCCTGTTCTGTCTTAGCTGCAGGCCTTGGCAGGATGGTTTGTCGATGCACAGTTGCTGATGATATTTATTGCATCTGACTGCACTTCAATGCACAGGGAACTTCTTTCTGTTCCCCTGTCCCCCCCCCACTTCTCCCCATCCTCTCCCTTGTTGATCCCATGGGTTAGAAGTTCATCTGGAGAAGTAATTTTTTTTCTGGTGGGATGCTTGTCAGATCCTGTCAGCTACAAATTGCTCTACTGAAGGTGCAGAAATAGAAATCCTTACCTGTTACTTGTGGTTGCGGGCTTTTTTCCTCTCTGAATCTCAAGACAATCGTTTGCAGCAATTCTCCCATCAGCTCTCAGTGTCATTCAACATACTGGGTGTTTTTTACGTCTTTTATTCTGCACTATCAGCTGGCACCAGGTGATTTGGAAGGTGTGTTACTGCCCAGTTTGTTGGTAGCAATGGAATGTGCTGTTCAGAGATCAGAGTGAAGCGAGGAGAAAGACACAGAAACTTCATTACCGTGGCAGGAGGGTTAATATTTTAAAGAGGTTTCCACTCATTTTTTCTGCTTATTCTGTGTTCTGAGTGTATCTGGTTTTACGAGAAAAAAAGGACAGAAAGAACTGTGATATCTACTGATTTATTTTTCCTTGGAATGACTGTATATAGATAGATATATAAGACTAGGTATATACTTGCTGCGGCGTAGGCATGAAAGCCAGATTTGGTCAACTCCCAGGGAGAAGTGAGTGGCAAAAGGCCTCTGTGAGCATGGAGGAATCCAGAGGAAATGTGTTTGCTTACGGCCAATGTACACAGATCCAAAGCCTTCACTGGGAGTTTGCAGCGCTCCGTCAAGTGTCTGGCACACCAAATGCACGTGCTAGAAATCCCCAGGCTTTTGTTCTTGCACACAGCCCTGGCGGCAGAGCTGGCAGTACAGCTGGTATTGTCTCATGCGTGTAAAAGTGTGAGGAGGTAGAGAGAGAAGACTCCACTGAGGGAAAAAACAACAAAAAAAAAAGCTTTGGAAAAAAAGTTATGATTATCCTTGTGTTGATACTAAAAAAAGGTTGGATTGTTGTTGTGGATACTAAAAAAAGACAGGCGAAAAATGTCTTCAGACTTATTCACAAGGGCATCTTCCTTTGTAGGCTCTTATGGTAAGTAGGAAATCATAGAATGGTTAGAGTTGGAAGGGACCTTAAGGATCATCAAGTTCCAACCCCCCTGCCCTGGGCAGGGACACCTCCCACCAGACCAGGTTGCTCAAAGTCCCATCCAACCTGGTCTTGAACCCCTCCAGGGATGGGGCAGCCACAGCTTCTCTGGGCAACCTGGGCCAGTGCCTCACCACCCTCA
>JAOXJK010000003.1:24330036-24344593 GCA_025774025.1 Xenus cinereus
GTTTTTGCTTTCCTACCTTAATAAATATTTAGTGAATCTATTTCGGACTTAGTCTTTTTTATTTTAAACTATAACAAAAAGATGCAGACTGTATTGACATAATTTTATTTACAATTAACAGGAACTTCTGAAGTATTAGGTAACAGCTTGAGGTGCAAAGCATGTTTACCAAGTTCCAAAAGTAGTCTGAAAACAAATCACCTGATGCCTTTGCAGCTTTCTTTCCACTTCTGAGGAACATGAGAGGGTCAAAGGGTTAATTGCACAGTGGAATCCAAGCTGATTTTTTAATTAATTTGGCTGCGAAAGTCTAGCACGAGCATTCCTGTGCAGAATGGAGTGAAACCTCCTGCCCTTCACATCTAGATGTGGGGGATGGTGAGGCTGCCGCCCTGCTGCTCCCACCCTCCACTCTCCTCTCACCGCTGGTTTTCCGGGCGCTGGCACTGCCCCAGTGCAGCCAGTGCCATGGCTCATATCGTGACAAACTCCCCACCTTGGCTTTCAAAGCTGTGTCAAAGGCCTCTACAACTGAAAATGCTTTTTGCTAGCAAGTTGCAGTTAGATGTACTGCAGTACGTGGAGAATTGTTAAATATTCACCAAACTGGTCTACACCATGCAAACACCTGAAACGGCACTCTCAGATTTTTTGACAGGTTTAGGCTACTTTGGACAAGGTGCAAAGACTCTGCTGGGAAAACCAAGCTTCCACCTGGAACTTTTTCAGTGTCTTACCTTTTCTATCCTTTTCTGAGCAGAGCATGCACACCTCTGTTATGGCATCCGTGTGCAGGCACACCACCGAGCTGTGGGATGCCATTCTGACGGTGGCCACAGAAACTAAATTTTTACAGGAGTTCAAAACCAGACAAATTCTTAGAAGAAAGCTCCGCTGAGGTTTATGAGATGTGTGGATAATGTTGTCACTTCCAAGGTCCCCGAGTCACACATTGCTGGGGAGGTGGGCTGGTGTTCCTCAGAACTGCAACACCTGCTTGCTCTGAGCTCCACTTCCAGAGCAGCACCCCACAGTGGTCACTTCTGAAGACAGTTGTTGGACCAGACAGGATTTTAGCAAGGCTGATTTTGACTTTGTCAGAAAACCTGCCAGCATGTATGTTAACTCAAATATTCAAAGTAAAGCAATTTATTAACAACAACATTTACAACAGTGTTTGCTCTTCAACTAAGCTTCAAGATGCACATGGAACTTGCACGCAAAGTACTGACTGGCTGTAGAAGACTTCCAGACCATTTAAAGCCTTTCATGGCAGCTGCTTTCATAATCATCACAGTCAGCTTGCTGCGTGTTTATGAAACAAACCCACTTAACTACAGGTGTTTCTTAAATTTCCTACTAATAATGAAATTTTAGGGACTGTACTCATCTGAATATGATGCAAAGATCTAGAAAGGATAAGTACAAGTAGGTGACACGCAAGTAACGTGACTGGAAATTCAAGCTATGTTAAGCTGGTGTCACCTGAGCAGTACATGTCCATATGGCACCCCACATGTTCTTTGATGATATTGCATTCAAAAGGTGTGTGGCTTTGGTAGAAGAAAAAAGCAGCTTGGTAAAGACAATTCCACGCACAATGTGTCTCTGTACAGTTTATTTTACAGGAGATGAGATGAGCACTGTGGTGCATATAAACTTGCAGAACAATATAGGAAAATACAGTTTAACCATATGAAATTGTTTTACAGTAGGACAGAGAAATTATGTATACGAAATGCCTTCAACACTGAAGGACAAGATCCACAGCTGACATAAAGTAGCTTCCATGGAGCTCTACCAGTTTACCCAAGCTGAAGATCTGCCCCCTAAATCATTTCTGCATTCAACTTCTTAAGTTCAGTGAGTCCTTCATGTATCCTTAAGGAACAAAAGCCATCCGATAATTTGCACAATGATCCGAGATTTACAAGTTACCCAGACAGAGGCTGCATGATATATAAGCTATTTAAGGGGAAAAGTTACAAAATTTTGGTTAAACATCTTTACAAATAAGTCATTAGTACTGGCAAAAGTCAACTTTTCTGGAAATTTAGAAGTATTTAGCAAAAATTACACAAAAAGGACCAAATAAACAACTTTAGTAGAAAACTCTGTTTTAGTGTATGACTGATGATCTGGCCCGCCTTTGAATCCCTGCAGTTAGAATGTCTGCAAAACCATTTGGTGGCTTTTTCACACTGTCTCTGGCTGCCAAAAGAAAGGAAACCATCTAAGGAGGAGAATATTTGTCCAATACTGCTTTTTTCATAATGGACAAATCACAGAGGTTGCTGTCCCTAGCGAGCATTTTTGACCTGCTAGAGTCAGAAAGTGGTAAATGGACATGTGAATTCCTTAGGCTGTTCTAAAAGTCACAGCCATCGCATCAAAAAACTCCAAAGGAATAAGGGATTTCATTTCACGTCAAGTGCTCCCAAATTCAAATGACTAAGATTGTCATGTCATGCAGATGTGAGATCTCTGAAACCACTGTTCAGCTTTAGACTTCCCAGTACCAGAAAATTTCTTCTCAGCAACTACTTTAAAAAGAATCAAGTTTTAAATTTTTTTTTATTTTGCACAATAAAGGCATACTTACACCCCAAATGCCACTTACTCAACTATTTTTATACAGAATTCCTGCTAATTCTACTGAGACCCTAATACTGAAGGACATGTCAGAAGATCAGGTTAGCATTTAATCCAGTTGCTTCTAAGTCTAGCATTTCCTACTCCACTTTAGTATAGAGAATTTAGGATGGCTGTGCTGGACAGTAAATGGTCAGTGAGAAAAAGGCAGGTCTCCTGGATACATGGATGTTCTAGAAGAGCACACAGGGCAGAGCAAGGGAGGAGACATGAAAACTCTGCACAGATCTGTGCACACTGGCTGCTCCTGAGTTTTTGAAATTTGTAGGGTGAATCTGTGTGTTTTACATGCTTATAGCAGATACAATTTAAAGAGGCACTTCAAGGGGAACTACTAGCAGAATTTTAGTAGGGTTGTGATACGAGCCATTACTCAGTTACTTGTTAAATCAGTATATATTCATAATTATAGTCTTGTCAACTCACTGATTGTGAAGACAGTAGCTGAAAAGCTTTTGTTCTGAATATCCACTGAGTTTCTCTCTTACAACACACCTGAAATAGTTCAACTTAATGTAAGTTGAGGGAATTAAATTTGAATGTTTCAAATTTATGTATTTTTTCTGTAATTATTATGCAGTTAACCTAAGACTTATTTCTTACTGGTCTATGAAAGATTTTGTCCATGTACAATTCTTAGAATCAGATGCATCATTAGGCACAAAAGGTTTCTGCCTTGAGGAACACATGGGATTAGAAATTTAAGTCAAATTGTGCTATGTGTTGGTCCCTTCAGAAAAAATGTCCAGGAAGAAAAAATAAACTGTGACTAGTACAGAAAGGAGACATTGCACTTCCAAACCCGGAGGCTGATAAGAAAAATCCAAAACAAAACTCAAAATAACCCCTCCAAAAAGCATTCATTTACCACTCTCAGAAAATATCCCAAAGCATGAAGTTTGGTCAGCACATGAAAGCAACAGAGACATTCTGGGAAAATTCAAAATTAAAGAAAAGATCTTGAAAACTGGTGTATCTCAGTAATGGAGGACGTGCTACAGTAACAATGAAGAAAGAAAAAAAAAGAAGAATTAAAAGATGCATATTTATATGAATAAGATCTACTGTAAGACAAAGGAATGAATATTATTTATACAATAGTGCTTTTCAGGAAAAGACAAGGATTTGCTGATGCAAAGACTCATCACCATTATGTCACAGAAAGACTGTGTGCTCCAAGCCCCTGGAGAACACCTGCACGCCAGGCTCGGCACGTCAGCTCAGCGCCAGGGCGCAGGACAGCCCAGCGCTGCTGAACGCCAGGAAACATTCTGCAGTCACCCATGTGGCGTTGCCACACACTGCATTCCTGCTGGCACAACCAGGTGTTAGCTGGAGAGCCCTGCATCAAGCAATAGATACAAGGACACGTTTCATCACTGATTTTCACGTGCTAAGCAGAATTTGGGGAGTGATGAGCCTGTTACTGAGCCCATTGGGGTCTGAGGGAGGCGAGTGCCTCACGCAGAGCACCTCAAATGCCACTGGGGCAGCTCAATATTTTCTTGCCCTATATGCCCGCTTTTACTTTGAATCTGCCTGTGACTATTGCCCACCTGGTTAAGTGAAGTGTGACCAGCCAGCTCCTCTCGTAAAATGTTAGACACTTGTGCTGTGCAAAAGACACCCATCAGCCATTCCCTGCCACCGTGTGGGCACGCGAGGAACGTCCACACAGTGGGAACCATTCACAGCAATGCTTCCTTAACCTCTGGGGCTTCAATGTCCTATTTCAACACATGCTGGGTAGCAAAAAAAAAAGCCTACTCACTTTCCAGAAAGGTCTGTGATCAGAAAAGGTCATTATTTTGAAAACTGCCTTTTTCATGCTGCCTTTTGAAGACCCAGTTCTCCCAAAGCAGAAGGGTGAGCAGGACTGCCTCCAGGACACCAGACTCTGACTGCCATCTCCAAGGACAGACCCGCAGGCTACATCAGTGCCAAAGAGCACAGTAGCTACTACAGAATAGCAAATATGTTTTCAATGCAGAAGGAAACAATCAATCAATTGATCACACCAAGAAGTCACATCTACTCATTCCAGGGGGACCTTCAAGGTGCTGGTCTGGATTTCTTAAGGTGCTTCATAGTGAAGGACCCACCTGGGTAAGCAGAGCTCTTTCTCCCCGTGTGTGACTGAAGAAATAGATGGGCAGAGCCATGTTTTCACTTAATTTTGGATTTGGGGTTTTCCACTTGCATCAGAAGTTCAGCTGTAGGCCCATGCTCTTGAGCTGTGCTCCTACCACAGCCTGACACAGGGTCACTTGTGGAGCTGCTGGGAACTGCAGGTATAGCAGCTAGGTCTTACACATTAAGCATTTGCAGTTCTCATTTCTTAATGTTTACCTTATACATGTACTGAACAACTAAGGTAAAAAAGAGGCTTGTGCACTTCTATTTGTTAGCCTGATTTTCAAAGCCTCTTATCACCTACATGCTCCCTGTGTTCCAAGAAATCTCTGAGTGCCAAGCACTTCCAAAGAGCAGGTGAAGAATGCACATTTCTACATAGTCTGACTTGCAGCAAATATTTAAATAATGACATTAAAAACAGGGACAAATTTAAAGAGGTTTTGAGAGGGTCTGAGAAACTATGACTGCTACTAAGCACGTAAAAGTTTTCTGTGAATGCTTTACAGAAAATTCCTATGAGGAAAAAAAAAAAAAGAGAGATGATCTGAGTGTAGTTCCTTGTCACAGGAAAGCTACACACTGACATTACAGCGTGGGGCTGTCAGTTAAACAAAAAGCAGCTAACTCTGCAACACGGAACTGTGCAGCTGCAGAGCCAGGTACAGAGAACCAGAGCACAAGCTTGCACGCTGCCTGTTGTGCACAAAAGGAAGAACTTCAGTGTTTACTGTTACTGTGCAACGCGAGGGGAGCGCAGCTACCCCCCAGCAGCTGGGGCAGGGCTGCAGAGGGGGAAAAGGATTCTGGAAACATAACAGGGATTTCCATGTGACTTTCACTGCTGTGAAACTATCTCTAAAGATCCCAGTGTCATCACATAATGAAACAACATTCCTATAAAAGAACAACTGAAGTCCTTCAAAAGATGTTCAACACAAAGAAGTGATGAACAAATGTGAGTTACAGACATGAGTAAATCTGAAGCAGACTGGATATCTGAGAATTAGGCTGGTTTGGATGTTGCCCTATGAAAGAAATTGGAATCTTGCCAGCGATGGGAGAAAGCACAGTTGGCCCATGTGGTAAAGGAATCATCGCTTTCAGCTCATTAACTCAAAGAGGAATCAGCCAACAGCACTGGATACATAATTAGTTCTTTTAGGAAATAAGTTGAAAGAATACCTTAGAGAAAGATTTCTAACAAGAACTCTCTATTGAGTAAACTGTGCCAGAAGATGGCTTTGAAGACAGGTGGGCTGGTATAGACGATGAGTAAGATACTCTCATTCTGTATCGTAGCTGAGGTTACAGCTGGTAAGCACCTCACCAGCTCTGGCACTGGAGTCAGGACACCCAGTGGATTCAAAGCCGTGGGATTCATGAAGCCCTTGAGCTCAGATAAGGGCCAAAAGGCTCTGGCTAAAACAGATTGCCAGGGAGCCAGAGGCTTGACAGCATGAGACAAGTATGTGACAGCATCACTTAGACAACGAAAGAGCTCCAGAGGAGTGGCAGGACTCCAGAAACACAGGCCGCTTCAAGAAAGAAACAGGGAAGCAGAGCTACCAGGTAAGAGCCAGGGGCAAATTCCCACTAATTTTACATCTTCAGGTGAAAGCAAACAAAAATGGAAAGCTCACCTTCTGCTCTGGGACCACAGAGGTTTATGAAGATGTAAGACAGCCTTGTCACTCAACAACAACAAAAAAAGACTGATACCTGTAGTGACTAAAATAGTAAAAACTTGCATGAGCCCACCAGCCACACAAAATGAACTTGAGCTCAGTACCTATGGAGGCAGGACACTTTGGTATTCCTATTAGTGAGCTACATTGCATCATCATCATGCTTTTCACAAGCTAGCTATTTTAACATAACATGAACCTTGATCTTTCTCCAAAGAAGAAGTTGTTTAGGTTGAGCTATTACAGGAGGAAAGCCTCATTTTTGCAACTCAACGGAAGATCAATAAGCAATGCTGAAACACCCAAATTTACCTTGTTAGGAACAAACACAAGGGCAGGCGTGCATGCTTCCCTTCAAACATGCCACCACTTTTTTTGGAGATGCTGTCTGTTCAGAAACACCGGGGGCTCCAGCACTCCCTGACTTGTAAAGAATCACACCGCCCAGGACCCATCAGCCAGAGAAGTGAATGAGCCCGGTAACATCCATCCCGCTGTCTGCAGTGTCAAGTCACAAGGGAACATAATCTTCTGCAGGAAATAAGCTGGAAACTCCCTACACAAGTATGGAGCAAAACTTCCCTAATGCTTCCACTGATGACAGATGAAACTCTTGCTGCAGAGGCAGCATCTCGCCCATTGCAGAGCAACACTGCATGGCGGTTTGCTGGGTCTAGGAAAGATTAACAGCCAGGTACAAGTGCTCTCCTCAGATTATTGAAGTGAAAAAGAGATACAGACTCCATCAAGAGAATTATCATTCCATGCAGCTCACACATTCCTGCAATATTTCAAATGGACCAAAAACTAGAAGTAGGAAAACTGTCTGGAAATAAAAGGAAAAAAAAATTACCAGAAAATATAACTGAGAACTGAGAGCACCTGAAATACACCTTACCAGAGGAACCAAAATACATTTCAGTCCTCAGAGAAATCTGTGCCAATGGACAGTATTTCCAGTCCAAAATAGATAAAATAACAAACATCTTTAAAGAAAGAGGAAAAATAAAGTGTAATTGATAACAGATTATTTCAGATATTTATTAAGGAGAATACTGTATAAAGTGCACAACTATCTTTGTTTTGCAATCAAATGTGGTGAGGTGTCAAGATTGCTCATTTTAATTTATAGACAGCTTAGAATACAGAGGTCAACCTGAGATGCAGCTCTTAAGTACTCCAGTTATTTTGGGTCACTGAAGTTTTGAAAGCTCACCCTGCACCTGTGGGTTTAAAAAAAAAAAAAAAAAAGAGAAAAAAAGTGCCTTTCCTCCAAAGTGCATGGTAGAGATAGGAAAAGTATATATTGGTATGCCAAAAAAATTAATAGGACAGAGAATGAATCAATAGGAAGACTGAAAAAAGAGAGATCATTACAAAACTTCCCTGCTTGAGCAGCATGAGTCTAGAGAAGTATACGTATTCCAAGCTCGAGGACTACTACTAACTACACTTAGGAAAACCATGTTTCATTTGTATTGCAGCGGTCTTTGCAGGTACTTAGGACAGACTCACAAAACTGCTGGATGCTTCCAACAACAAGGAAAAAATAGTAGTTGCAAATTCAGCAGTGTGTACTGGAAGTGCAGTATGGGAGGTGTCACACTGGGAACAGTGATCCCGAGCGTGCAGTGGTTGTGGCACCACACCTGCCAACGTGCAAAGGTTTATAAGGGTTAACGACACAGCGGAGAAGCGGGTTGTGGAGATATTTGCAAGAAAGGAACAGATCTATACTGGTAAAGAAATGGTTGAGGAAAAATGCAACAGAATTCAGTTTGAAATAACAAACCTGAAAAATAATCACTGCAGCAATATTAAAAATGTGTTTCAGGTAAGACTTCACTGTGTCTCAGTTTGCTTTTGTAAAAGGGAGTATTAATTCTCAATTATCTAATCACAGCACTTGGAGGCTGGTGAATGAAAACCTAGAATTCTACTACCTAGAATAGTAGTAGAACAAAAGGATGCAATATTGGTAATGGGGAAAAAAGGATGGTGACAATGAGATAAAGTGGAACATAACTGTGGATCAAATGAAATAGGACGGTTTGGGAAACTGTGGATGACACCCCAGTAAACACTAAGTAAAGGCCACAGTGGTAAGAATCAAGGTTTCTGCTGGATCTAAAGCAAAAATCTTAAGAATCTTGGCATTGTATGAAATGCTGACAAATATATTAACAGCAATGCTGAATAATCAATCAGAAATAACTGCAGGAGAATAAAATTAATATCTTTTCACAACCCATCTACAAACTACTCAACACGATGTGCCAGGAGCAGTGCTGAATTTTTGGTTGTTTGCGGTAAGGGTAACAAAGGAAAAACCTAAGGTTAAGAATCTGACGGTGCAGAAGTGCTGGGCACCTGCATCTACATTTAATGCAATTTAGCATCACAGATTCACTGCACCTTTGAAAATCAGTCTCTAAAAAGATAAAACTCACAATTTACCTGGACAAACTTAGTAATTAAAGATATCTAAAGGCTGTGTTATTCACCTGAAGGAACCAACAAAGGTCAATTTAAACCTGAATCCCAAATCAAATGTTAGAGGACTGTCTTTAAGAAGATTCTGTGAGAAAACATCTTGCATAAGTAGGAAAGGTTTTGAACACCTCATTTATTCCTTGGTATATAACCTCTTTTTGTCATTGAGGGCAATCAGATAGCTAATGAGGTAGGTATAGCACAACCAAGTCTTTCCGGATAATGGTGATGGCAACACTTTCAACCTTATGGATTGGTCTAGAAATCACGATGATAATGGGTTTATGTATCCCTGAGAGGGAGTATAAAACAGGAAGAACAGGAGTCCTCTCCATAGCTTTTGGGAGAAGGACCATCACTTCACTGCCATGGTTCAACTGTGTTATATGAAATAAATCGATTTGCACATTGCAAGACACACGTGTTTATAAATGGGAGAGCCAGAAAAGTTAATTGACTTGCCTATGGCCATGAAAGCAGTCAGCAGACCTGGGATTCATGATCAGGACTTCCTTGCCTCCTGCATCATGTTCAAACATTTATCTACTTGCTGGCCAGAGGCTCACTGCATGGTTGTTCTAACATACTGTATAAAGTCATGCAAGGGATGTAGCACAAAGTCACTGAAGAAGAGAGCTCTTTCTGTACCAGAAAGCAGATTTCTTCTGGAAGCTGCGTGCAATTGGGAACCTCCGGTGGGAAGCACACATCTGGTTTCTTCACCCCGGAATGTCTGGTGCTTAAGGCTTAGCACAAGGACCATTTTAATGACTAAATGTAACAGAGATAGCCCATACAGGCATAAATTACAAGGTGTCTGGTAGCGGAACAACCTTTTCCCTATGCTCTTCTGACCCTTAAAAAACAAACATGAGCCTGGTTAATGCAGTGGACTCATCACATACAACTACAGAAAAGTCTATATTTCCATGTCCACAGGTCGGATATCTCCAGTTTTGTGTTCTTTTACCCACAGTTCCCTGTCTTTGGCAGGATCCACTTTCCGAAGCAACTGATCCACGAGCTCTACTGTCTAAAATGAACAAAACAAGAATCAAAATGTCAAGGGTGCATTTCAAGCAGAGACAGCCATTGCTCTGAAGCGTAGAGCAGCTACGGGCACACCTATGTTGTGTTTGCAGACAAGTGAGAACTGCACGTACACGAGACTCAGTGGACAACAGCTAGATGTGAGTTTGGAGCCTTGTAGCAGGAAGAGGAGAGGCAGACTTTCAACGTCAAGTAGAGACATGCTTCCTATGCCAGGCATTGGTCAGTTGGTCTCTGACTCCTATCATGCAATCTGTACCTTACACCAGATACAACCAGGTACTGAGGTCAGTGTACATTCCCTGTATTTTAATATTTGAAAACAAGCCAGCTTTTTAATATATACTATATTAATATATATATAATTTAATATATACTATATTAAAAAATACTCCCTCCTCCAAGAGTGAAACGATTTACCGTCTTCCTTGCAAGAACACATGACCTCAAGGAATAGTGCATCATGCTGGCAGAGCTAATAAAGGCTTGTGCTGGCCAAATGTAATCAAATCCGTTGTGTCTCCCCCAGAAAAAAGTTGCGATCCAGCAGTATGAAATGTGACCAGGATCAGAGAGTCTTGGAGGAGCAGAATTGCAGGGTGGCAGTACAGTACTACCGCACACTAACAGACTGACTGCCCTCCCTTTTCACATCTCCTTTTGATACAAGTCAGTCAGATGAGGACAGGGACCGTCCTGCTCTGCTGAAGTGCAACAAAGACCAAAGGAACCAAACATAAAGCAGACTTACACTTTGGTTGAACATGTCTGTCTCATGCCGCAGCTGTGTATACTGGCAAAGGTGCTGACGAATCATCTCCACCCTTTCAACTTCTAGTCTCTCAAGCTCCTGGACACAAAGGAAAACAAGTCCATATTTTTCTTGGAAGCTCAGCTTGAAGGCCCACAGAAAGGATGACACACAAAAGGTTGCCAGTCAGTGCAGTGCCAGATACTACCCCAGGGTCACACTTCGGAGCTGAACTCTGTGGTGGCACATACCTCTGATGTGCAGAGAATCTGAGACAGTAAGCAATAGACGGAAAAGAAGGTCGAAACCTTTCCAAAACCGAGACAATCAAGGCAGAGAGAGGAGCTACTGTCTTCAGGGACGCTGCAAGCAAGAGGGAATCTGTTTCCTGCAAGAGGCATTGTAAGCTTTGTCACCAGCTCAAGAAGTTGCAATGATTCTTCGGGGAAGCAGAAGACTGCACTGGTTGTGTGACTCAGAGGGCCTGACTGCCCTTGGTCTGACCAGGCACCTCCAAGGGCAGTTTCATCTGTCCATCAGATGGAGAACTGGGACAAGTCTCTGCCTCACTCAGCTGGCAGTAAGCAGACCCCAGCAACGCTTTAGCTGAAAAGGCAGGTGATTTCTAAGTTTCCTCCTGATTTTTTCTGCCTCCCTCTTCTCCTGGATTCTGGTATTATACCCCAAAATCTGCATTTAGTCTTTCCTTGTCCATCTGAATAGCAGCAATGGAAGCAGCATGCTACAGAAGTCTGCTGTGGAATACTGCAATGGCCTTTGCCATTTCACTAGAAAGCTCTGTATTCACAGGGACATCAATGAGGCCAAATCTTAAAAAACTGCCTTCAGAGGGCATTTCTGGTGTCCATTTCCCAGGCATGCTGGTGGAGTGCAAGCCGAACATATACAAGTAAGCAGGCTGCTATATTGCCTTCCCTGTGCTATCTGCAATTTGTTAAACATCCATTTAGAAACAGATCATTACACCACCAAAATCTCAGGTGGCAGACTATCTGCCTGGGGAGGAAGAAGGGCAAAGGAGTTTATGGTATGGACAGGGCTGAAAGAGAGTGAGCTCCAGCTGCTTTTGCCAGTTGAGGTAGTGCCCTTTTGGAAAAAAATGGCCCACTTTGACCTCAGACTCACTTACTCAGGGCACAGATGTGCAGGACCAGCACGCAGAACCCAGCGTACTAGTGCTGGCAAGCACGCTATACATAGAATGTGCATTGTATCTGCACCAGAAACTTCAGGGAGGAAGGTATAGGCAATCTTCAGACCATGACTCTCTTGACTCTGTATTGCATATGAACTAATATGAACTGTATCTGAGCTGAACAGCTGTTTTTTCAATTGAGATTTTATATTCATGTATATCAAGACTTACCTTTAAATGCTGCCCAGCCTGAGTTCCACGACTGACAAACCTGCCATGCAGTCTGCAGGTTATGACTTCCCTCTTGAGCTATCTACTAGAGCATTTCCAAGTTGTCCTTTTCCGGGAGCAAATATGCAGCTAACACGTAGCTGGCCGTATCTGGACACACTGCCACTGATGGTCAGTGTCATGTGCATCAGTGAGAAACCACCAGTGAAGGTGAGAAGAGAATTAGATCCCTTATGTATAGGAACAGCCAACTTTTTCTCTCTTGTTCTGCTTTTGGGAAGATATCTGCCTCCTGGTTTTCCACTCGTCCATCTGCCTTTATTTATTTACCGCAGTTTAAATATTGCACTGACACACTGCCAAACGCTGAACAACTCATTACCCTGCTTCATACTAGGAGGTGTTTCCAGTTTTGTGTTTGTCCAATGAGAAAAATACACGCAAAAGATGTTTTTATTTCCCACTTCTGAAAGCAATTGGCTGTTGTCCAGAAGGGCTCTAAGGAATGAGATGAGGGAGGAGCCCTAAAGCCAAGGTACAGGTATTTCAAGGAACACAACACATCAAAGCTGTATCTTGACATCTGGGTGACTAACCCTTAAGGTATATGCCCTTAGGGTGAATACTGTGAGCTGTGTTACCTTCAGAAAAACAGAACAAGAAGCAATTAAAGCACGTGTCTTCTAAGCTGGCAATATTTGTGAAGAAATTGTAAAATCACAGAATATAAAAAATCATTAATGTATAAATGGACTCAGTGATTTATCACATTTCCTTGTGCATTCCTTCATCCTTCCTGGAGACAGTTCCAGCCTTCTGGCCCCTAAGCAGTCCTGAACTGGTTTAATGCCTTCTACAAAGAAACAATTATTTCTTCCTTCCCCTTATGATATGAGTTTTTCTTAGAACTGAGAATAGGAAATACAATGGGATATTTATCACCCAATTTTTCCCACTGCTTTGCATTCAAACTAGCTATGAATGATGAATGTTGTATGCTATTACAATTTTACATGTATAATATTTCAAGATGCCGCACAGAGTTACATACCAGAGTGGTGGTCACCATTTCCTCAAACCACTTGGACTGGGCTTGATTGTAAAGATCCACACAGCGCATCAGGTCATCTCCTGAAAAGTTCAAGACAGCACCACATCAGCCTCTCTAGCCAGTGTTACGGAGCTTAGAAGGAAATTGCAGTTCAGGTTTTGTAGATGGACTCGGGGGGTTTGAAGGACAGTCCTGGTGGAAGTGAAAGCACTTCTGGTACATGGTATTTGTGAGGTGCAACAAAATTTCAACAAAATGCCCACAGTCCATGTATGGTAAAAGATCAGGTGATTGTGGTGACAAAGAATGAGCGGGAAAGACGAGATTTTAAAAGGAAAATATGAACATTAAGCAGTATTTTACAAAATGCCCAGAACTATGAAGGCAAGTTACTTCAGTTAAAAAAATTAATGGTCAGACACAGAAAGTTATATCTGAAAAATAATTACAATGGAAAAGCTACAATAATGAATTATTGATCTGCAGGGCAGCACTCTGCAGGTGAGACTGCATTCTAAGAGAAGTCTGTGAAAAAACTCGTATGAGGCGTCAGGCTGACGCCGTCTGAGAGCAAGGGATGCTCCTGTGCAGCCTCAGCCCAGCTGCATATTCCTGCATGCTCCAGCCTCTGAGGATGCATGATCCCAGTTGAGCTCTGGCTTCTTCCTGTGTTCAGGGCAGGAACACAGTAAGCTGCAATTATTTCCATTTTTCCTTTGTTGCAGGGCTCTGTTCTGACAGAGAGGGAAAGGTGGGTAGAAAATCTGGAAGGAAATTACTGATTTCCAGCTAATAAATTCTCGTTCTTCTTTAAATGAGGCTCATTTACACTTTCCCTAATGGTTTGATGCCTAGGTCCAGGGCTCAAATTCATCCTGTTCTTTTAGGTGCAAAAAAGTCTTTATACATAAACTGGGGACAAAGAACAGGACTCCATAGACCAAACAAGTGTCAAAGAAGTAAATGCATCTGGAAGCCCCTCGTGGACTTAAAACCTGGGGTGGCAACCAAACTGTACAAGGAAAAAAAGGATCAGGGCTTAATGCTCGGCAATGAGGTTATCCACAAGTACAAACTAATGGCTCCCAAACTCCAGCAAACTCCTCAGGAACTATCTGACTTGGGGTTATCCTCCACCCACCTCAGCCAGTCTGAGCCACTGTACAGCCAGGAACGTGACAGCCATGAAACACATGAGCAACCCCCAGGAGCAGATGCAATGCCATGGTCCTCATGTTTAGGTGGAACTTTCTATGCCCAGGTTTATGCCCACTATGTCCTGTCACAGGGCACCACTGAAAAAAGACTGGCCCCATCCTCCTGACACCCACCCTTTAAGTATTTATAAGCAT
>JAOXJK010000003.1:24345019-24356178 GCA_025774025.1 Xenus cinereus
CCAGCAGGTCAGCCCCAACCTGTCCTGGTGCAGGGGGTTATTCCTCCCCAGGTGCAGCACCCTACACTTGCCCTTGATGAACTTCATTAGGTTTCTCTGCCCTACTCTCCAGCCTGTCCAGGTCTACACACTAGTATATCCTCATTTTAATTACTAAGTAGCAGTGAAAAAAAGTCCAAAAGTTCACTTTCAAGGAAAAAGACAGTAATAGGAAGCATAATAGGCACCCATATAGTTGTGGGTGACTGTGATTTAGGAAAGAACCAAGGAAGAAACTATGATTTAAGGAAAAAAAACATTCTCAGCTGAGCTTATTTGAATCTGACTTTGAAAGTTTAACTAACATTCAGTTACTTCATCACATTTTCACAAAACAAAAGGACAATTCACCCTCCTTTTACTTTTCTCATCCCAATTATCAAAATTATCATTTTGTGACATCCGACTTGGAAAAATTTGGCTTGTTTTTTTCAGGGGTTTTCTTACCAAACAGATTTGTAGCACACCTCAGTTTGACTTTGTAGCAATATTAAAAAACCCAAGAAACACATGGGTGGATGAGCAGTTGCACCCCATCTGTGCTCACCTCCTGCCACTGGGACACAGGAACTCACCTGCCTGAGTGGACTTCCGTCTTGCCTTCTTAATTTCCTCTTCTGTCTTGTTGCTGAGCTTCACCTCTAGCTGCTGTGTTTTCATTTCCAGATCCTTCTGTCTCTCTGTCAAGGCTTTCCGGGCCTTGGAGTAATTAAAGAAGAATCACATGTTTTACAGAAATAGAGCTGCCAGCTGCTTTCAGTCATCTACAACTCCTTCATACATGCATGGAGTCAGGAACTCTGCATAGAACTGGGATTCAAGTTCTCAGGGCACCACGTGGTGTTTAAAGAAGTGTCCTACCACCATACAGAAGTAGTCATCGACAAATCACAAAAGCATCTAAACTCTTCATAGGTTCTTAGACAGACACAGTACAAAAGGCATCATCAGGCTTTCATGTTTCTTAGTAACTTTCCCACTACTTCTGGAAGAAAGGGGAGCTGGAGCTTCTTCCAAATATCTTAACCAGCACCACCAAGACACCTCTTCTATTTGCTTTTCTTAAGATCTAAACTGTTGAAAGAATTCCAAGTATCTTATAAAATTTAACTACCTTCTCGATTCAATATGCACTTACTGGAAACACTAACAATAGCAACTTTTAAACTTACTTCATAAAAACTAATTCAGGATCATGACAACAGCACTTCATACTGTAGAAGTCAAGAACCTGCGACCTCATTAAAACTGGTTATTTAAATTATTTTACTTTAAAGTTCTTCAGGCTTTTAAAATCTGATTGATCAGTATAATTACTGAACTTCTACAGGGAAATTAGTAAAAAATCTTAACAAATAAACATCATTACCATATGTGCATGCTGCCACCTCATTTGCTGAGGTTGCCCAAACACATAAAATAAAAATAACTTGTCTTGCACGGAATTAAAATAGGTCACATTTGCTCTTTGCCCAGTTACAGGGTTAAAAACTAAATTTGGATGATTACATGTTGTTAGCACCTCGCAGTTTTCTATAGTCACACCAGCCTGCATGTTACACACCCTTGAGGCATTAATGGGCAGGTTGCAAAAGGGAGCTGCAAGAAAGCAATCTAGTGGGAAGCCGTGTGCTTCATCAGGCACACTGCAGATATGGCTTTTCCATTTTTTTATTCCTTGTTCTCAAGGCTATTCTAATTCATTCTTTTCAATATCCCTATTGAGGGCCGTGTTTCTTTG
Organism: Xenus cinereus; assembly: GCA_025774025.1. NCBI lineage: Eukaryota > Metazoa > Chordata > Aves > Charadriiformes > Scolopacidae > Xenus > Xenus cinereus. The sequence goes on from JAOXJK010000003.1 coordinate 24,346,800, forward strand.
CAGATATGACTGTGAAGAACTTACTGTTTTGCAGAAAAATGCCTTCCCTGCGTAGATATAGTCTAACAACCATGTGTACGCTGCAACAATTCTGTCCCTGGTGAACTCCCCATGTACGCTCTGATCTCTAATGAAAGCCCAAAACCCCTTCTGGGTTGACTAAGCATGGCACGTTCCTTTCCAACTTATACCTCAGAGCAAACCGTATGAGGATACCAGTTGCAATAAGCGTCTCGGCAGCCAGGACATGGGTATCATGTGCCCTAATATCTGCTGCTGCTAAGAGAGCACTTTTTGTGGGTATAACTCTCCCTAAATCACAACTTCAGCAATCTATTGGATATTCAAGTCAAAACAGCCCCTGATACTAGTATGCTGCTGCTGTTTGGGTTTTTTCAGGTGAGGATGTTTGCTGTGAGGTGCAGAGAACAGGAACTGGGAGAGGGTTTGTGACTTGCTGTGCCAATTTCGAGCTGCCTTCCTTAGCCATCTGCTTTTGGTCACTGCAACAGAAGATAATGAGCTAGGCGAGCCTTTGGCGTGACCCTGCTGCTAATCTAAGGCAAGGTTTTTTAAATTTTGAGGGCAATACACATGACTTCTAGATGCATACAAGCAAGGTCTATTTTCATCGTATGTATTGGAAATATATTGTCCCAAATTGGGAAGGGGAGAATGAAACAAAAAGCCAGTTCAGCAGTAATGTGTTAGCCCTGCTGTAAAGTGTTTGCCCTGCCTGTAGCCCCCAGTTTCCCAAATCTCAGCTAAGCAGCAAGCCACAGCAGGGGCTCGGCAAAGTACAACTAACAGCAGAAAGCACTTAGCAGAAATCTTTGTGGTTCTTTGTGGCAGAACAGAAACTTTTCACAGGGCAGCTGCTTTTCTGTCCAAACCAGCGGTACGCCATCAACTCTCCAGTTTGTTCTCTGCTCCCACCTTTTCAACGGCTGCATAGCGGCTGGCCAGATGCTTCCGTAAGTCTGCAATATGGTGGTCACACTTCTTCATGTCTTTCTTAAAGTTCTCTCTGAAGTTGAGCAGGGGTTTCTCTACCTCACTCTGAAGCTGGTAATGAAAACAAAGGAAAAAATGGCAATAATGAGGAGCTGGGCAGCAATTTCTGGCTCTTCTGATGAGCAGACTCGGGACAGAGATGAAACAACACACACACCACAGTCAACGGCAATGCCACACAGCAAAAATTCTCTTCCCCAGGAGAACTCTGAGTGAAGCTACTGCAAAACTCAGGTCTTTACAGGACAGCTCTGTTAAGGTAATATTTACTGAAGGGAGCAAAAGGACAGAAATCTTGTCTTCCTTTTTCCCATTAAATCATATCTCTCTTCTTACACATAAGATCCAACGGCAGGCAATATCCAGAGCTCTTCTTAAGGTGTTCTGATTCTAGCCTAACTGATGCAACTTGCTTAAAAAGAAAAGTACACAAACTAAAGCCACTAACCCTGACTGCATTAAGGTGACTCAGTGAACCGTGGTGACACATCTGCATTTTTTGTACAGTGAAAAGGGACCCAATAAAGGAACAATTTATTTATTTCTGCCAAGGATAATGGAGCCTAAAGAGGAGCCTGAGTATTTAGATGAAACTCTTTAAGAAGTGGCAAGAAACCACTGAAATGAACTCAGTAGAGATCCATCAAGACCGCACATGTGATTTATCTCTTACAAGCAGGACCTGACAGCTGGTAATACACAGCTCCGGTAGAGTTTGTATCATATTGCTCTTTGGCATTCTGATACACAGTTTTGACATCTAGGAAACGTGTTCTGAAGCGATAGGTATTTCACCTCCCCAGAAGCCAGCAAATACTTCTTTTCTGTGAAGTTCCTCCTGTGAGGATACTGGACTCCATCAACGTAGGTGAGTAGGGTCAATAACCACCTAACACAGCCCACAGTGGAGCAGTATCAAAGAGTCCCTGAAAGCAAGTATTTTCAGCCTTTCTCCAGTGCTATTTTAATGGAGAGGGAAAATTCATTCAAGCTCAGTACAGTCTTTAAATGAACAGAGGGTACAAAGACAGTCAAAGCCCTACAGCACACATCCAAGAGAGGTTAAACAAGCCTAAAGCAGAGCTCGTTTAGGCACATGAAGACTGGCACCACAGTGATCCAGTATGGCCTACAGCTATATGAAGGTCAAGTGCAAGGGTAACGACGCTACATTCTTCTTTGCAGGGCCAGGCACTGTCACAACAGACAACTGAGCTTTGGGAGGTTCAGGTTGAATGTAATTTAAATACATCGCCAGAATGGTAGTTGGGCATTGAAACAGGTTGAACAGAGAGGTCATGAAATCTCTAGAATCTAGAGATATTCAACACTCTGCTAGACAAAGATGTAGCTGACTTGATCCACCGTGGGTGATAGTCCTGCTCCGACTAGGGGGTTAGACTAGAAAATTCCAGGCAATATTTTTGTGACAGTCTCATCAGGATGACCCCAGGCAAGCTGATGTGTTCATAACTCTGTGGTCCAGCATGGTTACACAAGCTCTCTCAAGAACAGAGGTACAAACCAATAGCTGTGCCAGGAGCATTGTCAATGCTCAACAAGACAAGAACTGGAACAGAAAGAAGTTGAGGGTGGCTTCAGTGAACTCCAAAGGCAATATATTGCACTTGATAGAGATGTCTGTGTTCAGTTGAGTCTGAAGTAGCTAAACAGTCTGCATGTTTAGCTCTTCAGACTGCTCTATTAATAAATGAATTAACCTGGGTAAACTACTCAACATAAGTCAACCATCCTCAGTGGAAGAAATGGCAGCCTGACTCATCTGACATAAGCAGACTGTGCTGTGAAAACCCTTATAAAAATCCCCAGGGCCAGGGACACACCAAACAGGAGGGCATTTCACTGGTAGTTCTAACTGCCTAATAGAAAGAGGCGGATTTCTCAGTGAAGGCAGTCATACTTCCTCTAGCATCATTATCACGCTTGAACTTCTGCCTTGCAAGAGGTACCATAAGCTATCAAAATAGACTCACATGTGAATGACCCTGGCTTTTAAATGTTGCATTATAGCTGGCCATACCACACTTCAGAAATTCCTCTTATTTCACAAGTACTTATTTTTCTTTTGGCTCCATTAACACCATTTCCAGAATGGCTAGTAATACACGATTATATCCAGGCCAGCCCACCATGACTTCAACTAGTGTACCTTCTCTTCCAGCAGAATTCACCTCCTGGAGCTCAGTGAGGGACAATCAGATAGCTGGAGGTTCAGTGCCATGGTGGCCTTCTTGAAGGATTCCTCGTTTGCATGTACCTACAGCTGCCATCCAGTCTGTACAGGCATTAGCAGTGTAATAATATTTTATGTTCCAAGTGCCGCAAGAGTGCTGTCACCATCTCTGATCTGTTTGTGACCCCCTGTGTAACAGTGCCATGCGGGACTGTCACGGAAGATGTTCAGTGTCTTCATGGCTGGCGTTTATATTTGAATACTCTTGGCCTGCTCTGCACTGTACTGACTGCTTGTGCCAGTACTGACTGGCTTCATTTGACCATCAATGAGAAAAATAATTACTACTTTTAAGAATAACTTCTCTGAAAGTAATACCAATAACTAATATGTTTAAAAACATATTCTGTTAATAAAAGAAAGCTGGAACTAGGAACTCCCAAAGCAGGTATGGGAACAGTGGGGAGAGTTCAGAGAATGCTACAGGAGTTTCTGTGCTGGGTTTAAGTAAAATAACAAAAGAGGCCCTACACATTGCCTGCCTACATGCTCACATCACTCCAAGGTGCATTTCTTCATCTTGGAAAACAATACAGGAGGACAATTGGGAGCAAAAACTATTTCACTAATTACGGCCCTGAAGCAGAAGTTTGAAGCAGAGCAGTGGGTTACCAAGGCAGCAGCTGGTTGCCTGAGTAACCTCTGCATAATCGCTTACAAACAGTGCAGAGCTATAATTTTCCTGCAGAACATGGCTGTTGTGCCGAGATATCTGCCACTGTATTGAACTTGATCACCCACAGAGGTTAACATAATGTAACAGGATGCAAGATGCACCACATGTGGTAGGAAAAAAAAAAACGATTAATACCATAATTTGTAAAAGAAATCTCCTTGGGCATCACTTGAGAGAAAAAGCAGAAAATAACACAAAGTTCCCAGTCCAATTTTCAGGAAGGCTAACAATACAAAGAAGTGAGAGTCCTGGTTCTCCTCCTTCCAGACAGATACAATAGGTACTTGCCGAGAAGCTAAATATTACTTTTTATTTATTCCTGTACATAAGTAATCTGTACAAGCTCTAGGTAAATTTACCTGAATAGTCTGGAAATTAGAACCTCTAGAATCAGTTTTCCTTCTTTTTTATGAAAAGTTAAGGCCAGGTGTGTTTTAAGTTACTTATCAGGTAGATTAAATAAACTATGATTTTGGCAGCAAGAATGGATAGAGTTTCATTAAGTTTATTCATTAAGTTTATTAATTCTTCTATATTTGTACCGTATCATAGAATCATAGAATGGTTAGAGTTGGAAGGGACCTTAAAGATCATTGAGTTCCAACTCCCCCATGGGCAGGGCCACCTCCCACTAGACCAGGTTGATCAAAGTCCCATCCCATATGCATGTGTATGTTCCCCACAAACAAGCACTGAAGGGAGATCCACATCAATTACAGGGCAAAAATCTTTGCAAAAGGAAGAACTATTTACCTTCGAAGAAAATTTGAGATGAACTTCTGCTTCATCAGCTAGACTCTTCTTTAGCTGAGCCCAAGCCTCTCCTAGAGTGCTGAAAGAACACAGAGTGATAATGATCAATGCCCTGTCTTCTGCACATCCTCCCAGCAAGATGTGTTGGACAAAGCTTTGTACTCCATCTTGCTCAGAAAAATCATAGAAAAGCGATAGCAGAAAACTGAAAAGATAACCAATGTCTGTGACTAAGGCAGAATTCTGTTGGCACAGTATGTAGCAGATCTTTGAAAACACTGTTCATAACGTCCTCTAGTTACAGAGATGCCATAGTCTCCATAAGCAAGATACTTCAGTATCTTATCCTTACCATAACAGTTTTTCTTTTCTAATCCTTACAATAAATCTTCAGCAGTGCAGTTTTTCCATTGCCTCGTCTACTTTACACCCTACTTTTGGTAAACAGACTACCCTACTTCTCCTCAAAGGAACCTTTTAGTATTTGAAAAGTACTCCATCATCAAAACTACACCGTCTTCCAGCAGAGGTCTTCCAGTTGCTAAACTGGTAACAGATTATTTAATATCAGACACTCTTTCTTCTACATATCTCAGGATGATTGCTTTTTTAGACAACAGCGTGAAGCTGTTGATGAATAAGCTTGTGATTCACTACAGCCAGATCCTTCTCCCACAAAATCTTATGTAACTGTATCTTTCACATCCTGTGAAAGTATAAAACCTGGTACTTTGTCCTCATTGAAATGCATCTTAATTTTTTTCAGTATTTTCTCTACTTTAACAAAATAATTCTGACTTGCAATCTTTTCTTCAAATTGTATATACCATCCACCCTAGCTCTGTCTCATCTCTGATTACAGTAAACCCATTATTTATTCTATAGGTCATTAACACATTGGAAAAAATCTGGACTTGGGAGGAAAAAGCCCTATGGGATCTAAATCCATAGCCCCTTCCTGCACTTTACTTTTTGTAAGAAGTGGGTACAATTTCTTACACAGTTTTGCATCTTAGGCTTTATTTAGGCCACATTTCTCTTGCCTGCCTACAAGAATCTCCCATTGCAAAAAGCTATACTAAATTAAGAGCTGTGATGCTGACTTCTTCTGTTATTCCGTCACTGGAGGAATTTAGGTCGGTTTGACGTTGTTTTTTCTGTATGCACTCACAATAATTGCTCATCACCTTCGTTTTCCACTAAGTGCTTCTAGAAAGCTTGATGGTTTATTCTACCACTTTGCACAGGTTAAATAAAACCACATGATCTACAATTTCCCATCTTCTTCTTTCTCCCCAACCCCCTTTTCAAATAGTTACATTTGGCCTTTCCTGATAGCCTGAAAAATTACCAGTCATCTGCAATTTCAAAATAATGATCTGTAATCTCTGATGTTGCTCCAGTAAGTTGAGTCCTCAAGTATGGTGTTCATCACAGCTAAACAACCAGAGATTGTTTCACCTACCTAAGTGCTCTCAACTCTTCTCCTTCCCTAGCCCCACCCTGAGGTCCTCTCCCACTGTCCAGTTCTCACTGTCACTAATTGTTTTATCTAATCTATTTAAGTAAAGAAGGCATTTCAGCCAACTAAGCATCTTCTGCATCTCTTATCCAACGACCATGACTTAAAAGACCATGGATCGTATCACCTTCTGTGTATGTGCAGCAGCACTGTACTCACAGCAACTTGGACAGAACCATCCCAACACCACAAACTGGTCCCATCTTGTCACCCTTGTGTCCCACTCACATGCCTGATGGTGGGTCTTCTTAACCAACAGAGGAGGGCAAATGACACTGGAGGGACAGCAAAGATGGAAAATGCTCTGTGCAGTATGAAACCAGCAGGGGTAACTCGTGTGTTCACAGAGCAGTTCATGGGTTTCCCCGACCCACACCTCCTCAGGAATGAGAGGAAGATCACAGCAAATGTTTACTTTGACAGTGATAGGCTGCAGTCCTACTTTTGGCTACTTCAAATCCTCCTGTTGGCTGTTCTTTCTCCCTCACTTTTTTAAATGGAATTTTTCCCTTTCCTGGGCCTCAACAACTCCCAGGATCTTCTCATGAACCTCTTCTTGGCCCTAGCCAGTTTGGCTACAAGCCCCAGGATGAGAAACTCCAGCAGAACCTCCTTCCGTTCCCTTACTGTGATGCCCCTCCAGGCAGAGCACCACTGGGCAGTGTTCCTAGCTCCCTGCACTCTGCTCTTTGTCACCTTCAGTTCTCTGCTTCAACATTTTTTGTTGAAGTACTTCAACTTCGGCCCTCATTGCCTCTCTTTTTTGTCTACTCTCCCCTAGTTTCCTTGCCTTCATTTTTTCATGCGTTCCCCCCTTCTCCTATTGAGGGTAGGAGAAATTGGGAGGAGGATGCAGAAGAAAGTGGTTTTAGCTTTCCTAGGAGCAAAGCTTTCTAGGAGAAAGAAGCAAAGCTTTCTAGGAGAAAGAAGCACAGAAACCATCGTCAACGTAGGTGCTTAGAGAATTGTAATTTCTGTCCTTGCCTACTGAGAGCTGAGTAAACACCTTGTGGAGCTTTACTGCCAGCAGAAACACGCTGTGTCAGAACTAGGGTGAGGATAGTCATTTCCAACCTTGTCTTTCAGTGCTTAGAGGGTTTGTGTCTTTTCATTATTACTGATGAATGGCAATCTAGTCTGATGTGCATTGCCTAATACCTTCCTAACTTCCAAAGTGTCAACATGCTGTAAATAAGGGACAACCTGCTGCTTTTCTTGGAGGACCAGGCCCATGACGAGAAGACATCCTCCCTCTGTTTGTGCTGCTCCAATTCTACTGGCCTGATCTTATGGATCTACTTTCAGCAGTATATATATTCCATATATTCTTCCATAATCAAAGTAATTTAGTACTTATACATGCTACACTCTAAAGGAACTAGTGCTGGCTAGAACAAGGATAGCATAAACACATTATTGGAAATGCAATGTTCTATACACACATTCCTAAAAATTTTCCATTAACATCTTCAAAAGAAAAATACTCCAAAGCATTTCTATCTTCCCTAACACACACAGGATGCTAAGCTAAATAAACCTCTTCTCAGTGGGAGAGCTCAGGAAAAATACACGTACCTGCATGGGAGGAATGCCTTTTATGTTAAAATGTCTTCTGAAAAGGCACACAGACACACTTACCCTTCTTCCTGAGCAGCCAAGGAATTCTGAGACAGTTTGGAGAGGTTCTTAGCATATTCCTCCTCAATCCTTATCCTACACTCACACACAAACACAGAGAGAAAATAAAGACAGCAGTAAGTAAGCTTTAAGGCAGAAACCCACATGCATAATTTAAAGAAATTCTCTGCACGTTAACAGATCTTGCCACAGGAATTTTCCTTTTAGTCTCCAGGGCTTGGCAGCACCAGTTTCAGGATCCATTTCTCCCCTCCATATGCTAAAAATGCAGTGGCAAGAGCAGGGATATACGCAGGACAGCATGCACAATAAAATTAGAAAAAAAAAGCTACAGTTCTGGAAAGCAAAGAAGAAGGACAATGTGTTTCTACTGTGCAACATGGACTGTTTGCAAAACTGGGCTCACTCGAGAAGCATGTGTTTCAGTCTGCATGTGTTTCAGTCTACACATGAGGTCACACAGCCTTGAAGCAAAGATGAAAGAATGCAGCAATACATGAGAAATCCAAATGAGGTTTGGGGTGCCGGACCTTTCCTAGGGACACCTCTGCCCTTCACCCACCCCACCCCTGCCCTGTTCTTTTCTCCATTCACTCAGCAGCACCACACCAGCAGAAGGATCCGAGCTTGCCAGTGGTGGGGTGCAGAAGAGGGGAGATGTTGGACACCGCCACTATGGGAACAGCTGCAGGGACAAGAGCAAGTGTAGCTGTTGAGCAAGGGGACAAGGGTAAATATTGATTGCACAGCAGGGAGAGAAGGAGCAGCTGTTGGTTCAGAGGTGATGTGCATCAGGCCTGCAACCCACCTCTGTCTCCCCTGAGTTCTCCTAGGGAAACACTTGCAAAGCACGCATGATCCCAAGTAGGGCAAACAGTTGGCTGTTTGCTGGTTTTCCAACCAGCTTGCTCAACAGAGTATCTACAAGAGAGAGCTGAGTGGCACTCAGGTGGAGCAACTCCTGCTGCTGTGGTAACTATGTACAAGCAGGGCAAAAACCCGGTTTCAAATCCACCTCCTTCCAGTAAGAAGACAGAAGGCAGGAAATTTTTGGCACACATATCTGCAGTAGCTAGGTGAGCAAGTGTGGCACACTGGACACAAAAAGGGGTCCCTTGACCCCTGGGAAATCATGTGTAACTAACCTGATAGCCTTCTATGATGGCATGACTGGATGGATAGATAAGGGGAGGTCAGTGAATATTGTCTACTTTGACTTCAGCAAGGCTTTCGGTACCGTCTCCCACAGCATCCTCATAGGTAAGATTAGGAAGGGTGGGTTAAATGAATGGACAGTGAGGTGGATTGAAAACTGAAAGACAGAGCTCAGAGGGTCATGATCAGTGGTGCAGAGTCTAGTTGGAGGTCCATAGCCAGTGGTGTTCCCCAGGGGTCAGTACTGGGTCCAGTCCTGTTCAGTATATTCATCAATGACCTGGATGAGGGGACAGAGTGTACCCTCAACAAGTTTGCTGATGACACAAAACTGGGAGGGGTGGCTGACCCACCAGAAGGCTGTGCT
>JAOXJK010000003.1:24373865-24385305 GCA_025774025.1 Xenus cinereus
CCTGCGGGGGCGAGCGGGACTGGAGGCGGGGCGGCATGGGGCGGGGTCGCACCCCGCCGGGCCGGGTCCGGCCCGGAGCGCTCACCGGCGCTGCTGGTCCCCGCCGGGGGGGCTGCCGCCGCTCTCTAGGAAGCCGCAGGGGGGCTGGCCCTGCGCCCAGCACAGCTTCCTCCTGTCCTCCGCTGTGCCTTCTTTCCCCTTGACCTGTTTCCAGGAAATGTGGCTGATCCCGCCTGAAGGGCCCTGCCAGCGTTTGGTCGCACGGCGGCTGGTGCCCGGGTCTGAGGGAGACTCCCGCAGCCTGCGGGGAGCGGCTCCGCAGCGGGGGAAGAGCCGTCACGGGAAAGCGGCTGCGGGTGGCTCCGGGCTTGCGAGTAGGAAAGGGGCTGGCTCAAGTGCATGGGAGTTTGGGGTGTAGGGAACAGCTTCTTGCAACCAGCGGTTTATGGTCAGATGTTTCCCTTACTAAGGACTCTGCTGCTAAAGCTGCAAACAGCAGGAAAAGCCGGCTCCCAACGGGGCGTGGGTACGGGCTGCTCCTAGAATTAATGGCACCTGCAGCCAGTTATAGATTCAAAACTACTTATAGGTTCAAAGCAGGAATGAAGCCAGGATTTCAATTTGGAAAAACCTGTAATAAAGGAGCAATGGAAAGAAAAATATCACAGGAGGCTGTTGAAGTGAATGAGGAAAGTCATGAAAGGGATTTTTGTCAGTCTGATGGCTGAGTCAGCTGAGCAAACCAGTGCATGGCAAAGGACTCCCCGTGTATCCGAGATGTGAATTTGACCAAAAAGGTGGCTATAAACTTGAGTCAGGCACAGCACCGTAAAAAATGGAAAGTGGCAAATGTTGCTACAAAGGGAGTTCTGAGGGAGTCAGTTAACCTGAGTTGTTAACCTTAACCGAGCCAAAGTACTGGACTGTATTGTGGGAGATGCCTTGAATCCACTGGTGGGGAAGCAAAACCAGAAATGGTGACAACTGAAAGAGCACACATGAGGGCAAGGCTGACGGCCACTGCCGAGGAGGACAGGGGCCAAGAAAGTGTGTTGAGGCAAAGAGGGACAGTTGGCAGACAACACAAAATTTAGATCAAGGAATAGGCAACATCAGAGGGATGCTGAGAGCAGCAGGCGCACCAGGCCAGCATGGCAGCAGCACACTAATCACACCTGAGTTTCACTGGGAGTACTGGGGGAGTTGCACTGCAGAAGAACCTACCAGTTAATACAGAAATGAAACAGAGAACTCGGGTCTGGTACCACTGGGGGAAAAATCCCAACAGGCAGGGGAGCACAACCCAAGCGGAGTGCAACCCACCAGCAATTCGACTGCTGCTCTTTTGGCAGGGAGGGAAGAGTTTCACAGATGAGCTGGAAGAGGGCCCGGTGCTGCCTCTGCAGACCTGTGGGGATGACTCTCCCAGGGACACGAAGGGGTGCAAGATAAAGTGCATGGATATTTATTGGAAGTTTGGACAAACAGGCAGGGGAAACTGGGTGTCCATGGGTCAGCGTCTTGAACGCCAGCCCAGGGTGATGAGGTGGGTGAGGCACAGGCTCTGTAAGGCACAGAGGAGGGCCTGTAAAAGGAACATGGATGAAGTAATTGAGAAAAATGTTTCAGACAAATTCTTTGTGAATACTGTCTTTGGGACTGAAAGCTGGAGCCGCAAGAAAGTACAATGAGATACAGGCATGGGCAGATCTAGAGAGAGGAGTGTGCTGGAGACAGGCCCAGGCTTCAGACTGGAGTGGCAGCAAAATTTGTAGGGCTGTTAATAGTGACTGAAGCAGCGTGGTGGATTTCTCAGAAAGGAGCGATAGGACAAAAAAATCTGAAGTATCTTGGCATTTTGTACACAAGCCTATCTAATCGGACAGTTTCTAAGAGAAAATGCCTCTTGACCTCCTGCTCTGGGGGAATTCCTAAACTACTGAAGTGAAAACCCATTTATTCTTGGATACCACTGTTTGGCTTTTTCCCCAAAACTTACCTGAGGGTCCCCACTGGCTTTTCGGAGGCTCATATGACCAGAGTCAAGTTGGTGTACTGGGGTCCTGGAGATGTGGTAGCCATTCACTGTAAGAACAGACAGAGAGTTAGCGGGCTTGCTGCTAGTAGCAAGTGAATAATTGCACATTTTAAAAGCTAATCACATAATTGAATATACAGATATAAATCACAGTGCCTTTTTTTTGAGTCACCAGTGTCCACTGCCTGCAGCCTAAGAAACTATGGAAGCTTCTCCCCACCCAACAGGCTGGCAATGGGATGTGTCAGCTCCGACCCGGAAAGACCCCAGAACTGGACTCTGCAGAAACTCAGCCCATGGACCTTTGCCTTTGGGATCCTGCAGCAGGCAATTACCAGGAGGAATGACAGGAGTTACTGAGCTGGAAAAGAGCCAAGAAAAAGAGACGCCCAAACTCAAAACAGTTCCCATTGCACTGTTTGGTAAAATGATGAGTTTGAAGAAGTAGGCAATGTTGTATTGGGTTTGCGTGGCAAGGTTTGGTTTTTTTTTTTGGCGGGGGGCTACAGGGGTGGCTTCTGTGAGAATCTGCTAGAAGTTTCTCACATGTCCTAGAGAGCCAAGACAGACCTACTGCTGGCCACGGCCGAGCCCATCAGCAATGGTGGTAGTGCCTCTGTGATGATATATTTAAGAAGGGGGAAAAAATCCTGCACAACACCAGCAGCAGAAGAGAGGAGTGATAATATGTGAGAGAAACAACTGCAGACACCACGGTCTGTGAAGAAGAAGGGGAAGGGGTCCTCCAGACACCAGAGCAGAGATCCTCCTGCAGCCCAAGGTGAAGACCATGGTGAGGCAGGCTGTCCCCCTGCAGCCCATGGAGGTCCATGGTGGAGCAGATATCCCCCTGCAGTCCGTGGATGTCCATGGTGGAAGAGATATCCACCTGTAGCCTGTGGAGGACCCTACGCCAAGGGCAGGGGGATGACTGAAGGAGGCTTTGACCCCATGCAGGCCCCTTGGTGGAGCAGGGTCTGGCAGGACCTGTGGACCCATGGAGAGAGGAGCCCACGCTGCAGCAGGTTTGCTGGCAGGACTTGTGACCCTGTGGGGGACCCACACTGGAGCACTCTGTTCCTGAAGGACTGCACCCCATGGGAGAGACCCCATGCTGGAGCAGGGGAAGAGTGTGAGGAGTCCTCCCTCTGAGGAGGCAGAGACAATGTGTGATGAACTGACCGCAACACCCATTCCTGTCCTTCTGCACCACTGAGGGCAAGGAGGTAGAGAAATGAGGAGTGAAGTTGAGCTCAGGAAGAAGGGAAGGGTGGAGGAAGGGTGTTTTAAGATTTGGTTTCTATTTCTCATTACCCTATTCCGATTTGATTGGTAATAAATTAATTTTCCCGGGTTGAGTCTGTTTTGCCTGTGACAGTAATTGCTGATTGATGTCCTTGTCCCTATCTTGATCCATGAGCCTTTTGTCATATTTTTCTCCCCCTGTCCAGCTGAGGAGGGGAGTGTTAGAGTGGCTTGGAGGGTACCTGGCATCCAGCTGCGGTCAACCCGCCACTTATGTAAAAAGCACTGGCTTAATGGAGATGGGCTTTTCATGTCAAGAGAGCAAGTCTTGTAAGATATTTATGGTCCATGTATACAGCTGTAGGTTGCTTTATTTTTGAAATATACTGAGCAAAGAATAATGCTAAAAGTAGGGTTAAAACAAGATATTCAACCACATTACAAATCCTTTGGTCACAACAAAATGCACAACCTTCAAGCATACTTCCCACTCGTGCCAATAAAGAAGGGCATCAGTTTGAAAAAATGATATGAAAAATATCCTCTAGACTGCATTATTTACAGTCAGCTGGTAGCAATGGCCTTTACTTTTAACACTTTTGATTCTAGAGTAATTTTTGCTTTGCTTTGTTTTTCTGCAGTACCCAAAGCTTTTCAGTAGTTACGCTGTTACACTCTTACTGGATTCCCTGCGACTTCAAGTCCAGACAGAGGTGAAGTGGTCAACCCTGTAGCTATCATGTGCTAAAATGCTTCCTTGTCCCATGTGCTCTGTGTGGAAGAGCTAGGAGCTACAGCCAGCCCACCTTCCTCTGCAGCTCTTTGCCTCTCCTGACCCAGCAGAGAGCAGACTGGGAACGGCAGCCTGTCCTCTCCCAGAGCTGGTCATCCCACTGGTCCCTGGGCCACCGCCTGCTCCCACGCTCCAGGGAAGGAGCCACCTCAGCTCTAGCAGGTGCTTCAGACAGACAGGCAGAAGATGCATCAGTAGGCAAACAACAGTCAAGAAGTGTTCAAGACCAGTCTGGATGGGGCTTTGAGCAACCTGGTCTAGTGGGAGGTATTCTTGCAGGGAGTTGGAACAAGATGATTTTGAAGGATCCTTCCAACCTAAAACATTCTATGATTCTGTGAAGATGTATCAGAAGGGAAAGCCCCACCATGTTTACTCTGCCACACTTACATGACTGTGTTCATTAAGTGTACTTTCCATGTAATCACAGCATTTCCCTTTGCTCTGCTGCATGGTCGAGAAGCAGATTCACCCAATGCAGTGATCAGGCACAGCACCAAACAGTACCTGCAGAACTCTTCTGTGACACAGGGCTCTTTGGAGTCCCAGGCACACTGCTCGGCCGCTCCCAGGTTGTTTCTGTTGAAGGGAAACATCAAGTAAGGGTGATGGAGGCCTTGCACACACACCAGAGTTAATGTCTATTACACATGTACAAATGGGTCTGACCCTCAGTGTTCTCTGAACCAGGTTCTCAGCACTCTCCATCTCCTCCCATCTCTTTCTGCTGTTGCTCCCCAGCCCTGGCTCCCTTGGCAGCCAGCTGGGATGGTGGACACAGAGCAGACTGGGAGCTACACCACCAGTCCTTAGAGTGCAGGTCTGCCCCAGGGCCATGCTCAGCAAGAAAGCAGAGATACAGCACAGATCACTGCCGGTGAGCTGCTGTGCCATCTGCACAGCCTTTCCAGGTGTAGCCAAACCAAGCCCAACCCGGGGTTCTCCCTGCAGCCACCGGGACCTGCCCGGCTGCAGCACAGCCAGACGTGGCCCTCACCCTGGGAACAAGGACCAAGTGGTGGCAGTGCCTTCACCCCTGCATTATGCACGAAAGACAGCTGTGAATGAATCAGAGATGTGGGTTTAGTGACATGTACAGAGACCATAGCATTTTTTTCCCTCAAAAAAATCTATTTCCCTGGCAAATTTCCTTTTTTCCACTCAGATTCTTTAGCAGGTGGGGTATGCAAGTGTATGTCCCACCAGTTTTGATACTCAAAAGACTGCTGCTGCTTTCCCCCTCTCTGTTTTCTCTGTAGTTTAACCATTCTGCTCATTTGCTCAACAAATGGGAAATTATTTTTCACCACATGATAAATACAGAAGATTTAATTGCAAAATATTGTAAAAGTCACAAAGAGCAGACAGTGGATTTTGAACAGCAACTTCTGCGGAAGTCTAGCGAGAAAGCCCAAGCCACCATTCCTTTTGAATAAACATATTGGTACCAAATAAAATAAAAAATACTGCCTGCCTGCCAATATCAAATAAGGAAATGAAGCAAGTTAGTGTAATCAAGTCAATGGGCTACTTTGGCCACTTTGCTTGAAACTGCCATTGCCCAAATCCCCACCAAGAGCTATCTGACCCTGCCAAAGTGTGAAATCCTCCATCTCAGGATTCCAGATGATGGTGGTCAAGCGATGACGGAGCAGGAGAGGCTGAGAAAGCCCTTGCATCAGCTGGAGGTTCAGCGCTTCCCCCAGCGCATGAAGGGCCTCCTGCCCCAGGCAAGTGCTGGGCCAAGCACCGGGCGGGCGCCAACAGGCTTTGAGAACCAGAAAAGGCCTGTTGGGTAAAGAATGGAGTCCTGTTTTATCTGTCTTCTTGTATGCATTTGTGCACATACATACACAGACAGATATCTTCAAAGATTGCGTTAGGTTGCTTATGTCAGGAAAGGCCTCGGGATTATGGATCCCGAGTGGGGAAGGTGCCATCCCCCGAACCTGTGATGCCTAAACCTTTGCGACGCCCTGCTTCCCCCCCATGCTGCCATTGCCCAAAGCCACAGTGTGCTTTGGCTTGCAAAGAAAAATACTCTGAGATTTTTTTTTTTTGCTTGCAAGAGCAAAACCTGGTGGACAAGAAACTTTGATGAATCATTGGAAATATTTAAATTTTACGTGGCTTTTGTGACTCATGTAGTAAGTTAATAAATTCCATGCTAGGTCAATGAGGAAGAATTGCAATGTGTTTAACTAAACTGAAGGAAAATCAAATGCTGAGAGTTGTCTTTTATGAGTCATCTTGTCTTGGCTTAACATACACAAGTGCACAGTTAATTAAAGACAAATTCCAATTTACATTTATTGTAATGCAAAGGTAAACAACAGAATATGCTACCCACGTTTCCTTTTTTTTTTTTCTAATGTAAACTGTTAATTAATTAATAATGTAAGTTGACTTGAAGACAAGCATTTTAAAGAATGACTTTTGGAGATCTGTGTGAGGGGTTGTGATGTCCGCTTATGTTACGCCCAAGCATTAACACGTTTTTGTTAGAACTGATTTTGACATTACCAGTACGAAGAGTTACCCTCATATTTGGCTTGTCTTTTTTTATCAAGCTTATCTGTTTACAGTATTTTTGCATTTTTGAGACCGTACAGAGGAATGTACCTAAAAACCTAACAAATATATTTGGAATTTAGGTAATCAATTAATTAAAATTACCAGTTGCTTCTTGTGAGTGGTCTCTGCTTCGCCTGCTGGCTGCTGTGGAGATGGTGTGAAGTTCCCAACACTTCCCCTCCACCGTACAGAAAGCTCAGATTCATAACTTGAGGGCAGAATTTTTATACATGAAAGAGCAGTGCCCCATGGTTAGCATATTTGTGAATACAATTCACAACACTCACTGTTTTGACAAATTTTCTAAAATAAAGTGAATAGGAGATATGCACTTTGAAAAATAACCCCCCAAAATCTATAAAAATGCATAAAATAGAAATAACATCTTTTATTGTGTAGGAAATGAAAAGAAGAAGAATGTTTTTAACCACATGTATTTTGAGTGCTAGGAGAAAAGAAAATCCACTTCTGTGGATGAAGGAACAGAGGGATCATTCCAGTGACCCAAGCAGGGAGAGGAACTCGCCTCCATCAGGCCTGCACAGCTGTCATGCCATCTACTGGAAGCAATTACATTTACTAAGATAATACTGTAATGTTACAAATTTCTCTGCAGTTTAGTCATTATTAAGAGTGAATGAAGGGGGAGGGGTGATTTTTTCCCATAACTACACAGAAAAATCTTGGTGAGAGATAACACCCTGTTTGATACAGCCAAACCAGCCTGGAATACCAATGCGGCCTTTGATCCTGGTGCTTGGAAAATCTGAAGACTTGTAACACTGGGCTAAAACAATGATCACAGCTCTTAGGAATAGATTCAATATTGGACAAGATTTTATATCCCACCTAATTTTCCAGAGAGGATGTTGAAGTCAAGCTAAACCTTTCACTCTGTGAGAGTGCAATTTAGCAGTGGCAGATCAACACCAACAAGTTCTGTCCTCCCTTATCAGCCACATGTTAATTATTCTATTTAGCCAATGAGGGGAGGGAATAATCAGTAGTTTCCTTGTCACTCTATGGACTGTGAAGGAGGTTTGTGAACAGGAAGAAGTCCTGCAGCCCTGGGAGGCATCTGGAAATTAGTTACTGAACAGCAAGGCAGTAGAAAGCCACTTGTTCAAACTGAAATGACCTAGTGAGAGGAAAACCAGTTACAAGACCCAAGCTATATGTGCCAACAGAACCAAGGAGGGTTTTCACAGATGTGGTTAAGTGTTTCCTCCCAAAGGAAAGCGGAAACCTGTGGTGTTTGGGGAAAAAAAGTTCATTTTGCATCTGTTTGGCAGAATGAGAAATGACATGATGTGTCAGGCCTTCAGAGAGCCACAGACTCTGGGGCGTCATGTTAGTCAAGAACACAGCTTCTGAGGAGGTCCTGATGCAGATGATTTTTGTGATCAAACTGCAGTAGCTGAAGAAGGAATTTTGTGTCCCTTCTCCATGAATCCAGTAGCAATCTGAGGTCCAAGCAGCTGCTTTCCAGTCTGAACATACAACACCAGCAAACATCAGGGCTTTAAGATGTAGCATAATCCCTCCGGTGTGTGCTCATATTGCTTTCAGGAATGAATTTAGCACCTCTGCATGGTGTCATTTGTAGTGCTATTTTAGGATCTAAATGCTCCATAGTTCCATTGGCCAAACTATGAGAATGGGGCAGAGCAAGCCAGAGGACCTCTGCATCTGCTTTCTGTGCAGAAACTTTCCCTGGTCTTAAGGATCTGTAGCAGCTACATGTCACCCAACTACTGGTGCTATCTCACGTCTTTATAGATAAGCTTGGTTTTTGTTTTGGTTTTAATGGCAATAAATCTGTCATGCTGAGCAGCTCCAAACCGAGTTTCTGCCCTGAATAGCGTGAAGCTGTGCAGGCTGCACAGGCCACTCGGACAAGGAGGAAGAACAGCAACAGAACATGTTCCTCCTCAATGCCACAAGAAGAAACTCTGCAAGCCTCTACCAAACTGTTCCTGAAAACATGTAGAATTAGAAGTGATATTTGCAGTAGGGTGGAACAGGCTCCACGGTCTTGCCTCATCTTTTTTGGATTCACTTTGCTCTTGCCAATGGCACATAGGAATTGCCTGTATGTGCAGAGAGTTTGCACACCTCCCAGCCTTGCTTTGCTACTCCACTGCATCTCCATAGGCTTTCAGCGAGGTTTGCAGCCTGTCTGCATCTCCCCAAAGTGCAAAGGTGGACCTGTGAGTTGAAGGGAGTGCAAACAGCCCTCCTTTGGAAACAGATTTCCTTTAACAGTGCAATAGTGCACTTCCCGGCCCATGCCTCCTGGCTGCTGGAAGCCACCATGCTCCAGCTGGCTTGGCTGGAAGCAAACCTCACCTCGCCTGTCCGTGCTCTCGCACCTTATCTCTTCTTTCTGACTAAGATCTTCCCCACATTTGTGATGAATCAGAAAGGGTTTCATGGCACTTCATTTCTTGATATTGTGTGTGGGAGAGAACAGCCCAAAGGACAGGGAGGGGGAGCATGTGGGTTTGTGCCTGTGAGGAGGGGAAATCACTTGCAATGCCCTGAGACTGGAGGAAACCATTCAGAGCTTCAGTAGCAGAAGGAGTGGGTGAAGGAGAGTACAATGGCAATGTTTTCCTCCTATTCCGCACAGGAACATGTAGCACAAGGAGATTTTGTTTCACTGGAATGAGGAGGTCTCACCACTGCGTCCATTCACAGAACTGACTCCAGGCCAGGCAGAACAGTCCTGGCTCTCCCCTCCTGACCTCTTGCAGACCAGACTCTGAGGACTCTCCTGATACAGCACAGCAGCTCTGCCGTCTTTGTGCTCAGTGAGCCCTGCAGTACTGAACCCCATGTGAGTCACCTACAGCAACATCAGCTCAACAGGTCCAAGAGCCCGTGCGTGAGCCTCTGAACTGCAGTATGGTCCTCTATACAGTGTCCTTACATTGCACTGAGAGGTCACGCTTCTCCATGGGCCTCCCAGGACCTTGACCTTTACTTCCATCCTCAGACCCAATGAAAAGAGACAAGAAAAGCAGGCAGAACTGACAGATGCAAATCTCTCTGCACCTGCACGGACCATGAGATTCAGTCTCTTCCATGCTGAAAGCAGAGTGCTGTGAAGTGCAAGAACTAGTTCAGCAGGAGTTGCAGTGTCAGAACTGAAATCCAGCTCCATCACACAGGCAGCTCAATAAAAAAGAGGCTAAGGCTGGCACACAGCTTTTATCTTTGGCCTCAAAACAGTGTTATGGAGACAGGCACCA
This sequence comes from Xenus cinereus, assembly GCA_025774025.1. Classification (NCBI taxonomy): domain Eukaryota; kingdom Metazoa; phylum Chordata; class Aves; order Charadriiformes; family Scolopacidae; genus Xenus; species Xenus cinereus. Next base: position 24,383,770 of record JAOXJK010000003.1, read on the forward strand.
TCCGAGAGTTCTTGAAATCTTCTGTCCATGTGTTGAGAGGTGCCCATCACTACCTCAACAGCGTGGGAAAAGCTGCTGACAATAATCCTTACTAGATCTTTCAGAATGAGCACCGGGACCTGTACCGTGCCCCTCCTTTTGCAGTCAATATGTGACAAAAGTGAGCCCTTCATTGCAGGCTTAGTAGTGATAATAATGCTATTTCCAGTACTTTCTGAGACACACTTTTTTCCCTGGGTTTTAGGTCACTTTACCATGGCAGGTTTCTATACCACCCTTAAGCTGGGACATACTGTATCAGAGGGAAAATGTCACTGAAAAGTTTTATCTGTATGAGAAAAAACATGTAAGTAAAATGCTTGACAAATCTTAGGTGTCTCCACAGATGACTTACTATTTCAGCTGCAGTTCATAAGTTTACTTGGAGTAGGTGTTGACCGTAGCTGGTGAGATATGAAAGAAAAACCTTAACCCACAGACTAAATCCTACCAAGGTCCTTAACTGACTCAGAGAGACAGAAAAATATTAGGCAGAGGAAGTACTAGAGTAGGTCGTGGTTATATTCCTTCCATCCACTGATCTCTCACTTCAGGTCTAGCGAGTACTTCAGAAGAGGCAACAATTGTCTGCAAGTGGTGAACTTCCCCACTGCTTTCCAGTATCAAAAGGAGCAAGCCCCTCTAATGCATCCGCAGACTGACATGTGCACCCTGGCTCTCAGGGACATGACAAGGTGTGCTGTCCAGGAGCTCCAGGAACATGCCAGTCTAGATGTAATACTGGGTCACCTCTCAAAGAAATGGCATGCTTTCAGCACTTTGAAGTTGCTTTCTAACCAAGCAAAGACAAAATAAGTCTTGTTTATTCTCTGAAAATAGAGAGTTCAAGATTTGGTAAAGGTTGGAGTTAAAGTTACATAAAGACCAGCTGTTATTGTTGGCCTTAGTGCCACCCTTGGACATATTAATTTCCTCTGGAGAACTGGCCACTCACTCCCTTCCTCACTCATAACAGCCTCAGTGAAACGCAAATATCACTGTGTGATCACAGTGTAGAAAATTCTCCTACATAGCTTGTTGTCATCCTCCAATTACCCAGTGAAATGCAGCATTATTAAAATTGCTTTCATATTCTTGATTAAGCTCTAACTTATGATGGTGCAGTAGGGAGGTTTGCTTTGCACCTGGTGCTTCTTAATTTAATCCTTTCTATGTGCTTACAATGCTTATGTCTTGGGAAAGAATAGTTGAGCTTGCAACGTGTAAGAGTGCTCTCAGCTCTGGCATTGCATAGAAGCTATGAGACATAAATGTAGTGAAGAGTATCACAGAATCACAGAATCTCCTAGGTTGGAAGGGACCTTTAAGATCATCTAGTCCAACCATAAAAAAAAATCAAAACAAAACCACCACCAAACAAAACACACACACCAACACTAAACCATATTCCCGAGCACCATGTCAATTCGTCTTCAGAATATCTCCAGGGATGGTGCCTCAACCACTTCCCTGGGCAGCCCATTCCAATGCCTGATA
>JAOXJK010000003.1:24400870-24435584 GCA_025774025.1 Xenus cinereus
GAGTCGCCATCCCTGGAGGTATTTAAGAAACGTGTAGACATGGCTCTTCAGGGCATGCTCTAGTGCCCAAGATTGTTGGTTTGTGTCTGTTTGTGGGTTCGGTTGTTGTTGTTTTGGGTTTTTTTTGGTTGGACTCGATGATCTCAAAGGTTCCTTCCAACAATGAAGATTCTGTGATTCTGTGACTCTGCTGGCTGCATGACTCAAATCTCATGCTCTGCATGCCTATGGCTGGCAGGGCACTACAAAGAATTAATCAGTAGAATCTCTGCCAACTATTCCTATCCCTTGTGTTTCTGCTAAGATTTAATCAAATCAATTTACAGCTCCGCTCACCCTGCTGTACAGGTGAGAAAGCAGAAGCTTTCACAATTTACATTACTACTTGTTTTTTTTTGTTTTTTCTGATCTCAGCTTAGGGTGAAAGTGAAAACTTCTCTTATACATTAGCCTATCCAAAGGCACATATTCTCATTTATTGCTGGTGTTATTCTACTGCCTAGAAATGCACTAATGGAAATTCTTGTCTTAGTGAAGCTAGCACACAGGGGCAGGACCCCTCCATACACGCACTGAAACACCTCCCAGTTTCACATAGCTTTCACATACTAAATCCTACTAACAAAAAAAATTAAACCTCATGAATATGACAGAAAAATTAAGCTATCCCAGTTTTACCTCTGGGTTATGTGAGCTCTTCTCCAACATGATATGGGTGTTGATGGAAGTGCCTTGTTTCACTATGCAATGCCAACAACCACATACTTATTTCCAATTGTTTACAGCCACATAATGGCACCACCAGAAACTTGCTCACTCAGCCCTGACACCTGCAGTATGGCCCTAATATCCAGCATCATCCTTTTGCTTGGTTTTATTCTCAGTCAGGACTGAAAATAACACACTGCAGGCTTCCCAGACATGATGTCCCTGGAAGCATTGCATTGCTTGTGCAGGTGATGAAGGTACTGGTGTATGGCACTGACACAGACTTTTATCATGTGGGCCTTACAAACAAAAGCTGTTTTGTGCAAGCTTACTTTTGGTCCTGTTCAGCTCCCGTGACCTGCCATGCAGGGGAGATTTTCCATCTCACATCTCTCAGGCACCTCTCCCTACAGTTTCAGCCCAAGTAACGAAACACTGGGGAGAAAAAAGAACTCTTGGAAAGAGTATGTCTGACCATTGCAGTCACCCCATTAATTGCAATAAGAGCTAAGAAGGCGGCTGGTTGATTCCTGTCTCCAGGGGGGCTGTCCCTGCACCTTACCCATACACAGTCCTTGTCCCACACACAGGTAGGTCTGGTGAGAAAGTCAGGGCTAAAAGGCATTCAGAGGTTCTGGATCAAGTAGCATGTGCAGGGAAGGTCAGATCAGAAGGGAAAGCACAACCGCCTCAAGCTATTTTTTGAATCACAAAACCAGTCTCTCTCCCAGCATATTCCAAGGGATAGCACAGAGCACTGGGACAAATCCCGGGAGAGCTCCTGACCTCTCCCCATCACAGGGTTAATGGTCCCCCATTGTTGTTTGCAAAAGCAGACACAAGAAAACATAAATTCCACAGTGTATGTACCAGCTCATGAAGTATTTGGTAGCAGGTTGGGTCCCTTAGAATCTTTGCACAGATCTCTGGCCTTGAAGATAACAAAGCTAAACCAGACTATCTCTGCCGTGCATGATCACCCCATAAAGAGGAATTTGGGATAATCCAACCCTGGGTTCTGTTCCAGAATCTAGAAGGTACAGAATTTCACACATATTTACTGCATGCTCACCACTTCTGTCCTTAACACCTTCTTTCCCTTCTGGAACTGAAGTCCTATCCATTCCTGCTACTCTTCTTTCTTAATATAGTCCTACAGTGATTCCACATACCAAAAGGTCAAAACTAGGTTCAGATAACTTCAGGGGCTCATGGTATTACTTCATTTCACATGGTTAGCATCAGTACCCTGCAAGGACAGATACTGCTGGTTTGCTTAAGTGAAGCTTAATTGCCCCAACATCCTTTGAGTCACATTTTCAGTGTTGCTTCAGGTTTCCCTGGTGGACTGGAGGAAAAGCAGATAGGTGACATGGTTGTACTGTTAAACAAACATCATGCCAAGAGACAGATGTGGACAGTGTAGAGTGGACACCAGCAAAAGTTGCATGGAAATAGTACAAATACCAAAGTTAAGCCAATGTTCTAGCTATAGTCCTTGACAAAATGTGTATCACTTCAAAAAAAGCACACAAGCATTATTTTTGGCAATTACTAATTCTATTTTTGAGTTACTAATGTTTCTACCTTTGCTTCTGATTTTGCAGTAAAGAAGTGTTGTGAACACAATAGTCACTATGAATGATGGTCAAGAGGACTGAATATGAGGAAAACTCCAGAACTGCCAAATGCAGAAGGTCTTGTAAACAATCGGGTAATGGTTTGCTTGGATGTGTGCGGATGTTGTGGTTTAACTGCACCTGGTGGATAGGACCTGGCAGACAGGACCACACAGCCGCTTGTTCACTCCCCTCCAGTGGGATGGGGAAAGAATCGGAAGGGTGAAAGTGAGCAAAAACTCGTGCATTGAGATAAATACAGTTTAATAGGTAGAGCAAAAGCACAAGCACTTGGGAAGACAACTGCCATCACTTTGAGCATCCCCTCCTTTCTTCTTCTTCCCCACAGCTTTATATATGGAGCATGACATTGCATGGTATGGAATAGCCCTTTGTCTTTGCCATGTCTCCTTGTGTCCCCCTAGCCTGCTCACTGGCAGGGTGGTGTGAGGAGCAGAAAAGGCCTTGGAGGGCTTAGCAACAAACACAAACGCTATCACACTATTCCCATCCCAAATCCAAAACACAGCACTACACCAGTTGCTAGCAAGGAAGTCAGCTCCATCCCAGCTGAAACCATGACAGTGGAGTATGGATGTGTGGATCTCTTCCTTTTGTTTGAGACAAACATGACCCTAAACAGCAGCTCACTATTAGGTAGGCCTTTATACCCCCTTGGGGACCACAGAGATCCCCTGGATGTTGGGAACACTTCCCTGTTAGAGCCCCTAACCGGTTCCAGTGCCATCCCCTCCCACACACTTGAACTTCCACTCCTATAGCAGCTCTGCTCCAAACTGACACTCTATGGTGGAAAGAGGAATTGAAAAAGGCATAGGGGAGAAATCGAAGAAGAAATGGAACTTGGCTTCATCCTCTATTCCTCATCACCCTACACCCATTGAAGCAAAGATACTGGAGGCTCTGGGATAGATGGTGTAGGGCAGTAGCATATGGGGCTGGGCTCTATAATGCACACACATATGGGAGAAGTTTGGTCTAACCTGGCATGTAACGACAGGCAGTCCTGCTGGTGATACACGACAGAGACGGGGCCAGGATAGAGCACCAAGAGGGGCAGCAACAGGCAGATAGTGTTCAGGAGCCCAGCACCACGCTGGCACAGCACCCCTAGACCCACTTCAAAGTGCTCCTCAAACCCAGCTCTTATCAGGACACAGCCTGTGCCCAGCCACAGGGCACAGAAAAGTAAGGTGCTTCTGCTGGGACACTTCTTCCTTAGATGGCTCGGCAAGACTGTGTTATTAATTTGATCTCATGTTCCTATTTTTATGAGTACTGCCAGGATAGTTTATGAGAGCAGTAAACCACAACAGATGACTGCATACATGGAGAGGAGGCTTCAATATCAGCAGAGAGCATTACAAACCAGCAAAAACAGAACAGCAAACAGTGACTGGAAGTTGAAACTAGACAGGCTCAGATTGAAAAGAATCTGCCAGTCATAAGTATTGACTGGAACAGCTTACCAGGGGGCTGTGCATTTCTTGTAGTTCCTCCATCAGATTATGTGCCTCTTTGTAGAAGATCTGTTCTATTCCAACCAGAGAAAAAGATGGGACCCCGAAGCCCCTGAGCCGGTGGTGCAGAAGCTCAGGCTGGGTGGGCTTCTGCCTTCCGAATCTCGCAACTCCAGCAGTGCCTTTGAGCTGAGAGAAACACTTATGCCACTTCCCTCTCTGTCACTTCTGGGAGTGTCACCAGCCACCGCATGGTGGTGGACAGGCAGATCTAGACCTGAAAAGGATGTCGGCAACACAAGGTAGAGGAAACAGGAAACCTGAACAATGTGAGCAGAGCAGAGAACGTATGACCCCCATGAAATCTGCCTGCATCTGTGTTTGCTGCCTGGAAAAGGGACCAAAGTATCTCTCAAAACATTCAAACCCAAGAACACAAGCACTTCCCTCCTATGAGATTTCCTACGATGAGAAGTCCATATAGCAAGGGTATGTGCAGGGGAAGATAAGAGCCAGCCACCCAACAGGTCTCATTCTCCATGACAAGCAAAGGTTTTCATTTGCTGTCTGCAGAAACACAGGGACAAGATTCTCCTGGTATATGCACAGCATAAAGGAACCAGAAATGAGCAGCAAATGCAAAAGGCACCTCAAAGCAGAGAAGCTTTGGAGCTCTTCAGCACCAAACCATGTGCCAGAGAGCTTGCAAAGGCGAGCATATGAAATCATCCTTCTCAGACTACTTGGCAATGTGATCCCCTCCCAGTGGTGGAAAAAAAAGAAAGCCAAGAGGGGTTTTATGCAGCAAAGTGAGGCAAGAGGGAGTGAAGGGCTGGCAGACATCAGTCCGTCCCACGCTGACCAACCCCCTGATACAAGTTCAGCCTTGCTCAATAGAGGAAAATCACTTCTCATTTTCAAACTGCAGGAAATCCCCATTGCCCATTGCCCTTCAAAGAGGGATCCTAGGGAGGAAACATCTGTGCACTTAAATGCCTGAGCTCCTTGAAGATGTGTTAGCTTGCATTGCACTCCAGCAGTGTGCAGCCCAGGGGCTCTCCTGAACACACAACCCAAGGTAAAGTAAAACAATCTCAAAAGCACTAATGCAGGCCCTGAGCAACCTGATCTAACTTTGAATAGGGGGTTGGACCAGAGACCTCCAAAAGTCCCTTCCAATTTAAATTCTTCTATGATCTTATTTCAATAAAGCACCAGCTTTGGAGCAAATGAAGAGAATGCCTCTAGCGGTGGGAAAGGTTTGAATTAAATGCAGTATCATTACCTGCTGTTGCCACTTGCTCAGAGTCACACCACACTTTTGCTGAGATCCAACAGCACAAAGAAAGGCTACAGAGTCCAGCTAAGCAGCTCCTCTGCAGTGTCCTGACCAGTGCTGGAGGATCACTGGGGACAGAAAACTGGACAAAACATTCAGGGGGGCAAACTCGCTGCAACATGCAATGCAGGGACACAGCAGGGAAAAATGGCCACAACATGAACCTGCACCAGAACAGCCCCCTGTCCTGTGGGGAAAACCTTGCTTTCTACTGACATTACTGAGCTCATGTTTCTGTCTAACTGCAGTTTTCATACACACCAAACTTGGCAAAGGTGTGTGTCAGAGCAAGGGTATGAAGCAGAAATAAGGCAAATACGGTGTGGCTGATGAAGTGAGGCCCATGTCTGAATGCAGCTGATGCTGCAAATAGGATGTGCTAGTGAGAGAAGTCCACAGAAGACCTTTGGCAGCACAGATGTCTACATCAACACTTGTGTCCACCCCAAGTTTGGCATGAAGATCCCAGCACTGAGAAGCATCCCACAGACCCTCCCCAGGCTGGGCATGGGCATGACTGCACCAAAGGGGGATGCCTGGGGCAGCGCTGAACCCCTTGGCATTACCCACAGCCTCTCTCTCATACTTGTGAGTCATTCTGTATTTTGTTCATTTTTATGCAATCTTTCTTGCTCAACATTTGGTTTCCATGGAGTCACATACACTGTGTGAAACAGATTTATATTTAGAAAGTGGAACGGGTCATATGACCTTTCTAGGTTGTCATGGCAACCAGCACAGCTCCCATTTGCCTGAATCTGATGGCACACGGCTGCTGGGCATAAGTTGCCCTCCCTGGGTGGCCCTGCGGGCACTACCTCTGCAGCACAAACACAGCAAGACACTGCCAATGCCGCTGTCCCTTCAGCCCCCATGGCACTCCTCTTCTTCAGGCACTGTGCCTCCTCTCTGGCCAACTTCTGTAACACCAACCCTCTTCCTTGAAGAGAAATGGTCCATTTGCCTCTACCAAGTGCTGGGTGTCTCAGAGCACTGGAGCCATGGGCTGAGCTATGCTCAGCACAGACCCACATGCCAGTCTAGCAGCTCAACTCTCATTTTTCCCAGTCTTAAAAATCTCCCTGCTTTTGTAAGTCTCCTCTGTGCCATGCCAAAATCTTCTTCACCCCTTCTTCCTTATAAATAACTTCAGTATCTCCGTGCAGCCGCTGTTTCCTTGGATGCCATCTCTGCCGTCTTCCTACCAACCCACCGCAGCTCGGACCAGGAGGACCAGGTGGCCCTTGTGCATGGGTCTCTGCTCTGAGGCCATCTCTCCTGTAGCTCTGCACCCCTCTATTTCCCATTTAGCTCTGAAATGCAGGGTGGATGCTTCCCTCTCAGCTCTATCTTCCCCCCACCAAGGGCCCAGCTAGATCCACGGCTGCCAAAATCCTCCCTCCTCTCCCACCCAGGTCCTTGGCTGCAGTGCAGGCATTTGCCCTGGACTTTGCTTTAAGGTAATACCCATGAATAGCACCGTGTTTGCAGAGAATTAGCCTTCTGGGACTGGTATACTTTTCTCTGCCAGTACCCTAAACTAGGGAAATACAGAATGTTTCTGAAGGATACATGGCCCAGGGAGACTGGGTGGTATTTTCTGGCTCAGTGCTGTGTGAGAGACCAAAATAGATGGGAAGAGAAATACTCTGATCTATGAGTCCCGCCTAGACCCCTTTAAAACAGGGCCTGTTTAGCCAGAGGTGAAAAATCCAAGTAACTCCAGCGCAGCTTAGTCCTCTCTCTTCCTTCTTAACGTGTGCCTGGTACACGAAGCCACCTGAGGGGCCAGAGTGGGAGAAGCCACAGCACTGAGCTGCAGCTGAGCCTGTCCCCTCTGGTGGGTCTCATGGGACCCATGGCACCAGGTCTGGTCCAGATCCTGCCACTGACGATGCTCACTCCCCAGCAAAGGTGGGAATGCTTGGGAGGCTCCCAGGGGAGCTGCTTGGCAATAGCTATAGGCTGTTTTGGCTGAGAGGGATGCTAGGCAGGTGTAAGTACTAGGAACGATAAGAAAGATGGGGTGAGGGAGAGATTCAGTGTGGGGAAAGAGCATGGGCGTGGAGCCTTGACCCAGGGAGGGTGGTTGGGAAGAAAGCATTAAAAACCTGTGATGGCTCCCAGTTTGAGGAGTGCAGGTATGGCGGGGGGGAGCGCAGGGCAGAGGAGGACAGTGCTGCTGACTTCCTCTCCTCGCTCTGCTGGAGCTCTTAGCACGCTCTCAAGTGAGCTCATCATTTTCTTACACTCCCTTTTCAGTGCGGTCTCAGCCCATTTGAGTGCTACCCTGAGACAGGATTTAGCACTACCTGACAAGGGCATTGAGTCCTGGCTCTGAATTAGCAACCAAGAAAGGGGAAGTGAAGTACCACCCTCACAGCAGGAGCCGAAGACCCTGAATTCCCGATGGGAGTGGTGTCTGCTCTGAGTAAGAAAGCCCGTCTAGAACATGGTGACCATAGCTACACACACACGTGTCTCCCTGCAAGTATAATGCACATATACTCACTCACAGGTTGCTCAAGAATCACCCTGTAGGAAAATACATGGTTGTTTTTTCTTTCTGTGCGAATGGACAAAAAGTCAGTTAGTGGATAAATCTGTTCCATTCCCTTTGAGCAGTTCTTCCCAGCTGGTGTTATCCAGCTGAGCTTTGCATGGAAATGTGATGGACAGAGTGAGACTGGATGGGAAAGAAGCTGTAGGCAGTCACACTGGGCAGCAGCAAGGAGCTGGCACTGTTAGGTGGAGCTTAGGAGGAGAGGAAAATGTGCGTTTGGCCAAGGAGTGGTCAACTGGGCAGATTGCTGTGATGAAGGGCTCAGGTCCACACACAATGGAGCAGAGAGGAAGAGTAACAGCAACACACAGGGACAATGATGGGTGGGTAACTGAGATGATAAACTAACCTCATAGACCACCCTGCCTGGAGCCTCCTCTGTGCATGAAAGCAACCAGCCCCATTGTCTGGGGTGAAAACCAGCACAAGGGAAGGGCTCTCTAGATCATCTTCCAGACTGATGCTGCCTCTAAGGGTATAGAGGATGGGATGGAGGGATGGGATTATGGGATGCAGGCAAAGAGTATCTTGGAATTATAAAAGACAAGGGATGGCTAGGGGAAGAAACAAAAGTGGGGGAAGGGAGGAAAACATTGTGGGAAAACAGAGGGTTAAGGGGATGAAAGGATCTAGTCACGTGTAAATTGCAAGCTGGTCATCACATTTGTCTGTTCGTGCCCCGAGTTTGATCACTGCAGTCTGTCCTGTCTTTTTATTAAAATCCATTTCTAACTATTTTCCTGGGTAAAGGCCTCTCCATTCATTATGCATGTGCAGGCATGGAGATTTAATTAGTGCCAGCAACTGCAGCGGGGACAAGTCATAGGGACACTGGAGTACTTGTGTATCATGTAGGTGCATATCAAGCTGGACTAGCCAGGTATCGAAACAGCCATAAGTCTTGGCCAGATACTGGACAGACCAGGGGGTCTTTGAGTTGCTACTGGAGGAACTAGGAGATCCAAGCCAACTACCATAGGGACCATAAGTTCTGGTTGTTGGCTGAGACCCATCTGCCAACAACCAACAACATGTGTGTCTGTGTGTGTCAGGTGAAAGGCTCCATGGCTCGGCTGCCAGGTAGACATGGTATCTACATCCAGTTACTGGAAGGGTCTTCAGTATGTGTCTGTGCACATGCTGGTGTGTGCAAGGAGGTCTGCAAATGAGCAACTGGAGTGAGGCTGTGGTCTTGAGGCCTGGATGACCAGATGCCAGCAGGAGACTGGGATCCAGCGCCTGCTCCTGAAAAGACTGTCTCAGGCCAGTTACTGGAGTGCTCCACATTGTATATATGTATGCAAATCCCACTAAGAGACCTTTATCCTTTTTCAGCCAGAAAGGGGAACAGGATGAGGTTGTTGGTGCCGTTTGTGAGGGTGCCAAGTGTTTCTGTCTGTGTCGATTTGTGTGACTGGCCATGTGTATACATATAGAATAATCACACGTGAGTTTGTGTTGTATGTCTGCTGGGAATACACTGCTGTCTGGACCTAGGGATATGGACCTGTGGCAGCCTTGCCTGATTCAGCATCCCCTAACATGGTGCACAGGCACTTCCCAGCCCTTGGTATTTGTCCTCCCAGGTGCTGACACAGAGGACAGTTAGCTGAGGTGAATAATCCCAGTCCAAAACAAAGCTAAGAAATAATAAAGAGAGATACCTCCTGTGCCTGTCCCCGGTTTATATCTCTGGGGGGACGGGAAAGGATTGCAATGTATGTCTGTGTTAATGCCTTCGTGCAGAAGCTTAGCTCTGCAGCACCCATTTAAGAAATACCTTCGCACACTGTGTCTGCCTAAACTCTAAAAGAGTTTACTGAAAAGAGACATATCTCAGCATCAACATGTTGCCTTGGAGACCCTCATGGGAAGTAAGCATATGTACCATACAGAAGTTAAAAGGCAAGAATCCCAGGAAGGAATGGGTTGGTACCTCTCATCCATTCCCAAACACGTTTGTGTCCAACTGCCTCCCTCAAATATGGAGCAATCTCTCTCAGCAGTCCGTTTTCCTGTAGCAGTCAAGGAGCATCTCTGAAATATCAGTAGTCCATTTTCTTCTTCCCAAAGAGAAATACAGAAGTTAGTACTCTCCCCTACCTCTTGTTTTCCTTCCAGCACCATAATTTCTCGCTGCTCAGAGTTAGTATTTGCCATGTCCACATATGGTCTGTAGAGGTCTGGGAATGGTTCATCTGCCAGCAGACAGCTTGGGTCACCAACAAGCAGTGCACTGAGTGCTCTGCCCCGCTACCTTTCTGTTATTTGGAAATGAAGCCATGGTGTCTTCCTACCACGATGTCTCAAAATAACAGGATGTGGCGAGCTGGGACAAAGCTGATTTCTCAAGAGATCCAGAGCTGACAGTAGCAAAGTTTCATGTTTCTACGCCCAAGCTCCGCACGCTGCCTCATACACTTGGCTCACTAGGACTCGGAAAGTGATTATACCTCTGTACACTGGTGAGGCTCCACCTCAAGTGCTGTGTCCAGTTTTGGGCCCCTCACTACAGGAGGCACATTGAGATTCTGGAGCTCAGCCAGAGAAGGGCCGCGGAGCTGGTAAGGGGTCTGGAGCACAAGTCTGATGAGGAGCAGCTGAGGGAGCTGGGGGTGTTCAGCCTGGAGAAAAGGAGGCTGAAGGAGGCTGAGTTTAGTGGTAACTTGTCAGTGTTAGGTTAATGGTTGGGCTTAATGATCTTAAAAGTCTCTTCCAACCAAAACAATAACAATTCTATGATTCTATGATTTGACAAAGTTTGACACAAGCTACTTGAGTCACAGCCCCATCCCCTCAATAGGAATTGAGACCTGGAGTTCTGCCACAGGCTGCCATGAGCTGGTTGTCCTGGATCCTAAGACTTCCCCATGCAAGAGTCACCACCTCTGCCATGGCTTGGTAAAGTGGGAATGGGCAGGAGAAGGTAAAAGCCTGGGGATGAGGCAGCACCAGCACTCCCAGAGCTGTGGGCTGGATGTGCCCTGGGCAGGAGCCCTCCTCCTTGCACCCGACTCAGGAGGGACATGCCGCTCCGTCTCTGACATCAGCATCTGGTACAAGGCAGAACACCAGGGTCAAGCACTCTGAAGGGCTTTGTTGTCCTGGGCAGCCAGAGACAACAGGGCTATTGTTGAGCAAACCTTGTACTATAGGAGTCACCCCCATACGCCCAGAGTGTCACAAGGCCAGGTCAGACCAGCTGCAGTGTCACCGCTTGTCTCCAGTTTCAAATGACTGTGGGGACAGATCCCCCTCTGAGTGCCTGCAGAACATGGCACACCAGCAAGATGTTCAAAGGCCCAGGAGCCACCCAGGTAAGCTGGGAGCTTGCTGCTTGCTCCAGATGCTCTGCACTGGAAAGATGGCTGGAAGCAGTTAAAAAAAGAAACTTCCCCCAGCCACCTAAATTTGAACCTTTCCCTCAGCTGCCCCATGGAAAAAGGGGACAGAGAAATCACCCACAGCAGGCTTGAGGGCAGGCAGAGAGCTGGGCAGCAGGGCTGTCTTCTGCACTCCTAGGGCCCTGTGAGTGCAGCTGGTTTCGGAAAAATGAAATATCTGGGAATAACGCCAAATGTTTTTATACGGGGCCTCCGGCCCATGCACTGCAGGGGAGCTCAGCCTGCCCAGTGCTCTGTGTGCTGACACAACACGCTCTCGCCAGCCCCGCACCAAGCCCCACACCGGCCCATGCTTGGGAACATGTCCCCCCTCTACAGCCAGGGCCCAGAAGCAGTGACAGCTCTGTGGGATTCAGTGCAGAGTCAGGGCTGGGTATTTCACAAGACGTTGCAGCAAGCTGCAAAATGCAGGCATGAAGGGCCCAATCCACTCTGGGGATGTGCCATACCCTCTCCTGCCATGACCACCCCCAGACAATGCCACAGTGTTTTATTTGAAGACAAATGTGAAAAAGTAACTGCTCAAATAGGAAAAAACTTGAACAGAAACCTAGCAGAAATAAGAAGAGGCGGTAAAGAAACCTGCGGCATTCCAGCCAGGGACAACGAGGATGTGGTGCCATCGCAGGAGCTACTGGCCACAGATTCACTTGCTTTCCTGGTTTACACAGAACTGGGACGCTTTTCCATTCCAGCAATGCACAAGGGGCAAAAAGAAGCTGTTATGAGTAAAAATGAAATAATGAAAAATATTCAAATCACTGTAAAAGAAAATTTTTCTCTCAGGGGTACAATGTGCCTGTGCAACGAACCTTCATAAACATCACCACCGACAAGGGGGCTGTGCCAGGACATGCCTTTACTTGCTTCATTTCTCACACAAGATTATGTTTTTTTTACAAGCATAATTCCACTGCTGTGTTCTGAAGCTTCCCAGACACAATAAAATCACTTCATAACAACTAATAATTAGTGTCTGTTCTTTTAGGAAGGAAAGGATTCTCCCTTAAATTAGATAGACTCTCTCTCACGTGCACACACAAGCACGCACAGCAAAGCTAAGGCACAGCAACCTCCACCTCTGCTGCAGTCATCTGCCAAAAATGGCTATTTACAAAACATTTTGGAGCAAGCGAGTAACATATTTGTAAGTTAGAAAAGCAAGTAAAAGCGTCACAGAAGAGTTTCTGTTCAGACCTCCAGAGCTGGTGTATCCACCTTCTCATAAGAAGTCAATGAAAGAATATTCTGAGATTGTCCACATAATAATCTGGGTTAGTTGTCTGTATTTATCTTTAATTTCTTTTTAAAAGACTATATATCCTCTCTCTTTTAGGAAGAAGGTTGGGACCAGGTCCCTGAGAACCTTATGTTAATGATCTGCATTTCTAATAACATATTTTTATTATAAATATTATCTCAAAATCTATGCAATTAAAATAAAATTGGAATAGTTAATTCAGATTCTGTTCCTGGCCCCAGGCCTTAAGCAAAGCTATTAATGTTTTGGCATATTACAGCTACATTTTCCTGCAGTTTAAAACGAAATTTGCTTCCCCCTGTTGCTGTGGTAGGTCAAGATCCCCAAATAAAGCTCCTAGCTACTTCTGCAGGCAGCCTGGATGGGGACTTTTTTTTTTTATGACCATCCTCAATTTTGCTCAAATGAGATTTCCCTGCAGAGGAAATCTGTTATGCAGCCCTGACCTGGTATTCCCTGGATTAAATGGCCCTCCACAACCAAAACTTCGTGAACCACAGATGCAGAGAAAACAATGAAATGGCCAAGATACAAAGTGCTGCCAGATGCACATTCCTGCACCCTCCCTTGTAATCTCTCTCATGCGCCGGGAATGTGACTGTTGTTGCCTGTAACTGCAGCAAAGCACACTCAGACAGACACATGATATTTAGTTTTTATTTTTGCTGCTGCTACAATTCTTAATAAATGAGCAAACAAAAGAAAAAAGCTAGGGAAGAAGCCTGTTCCCACAACTTGCCAAGGCCGAGCAAGGCAGCTGGAGCCCAGGCCGGGCCATGTCTTGTCCTGGACCCCTGCCTGCCGTGGCAGCCAGAGGGACACAGGTGGGTGCTGGTGTGGAGTGGGGCCGGTATGACGGCAAGTGGGGGGCCCCCCTGCTGGGGGGACGAGGTGGCATGGGGAGGACTGGGGGCTTTGGGGCAGGGCAGAAAAGCCACTTCCCCCCTTGCAGCTGGGACACAGGTCTCCCGCTGGGCTCAGTGGGCATGTCCCACCCTGCGGACACCAGTGCTCCCGCATTTGCAGCATTTTCCCAGGGGTCCCTTCTCTAAAAATGCCAAGTGTGGGACTGCCTTTGTACCCCATCAGAGGACTGAGATGTTACTAAAAAAAAATCCTCCTTCTCTGCCAGGCTCAACAATTCTGGAGGTTGCTTGGGCAGGATGTGCTGAGCACGACCAGAGCATCTCTGCCTGGTTGCCTTGACCCCCTTCCACAGGAAGGTTTGGACAAGTGTGGCAGAGCTGCCTGCTGCTGTCACCAGAGTATATTATATTCATTTACAAGCTTCTTCCCACTACAGGAATGGAAAAAAGTGCAAATGCAACGTACAGGTAATGCAGCACCATCAGCTGCTTCTGAAGATGACCCTTGGTGGGCAGAGCAGCAGCAGATGTCTGGGCTGTGTGAGAGCCCCGTGCTCCGTTCTCCCCCCTGCAGGTCCTTCTGCTCCCAGGAGGGACCGAGCTGGTTTGCATCTGTGCGGGCAGCAATAGGTGTTCTCCATAGCTGCTGTCCCCTCTCTGGCGCTCCTGCACAGAGGCTTTGCTC
This sequence comes from Xenus cinereus, assembly GCA_025774025.1. Classification (NCBI taxonomy): domain Eukaryota; kingdom Metazoa; phylum Chordata; class Aves; order Charadriiformes; family Scolopacidae; genus Xenus; species Xenus cinereus. The sequence goes on from JAOXJK010000003.1 coordinate 24,414,797, forward strand.
CTTCTTCTGGTATTTCTTATTTGGAGGACACCTGTGTCTCTCTCCCACACGCCACCTACCCAGGACTTATAAAGTGAGCTGCCATTTCAACAGATCGGGCGGTCCTTGGTAAGGTGGATGCCTCTTATCTCTGACATACCACTGCTGACATGAAAAAGTCTGTTCATGTTTACTTTCTGATTAGCAGCATACCTTTGAGCATTTGAAAAACCTCAGCTTCTTGTCCTTGGAGCTGCTCCTTCTGGCCTTCTGCACGCTAAAGGAAGCTCAGATCTCATTTGCCCAGTCTATCTCTTTTTAATAAAACTCCACCATACAAGCATTTCATCAGAGAAGAATAATATCCAGGTCACCACATTTGTGCAGTGAAATTTATTTAGTCCTGGGATGGCCCACATACAAGAATAACATTTCAGCCAGCACACTGCCAACGGTGGGAAGGACTGCAGAGAAAAGGGATGACAAAGGCAGCGTCAAGAAAAGTGCCAGGAAACAGCGCAGCTGAGCAGGTCCAAGACAGGGAGGCTCATCAGTCGGAGGTGGTCAGCTGCAGCTGGGACAGATGCACACAGCAAAGTGGAGTGGGCAGAAACATAGGCAGGAAATATCAAGATGAGATTCAGCTTGGAAAAATGCAAGTACAAGAAAACAGCCCCAAAACCAGCCAGTGGGAGGAAAATCCCTGGAAATAGTTATTGATGAATTTTAATTCGCCTTACCCGGTAACTGAGCATCCTCAGAAGAACACAGATAGTGTCACTGTGTCACCTCCCTCCCACTCTCTTTGCCCGGTCACTCCTCTGTCCCACTAACACTGGTTTAGATGAAATTAATAAACTGCACATTTAAAAACTGCCAGTTTTCCTTCTAGACCCACCATGGTCTTCAGACTTTGTCAGACTTCCAGCCCCCCATCAGATGTCTGTGAGGATGCATTTTTGCTTCATGTCAGATTTGTTTATGCAGCAAAAAGGATGGAAGAAGTTTTTAGAAAAAAGGCCAATGTTAAAGCATGGTTATGCCAACAGTCCACCAGTACTTGGGTGATACACATACGAAATTTAGAAGTTTTGCTAGGAGGTGGTAGTTCTCCTGGCAGGTCTTCCACAGGCCCTGGGAACAGCAGGTTGTAAACTGTAATGCTGCCACATCACCAGAGCTCATCACATTTCTCAAGCCCAACTACTCTGTTAGTGAACTGCTAGTCAGTGACATGCACCACTGATGAAATATGTGACTACACTATTACCTTTTGATATGGGATGAGACACAGAAGTAGAGAATTCAGCACTGAATTCATCCCCAAATATTATTTCTGTGCAATTGACAACTTTTATTGCTTCAAGAAAAGTAAATTTCAGACTGAGCATGCTACCTATAGAACAAGCAAGCACTGAAATTGCCTATTACCACAACAAGAACGTTCAAATGTAATTTTGGTTCTGAGGTACTGCAGCTACACAAAGGGAGCCGGAGGCACCAAGCCTGTATTACTTAATTGCCATTATAGATAAAGCTCATCATAGAGCTGAGAACTGAACACACTCAGCTGGGGGAAGGCTGCCCCCCTAATCCTCGGGACTGTCCTGCAATGAGGATGCATTTCCAACATGGTCCAGGCACCGTGACCTGCTGCTTACTCATCAACAAGCCACACTGTCTCTCAAAACAGATACAGAAAATTTATCTGCTTGGTTGTTCTACATCGAGCAAGGTAATCTTGTTTATGAAATTCAGCTTTTCAATATATGTCTTCCTCTTATGTCCACTGGATATAATTACCACTTACTGCTGCAGTGTATTTTAATAACTATAAAAAGAAAACAACAGAAGTCATTGGGACTAGGAACCCTTGCCTGGTGCTATGCATGTAAGGAAAGGAACCTTTTAGATTGCTTTTAAATTGAAAATAAGCTGCCGGTTACAGAACTGTAGGCACAAAAGTAGATAAAATCAGCAGAAAAGCATTAACAGTAACAGGAAATGTTCTATAAATGTAGTAGTATTAAGAGGAAGACCAAGTAAAGGAACTAGTTGCAACAGCTACCCATGGATGATGGGTACGATGGGATGATGGGATGATATGTTTAGTATTTTCAACAAAAAGTCTTCTGTTAGTAAAAAAAGTCACTCATGATCAAGTAGCTGTCACAGTTAATAATAGCAACAAAGGGTTAAAATCTCAGCCTGCAATAGGGAAGGAATAAGTTGGAGAACACTGAGACTGGTTAATTCATCCTAAGACTTTTAAAGAACTGGCTCATAAATCTCAGATCCATTGCTAATCATCTCAGAGAATTAATGGAAAAATCAGAGAGGGAGAGTTCTGTTAACACAGAAAAGGCAAAACATAGTGTCGACCTTGGAGAAATAAGAAAAGAAGAAATGGAGTTGTGGAACACTCCAGTTCCTAAAAAAATAATTGACTGAATTACTTAATAATTGTTAAGGACCCTGGACAGACAACAAGGATATAATTAAAAGCTTATATCATTTTGTCATAGATAGATCTGTTGAACCAATCCGATCACCTGCATGTGACTGAACACTAGCCCCAAGGCGGAAGAGCGGCCATAGAGGGGTCCGTCCTACGGGGAAGGCAAACGAGCAGCCTGAGAGAGATGGACCTGATAAGACGTCAGCTGGAGTGACGTGTCAAGTTTTGAGCTTCACTCTTTAAGACATGAACAAACTGGGCTAGTCCAAAACACAGTAAAAAACAGAGAGCTAGAAAATATGACCTGAAAGGAAAGAGGAAAAATTGTTTCATATAGAGGAGGAATGAGTGAGAAGGGAGTGTCTCAGATACATCATCAAGCTGCTGAAAAGAGAAAAAGGATAGTTTATTTTCCAATCCATCATAGGTGGGATAGAAATGGATTTAAATTGCAGAAAGGAAGGTTCAAGATAGAGGTGATATTGAAGCCATGGTATAGCTTGGATGTCCTTAAGAAAAGACCAGCTAACTGTTTATAAGAAATGATGTAGGTATTACTGAGTCTTTCTCAGAACAGAGGAGCGAGTCTATGACTATAATATGACATACACGTATTTATCCTGGGCAGTTGTTTTCGAAGATCACACTATGCTGACATTCCCTGAGGTGGAATAGATGCACTTGATATGGAAATGGAAATATTATTTAAAGTATGACATCATGCATTAAAAATAAAACAAAATCTAATGTGAGAAAATGCTACTTAGAAAAGGTCAAAACTTGAAGCTGAAAGTTAAAAAGAATTGGGGTGGGGAACTATGTAATCTTTGTGACAGCATTTAGAATGCAGTCTTTAATGAGATTATCACAAATCATTTTCTTCCACAGGCCTCTGATGCTTGAGTTATGTCATAACTGAGAAATTGCTTAACTCTACCTCATTTCCACCCTCTGGGAGGAAATTTATTATGCGGGTAATGGACTCAGCTGGAAAAGCAACAATTTAGACTGACAGCAATTGGGAATAAAGCCCTCGAGACCACTGTGATGTGGGGTTTACTTCTCCTTGATCCTGATATTTAAAAAGAACTACGAGTCACTTAACTACCACCAGACAAACCAGTAACATGTCCCTGCAGACACACAAACCAGGCCATTTCCAAAGGGGGCTGGAACGCTTAAGTTCAGTTTTGCTCATCGACCACTTCCCAGATCAGCCATGTTCCCCTTGAATTCAGACAATTCTCTGTCCATCAGCCAAACGGAAGAGGACTTTTCCAATTGGAAAGTCAGACAAGCTTCTAGGCTGATCCAGCAGGCCTTTAAAAACGTCAGGAGAAATGAATGCACTTGCTCGACAGAGACACGAGGTCATTGTTTTTGAAAAGGCCTGATAAAAATTGTATGGAGGTTGATCGGACTGCAGATCCAAGCCTGTGCTATATTATTCAAAGGATTCTCAGCTCAAAGGCCTTGGATTGGTACTAAGTACGCTGGGCAGAGCTGAGGCAGTGCAGCACACACATGCTTCCAGCAACCAAGGGTTTCTGAACTGGGAACCGCTGTTTCGCCCCCAGCCCAGTGAAGGTGCTGTCCCGCGCTCACGCCTCCTGCTCCTGGTATGGCCACTGCTCTCACTTCCAATTACCCAGACATCGTTACCTCCGAGGCACACAGAAATGATTCCTAGACTGTAAACCCTCTCCACGTGAACCGCTGAGAACCTTGCATGTGAACCACAGTAGTATTTGCAGCTGAGGTACTTTGAAGCCTGAGACTGCAAAAAAACTCAACCTAGGCAAAGCAAGAACGTTCTGACGAGTCTGCCACTTACATCCACTGCTGTGGTTTTAAGACCACAGGATTTTTAATTCATGTGTTTTGGTGAAAAGGCAGAAGTCTATTTTTAATTTAGACTTGATGTAAAAATAAAGGGTCAGAAATTTCTTGTTAACAAGCTGCTACCCTGTGGAGAGCAGAAAAACCAGAGAACTAGAACACAACTTTTGATACAGCTAATCCAGGAGTCATGAAACGCCCTCTTGAAAATATCCAAGCCCAAGCTTCTAAGAGGTAACTTCTGTCAGGAGCTTGCCTTGCTCAGGGCATCTCACTGTCTGTACCACTTCCCTTCCAAAGCTTCCCACAAAGTCCACAGGCCAACTTCTCCTTGACATCTCTGGGGCTGCACCCAGCTGCCTGAATACTTGTGTTGGGCTCAGAGAGACATAGGCGGGAAAATAAAGCATTTAATTTTACAAAAATTGTTTTAATTCAAACCCAACAGCACTTTCTGGCTTGTAAAAACTGTATCAGCACCTTCCTGTTCTGCTGCAACAGCCTCGCTTATGGAAGAGGCCCAGCACAGCCTTGTGTTTGCAGGCAGGTCCCACCTCCTCCTGGACACCAAACACCAGCCTTGGCCTCATGCCTAGGAAAGAAGCCGGACAACGCAGAACAGATGCTGAATTCAAACTACAGATTGATAACAACACCCCCAGGCTCCTGCTCTCTGAGTTAGCAATAGGAAGAACAGTTTGGCAAGACACGAAAATTACATTTCAGTGTAGCTTCTCATGGACGCTGCCATACAGCCTGTTTAGAGGGCAAGGATGTGAATACGCAGAGCTGGTCAATACTCCTGCCTCTGTTTGGCACTGCACACTTCACCTGAGCAAGCGCCAGTACCTGCGGCCGAACCCGTTGGGCTCTCTGATCACTGGGGAGAAACAGAGCACCCAGCTCCTTCAGTCTGGACATCTGAAAAAGCATCGTGAAAGTTTGACCTCAGAAATTCCTCTTCCTCAGTTGGCTACAAAGGAATCCAACTGACTGCTTTGTCTCTCTAAAGTAAGGATGAACCTGTTCTTCACTGTCTGCATGTTGTTTCTGCTCCAGGGCTGTCTGCCTGTCCACACTGGACCAGCAGAAACCATCCTTGAAGCTTATGAGAAAGCTGCTGTCACCCTGGACTCCCCGTGCTTGCTCTCCCATTGACTGAGTCCCCGTGGGGGCAGGAGGACGGGGCACATGCTCACTGAGGAATGGAGAAGAACATGCTCAATTCCGTGCAGAGTAAAAGGGAACTAAGGCCACATCTCCCACATCCGGTGCTCGAACTGCTGACCTGCTCAGGACAGTGGTGGTTAATGGCCTCCTCTCACTGCAGCTTTTAACGAGGTGGTGGACACCAAACCTGCACAGCCCTCCTGCACAGCGCCACATCAGGCACCACAGCTGCCAGGAGGAGCCCTCGCTCATCCCACACCCAGAACTTGCCCTTTCCCACTGTTGAGCTTTGGGCATAAACCTACACTCAGTCCCCTTTGGAGAAACCAGCATCTCACGTTGCCTGTAGAAAATGGCTGGACATCTCAGATGTGGAGATAACCTGCTTGAGCAGTCCCCTACATGTTAGTGACCAGGTGGAGGTCTGGTTTTGGTGCCATCTGTAACACCTTGTGATCTGTGTGCTTCAACTGCTTCACACCCCCCACCCTGGCCCCAGAGAAGCAAGGGACACGTTCAGCATCCCTGGACAGCCGCTGCTGCAACCACAGGGTAAAATATGGGGAGAGGCACTGCTGAGGTGTCTCCCAGCAGGGTCCTGCTCCTGTCCCCACTCTTGATGTTCACTTTGAACCATCTCCAGTGCTCAGTGGCCCTGTGAGCTCACCCAGCAGAGAAGCCACCCTGGGAAAACAGCGAGTCGCCTGCTGCTGAGAGCTGGAGGGGTTCATGGTGAGAGGTTCAACAGGGTCACCCCGGGACTACCACCCAATGCAGATGGGGTGGAAGAGGCAGAGGAGGATTGAAGGGGAGGCCAGACTGGGTCAGCTCTCCACCCTCAGCATAGGTCTTCACCTGTCATAGCCTAAACATCCTTCACATTGGCATAAATATTGTGTGCATTGCTGAACTTAAACAGCAAAAGCTTACAGAAAACCTGGGATGAGCACAACCTGTGTGTTCCTGTGACATCTGTACAGGTGCCACCACCACGGACAAGTGTCTGTCTCCCACCCTGACTCCAGAGGGTGCCAGCAGTGCAGTGGTGCTCCTGCCACAGGAGCTCTGTGCTGTCCATCCCGGATTCCTGTAATTGACTGGATTAAGTGAGAAAAGTTGGTCTGATTACAGGGGGGATTTCCCTAGTGAATCCTGCCCAGTTGCAGGATCTCACCATGTGAAGACAAACAAAACCTGCTTTATTTGAGGGAAACCTGGGAGGTTATCCTGGTTTTGGCCAGAGTCAGAAGTAGTCATCTTGCACACTTAAACGTATTGAGTCTGTGTCTAATTAATCACACTCTACCACACTACAGCAACACACTTAATATTACTGTTCTTCAGGATAACATTGTTTAAAAATATAGAGAACTGCAACTTCACTCATTGCAACTTGTGGTTGTTGTTCCTCAGAGAGGGAATCTCTGGAGCTGAAAGCCGTTTTCTCAGCGTGCTGTGAGCAAAAATAATGAATGTGACATTTCATGATCTGCACTGAAAGAGAAAAGTCTTTAGACAGGAAACAGGGCTGAGATCAAAATTAGTGCTACAGGAACAGCTTTCAAATCTGGCTTGCTCTTTTCTGGCGTGATATATTTAACTCCTTCAGTTGAAGAAATTGCTTTCCTACTGCTGGAGCTGAAGCCTAGCAGATAGAGGAGAAAATGAGTCAACATTGAAGAAACAGGGGGGAATTACATATTTATAAATAAATTTCTCACCTTGAGAATAAAATGTTGCAGCTTTCAAGGAGGACAACATCATAAATAATGGAAAAGCTTACAACAGAAGAAAAATTGTGTCCTAGGTTGTAATGATCAATGATTCAGTTCTACTCCTTGGAAACACTCTGATAAGGTAACTGAGCCAGTAACACGTTACACAACAGAGAGAGGCAATTGCCACACCCTGTGGAGCAGAATAAGACATCTTAGGTGTACAAGCTCTACCAGAGTCCAAGCTGTAACCTTATTTGTTAGAATAAGAGTCTTTTTAAGGATTTTAACTGCAATGCATTTCAAGACATAAGAAGCTGGGGACGTCTGCCCCTCAAGCTGCATGTCACCTCAGCAAAGAGACTGTGACAGACCACGACCTAAAAACATTTGCTGTCAGGAGAAGTACCCATGACACTTGTCTGTTGCATTCAAACCAAATAGTCCTGAAAATGCTAGTGCTGCATTTCCCCATGGGGATAGGGGTGTGCAGCTTGGGCAGGCACCACCACAAGATGCTGGGAGCTGCAGCGTTAGAATAAGCCATGAAAAACCCGCAAGGCCTCCACACAGAGCAAGGCAAAGGTTATTAGCCAGCATCATCGTTATTTTCAAAAAAGGACTAATGACTCGGATTTTGATTCTTCCATATGTGATGTGTGTCAGAGAGGGTGATGGTGCACGGAGGTTAAAGCATGAAGCCTCTGAGATGAGAAAAAAGCCGCAGAAGACTGCACGAGGCTCTCGCTTGGTGGTGAGGAGAAAACATCCCATCCCAGCACAGGGAGGGAAAGGCCTGAGCACAGCAAGTCAAATCAACCTCTTAAAAACCCTCCCCGCCCAAGGGGAGGGGGAAAGAGGCTTTCAACTCTCTTCCCTCTAACCACAAGCAAACATTGGATCCCCCAGCAGTGAGAGCAAAAGTGGATCCCGTACCACCAAAATGAATGCTGGGATTCGTTGGCTGCAGGGGCCGATGCGGGCTGGGAACAGCCGGGCGTTCAGGAGCTGCTCCTCAACAGCGCCATGCCCCAATGCCGGCGGTGGGACCAAGCGGAGGAGCAGCCCTTGCCCAGGGGGAGAAGGCTCGGCTACGTGGCTCTAATACCACTGCATCAGGCAGGAACACATAGCCAGTGGTAAAACGGGGACTACAGGCATTCCTGCTTGTGTATTTCTTATCCTGGAGACACAAAAGAGGCATTTCCAGAGAGCCACATCTTGTCCAATAAAAAGCCACTCCACTCAGCGCAGCCAGCCACAAGTCTCTGCCTTCAGCTGTAAGAGCAGGGTCCGAGAGCCACTGCCCGGCATGAGACCCAGTGCATGGGCCCATGTGGCCCCTCGGAACAAGCCCCTCCACAGCTCAGGGGATGAGATACGAGCCCTTGGCTGCGGGGGCTCTGAGACTACCACAAAGTCCACTGAGGTCAGCTGAGACAGAAAATCAGTGAAGCAGAAGAGTCGTTCCCAAGAGGAGCTGTCTGGCACTGAGGCTGTGGTGGCGGCTGGCTGCTGCCCGGGCCATGCCGGCTGTCCCGGGCTGTGCCACCTGCTGCAGGCCATGCCAGCAGGCTGCCAGCCCGGGGTGACGTGAGGTGGCACTTCCCCTGGGACATCCACGCAAACAATACAACCAGGTGATCTGTGCATCTGAAATGATCCCGCGATCATGACTCTGGCCGGCACTGAGGGAAAGCTTTGTCCCTCACCAAAGATCCATATTCAGCCTTGGTAAATCATGCTGGCCAAGAGCAGAGGAGGGAGCAGGAGTGAGGGGGTCCAGCAAACAACGCAGCTGAGATTGGAGCTAGTCACCGGAGCTCACTGACTTAGTTTCATTTCAAATCATTTTCCAAAACGGACCAACAGATAATTGAAACATGATTTATTTTTGGAAATATCTGAAGTTCTGTTCTTCATCCCATAACAGACTGAGGTTCAATCCCAGTCTTCACTTGGTGCCAGTTATCACTGTGATAAGCAGCAGTTCATAGTGCAATGAGACAAGTTCAGGCACTCCTCTAAATCTTGCTATTGAGAGTGATTACTTGGCCTTGGGTAATGAATTAGTCCTATTATACAGCAGCTGGCACAGGAGAAGCAAATCTGCTGCTCAGGCAGCTCACTACACGGGCATGGCTGGAACTGCTTGGCCATGTGCTGCACACATAGCTCTCAGCAGGATTCTTAAACGGAATTCCACAGACAGTACACACATTTCTCTGGGACTGCAAAGCACACTACGTTCATCATTCCAGTTTCCTTTCTGAGTTAAGCATTTGCCCACCCCTCAGAAATAGAATTCCTCTTCTGTGCAATTTCTGCATGGCACTTTGCTGTATCAGTATCAAATTCTAACTGTGTTAATTCTTCATTTGCTGCCACCCCTTGCAAACTCATGTCACTTCATTTTTCTCCTCTAAACTCCTCCATAGTAATTATTCCTTCTCCCTCACTACTAAAAACTTGCCAGCTCTTGGCGCTGCCTCTCCTGTAACCAAGTCTCATTTTTGCAGCAACTGAAACTGCTCTTGTCATGCACGACTGTAGGTCTGGCTTTGTGGCACGTAGCCCAAGGAGGAGCACTGGGCACACAGCAACTGCAGGGGTTTTGTTTTGGAAACATGAATAAAGTACTGAATAAGTGAATAAGGATCGGGAAGACAAAGCAGATCCAGCCAGCCAATTTAGAGGAACATTCTGAAAGTTCAGATTATCAGAGGAAAAAAAAGCAGAATGACAGAATACACTCAATAGCAATGTTACTGCCATGACAGTAGTATGAGCCTGGTACTCTTGGAAGTGCTGATATCTTCTGTTAGACCAACTATCATAAGCATGAATTGTGTTCTTGTGCAACCTGCTCTAGGTGGACCTGCTTTGGCAGGGGGGTTGGATAAATGATTTCCAGAGGTCCCTTCCAACCCCGTATGATTCTGTGATTCTGTGAATGTGAAAACATAAACTTCCTGTAAAGACTTTCAGAAGAAAAGAAGCAGTCAAGCACTGAGAAAACTACTGTGCAAAGTAAAAAAAATGATAAGCCAGAGAGCAAGGAGCAGAAACAAAAAGAGTTAGTCTTCCTCAAGTCAAAAGTCAACCACAAAGGCCAGACAACGCCACTCACTCCTCAAGCAATTCAAGAAAAGGAGAGTGAGAAGTGTGTTGTGCAAGTTATACATATTTTTTTACGTAAGGCAAAAGCCTGAAGAGCTTCAGTAAGTCTTCAATGAATAGGTAACATCACAGCAAAGAAATTACACTAGCGATAGATGCAAAATATTACATACATATACATGTATCATTCATGTCCCAAACAATGTCCACCAGCTCGAAGATCCTTGCACCTTCTCTGTCTTCCACAAAAGCTGGTCCTTTGGCAATCCAGGGAGCTCTGAGGAGAGGGGAGATGCTTCATTTTAACCCCTTCCATGCTCCCCATTCAACTGCTCTATTTTTCCTCAACAGTGTTGGGGGTGCTTGACTGTGTCTCTGACTGAATGGGTGTGAGAAGGGACAGAGGCCATGAGCCATGCTGAAATGCCAGAGCACACTGCAGGTTCAGTAAGAGATCAAACTTAACTCTTTGGTAACAGATCTGCCTCTGAAAGTTAAGGAAGATTTGACAGGGCTTTCAAGTAAAAGACAGGCGCAAATATGGGAAGATAAAATGAGCGGCTTGGGACTTATAACTATATTGTGATGTGCCTCTGCTCTGTCCTCACTCTCATGCCTTTTTCCTTTTTACCAATTCCTGGATTTGCTGAGTGTCAGAGGGCATTTCAGAGACTGCGATCCAGTGCTAATGGGGCAGCCTGACAACCCCAGACTGCGTGTCCAGCCCAGAGCGAGCTCCTGCTCTCTCTGTAAGGTGTCAGAGCCCCTGCTGTGGCAGCTCCCCCAGCTCTGGGCTAGGCTGACCCTCTTCACTGTCCCCTTGGCCACCTGCCTCCCCTGCTGCCAAGCACTGCATGGAGAACTCACCCACATGCCTTTCTTATGGACCTTGCCCTGATCCATCCTATGACACAAACATCCCAGGTCTTCATAAGGCTTATTTTTAATCAACTTTGACTGAGCTCGATGGAAAAACCAGCTGACAGGGCAGAAGAAATAGGCATAAAACTGATCAACTGGGGCACACGAAGTGATGGCAGACAAAACAGTTACTGTTGAGGTTATTTTGTTCCCAGCATAGACCCTGCAGTAGCGGAGATGCAGAGGGCTGGGAAAGCCCTGGGAGATCTGTGCAGTAAATAAACTCGGTGCTCAGAGCAGCACTGGAAGACCGCGGTGCTTTTGCTGCCAGCATCACAGTGGGAATATCTGTGGCTCAAGAACAGTCTGCCCTCACCAACAATGAATGCAAGAATAGGTGCCAGACAGATCTCAAACAATGCCAAAGAAAGATTTTTGACCTTTGGTTCTGCACCCATCTAAGAATTCAAAGATCAGTGACCAAAGTCACCTAAATTCAGTCAGCCCAAATTCACTCCAAAGTGGCCCATAGCAACAACTTCTCATAAATGCTGAAAAAGATGTATATTGAAAAACACTGGCCTGTTCGACTGCTAGATGTGTTCTACAAACTGCAGTGGTAGCTCCTGAGTAACCCATGGCATCTCCCTTCTGGAATTTGCCAGCAAAAAAAAAAAGCAAACCACAGATGTATTAGTGCAATACAAAAGCTATTTTGATAGCATAATGTGGAAAAATGAATTACTAGTATAAGCAAAAAAACTTTCTCTGCTATTCCATACAGCTGTAAAAGGAGTGCTTCCCAGGATGGTCACCACAGTGAGCACAGAGAAGGTGCCATGGCAGGCAGAGTACTAATGGCAACTCTGCAGCCCGTGGAGTAGACACTTCTCTCCTCCTCAGCCGAAAGAAGCTTTACCAGCCAAAAGTGGACTTTTGCTGGTATGGCAGGTATGCCAGGGGCTCTTGCTGGACTCACCACAATGCGCTTGGGCTCAGCCTGAATCACAGACGGTGCAAAGATGTAGAGCTGATAGCCCAGGTTCCTGCCACATAACAACCTTTTACATGAGGTCCCCTTAATAGGTAATATTTTACACAGTGGAGTGACATAAAAAATTCCGACTACGCTAAAGCATACTTACAGTTTTCAAAATAAACACTTGATGAAGCACCCTGTTCTTGAAAATCAGCGGCTGAACTGTTAGCCTTGATTTTACACTGTTCTGCACTCTAAGTGAATCATACCAATAAAAGGGAGAGAGAAATGTAATCAAATACGGCCAATGACTCTTTAAAATGATGTAAACTGATGACAGTATGCAAAGCACAGCGGGTACCATCAAGTCGATTATGCTTCTTTCAGACTTGCCCAGGTCCTTCTTCCCTGTCTGTAAACCCGGAGCCATGTTCTGTTACTGGAAACATGCCCGTGGGGGAGCAGCCACCACAACGGCCCCAGGCCTTTGGGAGCCTTCCAGCAGATCTGCCGTGTGTGCGCAGCGAGCGAGGCACAGCCCAGAAGCACTGCATTCTGAAAAAGCTGCACAGAACCAGTGCTCCCTGGAAGTGTCAGAAATCAAAGACAGAAATATCGGTGCCTTCTGTCAAATATTTCAAGACACAAATTAGCAGAGCTGCCTGTCTGCCAGGCTCCAGGCTGGCTCCCCAAGCTCTCCCGGTGCTGCGGTCAGCATGGACACCTGCAACACGAGAAATGCCACTCTTGCTCCCCTGGGTTGTCCCATGCAAAAACAACTGCAGCAATTGTAAATATTTCCAAGACAGATACTATCTGCAATGCTGTAGCACCACATGCTTGCTCCCATTATTGTGGGACCTCTCCAAAACAGAAGAATGTCCAATCTTTGGGATTGCACTTGATGTCAGTAGTCAGTGAAACAATGAAAACGAGTTCTGAACACATACTCAGAGATTTAAGACTCTGGTAATGCAGAATCAGGGTACATTACTGATAAAGTGTTCCTTGGGACGTAAGCAACCATGGAAGATAAGAAACCACAGAGAATAAAAAAAAAGGTTTAATCCAGTTATTTAAATTCTCAGTTAATTCTATGTGGTCATTTATTATCACATGGGTAAAAGTGAAATAAGTAGAGAAAACCAAATCCCGCTAAATCTGCCAGAATCTTCTGGTCTTGGTTTCAGGGCTAAATTTTCCATTTTGTACACCAAAGTAAAGACAGTTTTTAGAAAATGCTGAGTATCTGGCATCTTTTCCTTTTTCCCACTGTGTCTTTTTAACTACACTCAGTATAAAGTACCATTTAATATATTCAGCACGTGTTTGCAGCACAACACTCAAGACATTGAAGGTGAATTTTGCACCCAAGTTGGAAAGAGAGTCTAGAATACCCCATGCCTAACACTGCCAAAATCACTGCTATGTCTGTGTACAGGAAGTGTGCCCCATTCAGAGCACAGAATGAACAGGGAATTCTTTAGGGAACTAAGTGATCTTCAAGTAAGTCTTAAAATGACCCACATTTTTCATCGTCACTGTATAACCACCCTTAACGTGCAGGTGCACAGCAATTCATTTAATCTTTAACATCTACAAGGCAGACATCTGCAGCAAGACCATTTTTAGACTCTGTAATCCATGGGCAGAAAGAGATCCTTCCAGATTAAGTCTCCCATGACACCTTTTAATCTTTTAGCTAAGGATAAAGAAAAACATCTTTAAAAATTCTGTCCTTTGCAATTTCTGCAAGGCCACCAATGTGATTGTTCTCACCTGCTACAGCTGCAGCATCCACGAGCCCAGCATCTGCAACACCCCAACTCCTGCAGTGGGAAGAAGAGCTCACACCCATCAGTAACACCCTTCCTTTCATAAATTTTGGGTATTTACGCTGCTCTTCAGTTTTTAAATTCTATCTATAAATTCAACAGTCCAAGACAATTATTGATAGATGGCAATCCACAATAGACATCATTCTTATGAGTGAGGGGTTGTGAACTGTAGCATATCATCTCCTTCACATACCTCTGGGGCTTTAAAATCCCTCAGAAATCTCGATTGAAAAGTGATCTTCTGGCAGCAAAACACAATTTCCTCATCCTTTTAATATGAGAAAATAAATATTTCATTTTGTTCACATTTTCCGGAAATGTCAATAGTCAGATGACCAGAAGTTTCAAGTCTGAAAAGATATAGTTACAGAAAGTCACAGATATAAAAAACAACACTTTGAAACTAGAACGCAAAGCAATACCACTCCTATCTCACAAATGCCCCGCTTTGGACAAAAGTTTGCGGTTGAATCTCTCAAGGCAGACCAGCCTCAGCAGCTGTGAGCGCTGAATTTTGAGAACTCCATCCTTCCCCCTGAGAGAACACCCACCACAGCCTTGTGAATCTCCTTGGTCATCCCTGCAGGGAGTCGCCCTGCACCGGGAGAATCAAAATCATGCTTCTCTGCCTGGAGAAGACACCATCCCTTCTTCGTCCATGGCTGCTCCTCCCCAGCACCATCTCCCAGGGGCAGCAGAAAAGCAGAAATCTCACAGAGGTGCCACAGGCACCCCTGGACAGGGCCAGCAGGAGACAGGGATACCAGCCCCACCCAGGGCTGCGAGGTGACGGCGGTGCTGTGTGCTGGCCCACACACATATAAAGTATGTGCAATCTATGTGCAACACTATTGTGATGAAACCTCTATTTTTAGAGAGAAAAAAAAAAAGGTTTATATTTTTTGTGTGTTTATTATATGGTTATAGAAATGCCCATTTCTAGGGCTGGCTGGATATATTCTGACAAAATGTTTTGGGGTTTTCCTTGGTCAAAATACGCTCCATCATTAACGTGAAGAGAAATACAAACCATATTTTTTTCTCTCTCTAAAAATAGAGGTTTCATCACAATAGTGTTGCACATAGATGTTTGGAAGTTGAATTTTGCCATGAAATGGAATTCTACTTGCTAATCAGCTGGCACGTTCTGGTTTCTTCTTAAGCACCCCATCTCCTTGGATCATATCAGCTTACAACAAGGTACAGCTTGGCACAGAAATCCTCTACACATTCTCTGCTATTACTAAATAAATTAGAGGCATTATCCTTTCTATGAATTCCTTTCATCCTTTTTCTCTCTGCATACCGGGGCACAGAGAATGAAGCAGTTTGTGCCGTGCCATGTCTCCTGCAGCTGAACATGTCATAACCTCCAGGCTCAGCTGCTTGCATGCTGCAGTGTTTGCATGGCAGATGTCACAGGTCAGGCTGGATGAGTTACACCTGAGTATCAGGCAGCAGTGGCAGTAACATGTAACACTGCCTGATGCGGCATGTGCACCAACACCAGGGAGAACCACGCGATTCTTCCCTTCGAAAGCACCTCACGGTTCCAGTAAATTGAGCTGTGAAAGCACAGACAGGATCAGTGGCAGCTCTCATCCTACTCAGCCCAGCTCGCTCAGCCAGATTCCAGAGCCACCTCCATCCCTGCTGGAAGCACACACTGTGCTTCATACAGAGACTTACATCTGTGGGATGACTGAAGCTATAAAAAGTGCTGACAATTTTCAGCAAATTTGCATATGTTGCTACTGCTGCTGCTTATATAAGAGATTTTGAGCTAACCACAAATACAAAAAGCAATGCCCAAAATAGATTTTAAAACAAACCACTTGCAAATGTGACTGAATGACACATCTCCCCACCCCTTTGAAAATCACTTGTTTAGAAAAGACAGACGCAACATCCAGTGTTTCCCAGAGGGTCCCGTGCAAAGGACCTCCCAGAGTACTTACCCCAGAAGTCTAACACCACTTCACCCTCTTGACACCTATGCTGCCCTGCACCAATAAAGCTTGTGACACACTGGGAAACACCCGAAACTTGTCCTAGGTTTCTCTCAGGTCTGGAGCTGCACACATCTACACATCATCATCCTGAGCATCTCTGATGCAGGTGGAGTGAGGAGGCCTCTGGGTAGGAGTTTCCTTCAGCTGCTCAGAAATCCCTCACTGTATCACACCCCACATTCCGCCTGCTCCTTACCTGTGTTCACCGTGGCAGTGCTGGCTTGAAGGACTGCTTATCGCCCATATCTACACAGATTCCTCTTTGCACCAGGTGGGGAAGGAGGCTTGCTTAACGTGGGACTTCAACAGTGTGGTACAGGGGATCCCTGTATAGCTATGCTCAAAATGTCAGGCAAAAATACACAAGTACTCACGAGGGAGGAAAGGGTCAGAAGATGCAGCTGTTAGTCCCTGACTTTCAGGTCTCATGACTGACATAGCTGTAAATCACCAAAGGAGGTGTGAAGGTTGAAGCTGATGGTGTATCTACGCAATGGGATATGGATCACAAGCAAGAACATCCCTCCTTCCCCAAGCCCTTGAGTTTACAGAAGACTGTTCCTTGCTCACAGACCAAGCTCAGTCAAAGCAAAACCATATGAATTTGGCAGCACTCCTTTGGATTCCTCTGGTGTCAATGGATTCTTATGTTAAGGAAATATTGGTGGGGGGCTGTTGCTCCATTAACCTACTATCTCCAAGAGCACAACAGTATAAGAAACAGTACTTGGCTTCCCACACAAGGAAGACAAGGACATACTGGAAAGAGTCCAGCAATGGGCCACAATGATGATTAAGGGATCAGAGCATCTGTCATACAAGGAAAGGCTGAAAGAACTGGGACTGCTTAGCATCAAGACAAAAAGGCTCAAGAGGGATGTTATCAATGTGTATAAAAACCTATGGGGGGGACAGTAATAAAAGCAGGGTCAGACTGTTCTCAGTGATATCCAGTGAAAGGATGAGATGCAATGGGAACACAGGAAATGCCTTTTAAACGTAACAAAAAACTGGGGGAGTAGTCAAACACTGGAACAGATTGCTGAGAAAGGTAGTGGAGCCTCCATCTTTGCACATATTCAAAACCCAACCAGACATGGCCAGGGAATCTGAATTAGCTGAGCTCCAGAGGTCCTTTCCAACTCAACGACTCTCTGAACAAGACTGCAGCAGCCTACTTGACTGCTTACAACCAGCCGGGCCTCAGGGAACCCATCTGGAACCCCATCACAGAGCTAACATCCTCCCTTGCTCACTTTAATCTCTGCTTTTGATATTCGTTTGTTTTATGCTATCCCTTTTGCTCTACGACAACTGCTCACAGAAACACCTTGTTTCTGGTTTATCCCTATCACACATTCTTCCAGTCCTTCTCCAGCTCTCATTGTTTCCATCACTGCCATGAGCAGGAACCTCCAGTCAGCATGATTTTCTTCTAACCCACCACTGAGGGCTTGCAGGAGCCAATGGGTGGCAAACATCTTTATGTCCCTGTGTCTCTCTTGCCCCACATTTACTTTACTACAGCTTTGGTCTTTCCTTGATTTTCAGCGATGAATGAATGGAAAACACATTTTTGCTAGCAAGAGAGCTCTGGAGGGAAAGGCAGCAATCCCTCAGGAATGCTAGGACTAGAGTTTGTTCCCCACAAGCTACCTTCGTGGTTTTCTCAGAACTGTCCAACTCCACATTTGCTGTTAAAACCAGTTCTGGTTAACCACCAGTCATGGATACCTATTTTTCTTTGCAAGAGCCAAGGGCTACCACTCAGTTTGCATGCACAGGAGGAGGAAGAGCTTGCTCCCTCCTCAGCCCCTGGATAAGCCAACCAGCACCACGTGGCAGCTGATGACCAGGGCCGTCGCTGCCCACTGCCTGTGAGGAGATGCAGGTGCTGCTGATGCACCGCAGTTCCTCACAAGTCGGAGATTGCATCAGGAACAGTCATTTCTCCTCTTTCACCCAGCAGGAACCAGCACATTGCAGATGGGCTCCAGGGTGGTGGAGTCTCCTCTCAGCTGCTGTCCTTCAAACCTTTCTCACTTGCCTCTTTCAGCTCAGGACCAGTACAGGCTTTAGAGCAGTGCTGTCAGAGGAGACTTCAGTGTTGGTAAATGTGAAGTTGTATGAATGAGAAAATCCAGCCTGCCTATCTCTACATAGTGGCAGACTTAAAGCTACGAAGGTTTCAGAAAGTGGCCATCTCCTTTTGGTAGCTCCTGACAAACTCTGCTGTGAGGACAAAGGATGCGTGTCATGCAGGGCAAACCCCGCTGGCCCAGGGACACCTTGGACAATGCCGTGAGCCACGTGCATCCACAGCTGTGGCAGAAAATGCAGCCAAGATGTCCTGTGAGTGACTGGGCTCCAAAGAGAGGAGCACAGGTACTTGCTATGTATCGGGCCTGGGGAAGTGATGGCAGGGCACAGGGCGGGAATAAAGAACATCTTCCTCTTTCTCCAACATCTCCTCTTTCTCTCTTAGCATGTGGTTAAGTTCAGCTCAGAGCATAACACTGAACCTTAGCAAAAGCTGCAGGGCTAGGGCCACCCAAAGCCAACATAAGTGGCGGTTGGTACTTGAAGAAGAAGCGTGTTCATGGCCCCATCTGGTTGTGTGTTGTCATTACCTTCCTGATGCCAGCTCCAGTGTCAATGTGGTTGGGCAGGGGCTTGAATCAGAGAATGGAGAAGGAGAGTATTTCTATTGTGGTGTCTTTCAGTTAGATCCGATCCCTGAGCCAGCTAGCTGCACACCTGCACACGAGTGAAAACTTAGCTGCAGAGAGCCATGAGAGAGACACACACAGACCTGTCTTCTTCTCGCACATCTACTCTACTGTAATGTGTGCCAAGTACCTGTGGTCCCATAAATTTGGTTAATTAGCTCTTATTTGACATATTTATTCAATCTGGCTCATAGTCCTTATTAGGCACCACCTCTGGAAAACATGCCAGAGTGTACACGTCTTGGCGCCTGCTGTCTTTCTTACCTTCTTTCTGAAGGTTTGCTCAAGAGAAGGGAGGCTGGGCTGTGTGGGCAATTGGTCTCCAGCAAAGTTTGCAGTGGTACACGAGCCAAGGGTCAGAAGGGCACACCTGGGGGAGCACAGGCACCGATCTGAGCATAACTTGCTCAGACTTAAGTAGGAAGAGAGGTGTTTCCAAGAGGGAAATGGTATGAAAGCAAAGTTATTGTGTACACAGAAGTGATTTACCACTGCTTTTGCTGAGCAGAGTTTGTCTCATTATACATTTTGCCTCAAACAATTCCTAAATTCCTAGATAGATGTGTAAATATTTAGCAATTTGTGAAACCACAACCATTCACATATCTCAGTAAATGATCTTGTAGCTGGCAAAAGTGACAAACAAAAGGACTCCCACATTCTTGAATAAACAAAAAATCCCAAGTGCTTCAGTGGCACTTGGGAAAACTGCCTGGCCTCACTTCTGTAGCACTGAGTGGGGAAATTTTGTTTCTATTTTCCTGTCTTTCCAGGTAAGAATGAAAAACAGGAACTCAATGGAAATTTGTCACAGATTTTAAAATTCATTTGGATTAGAGAAACAAAAAGGCAATGCCTGGCAAAATGTCTTCTTGCACAGAACGTTTTGCTCACAGGACCCTGCTCTGCATGCATCTGATGGGCCTGGTTTGCCCCAGGCTGTGCCTCCTGCCACTCTGAATTCCTCAGGGGGTCTGCATGGGAAACCTAGGGCGGGTGGTGCCGGCCTCGCATGTAAGCAAAGCAGGCTGTCAGGTTCCCCCTAGAAACCTGGAAGACAAACAGAGGCTGACTCGAGAAGTGTTGTGCTGCTAATCACTTCAGCCCAGTCACCGCAAGGACACGGCTTCAGGAGACCATTTCCATACCCACATCTTAGGTTAAGTTCCAAATGACAACAGGGCATGGTCAACAAGGGAAGGACCAATGGGCTCACGGCAAGTTCTTGCTTTGGTGCATGAGACGCTTCAGATTTCACTTTCAGAAATGCAGAGATTGTGAAGACATTCTTTGTGGACATACATTTTACATTCACATTGTGTCTTGCTTGCACAGGAGAAAAAGTAATAAGCAAGTTCAGAAACAAGCAACCCTGAGGTGAGAATACAGCTGTTGCCCTGGCTGTCAGGGCCCTGAAAACAACTGACACTAACGGAGCTTCTCAGCATCCCAATGGAATGTCCATTACCTTTGAGCTTGGGCAGCTGACTCCAACGCTGCCGGGGCTCCCCAGGGCAGTGCCTCACACAAGGCAGCCAGGTACCTCCAGCCAGCTGGGGAACTGGTGCAACAGAAGGGGTGCATCTCAATTACCTCTGTCACGCCATAAAGCCAAGAGACGTTCAGTGAAAGGAAATGGGAGGGAGAGGGAAGAGGAGCGGAACTCGCCCGGTATCTGGCCTCAGGACGCAGGACTGACAGAAGCGGTGTCACCTCAGCCACTGACTTCTGCTGCTGTTCAGCCGTTGTGAAAACGCCCGTGGCCGGAGGAGCTCGCAGGTCGCCACGCCGCCCCCGCTCCGCGGCTCCACGGCTACAGCGGGGCCGGGCGGGCTCCTCCGGCTGCCGCGTCCCCCTTCCGGACACACCGGACACCCTCCGGCCCCGGGGCCTCGGCACAGGCCGGGACGATGCCGAGCTGGGTCCCCGACAGCAAGGCCGGCGGGCAACCCCCCCCCCCTCCGCACTGCCGTCACCCCCTGCCCACAGCGCCGCCGGCGAGGGCACCCCGGGCTGTGCCCGGCGACCAACCGCGGGGCCCCGGCTCCTTCCCCCGGCCCGGCCAGGCCGCCGGACGGCTGCCCCCCC
>JAOXJK010000003.1:24435850-24445923 GCA_025774025.1 Xenus cinereus
GGGGCGGGGCGCGCGCGGTGGCGGCGGGGGCTGTGGGGTCCCGCGCGTGCCGTAAGCGGTGGCCGCGTGTGCGTGTGTGTGTGAGCACCCGCGTGCGTGGGCGTCACCGTCCCCCGGGACACACTGGGTGTGCCTGGCACCCGTGTGCGTGTGCAACACCTGGGTGTGTGCGCCTGAGACACCGCGCGCGGCTGTGACACCCGCCTGTAGGGCCCGGGGTGTCTGAGACACTACCTGTACCTCCGGAGACACTGGTGTCCGTGTGAGACATCTCTGCGTGTCTGAGACACCCTGCGTGCATTTGTGATACACACCCAAGTGTGTGAAATCCATTTTGCCTGAAAGACACCATGTGACACACCCAAACAAGTACGAAACGTACAGGTGCGTGTGATGCATCCCCGAGTGCATGTATCTGCAACACTCAGCTGAGTGCACAACTTGCTCCATGTGTGCGTCTGACTGTAGCACATGTGTGAATCGCACGTGTGTGAGACACCTCTGTGTATGAGAGATGCACTGTGTTTGTGTGTATGTGACACCCTCATCTGTGTGACACTCGTGCATCTTCATGTGTGAGACATGTCTGTGTGTGTATTTAGTTTATGAACACCCACTCTGTGTGCACAGCCTGCTCTGGGTGTGCATGCCTGACTCGCTCTGCAGCACATAAATGTGTGTGTGTAAGACACACCTGCCTTTGCGCACACAGGTGTGTATGAGAGCGGATGTCTCTGCACAGGTTGCACACCCGACTCACTGCACATATGTCATATACAGCTGCCTGCACGTGTGTGAGCACTGGTGTGTCTGCCTGCCTGTGTGTCTGTGTGTGTAAGCACTGGTGTGGCTGTGTGTACACAGCCCAGGTACACACACGTGTGACTTGCTGCAGGGTGGGCTGTCTGACCCACTCTGCATGTGTGTGTGTGTGAGGAAGTGTTGCACACTTCCTTGTGTGCAAGATTCACGCCTGCGTGCGTGTGGAAGGGATGAGGCACAAGGAGGTGGCTCTGCCATGGCCATGTCCCCGCCTGTCACCCAGCAGGGTGTGGGCAGTTGGTGGAGAGGGGACAGCAGGGCACAAACCTTCAGACATCAGTGAGACGAGTGGGTCCTTCTGCCCGGTCACGGGTGGGAACAGACGTGCCCAGTGCACATGTCCATGTCCCCTCTGTTGATTGCCTCCAGGCACTGCGTGCCTGTGAGTGGTGAGGAAGCCACATGGCTACTTCCAGCACGTTGGTGAGACCCTGCGGTGTAGGCAAGTGTGTGAGCACTGAACTCAATGTGCATGTGTCCGAGAACCTTGTTGGTCCACAGGAGAAGCTGCAGTTCAGGGGTGCGAGACTGACCCCAGAATACACACATGTGTGTAAGACTGTGCTTGTCTACGTGTATACACATCACTCGTTTCAACACGTGTGACACAGACCATTGTGAACATGGCAAAATGTCAGAATGTGAGCTCGGGGAACACGGGAGGTGTGGTTTGCCTTGGCCCTGTGTGTGTACGTCTCAGCAGCAGCCAGCATCCACGGCATTTCCCTGTGGTTTGGTGAGATCCTCCACCCAGGGAGGTTGAGGCATGGTGTGCACCAATATAAGCCACCATGTGTTCACGCACACTGCTCCAGAGAGTGAGGTCTGTGGCAGTGCACGTGATTCCCCTGTGTGCGTCACAAGCCAACTCCATATTCTACCGTGTGTCCCGTTCTGTTCTGTCAGAACCCGGGCAGACAGGGTTTCCTGTGGCCACAGCCTGCCTGTGAGCTCCTTGCCCAGCTTATGTGTGTGCATGACCCGCCGCAGTGCACGCATCAGGCATCCTGGCCCATGATGGCCCTCCATGTGTGGCACAGCCAGGGGCAGCTCATTTTGGGGAGAAGGTGCTGGTGCAGGTCTGAGGGTTCAAGGCACGTGCATCAACTTCTGCTCCGGTGGAAAGGACGGGGGTGCTTCTGGGTGTCACTCCAAGTTTTCCACAACTTGCAGTGTTTGCTGGCTCAGTCCTTCTCACAGACCCTCCACTCACTCCCACATGGCCTGGCTTGTTTTTAAGATTCAGATCCCTTTCTCTTCCACCTTTTTTTTCATGGAGGAAGAGCCTCCCATTTCTCCTTTTGATTTGTTCATGCTTTGCAATCTGTAGTGAGGAGCAAGTTCAGAACAACTACCATTTTCTGTGCCCATAATCTACCCTCATGTGTGTGTCTCCTGGCCTGGAGCTGCACAGGCTTTTTATTTATGTGACACTTTATTAGAATAATTTTCTACCTCTCTTTTCCTGGTGTTTTGCTAGTTTGCAATACCTTTTCCTTTAATGTGAGTAATGAGGCAGCCTGACTGTAGCCCTTCTCCTGAACATTTCAAAAGGTGACTTCCAACATAGCTGTCCTTCATTTTACATGGGCTAAGCACCAATCTGAGGGATTTTTGGTTTTTTGTTCTTAGTATTCTTTCAACAACTTTTGGGCTATTTTCCACATTTCTATTTTTGATTCTCTGAATTTGTGGTAAATTGCTCAAAATCATCCCCTTTTGATAAGCATTTATGCTGATAACTATGATTGAACTATGAACCATTATGTGGTATTATCACACCAGCTGTGCCTCGTTTGGCAAAAAGCAACAGACCTGATGTCATGGCACATGTCCAGGTACATCTATCAGCAGTACTGTCTAACAACGCCTCTTATAGATGGCAAGAACTGAAATCGAACCAAAACCACCCATATTTTTCTTCAGAATATACAAACCCAACTTTCATGTACAGCAACGGATTTTAGTGTAAGTTTTACTTCTCTTATGTTTAATGTTGCAAGAATACTGATATATTTTTTCTTCAGTTTATTCTCTGATATTTTTTTCCTCTGCTATTTTTATACTTCCAACTTGCTCTGCTGTCTCTTTATCTCCTTTTCTGATATTTTTGCGGGTTTCTGTCCTTCTCTGCTTGAACTTTCTTGATGAGAAAGCCTATAGCAGGGTTTTTGTCCTAGGGTCATTCACTTCTTGAAGCAATTCCAAATTTCAGCATTTCAGCAGGCAAGCCTGCTGTAAACACTGCATGTAATGTAAATGTAAACACGAACTTCATTCTTATTTTACATTTTCTTTCTAAACCTGTTACTACAACTTCACTTTGGCTTGTGTACAAGTGTCCATTCCATGAACAGAAGGGCTCAGTTCATGTCAGAGGATCTCTGCCAGTCACTGGAGGTACGTATCTCTTGAACAGGTCCCATCAGCAATCCTCCTTCCATTGTGTGGATAATTACGCGGTTGGTTTCTCTTGAGGTATGTCTGGTCCCTCTCCTCAACCTGCGAAATGGCTTTACTTCTTGATCAGAGAGCACTTCTTATGAAAGGCTTAGACCTATGTTTGCTTCTGTATCATGTGCATGTTGTGAAAGAATGTTAAAGGGCGACATGTTTACTGTCTCTGAGGAAAATTACTTCTGAGCATAGAAAGCTTTTTTTAGGTAGCAGAAGATATCAGAGCCAGAGTCACTAGACGGAAGATATAGAAGCCATCCCAGAAACATGCAGATTTGCAACTTCAAGGGCACCGGGTATCGAATGAATTGGTCAACTTTCAGTCTTGGCCTTGTTTTCTATCATATGTTCCATCTCAGCTAAAGCACCTTGGCTGGATGCAAGTATTCTCTGGGCAGGGCTGACTGACTGATTAAACAGTCCCTCTGCCTGTAAGATTTCTCCAGATTTATTTCCTGACCCATCATAACTGTCATATTCTGTCATCTGTTCTAGGAGGCTATTCCACTTAGCAATGAGAAACCAAATCTAAAATTAGTGTCACGAACATATTCTGTGTTAGGGTGAAACAAATCTCCCCTTGAAAGACCCTTTTTTCCCTATCTGCTACTGAAGTCGAGGGTGAAGATCTCAATCTTAGACATCAAACTTTTTAACAAACCTTAGTGTCACTGAAATGCTACCTGTGAATGAGAAAGAGCCAACTTCATATAACACTGCAGAGAGCCTCAGTTATGGTTATCCAGTCAGAGAACTTATTCCATGATTCTACAGATTGTTACCTGGAACTTAAAACGACATCACTAAAACAAGCCCTATATAGATGGGCAGATTCCCTGAAGAGGGACCTAAGAACATCTAGGGAGTACCAGAAGAAAGTTCACATCTGACACGTGTAGGAGCAGCATGGTCAATGTCTTGTTTGTTTAAAAGCACCATCCGACCTGTCTGCAAGGCACAGCGACACCAGGAGGTCTCCCAAGGCCAAGAACCAGCAGAGAAAGAGACTGAAAAGAAACCACATGTAGCTCTGGATCTTTAAATTACCTTTGAAGTCTAAATGATTAGCAGAAAGCAGGCCTATTGTTGGAGAGGAAATGTTCTGAGCCTGTACACAAAAGATACTTCCAGTTGTTAAAATGCTTAAAAGCTATAGCTGTAGCATTTGATGGAAGGGACCATTTGCATGGCTTTCAATAGCCAAGACATAAGAACTGTAGCAGGAGCTCAGAACAAACATCTAGGCTGCAGTCTTCTTTCTGACAGGAACTCAAAGAGAATGCATAGGGTGGAGTGAAAGAGCAGAACAACATATAGTGGTGCTTCCCTTGAGTACTCCCCCATCGTGCACCAAAGTGCCGTTTAGGGATTTCCTAAGCCAGATATTCTTGAGTATCACACTCGGAAATTTAGGCATCCAGGACCTCAAACGTTCCAAGGAGAGGATTCAGAGTTATGAGTCATATTCATATCACCAAATATGTGATTCAAACACAATTAAAAAATGCTCTCAATGGCACAGAATGGCTTTGCTTTTGATTTCTGACTTTAGCAGTGTTTCTTGTGGCCCTGCTGACCTTGAAACTGCCCTTGAACAAAGTCAGTTCTGAAAAGATCATCTGTGCAGTGGCCTGCCTGGCAGTAGCCATTATAAAACTTAGTGATGTTCCAGGGCAGGTTTAGTCATCTTTATTGTAAGTGCCCAGAGCTGTACCTACTATTTTAGAGTCAGACATAAACATAGTCTCTGTCTATAAATGGACAGTGATATTACAGGAACAAACAGCTTGTGGTGATTCACCTAAGACTAAACTGGATTTGCCTGCTAGGATAATTCACCTGGAGGGCTGATTGCTTCCATTCACCTCTTTTCTTGGAAGCAGGCTGAGAATAACAAACTGTTCCGATAACATCAGCCTACTTCCAGTCAACATATTTCCTACTGAGAGGCAGGGCAGGTCCCACCCTGTTACATGACAGGCACATATTTGGTCATATAAAAGTGACTCATAACTCTGACTCTTCACCTTAGAGTTAGGTGTTAACAGTAGCCAGTTGTCACAAAACCCTTGTTTGAAATGGTGATGGCATGCCTTCTCTCCAGCAGTCTAGTGTTCATCTCCCTCTTTCTGGGGCTCTGGAAAGCAAAGTCACAGCAATGTGCTCCAGTCATCTAGCTACGGAATTTCAGGAGAAAGCTCCCCTCAGTACATCTTGCTGTTATTCCTCTTGGTGCAAACTAAATACGCAGTGCAGATCTGGGGTATTTCATGGTGGTCAGGATGTTCACAAAGAAGAGGACAGGCCTGACTCTAGACCTCAATGATTCCTAAGCATTTGTATTCACTAGAGCAGATACTATAGCATTGTCCTCTCTTCTTCCACCTCTATAAACACTAGGTCACACAGTTTTATTTACTGAATATTTAACCATTTCATGCTAAATGGAAAAGCCATTGAAAGGAAGAAAGGCATTATCTATAAACCATTTCATTATTAGTAACAAGCAAGTTGTGGCCATTTGGGTCTCAACTTCTAAGTCTTATACAACAAGATAAGATAAGTAGTTCTGGATCAGACCACAAGTCCTGTTTCCAGCAATATCCAATAGCAGAAATCTAGGGTGCAGAGAGATATTTCTGCAGAACATCCTCTTGTTTTCCAGCAAATGATAGCTCAGCTCTTTCCCAGTTAGAGGTGGTAAGTTGTATTTAACAGCTTGTTTCCATTAGTAAAAGCATTTATTTTTTGAGGCAATGCAAACTTTTGGCATCCATAAAATTCTGTAGCAAAGGTTTCCAGTGCAGGCACTATATTTTGAAAGCTATCCCTTGCCTGTTTCATCTGAGGCAGAATCATCTGTGCCCAGAATTTCATCTGTGCCCAGAATCATAGGCACAATTCACCCACAGCAGCCTTTGCACTGTTAAAGTAGCACTAATGTCCAAACCTGAAGCAGTGAACTGAAAGTTACCTGCATGGGGACGTGTGGGCATGAGCCTACATAAACCACTTACTTTAAGGGTCTTAAACTACTTGTCCAAGATCACATGGAGAAGCACTGGAAAAGCAGGAAAACATGCCACGAGGACTACCATGAAAGTACCTAAACCTTCCTTCAAACCTCCTTCTCTCTGGCTTAGTATCAGTCTTGGTGTGATCTGGACTTGCTAGATCATCTACAACAGCTTGCTGGGTCCCACAACATCTGATCTTTTCTTTTGATCCCAGGGAGAACTGGGCTTCTGGCCAGTGAAGAAGAGCAATCCAGCTAGTCAGTCCTCCAGCCAAACCCCCATGGCTATGCTAGTTTGCACATTGATGTTTCACTGACACTAAACTTCCCTCTTCAGCATGAATTGCTCATTACTTGAATTCCATCAGGGATTTCTTATGTCATGAAAGAGCATGCCTGAACACACTGAGCAGGACTGACCGCTTTCTATGGATAAAGTTGTTGATATGTGTATATGTATTGCCTGTTTCTGCAAGACATAGACGTCTCAGTGTTTTACTCTCAATGGTGTCTCTGTTCTGCAACCATCTGTGTATAAAGCTGCTATTCTCTTGTGGACAATGACTCATACGGGAAAGTCTCTAAAAATTAGGCAAGAACTATGTTCATCCTGAGTAGTATTGAAGATGAGGATTCAATTCCACAAACTCTTGGAAACTCAGCATTAGTTTTCCCTTGACAGCTTTAATCTTTAAAATCTGCTGTTGCTGACACACATTTGCAACAACAGGTTGGCAGTAAACTGTCTCTGCGAATGGGCACTGCAACTCCACCGCTTGCTTCTGACCAAGACCCAGAACACACTGCTCACTGTGGCCAACCTTTTCCTCACTCCATTTTCCAGTAAGGATCCACTTAGTGACTCTTCCACCTCCCAAATTCTTCTCAGCCCCCACAGATGACTCTCTGCAGCCCTTTCCCTTATATTTCCAGGCTACTCTGCATCTTTGCCAACTGAATTGGGTGAGTAGGAAAAAGTACGGTTGCTTAGGGGTTGCTCAGTGCCCTGCACCTGGACCCAGAGCTGCCCAAAAAACTGTGAAGCTGGCCATAGGGACTATCTGGGGCAGTGAACCATATTGGTGTAAAAAACCCCAACACAACAGAACATTAAAACCAACAGATAAAATTGGAGTCACAGAATCACAAGGCGGTTGAAGTTGGAAGGAAACCCTGGAGGTCATCTGGTCCAGACCCCCTGCACAAGCAGCGCCACCTAGAGCAGGTTGCCCAGGACCATGTCCAGACAGCTTTTGAATATCTCCAAGGACAACGATTACAAATCTATGCCAGAAAAATATCATGGGAAGAAGAGGTTGCATTTTATCCCTGGAATCGTTGCTTTGAGGACTCATAGGCTGAAGGAGGTGATTAGATGGCTTATTTGGATGGCACCTCAGACAGAAGCCTCATTCCCATGTTATCCTCTCCCAACCACCACACTTCCCATTAGCTGCATGGTCCTGACCTTCCTGTGTCTGCTACTAGTTCTGTGTTCCTCAGCCTTTTTAGTGCATTGATCAATCTTTAAACAGCAGAATGCAGCTCTGTTCCTGCTGGATTAGTGAGTTCAGCTGAATCAGTGAAAAGTGTAGGTTGGAAGGGATCTCGGGGGTCTTTAGTCCAATCTCCTACTCAAAGTAGGGCTAACTTTGAGGCCAGATGAAGTTGCTCAGGGCCTTGTCGATATGTATCCTATAAATCCCCAAGGATAGAGATTTCACAGCCTCTCTCAGCAGCCTGTCCTAGGGCTGCACCACTCTCATGGTAAATAATGTGTTCCTTTGATTGAAAAAGAATTTCCCTGGTTTGCAACATCATTGCCTCCTGTCCTTTCACTGTACACTAGCAGTAAAAGTTTGGATGCATCTTAATTCGCAATCCCGTTTTCAGAAGCGTTAGTCTGCAACTAGATCCCCCACTAGCCTTCTCTTCTCCAGGCCAAATGAACCTAATTCCTTCATATCTCCTCATACAGCATGTGCTCCGGCTGACTGATACCAGGGGCTTTTGGTGGATCCTCTCCAGCGTGTCAACATGTACCATACACCAGGAGGGTCCCCAAACTGAGCACAGCATTGCAGATGCTGCCTCATCGGTGCCAAGCAGAGGGGAATAACACGTCCCCCCACCTGCTGGCCTCTTGCTGGCAATGCAATCCCATGGCTGGTCAGTGTTGTCACTGCAGGAGAGTGCTGCTGACACAGGTCCAACTTGTTTTCCACCAGAATCCCGAGGTCTTTCCTGCAGGGTTGCACCTTCGCAGTCCATCCCCAGTCTGCACTGATACATGGAGTTATTTTGTCGAGGCTGAAAACATAAAGAGGGCTTATTATTTAATAGAATTAGAACAAATGTGTGAGGTGAATTAGACCAAATTTATTGCGTGATTAAAAAGGGTCAAACCCTAAGTCCTTTTGTGCTTAGTCTGCTAATGGTGCACATGGGAGTGCAGTTTTATACCTGAGAATCTCAGTTTTCTGCAGAAAGTTTTTAGAGCTGTACAAGGCCTGATGTTGGCCACAGACATAAGCAAAGGGACTGTAACTCTCAGCACAATTTACCCTTTTCCTAGCAAAAGGCCCTGCAAGCTTGAAAGAGAATCTTGTAGGCCGCTGGAATGATCCCACTTCCATCCATTCCCCCAGGATCTCAAAGGAGGAGCAGGCACCATGCCTTTGTGTGATGAGCTTTGTGTGTGCATGGTGTGTTTTTAAATCAGCATTTTAATTCTCCTTTTGACTTCACAAATAGTCAAAGTAGTAGGAGTTATTCTTAGTATACAGTGAGGTACAACACAGCTCCTGCTCTCTTAATAAATTTATTTGTTACTGTTCTAAAATAAAGAGTTTGTCCTTTTTTATTTCCTATAGCATACCTCACAATATCGCTGGTTCAACTAAATAAAAAATAGCATGTTTCTTGTTCTTAAAGAAATAAATAAAATTCATTTTGAAAACCTAGCAGTTACCCTATTTCAATTTGCTTCCAGCTTTCTGTTTTTTGGGGTCCTCTTGGGCATCTGTTTCTCTTCAGAATGCTAATATGCACCTGCATATCTTATAAATTTAGTGTCAAGAATTAAGCACAGAGATACAGAAATACAAAAACCTCTGAGCGGAGGGTAGTCTGGAGTTGCCCACTGAACCGCTGGGCACAGACCTGTGTTCAAGTTCCTGCAGCCTCTGGAGGCTCAATGCCTCTCTCCTGTCTTCTCAGTCTGTGTGTGGAGACACTTAGCTGAACAGTGAGCTTTGAACAGTGGGGTTTTCTGCTGGGTTAAAAACTGGCTGGAGGGCTGGGCCCAAAAAGTGGTGGTGAATGGAGTTAAATCCAGTTGGCGGCCGGTCACAAGTGGTGTCCCCCAGGGCTTGGTACTGGGCTCGGTTCTCTTTAACATCTTTATCAATGATCTGGACAAGGGGATGGAGTGCATCCTCAGTAAACTTGAAGACGACACCAAGTTGGGTGGGAGTGTCAACCTGCTGAAGGGTAGAAAGGCTTTGCAGAGGGGTCTGGACAGGCTGGATGGATGGGCTGAGGCCAATGGGACAAGGCTCAACAAGGCCAAGTGCCAGGTCCTGCACTTGGGTCACAACAACCCCCTGCAGCACTACAGGCTTGGGGCAGAGTGGCTGGAAAGCTTCCAGCTTTCCGGCAGAAAAAGACCTGGGAGTGGTGGTCGACTGCTGGCTGAACAGGAGCCAGCAGTGTGCCCAGGTGGCCAAGAAGGCCAACAGCATCCTGGCCTGTGTCAGGAACAGCGTGGCCAGCAGGA
>JAOXJK010000003.1:24447757-24457993 GCA_025774025.1 Xenus cinereus
TGAGGATGCTTTATTGATGATTAATGAATGGTCGGTGTCATGGTCGTGGGTGGGTTGTGTTCTAAGAACTCGTTGATTATGAAAATCATTTTATAAGAAAAAGCATGAATATGTATGAGTAATGAGAAATAAAACCAAGCATTTGTAAGAAGAGAATGAGCCATGGGAGGAGAAATCCCCTGTGTAGCTCCCAGCACTGTAATAAATATTCTTTGCTCCGCAGACTTTGTCCCTGACTAAAATTTGATACAGTGAGCGCATTTCTCACCCTTGTCTCACACAGGAAAGTTGAAGCCCCGAAGAACAGCTGAGGGGTGTGTGTGGGAACCACTTTCTTCCCATAGGACATAACCTGGAGTTTGGGAACTGCTGCCATACCTGATGCATCCATTCACACTCACCGTCGATCTTGTAATGAATTGATAGACCTTACAGTCACCATGGCGTCACCCAGGTTTATTTTTATTTCTCACAGCTTCTAGGGTTGGCTAAATGTGACCAGGTCAAAGATCAGGTACCTTCACACCTGGTTACTTGAAGCAAGTAATGACTATCTCTGTTGGATGCGCTGAAGTCTGCATGGTAAGAAAGCTTGCCGCAGCTCCGCTCGGGGACCTCATTCCTCTGATTTCTAAATATAAAAAAAGGAAGACAATGTAGAGGTTCTTGGAGCAATTGAATTGTTTGTGGGGTTGCTTCAGGTCTGTGGCTATTGCAAATGCTCTGCCATATTATTGGCACAGAACCAGTATCTCCCAATTCTGCAGAAAGACCTGGATTCTTAGCATCGATCATACCTGCTCAGTCTCTTGGGAGGCACAAAAAGGACTTTCAAAACTCACTGGTTTTGAATAAGTGCCAATTTCTGGCCTTCCTTTATGAGGCCGCTCCAGCACCAGAGTGGGAGGAATGCAGCTGTGGCTGCCTGGTGTTTTGACAGATCATTGTGGCACTTGTGGCCTAGAAGGGTCCTTCTCTGCAGGACTCAAACTCACCTGTCCTCCAATGTCACGACTTTTTGCTCGCAACTTGTTAACCTGGCATTCAGCAATATCAGCTCGTTCTTCAGCCTCTTCCAGCTCATGCTGGGTCTTGCGGCATCTCGAGAGATTAGTGTTTGCCTGTTCTTCCTGGAAGTCATGCAGTGCCGTCAGTGACACGGGCACGAACTGACATTGCTCCTTTACCACTAACCGAACACCCTGTGGTCACAGTAACATCCTACAGCTCACAGCCACATCCCTGCACCACCGGCACTCCAAGCACTTCTATCAGCACTGTCACAACGTGAGCCCTCTGCTGGGGACAGAGCAATTAGTCTTGCTCAGTTCCAGCTGGCGGAATTGGCTGGTGCGGCTCCAAAAGTGCGATGGCTCCATGATAATTACAGCTGTGCCTGCTCTGTTGTGAGCCGTAAGTCCTTACGAGGTAAGGAATACTTAAAGCCAGTGGCCACGGCTGCTCTGTCAAACTGGGTGTTCAATTATTTTAATGAACTTGGGAGCCCAGGCCTTTTGGAAATCACCACAGGCCCACAAAGACTTAAAAAGAGTTCTGCACTCACAGCTTCCTCAGCCTGTTTCTTGTATGCTTTCACTTTTAACTGCAGCTTGTCCACCAGATCCTGGAGCCGGAGAATATTTTTTTTATCCTCTTCAGACTGCGGGAAGTGAAAATCAAGTCAGCCTCGGGGGATGGACCGACGTGCTGCACGTAAGAGGGCAGAGGATGTGAAATACCTGGTAAGTGAGCTCCTTCAGCCTTCGCTCATACTTGCGAGCACCTTTCAGTGACTCTATTCCCCGTTTCTGCTCGGCATCGAGCTCATTTTCTAGCTCATTTATCTGAAACACAGCATCATTGTGAAGACAGCAAACTGCCGAGAAAGGCTGCAGGGTCCTGGGAAATGAGGTTCTGCGAACTATGGCCGCAGAGACAGTGCAGCCTCCTGCAGCTGCTTCTTGGGGCCAGACTGGTTAAAAGCTGCTCACTGTGCTGTATTAGTGACATATTGTGTGAATCCAGATTTATAGAAGGAACTTAGCTGTGCATACCTGGGGCATTTATATCTAAAATTAGGTTTAAATCTGTCGGAGAAGAGGAAATTGAAACAGGGAGGGGAGAGTTCTGTCAATGTTCACCAGGTAAATAAGGGAAATGTATTTAATTTGTAATTTTTGAGTCTAGCTCACCCACAGGAATAGTCCCTAACAAACTCCCACACCTCCCTGCCTCTTCTGCAGTGTATATAAGTCAAACCTGGACTTGAGTGTTTTTGTTTCTGTGTGGATTTTTTCTTTCAAGAGCACCAAACCCTGAGTCAGTTGTGCTGTATTTTGCAACAGGTGAAGAGCACAATAACTGGTCAGGCAAAGAGTCCATCCAGCTGAGCGCTCTGGCCCTGGGAGTGGCAGCAGCATATACTACATAGGGATAGGAGGTGATATATCTGTGCCTTTAGTTCGTCTATAAACCTGCTGATTTCTGATCCCTTTTGCAACCTTGTACCAGCTGCCTCTGCAGCCTCCCATGGCAGCAGGTTCCAGAATTTCACTGCCCGCTCTGTAAAGTACTTCCTTTTGTTTCTTTTAAACCAACCTCCAGAGGAAGATGTTCTGATCTGAAGCGTTTCTCCTTCTCATATTGTGCATTTTGATGAATAACCATTCAGAATACATCTTGGTCACTGCTGTCATGATTCTGTAAACGCTGATCACCTCCCCCTGAGCTATCTCCTCTCCAAATAATAGTCCAAGTCTTTTTTGTCTCTCCTCATAAGGCTCCACCCTGGATACCATTCCCTGGATGCTTCTCTAACTGTCAGGTCCTTCTTGAGTTGCAGAGACCAGAATTTCCATGTGGCAAGTTATGCTTTCTGTCTTGTTCTCAGTGCCCTTCCTCATAAAGCCCGAATTTTTTTCTCTTTTAGGTTTTTGCTTCTGCATGTAGGACAAACAGCTTCTGAGGCATGTCATGGATGAGACAGATTAACTGTCTGAGCTGTCATTACCAATTCCAAGTTCATCCCCAAGTAAGTATATCTTAAACTATTTTTCCCATGATAAGTTACTGTATATGTCTACCCTGATGTTCACCTCCCACCGTTTTTGCCCACTTATTTTGTATGAGGTCATTCCTAAATTCCCCACCCACAATGCAATGTACAACTACTCAGTGTAACTCATCAAACCTGCTGGAGATACCTGGGGTTGTCCCCTTCCAAGGAGGTTCCAACAACCAAGAGCCCACTCAGGAACTTAACCTTAGCCTACCCTCATCTTCACCATACCCTTGCCTCTAGTTTCTGGAGTTGCTTCTTTCCACCCTTCAGAGCCAGCTGCTCAGCTTCATCCAGACGGAGCTGCAGGTCCTTCACTGTCTGTTCCAGATTCCTTTTCATCCTCTCCAGGTGGGCGCTGGTGTCCTGCTCCTTCTTCAGTTCTTCTGCCATCATGGCTGCCTGGTAGTAGTGCACAATTATGTTACAAATAGGCCTCCCTGTCCCTGGCCGTTCTGCGCTCTCCCCAGGAGCAATGCCCAGCTCCACATTAGTGTGTGGCTCTCCACATTCTCAGTAAGTGCCTGTGGCTGTGCTAAGGGTCTGTCAGATAAAGAGGATTACCGTTTCTCGGTATGTGTATTTCTAAAACTACTCTGCCTTGGACAACAGGCAGAGTTGATGACAAGAAAAAATAATTAGGGCATGCAAATGACTCAGTACCAAAATTTAATTTCTTGGGAGTCAGTGGAAATTAGAGGCATCTTGAAGTACCATCAGCTAGCACTCTGCATCTCTGGGCTTCCAAATGATTTTGAATATTTGGCCATTTGGTGCCTGAATTTGCTAGAGTCAGACTCCTAAGCAGTTTTTGCCAATGAAATGACTCCCAAGTCATCCCGAGTGCCAATGAAATGACTACAATGAAAATCTTGTGCCTGCTGAGATCTTCAGAACCCTGGATGGATAGCTGTCACCACTGTGACAGAGTAGAGGGGAACCCACAGCACTGCTGGTGGTGGACAACCAGAACCAGACACAGCTTCTCAGGCCCAGGTGCACCATGAAGTCATGGTGGGACTGTTAGTCAGTAGTGTGACCATTTTCTGTTCCATTTTCATATACTTTTCCTAGATAGTCCCAAGATTTGTTTCTTCTGATGCTGTGGAACTGTAGCCTTGTTTAAGTAAAACATTCCTATTCTCTTTACTTCTTACATGTCTAGCATTTGTATAGAAGCATGTATGACTTTAGTCTTAATTTCTGCTTTTCTGTGGTGTATCTAAACAGGACTTGGTTAGACCACCCTTTTCCTATTACAGTTTTTCCTGTTACATCTGTTCTATCCTGGCTGTTACATTTATCCTGGAAGCAAAAGTGAATGGGGGTATGGGAAAGGGGAGGCAGGATGCCTCTTCAACACAGACTGCCAGAACGTGAGTAGAGGACCTCGACTGAAGCAATCTTCCATGGCAAGCAGAAAGGCAGAGGCTGTGTGAGGCCCATGTGGGAGGGATTGTGTGTCACCAATATCTTCTGTCCCTAAGTTGAAGAATTGATTCTTCTCAACCCAATTGCTCCTTTCTAAAGTATAAAAGTGACTGTGGTAGTCTAAAGTGGAAGAGAGGCAAGCAAGAGAACTTACATCTGTGATCGCTTTCTTGGCTTTCTCCTCTGCATTTCTGGCTTCCTGAACACTGTCTTCAACTTCATTCTGTAGATGAGTAATATCCACTTCCAGTCTCTTCTTGGTGTTGAGGAGACTTGTGTTCTGTTGGGACAGCCGGAAGACAAGTCATTCCCACCCTGTTTCACACCACTCCCACATGCCTGTTGTAAAGGAGATACCAAATACCTGTGAGTGGAGAAGCTGCACTCGCTCACTGGCATCTGTCAGCTCCTGCTCGGAAACTTTCCGAGCTCGCTCTGTCTGCTCCATAGCAGCTCGCATCTCCTCCATTTCTGTTGTCATCAGATTGTTCCTACGCTCTACCATAGCAAGCTGCTCCTTCAGGTCATCATTCTCTCTCAAGGCATCATCCAAATGGAGCTGGGAATCCTTTGAAGGTGGAAGCACAAGGAGATTCAGAGGCAAGCAGAATGAGTGGCAAAGACCTGTAGGACAGTAGCCCTCATGGTCCCTACCTTGAGTTGCCCTTGCACAGCTTTGAGGTGCTTCTGTGTCTCTGCTATCTGACAGTTAGCATGGCTCAGCTGTATTTCCATGTCATTCAGATCTCCCTCCATCTTCTTTTTCAGCCTCAAAGCATCATTTCGGCTTCTTATCTCAGCATCCAGTGTAGTCTGCAGAGACTCTAATACCCTCTGGTGATTCCTCTTCAGCTGTTGAATTTCCTCTTCTTTCTCTGCACTCCTTCTGTCAACATCTGACTTCACCTGGTTCAGCTCCAGCTGAACACGTAAGATTTTTCCCTCTTCATGTTCTAAAGAGCCCTGGCAAGATTGAAATAATATAATTTGTCTCTGTAGTGTTCATTATTGGGAAATGCCCATGCAGAATTTTGAGACTTTGCAGTCATTAATGCAGGTATATTTGCTTTACTGTAGACCGTTAGAAAAGGCCTAGCTCTGAAAAAAATGACTGCTGTTCCCATACACAGGAGTCATTATACCCTAGCTGGGTATTAATCACTAATTTAGGAATGAGACTCCTTAGGAAAATGTCTCCTATATAACAAGGTCTGGGCACTGAGGGCTACGTTGACACTGCGGAGAAAACAAACATGAATATGTAAAATAGGACAGACAAGCCTCCTGCTCAGAAGAAGCTTGCCTTCTCTTGCATCTTGTGCTGAATTCTGCTTAGGGGCTCTACACTTGGTCCCACCCCAGTGACTGCGTGGGCATCTTCCCCTTCCATACAGCCTTTTCCCTCTGATACTCATACCGTCTATCTTCAGATGTTAGAAGCCTGAAGCTGTGTCTTTACAACCAGTGGACATAAATAAGAGCATCCACAGAATAAAATGGTTGACGTAGCCTTGGCATCTCTTTTAAGAACAGACCCTCCAGAGATGCCTTTTTGATTCTAGAATGAGTCTATGGTGACTAATCCAGGATTAGACTGGTGACATTTAGATGCATGAATTAGAGCAGAAGTATTTGTATGGCCACTATAACTCTTGCTTCTACTGCCCATCCATCTAGTGAGATCTAAAGATTAGAGATGTGTCAGATGGTTTTTACTTCTTTTTCTACCTAAAGGGAGTTAGAGAGAAAATAAGGCGAGGCTCTTCTTGGTAGTAGACAGCAAAAAGACAAAAGGCAAGGTTCAAAAGTTGATACAGGGGAAATCCTAACTGCATATAAGGGTAAAAACATTTTTCCATGAGAATGATGCTTCACTGGAAAAGGTTGTCCAGCAATACTATGAAATCTTCATCCTTGGAAATTATAAAGAAGAATTAGTCAAAGCTTCGAGCAACCTATGTAACTTTGAAGTCAGCCCTGCTTTGAGCAGGTGGTTGTACTAAAGACGTTCCAAACATCCTTTCCACCCTAAGTAAATTCTGTGTCTCTGTGTTTGAGCTATGTCCTAGATATACCATGGGCAGCTCTCAAAGGCATTTTGTGGAGACTTGGATATGGTCATATAGAAGTACCAAAAGCTTTCCAAAAGACAGTCAGGGCAGATAGGGAAGAGAAGGCAGAACCCAGACAAGAGAGAACTGAAAGAGCTGCAATTTGGCATGGACTGGAAAAAAAGTAAGATTTAAAGTCATAAAGAGCTGAGGGATAGCTCAAGACAGTAAAGAGGATGGAGGAACCATGGAATTATGGGACCTGGTATGCAGCGTGTGTCAGCAAAGCACGTCAGTGTACCAGTACCATCTCCAAGATTCAGCTGATCCCCAGCAACCTCTCCATGTTCATTAGAACCCATGTCCTATGAACTGACTCCTTCAATGTATTACTTACTCCAGTTCATTGAAAGTGGAGGAACTGAAGAAATATAATCTTAATTTTTTTCAACATTCATTTTTCTTTGAACAGGAGATGATATCAAGAAAATTTTAAAATATGGATTAGATATGCTATGAAAACATCCTGATTAATTTGACTAGAAAGCAAAAATTGTCAGAGTTTTGAAATACAAATGACCTTTCTTTAGCCTTTCAGAGGAGCAAATTCAAACAGGTGGTGCAAAAAGAGCTTGATTTTAGTCTGTGACTGAGTGTTTTTGTGCATGATAGCACAGCAAGGACTGCCACATTGGTATGGGATAGGAGCCGTCCCTGTACTATTTGGTCTGCTTGTGCTCTCCTACTGCACCTTTGTGACAGTATCATGACAAACAGGAATGTGTAATCTCCAAATTTTCTCCATTCATGATCTCTCTAAAAGCAAACCTCCTTATTGAGGACACTTGCCTCTGCTTCTTCTAATGCTGCTTGAAGGTCACACTTTTCTTGCTCAATTTGCTTTTTTGCTTTCTCCAGTCCATGATTAGCTTTTCCACATTCAGCAATCTGTTCAGTCAGATCAGAAATTTCCTCTGCAACATAGAAAACACAGATTCAACTTGTCTCAGGTAATATTGTCAATGGACCTTAAATTGCTGTTTGGCAATGGGAGTGATGGAAGAGATAATAATGTATTGCGATGCAGCAGTGAGGAGAAATAATAGGTCTTGTCTTCTGTGCAATCTTTATTTCTGATTACCTGCTATTTCCAGTTCAGTGTGCAATTCAAAAATGAGAGGGACCAACTGTATTGAGCTCAGAGAATAATGTCAACTTCCTCTGGATAATGAAATTAGATCTCCAGAGATGGTCCTGTTTGATTGCTCTTTTTATCCTCAGATACTCCCCAGGGATCATTCAGCTAACAAAAAGGGAACTGAGTTGTGTTGCCTTTATATAGTTTTTTTGCTTATTAAGTGCCAATCTGTTGTGCCACAGCTGCATGGCCCTCCAATAATCAGGAGATAGATAACAGCCCTCCAGATTGTTTTCTAATGGCAGTGACTGAAATAATCTGAAAAAAAAAAAAAGTATCTGGTTTCATCATAATTTCTGTCCCCAATTTGGTCCCTAGCCATGAATGGAATTATGATGGTGGGAATGGAGGAGGAATACCATCAGGACATCAGATGCTGTAGGTCTGTGACTGTGATCAGCTGAACAGGAAAGAAAGTTGCCTAACCTGAACTTTGTGGGAAAACCATAAGGAACAAAACCCTGGGAAGAGGCAGAGCTCCGGTAGCCCAGAAACATAGAAGCATCTTAGGACTCATAGTGGATTCTAATAGAGCTGATGGTGGATCATGGTGGAGCTGCTAGAAATCTGAACTTACGCTGGAGGTTCTTATTTTCCCGTCTGACAGTCTCAGCCTGGTCAAGCATTTCTTCATAGGCATTCTTCATCCGGAAGATCTCAGTGCTAAGAGAGCGAGACTCCTTCTGGGCAGCTTCCAGGTCAGCCTGACTCTCCTGGTACTTCTGCTTCCATTCAGCAAGGACCTGGAGTGACAAGAGCTATCAGAGCATAAGACTGACCCATTCTGCAACACTCCTGTCTCTGTACCTTTACAGGACAAGAACCCAAGAGGCATGGCCTGCCTTACAGTCTTTTGTTTTAGACTGTTCTCTCCCTGTGAAAATCAATTCACTCCGATACATACTCCGGCTGTTTTGGTGGAACCTACTTAAATTATCCTCTTCAGCCAGCACTAGTGCATACCCCAAGTTCGCAGGCATAAATTTGGTTTGACAGCACTGGACACAATGTGGTTAGTCTGATGAAGCTGTGAACCTTTTTATTATTGCAGGAACCAGTGGTCTTGCACTCAGCCCACCAAGAAAGATCACGTTACTGATTGTCTCCTGAGTTTGGTACCACAGTCCTGCAGGGCATCTTTTTTAGCACGTTCACCCAATTCAGAAGGCTGGGCCAAGGCACAGGGCTGTGCAACATCACTTGGGCAAAGAGTGATGATTCTGTTAAATGTTATTAAAGGCAGTAAAGGCTGTAACTGTGAAAAGGAGTCTGAGGTTCTGCCTAACCCAAATACAAGGCTGGCAGACTTAGTGCCAAGCAAAACTCAGGGCTTGTTATCTTGCTTGCACATAGTTGCTCAGTCTGCTTGATCAAAGACTAGAGATGGATCCTCCCAGTCTATCTCCCTTGCGAAAACATTCTTTTTAAAGCTATCAGAAAGCTACTTTATTGTTTGCTGTGGTCATCTGGAGTTACTCATGCTGTGACATTATCATTATCACATGTCACATTATGTGCTCCCTACCATAGCTTTGCTTTGGATAAAATGTAATTTATTCTACTGTGAGTGCAGAACTTCCATAATTTAAGAACTTGGCCTGGTCTATCAAATGTATAACAACATTAACAACATTCAGATCTGGCAGGGTCTTTGAATGAACCTTGTCAAAATTCTTCTGCTTCTTATCAAATGCTGCACAGGCTGCATTTGACCTCTCCACATCAATCATGAGGTCATCCACTTCCCCCTGCAACCTCTGCTTTGTCTTCTCCAGTGAAGCACACTTTGAGTTGACAGCCTCAATCTGCTCCTCTGACTCCTGGAGGCGCTGAGCAAGCTTCTTTCTGCGGGATGAGACAATCAGAGCTGAGAGAAGGAAAATTCTGGCATTTTCGGAAAATGGGCAGGAAGAGAGTTTGGCATGGGGGAGATGGGCAGAGAGAGCAACATAAAAAGCTGTGATGTGAACAACAAGCATCAGTAGGAGCCTGGGACGATACAGCACGCTTAAGTGGTGCATAGGCTGGGAGATTACTTACCCAAAGGGTAAATCTTCCAGGGGTAAGTTTCCAATGTGGAGAGGAACCAGAAACACACTTTAAATATTGGCAAAGAATGTGATTTCTCAGCTACTATGATTAACTGCATAGTTCATGCACTGGAATTCTCCTTTCTGGAGACACTCCCAAGCCTCTACTCCTTCTCCTCCTTTAAACCGTTACTCGCTTCCCTTTTCACTCCTAACACATTATAAAGGACACTGCTCTGCATATTCTCCCTACAAGCATATTCTGGTTTCCTTCACTTCCTTCTCACATTTACACTTAAATGTCCTTCTACTTGCTCCAGACCACCCCTACACATACTTGGCCTCCTCCAGCTCCTCTGTGCGCTGAATAGCGTCCGTTTCGTATTTGGTTCTCCACTGGGCCACTTCGCTGTTGGCCTTGGACAGGGCACGCTGCAGCTCCCCCTTGGCCTCCTGCTCCTCCTCATA
>JAOXJK010000003.1:24459776-24470181 GCA_025774025.1 Xenus cinereus
CATAACGCTCTTTGAGGTTGTACAGCACAGCGGGTTCGTGGAGGTGGGTCATCATGGCCATGTCCTCGATTTTATCAAATTTGGGAGGGTTCATGGGAAAGACCTCATCATCCTTTACAGTTACAGTCTGACAAAACCAGAAGGGAACAGGAGAAGGAATCTAAGCCAAGGAACTGCCTGAACTGGGTGATCATTTATGAGTAATATTTGGTATCACTTACTGTATCATCATGTGTTTTAACTGTGACTTTGCCACCTTCTCTACTCTGTATGCTACCTTTCACATACATTTGCTTTTCATCCACTACAAAGCAGGCTGCCTTTGCATCAAATGGGCGATTCTGGGCTTCAATTCTCTCCTTCTCAGACTTCCGTAAATAGGGAGCAGCTTCTCCAAAGATTGCCATCTCTGCATCTGAACTCATGGCTGGAGTTGCTCTGAAGAATTCAGAAAAGTTTCAGAAAGCCTGTGCATTTGTAAGTTATATTTATACAGACAACAGTCACGCTCAATGACGAAAAGGAAAAAGAGAACTAATCAACATCAGGCACTTAACTTCTGCCTCAATTTTAAGTATCCACTGAAGAAGTCCTAATAATGAAAGTTCGTCTTCTACGCAGAGAGGTATTGTCTTTGAAGACATCCCCCTTAAACGGGATGTCTGTGTGCCCAAGTGAGGGCAGAGAGAATATCAAGCTAGAAGTCTTCACAAGTCTCTCCTGCTGTTTCTTCACCTGCTATTCACACAGCTGCACAGCCACATACTTCTCAAAGCCACACACACCTAGCCACTTAGATATATTGTGCCATTAGACATCTAAAAATTTAGACACAAGTAAGATCCATAAATTGAGCAGGCTGGCTTGCACTCATAATTTCTGATTGGAATTATTCTTGGCACACTTCTATTTTCGATGTTTTAGTATCAATCAGGGAAAGTTCAACTAGTTTCTGTCTGTACCAAGCACTGGAACAAATAGGGTCAATCATCATATATCTAAAGGCAAACCTGTTTATCATATGAACCAAATATAAACCACCTTTTTAGATCTGTGGTAAAATTTGCTAATAAAGGAATATATTGTATAGTGAAGGTAATAATTAATAGCATAGTATTATCTAGGTAAATGAGTATTTGATATAACATTTCAAAGAATTTCAATTACAAAGGACCTTTTAGCTTTAATGTATTATATAGATAAAAGGTGGTTATGAATCATTAGAAGACAATTAATGTGTACTGATATGTACTGTTCATTCAGTAAGGGATTTGTCTAGTAGAAATATTTCAGAAAACTGGTTTATGCTCAGTTTTATTTTACATTTTTAGCAATACCTAGTAAAAATTCTTCAATACAAATAGATGCTATTGGTTGCTATAGTCGGAAGGACTGATGTGAATAATTCAAGAGCATCTGGAAATAATAGAGGCAGAAATAATGTAGGCAAGAACTAGCATAAACAGAATATTGTTCCCCAGGGAAGCTAATATACAGGCTATCCAAAAAAACCCCACCATTCTAAATTCCTGGTACTTAACGGGCTATCTGATGCACTGTGGTACTAAAAAAGATAAGGGACAGAATTGAGCAACTCAGATGTATGCTTTCAAGGCATCACAATACTGAAACAGTCAACATGGAGTAATTTTATGTGCAAGAAAATGATGAAAGGAGTCTGAAGGCATTTTTAATGCTGCTTTTGAGCACATTGCTGTGGAAGTGCTGAGCTCTCTCAGCAAAACCTTTCTGCTATGAGATATGTACCTTGCAGGACTTTGAGGTACTGCATCTCTCAAGAGCCTTTAATACCCAGGAATTTCAAAGCACACAATCCAGAACCTTTAACTTACTTTGAAAGT
This sequence comes from Xenus cinereus, assembly GCA_025774025.1. Taxonomy (NCBI): domain Eukaryota; kingdom Metazoa; phylum Chordata; class Aves; order Charadriiformes; family Scolopacidae; genus Xenus; species Xenus cinereus. The sequence continues at coordinate 24,461,639 of JAOXJK010000003.1, forward strand.
ACTGTTCCATCTATATAGAGCCCAGCATTTTTGCCTATGTAATCCTGCCTCTGAGCAGCTCAAGGGAAGCATCATGAAAGAGAGAAATTATTTCACAGTGTCCATTAAGCAGATTAAGCAGAGCATCAGAAAATGCCAATAAGTTATTAGAAAATTTCTCAAGAGGCAGAGTCTGTTAAACTACTGAATGTAAAATTTAGATCTTTGTGCATTCATGAGCAGAGAAGGCAACATTCTCTGGGGGAATAACCTATACTTCCATCTTTTTAATCTCCAATTTCAGTGAGCATTTTTTGGTATTAGGATGGAAGGCACATGTGTGGAGGGTTCCTTCCATTGCTCTGGTGAACTCAATCACTAACCTTCCCCAGAAAGCCTACAAGGGAATGGTGCATATTAAGTCCTGTGTGAAGGTGATTCTTTGAACATAAACAGATCTGTCTATCAGACAGGAGACAAGATCACCCTGAACTTTGTTCTGATTTCAGGACCTGTGTGATAAGCCAAAGTCAGCATATAATGTTCTGGACTTTACTCCAAAGGAAACAAACTTAAGGCAGGATAAGCTTAAACCCTTCTTGAATTGTACTTTGAGCCTCCTCTCTGAACACAACCTCTGTTTCAGGCTTCCAGAAGTTGTGCAGATGGCAGGGGGTGAATTTTAAACATCTATAAAACCCAGAATCCCAGGTTATAGCACTAAAAAACATTACCATCATTGTCTCTCATGTCCTCTTGCCTAAGCTTGAGTATCTGCTGATTTTCTTCCCCAATAAATGGAGCATTTCCTACCAAGAACTGTCAATATGCTCAAATTGATTAAAATAGCATATATCCTTTTCAGTGAACCTGATTCTACAACATGGTCTTTTGCCACTTGGCCTTGCCATTGTCTGGGTGAACTTCACATTGCTCAGGATCAATTAGCAAAACCACATGTTATTTGTTAAACCCTTACCTTCAGAGAGTCCAGGAGGAAATCTGCTTTCAGTATCTGTGTGGAATGGTTAAAGAAAAGACAGAGTTAAATCAGAACCAGTCCTTTAACTTGAGCATATGCTCTCCCAAACATTTATACACCTTGTGTAGTCTCTTCAACAACTGAACTGTACGCAGAGCCTTACAACTCTTGAGCTAGAGCCAAACCCACAGAAAATCTTGTGTTCCTCTCACTTTGTCATGATCTGCAGAAAATAATGTCTAGGAAAAGGTCAGCTACATTCCATATATTTTTCCAGTCAGTTTCAACTGCCTTCACAGTCAGTTTTCCTGTGTCTTTCACAGGGCACGAAGGTAGCAAAGTCTGTAGAAGAACCCTCCAAGGAGGGGCACGAAATGGCTCTTCTGCTTTTGCTTGTGCCACAACACTGCTATGGTTTGGGTTGTTTAAACTTGACATTGCATGTAAGGCATGACCTGGAATGTTAATAAGTGAGGAAAGAGAGGAAAATGCCCATATGTATTTCACCTTTTTGCAGAGCTGTGGAGATGCCATGGTCAGAGTTTGAAGGAAGCAGATGGGACTTACCGTGAGATGCTGAGGTAACAAAGAATAAGGTTGCCTTCAGCTGTGGCTCTTTATATGTAATCTCCTGCCCACACAGCATTCAAGCGCTCTATTTTTGGTCAATAATAATTTACTCTTTAGTTGTAAACGTGTTGAAGCTCTGATCTCTTTGCTAATTACTCAGAGACAGGATTGGTTTAAGGTTGTATGGAGTCAGCTGCACTGACCTCTTCTTTTCACATTGCTCTGTGCCAGGATGGAGGATGGAGGAACCCAAAGACAGCTCTGATAATGCCAAATAAGGCAACACTTGGATCCTGGCTTTAACCAACAGGATGCGGTTTTTCTTTCTAACTGTGCACAATTATTTCTTTACTGGCTATGATTTTAATGGATCCCATCCTATCCTCTCTATCGACACATGCTGATAGAGAAGGAAGAAGACTTAGTGAGGAAGATTTTTTCTCTCATTAAATTTCTCTATACCACTTTATGGAGTGCTGGCAAGTCTGAAGCACAGAGTAAGACAACTGCCAGTTGGACCACAAGGCAGATTTGCAGTCTTGGCCTGTAGGTTTGCAATACCTGAGACCTGCAGGCATCTTCAAGGTCTCAGCCTGCAGCAAGGAGCCTGGCTTCTGTGCCACTCCATTATCCTGCAGAGGAGTTTATGGAGCAGGCTGATGGTCAAAACAGAATAACTTTGACTTGTTCTATAAGGATATGTGGAAGGAGAGTGTCTGCTCATTTAAGAGGATCTGGTTAAGAACCGTTTTTTACACCACAAAAGACAGTAAGAAAGGGAGGAAGCCATAAACAAGAACATACCAGGACACAAATCTGACTGATAAATGTTAAGGGAGGAGGTGATGGGAACCAAACCCAGTCAGTCAGGTCTGTCACACTGCTTGATGAAGGCATGTGAGAGTGTGAAAATGTGTATTCCAGCAAGGTTTCCGGTTAGGGGAACCTTATCAGTTGGGAAACTAAAGTAAAAGGGGGAACCAGAAACAATACATACAGAGACATAGACCTGGCTAAACAAACATAGAGACAATGAGAAGAAACAAACCTATCGAGTCACACTAATTGATGGGCTATCAAGAAAATACGAGCCACTTCCAGGAAGATCAACCTGGACTTCAGGACTGATAAGATTGTGAGCCAGGGGAGGTCCCAGGCAGGGTTGGGGTGGGTGCAGGAATTGACAGAGCTGTACAGACACATGAGGGGAGATGCAGGGGAAGGGGGAGCAGGGAGGAACATAGCGGCGTAAACAGAAAAGGGTATAAGGGGCTGGTCATGTGTAAAACAGGGCCAGTCAATGTGCTTGTCTGGCTAAGCCCTGCATCTAAACAACTGAGTGTCTCCTCTCTTCTTACATCTTATTAAATCTTTTCTTGACTAGCTCTTCATGTAATCTCACTCTCTGTCCTGTGTATGTGTGTGCATGGGTGGACTAAGTGCCAGCTACTGGTGAAGCCTCTGTGTATGTGTGAGTAAAAATTGATGCTGGCTACTGGAGTCAAGCTGGAGGCACCCCCAGCCCTCTGGTGTCAGCTGCTGGAACCAGTTGGGTGTCAGCATCAGCTACTGGAGTGAATGGCTTCCATCCACTTGGGTGGGAATGGTGAATATTCCCCAAACCAACTACTAGGGGACACCAGGGTAAGTGAGGTGAGCAAGTGGCTCAGTGTCAGCCGCTGGAATGAGACCAGAATTAACAACCTGTGTGCCTGGTGCCAGCTGCTGGGGGGAGCTGAGCACCTGTGTCTCCACCAGTCCCAGTGTGCATGGTGTGCGCATTCACCAGCAAACTTGAAGTTGGACTGGCTGGTCAGTAAGGGGGCTTCAGGTCCAGGCTGGGGTATCGGGTAGGCAGGGCGTCTGTGCTGGTAAGTCCATGGGGACTTGTCAATGTGGGTTGCCCGTGGGATATGTGTGAGTGCTGCAGGTTTGTGAGCATGAAGCTCACCAGCTGGAAAATAGGTAACTGTGGGGTAGGTCAGAGGACTGGGGTCCAAGCAGGGGAGGCATATGGGCTGTGCTGGACTCAAGGGAGCTGCAAATGTGTATGTGCTTGTGAAGCTGATGAGTGTGTGTGTGCCTGTACTAGTGACCTTCTGTGCCAGAGGAGGAGGGAACGTGTCTATCTGTGCTTGTGTAATGTAGGTCCTGTTGATGGCACCCTATGTTGGTGCTGTTGATGGCAGCACCTTGGCTGTGGCAGTCTCTGTGTCCACCTGTGTCAGTATCCTCTGTGTCTGTGTGTGTGTCTCTGGGACGTGTGCTCAACTTTGCTATTGGTTGAACCCACAAACAGGAAAGCTACAGCTTTGTCCCTCTGGGCAGAGACCCCAGGTCCCTGGGCACCAGGCTGGACTCCAGTGGCCAGGCAGGATTACTGGGGTGGAGTGGCTGGAGGAGGTGGCCATGCATTCTAACAGAACTTAACATGCTCCATGACAGAAGTGCAATAGTTTTGCAGGTGTGGAAGTTTTTCACAATCACTTACTGGAGACCTGCTGGATACCAGCTCTTTGCGTTAGGAGTGTGCAGGTGGAGACCTAATTCACAAAAAAGCTCTAGTTGGATGTGGTGACAGCTTTTGAGTTAAGGATGTGCTGCCTGCCATGTCATGAGTGCAGAGGAGGAAATTCCACTCTCAAGAATGGAGGAATGTCCCCAAATAAGCACTGTGTGCCCCTCAGAGGTGCTTGTCCACAAATGACAATGTCACTGCTGGGGGAACTTCCCACTTGACCACCTGTACCAGTAAGGTACCATCAGTTGGAGGTCACCATCATCCTTCCAATGCATCCTTGACCTCTTGAACCACTATAACTGTTTTTCACACAGTGTTACCACCACTGCCATCTCACTCATTGAGGATGTCTCACTAAGGTAGAAGGCTGTGTGAATGCTTGGTTTTATGTGTTGTCCCTGACGATTGGTTCCTATATTGAATAAAAGCCCTGTTTCATCTTTTGCACAGACTACCTATCTGTATCACATCTTCCAAAGCCAGTCCACCATTGAACTCCCTGTTTGATGGCAGTCATTAATAAGCCATGTGGTAAACAAGTGGTTACCAGTGTGATGGCAGCAGAGCCAACTCATATTTAAGGTAAATGGTGACACTGTGTACTATGAACTGAGGCTGTCACAGATGCAGAGGTATTACATGTCAGTAGCTGATCATAAATGCAACACTGATTTGTTTGAAGAAACTGTGTGGGGATAGAACATTATGGTAGAATGTTGTTCTTCTCCATGCCTCTTTTCATACTCTCTAGTCATGGATGTGCACTTCTCCAATCATGTTGGGATTTTGCCACACGTAACTATCTCCAGCCTCAGTCCTAGTTCCCATCTCTCCCCATGTTCACCTGCAGTCCTTTCATGCTCCCTCATCCAAGTCTGTCCCTAACTGTCTTTGGGTCCTTGACCCTAACCTATTTCTAATCCAAACTATCCATGTCTATGAGCTGCCCCGATGTCCCTCAGGGTCTTAGTGCTGGGCACTATGTAATTTCCATTCTGGAGTCCCTAATAAATCTAGTCTATTTATTGCCGTAGATTAGCCTAGGAATCAGTCATAAAGTTTGCTTGCTTTTTATCTCCTATTCTGTCCATTTAAACTATCAATTCCAGAGTCTGTGCACACTTGCCATCTGTGCAACAGCCTAATCACTCTGTCAAGATCTCTTGCTGGAGGTGCTCATTGGACTCATCTTTAACCTGGCAGGACTGGCGATGGTGGTAGTTACTGAATATTAGTTATGAAGGTAGTGGTGAGTGGAAGTGTAGATGCCCAAGTGGTGATATGTTGGGCACATAAATGTTGATACATGGAGATAAAGACCAGCCTTTTCTAAGAGCTTTGACTGGGGGATGGGATGTAGTTCAGAGTAATTGATGTCAAATAGACAGCTGTCTAAAATCTTTGTCAGTTGGCTACTTTTAGTCACATGAGTTGTATCCCATATTTCTGTTCACTATTCCTTTGTCACAGTGTATGAGCTATTAATCAGAGAAAGCACAAAATTGCTTTTGAAACCTAAGTATGTGGGACTGACAACTCCTAAAATTAGCTGCTTTCTTCCGCTCACCTTCCTCTCCTCAGTGAGAGACCTAGATATAACTCCTTCCTCTGCCATGGGCCACTTCAATCCTTTAGACAAAAACAAAAGAACGGATGTATTTCATCCCTCAAACCCATTTTTCTGATCCCATCCATGGCCAAGACAAATATACAGGAAAGAATATAAGAACAGAGTACACATTTAGTGCTGCTTACCCAACGTGCTCTTCCAGCCTGCAAAAGCTAGTGGTTCAAGGAATCCCCAATCCTGATGCTATGCCTTTAGATTAAGTAGTTCTTAATGGAATTCTTCTGTGAAACTATTCAGTCATTTTTGTACTCCTGTAAAAATTTAGCATTTACAACATTCTGTGTCAGTAGGTTAATTACATGTATGAAGAGCAATCACTTCTATTTGTTGTGAGCCATCTGTCTGAGAAAATAATTGGTGTCATCTACAGTGAAACATTATTTCCTGTCTACTTTTTCCATCCATGCTTTTATACTCAACAGTTCCTAATTCAGAAGTGATCACATTGTTTTGTTCACTCTTGTTGTCCTTCCCTAAGCCTGCCCCAGTTCATTCATTTCATTTTGGGGTACCTGTATCTAGAACTGCTTGCAGTATTCAAGCTGTGACTACATCATATATTTATACACTCATGTAATAGTTTCTCTTTGTGCTCCGTTCCTTTCCTAATAATGTAAAACAGTTGGTTTCCCTTTTTGAACCATTACCAAACATAGAAGCTAATGTTTTCAGAGGAATAGCTATTGTATCTGTGTGATGTCTTCTAAGTAATGTTCTTAGAACCCATTTCTGCGTGTAAAAATGTTCCACATTTCTCATGGGCACCATTTCACATTTATTATTAATTTAGTATGCAACTTTACCACTCAGTTACAATATAGTTACAATGAAGGAAGGAATAAAACTCGCCATCCTTCCTCTTGAAGTTGCTCTGATATGAAGAAAAAACTCAAAGTGTTCTGAGTTAGAACAAATACGAGAGCCAGCGATAACCACATCTCTGTACGATCACCAGCAAGGAGGTGTCTATTTATGCTACTGAATCAGTGTTTGCTTGTTATAAAATATACCGAGGTCTTTGAATAAGGTTTAGCATGTAGACCGAAACAGATGGATTTCCTAACTAGTAAGTTAGGAAGTCATCTGTGCTTTTCTGTCCATGTCCCAAGCACTCTTGCAGACATTTTTTTTTTTTTTCCTGTCTTGGAGGATAGAACTTCGGAAGGAATGTTGAGAATGTTAATCCATCCACACATGGGCCTATCCACATGCTGAGAGCCATACAGCTACAGGAATGTGAGCTTGGGATCTGAATTCCTAAAGTGACAGTGGATTTCAGGTCTCTCACAATTTGGGTAAATATTCTTACCATTACATTACTTTGTACAGGAGATGAGGTGGAAAAGTAGATTTGTCATCATTACCTCATCTTTTCTTTATTTTAAAAGCAGAAGAAACATTTGTCAGAAAACGATTTAAACTTTAGAGGCCATGAAATCTTAACACCTCTTTATAGAATTGACTCAGGTCCCCATCCGGAAGGAGATGGATTTTCATATGGATTGTTGTCTCAATCTAGGGAATATCCTTGGTGCGTTTACACAGTTCACATTGGCTGTTTGTTTTGGATTAGGTTCATAATGCCTACTATTTAGACACACTGTATAGGAAGTAAAGGCATCTAAGAGGGTATACTGGATTCTGTTACAAAAAACGGACCCTTTCAAGTGTGACATTGCAACATGCAGTTTTGAGATGTGTCTTATTTAGGCTTCTTCTCTTGCTTCTTGAGTATTTTCCAGTATATTTTTCACTGCTTTTGTTGCGTTGTTGATTTTTTTGTTTGACTGTTTTTTGTTTTGTTTTGGGTTTTTTGTTTGTTTGGGGGGTTTTGTTTGTTTGTTTGTTTTGTTTTGTTTTATTATTATTGTTATTTTTTAAATCAGAGTTGTTGCCAGCCTGTCACAGTCTGGCCTGAAGTGAGATGACTGCATGAAATGACAGTGATAACTACTCAGCTGTGGAGATAATATTATTACTGTATTTTTCTTTGACCAATTGCTATGTATCAAAGATTCAAATTAGCTATGACAGTTACAGCACCAAGCTTAAATGCACTTTTTACATTTTAGCAGTCTCAAGACCTGGTTTTCGTACAATCACCTTTCCCCATCTGTCTTACAGGCTGCAGTCTCCATTATTTGCTATATGCACTAACATTTGCATTTGAATTATGTGCATCCTTAGCTTAACTATAGGGATAACGGAACCAAGATTACTTTTGGCAGAGACTATCTTGTCTTTTATATCTGACTCATCTAATTCTTTTGTAATAAGAATGATTTTGCATTTTCTCCTCGGTCATATTTTTATTAAAGAAGTATATGGTGAAGAACCAATCCTTTTCAAAGGCAAACTCACCCACTGGGGATCCTACAAAAACAGAATCATTTTGACAGTTAAACAATTTTTAATCTGTGTAGTGTGTACTGCCCTGGTTTTCTAGCTTACCAAAATACATACAAATGAAAAACAGTAACAGATCTATGTGCTATTAGCATTATTACTTTTAACAAGAAAGTATATAAATTCATAAATATCAACACAGTTTAAGCTACCTTAAATAGACAGTGCAAATTACTGCATTTAGTTTGGCATATCAAGTATTCCAGTGTTTGCCTCAAGTCAATATCAATACCATCACTTTACTATTTAAAACACTATTGAGTTACAAACATTTATAGTACTTCTAGAATTTTAGATTACTACTTGCTCTCTGGGAGTTCCCCAACATTTCAAGAACTATTGAAAATCAGTATTAACGATGCTTTTGAAATATAGTGAATGCTTGCCAGATTTTCAGAACAAGTTACTTCAGAAGACGTGTGCAGAAGGAAAGAAGAAAATGACTTGTATGGAAT
>JAOXJK010000003.1:24503921-24515676 GCA_025774025.1 Xenus cinereus
ACCACAAAGACGGATGACTTGGCATCAAAAGGCTTGTTCTGGGCCTCGATTCTCTCCTTTTCTGACTTTCGGAGGTAGGGAGCCGCCTCCCCAAAGATGGCCATTTCAGAGTCTGTTGACATGGCTGCAGTTTTCTAGCAGTAATGCACCAAGTACCTGTGAGGGTATAAAATACAATAGAACAGCATGTGATAGAAGAAACACTCCTACAGCATTGTGGATTAGATGGTGCTCTGCTGTATGTATCAACTGATTGAACTGACTCTTTCATTCTTCTGCTAATTCAGAACTCTGTTCTATAATTATCTTAATTCCTGTTTTATGTAGTCAGATCTTTAGGCTTACTGGATAAACACAGTTACACAGGAATGTTTTTTTTTTTTGGGGGGGGGGGTTGTGTTTATTTTTTTTTTCCCTTTCCGAGGGAAACCTCCTTTCTGAGGTTCCAAACACTGCACTCACTAGATATTCCCAGTTTTGGAATTGTGAAATCCCTCTTGTGTCCCTTTTGTTTAGTACCTTTCAGACTATGAGATTTGTCTACAATAAAAGACTGGAAGAGGCACTCTGGATATGCAGAGAGCTAATATTATTAGCACTTCTCATTAAAGGCATTCCCTTGGGATAAAATAGCCCAAGTTGTCAAATACTTCTAATATTATCCAGACCCATCTGCTAATAAACAAAGCCGATATTCTCCACTTTGATCCTTTTCATAACAGAAACTGAGTAATCTTGCATTCATGTGCTACTATTTTAACAAAATGTATCATTAACCCTGTTTATTATTGCCAAACAATTGACTGAAAAGTGTCATGCAATTGTGAAGCTGGAATTCACATATATTGTTCCGAAATCAATACTGTTGCAGATGTGTTCTTTTATTTTTTAGCGTAATTTTATCTAGGCTCATCACCTACAATTTGGATTTTGAGTAGCTTTTCTGAATAAATTCAGAAGTTCTTATGTTTATCAGTACTTTCACCTATGGCAGACCTCTAGGTGAAAATCAAATAATCAGTTAACTTTTCCTTGAGAAACAGTTTCATTTGGATTACAGGAAAGATATTTTGAACATAGAATATTTTTTAAACTCTTTTCTGAAACTTTACCATTTAGCAACCTCATTATTGCAGTATGGCTAGTGTAACAGAATTTTAATAATTGTCACAGTATTTTTGTACACTATAAAACTCATTCCACTTAGTATTCCACTGCGTACATGTGAAAAAAAAATTGCTTTGCCTTCTTAGCTAGCAAAGACATACTTTTGGACACAACTTAGTGTTGTCAACTCAAATGCATGAGCATAATCTCCTGACTGATGGTTTTGTTTCTAACTACATGATTTTTCACTTCATTATAGTGTTATTAATAAAAAGAGACCATTTCCCAAAATAATTACATGAGATTGTAAAATGGACCCAGTCTTTCACCAGCAGTTTTATCATTACCTATAACATCTCACATTTTCTTACAATATTCCTAACAGGAATAATAGTAGCATACTATATATATTACCGTATATCATGTTAGTATATACTAATATACTATATATATTATTATATACTATATATAATATACTTATTCAAAGCATGCTAGTTATATTCTTCACACATGATATCTTGTTGACATTCTATAATTTTGAGGGATATATTCCTCTGACAATATTTGACAAAATTAATATAAATTATTGTAAAAAATGAATATGAAGAGTTAATTTTCCCGATGCAAATATTTAAAACTTTGAATTTAGTTGCTGTTCCATGTTTCTTTTTCTACTTATCTAAGTAGGTATCATTCTTTCTTAATTTCCCTGTGATTATTAAATTTGCTTATATAATTATATCACAATTGTGCAATAATTTCATAGGCACAAGAAAGCTTAAAAGGCAGCTCAGACTGAAAGGTTTTCTTTTAGAACTTTGATGTTTTGATACACAACATTCTAACCCAATTCCCCAAGCCTCCCTGTGAAAAAAAGAAAATATTAACGTTATTTAAATGCATATGTCTTTACTGGTTTCTTCCCAGCTAGTGCCAGTGACCCTTAAGGGCTGAGGTAAATGAAAAAGGAAAAAAAACCAAAACCAAAGGAAGATAATTGTTTGCTTCAAAAACATATTTAATTTATGGACAAATAATTGGAAACTACTTCCTGATGTTTGCTTGTTTGTTTTTTCTTAAGACAGTTTCTCCTGAGCCTAGGATCTAATCTTAATATAGGAAATCACTCTTTATAAAATAATCCTGGGGAGAATATAGGCAATGGAGCAGTGATCAGTACTTTCAAGACCACTGTCTTTAAGAATCTTGTGACAAAGATATCAGCAATCCATTCCAATTCTCATACTGTATTTATACAATGGACATAAATATAAAATACAGGGATTGCCAGAGTACCTGCATAGAAGTTCTACCTTAGAGCATCTCTATCTGTCCCTAAAGAGTGAATAAATCAAGATCTTACCTTTTGTGAGACAAGATTAATTGCTTGCAGACTGGAAGCTGGTCAGTACTGTAAAACAGAATTAGCAACTTCCTTCTTACTGCTGCACAGCATTCCAGAGAAAATTTATAGACAGAAAACATATGGAAGCCTTGAAAACAGACTGAAAATCCCAGCTGACACTGACAGTCCCCCATTGAATGAATGTGAGTGTCTGTAGGAATGCACTGGTGCTTGTGGAATGCGGGGCCAGTTTCCCTTCATCCCCCACCTCCCCAGTCCAAAGTCCCTGACGCTCTTACCTTAGAGATATCTGAGGAAGGACAAGACACACTGATCACAGAGAAGTTTTATAGGTTCTGATCTGCATACGTAGCCACCACCTCCTCTTTCTTATGTCAAAACATTTTTGGCAATCTTAACTCCTAGCAGAATTGCCATTCATATTAGAAGTGAACAGATATAATTAGACATAACAGGTCTGTGAATCAATCTCCTATAAATAATTTGACAAGAGAGCCTGAGAAGTGCAGAAAGCAGGAGGGTGTGCTAAAGGAGATGCAAGGGGCTACATTGGTACTGTAATCCATTGGATGCTGACTGAAGCAGAGAAAGTGAAGAGTAAGAACCAGTGTATCATAGTAGGAAACATACAAGGATGGAGAGGTGAAGGCGCAGGCTCCTGCATGCTGCAGATGCTCTGAGTCTGCAATGTGAAAAAACAGGAGGGATTCTACTGGCATGCAGGGTCATTGTTAGAGGAAGAAAATCCCAATGCAGGAGGAAATATATGAATAGGAACAGAAGTTACAGGAATGAGAATCAAGGAATGATATGAGTGACCAAGTAGTAAAATGGACCAAAGCCAAAGCAAGAGAAGGGGGAAGGATGAGTCTGAAGGCTATGATAAGGAAGGATATGTGATTAAGGAAGAGGAGGTCAATAGGGGTGTGATTCCAAGGGGATAACAGCAAGTTGCCATGGACAGAAGGACCAATAAAGGCAAAACAAGTTAAGTCTAGAGTTGAAGACAGAAGCCTCTAAGACTAAAGTCACCGAGTTAGGTCCCAGAGGAAAAGCATAGAAATCCAAGTCTTGTTTCTGGGTCTGAAGGGCTTCAAAGATCACATGAATAGGACTATGGAACTGTTGTACTGAACTTAAGACATGTATTCCACCGGAAGCAGGAGAAATGGGTGCTGTCTCAACACAGGGAAGCGATTCAGCACTACTGTTGCAGGATAAGTGTGCTAGATGGAGAGAAGGATTAATAAATTTACATTCTCTAGAAGAGAAACAGTCATGTCCTGTGGTAGTTTGGAAGAGGGGCAGTTATTGTTAGCAGGAGCTGAACCCCATGCCCGTATGTGAAAAAAGCCAATCTACTGTGCTGATCCCTGGGATGTTCCGCACCCAGATTAAGGTGGGGGCTACACATGTTCTGCAACAACATAAGGAGGGAACTGGTGAAGAGGGAAGTGAAATCCTTCACTTTATTTAGAAACAATTTAATGGAATAATTGATTTGTTGGTGGGGTTTTTTCCCGTGTATTGGTCTTAAACTTTCCAAATTACAGTTCCTATGACAAACAAGGCAATCTGAACGAAATCACATCTCAGCGGCTTCACCTGATGCCATAGTCTGCTGCCTCCCCACTTACAGCACCTGTTGTCCTCCAGTCCCTCTTAGCATCACCTACTCAGAGTTCTGGATAAGAAAGTGAGAAAATTCCCTCCTCCTCTTCTCTCAGCTGACTGTGTCTCTGTGATGGCACTGTAATCCTTGGAGGCGGAGCAGGGGGAGGGGAGGAAATTGGCAGAAGTCAGCTTCACATTTGGGGTAAACTCACACTGAGGCCTGAGTATAAAACAACACTTCTTTCATGTCTCTAATGCAATTACATTGTCTGAGAACTGGAATTCACTGTGAGTTTCAGGTATTTCAATGACTCTGTATGTTGTCTCATTTTACTGGTGTGTGCAGTCTTGACCTGGATTAAGACTGGCTACAAAAAAAAAGAAAAACTCATGGTTTTCCCAGTCATATGAAATATTGGCATAAAGCTGACAGCTGTCTAAAAGCCTTTATTTGCAAGATTCTTTCAAATAGAAAAAGAACAATCCATAAGTTTTTGAAGACTCAAAAGGACTTATGAGAAGTAATTTTTCAAAGTATTTTTCAAAATTACATTGAAATTGAAAATTTCTACAACATGTAATATTTTGCTTGGCCTGGTTTCACTTTTTTTTTTCCCTTGCTCTTGTTTGCATTTATGTTGCTAGTCAATATAACATAATACAATGTGACTGTTTTCTAACTGTATCTATTCTTGCTTTTGCTTTTTCTTTTTTTTGACATTTTAAGAACAAAGTTCTTAAATTTCTTAAGTTTCTTAATTTTGAAATACTGTAGGTGTCAAATAAAACTGAAACTGTCACATTCTGACTTGGAAAAAATACAGATAAGTAAAAGCTGGAGGTGAAGAAAAAAATGCGTGTGTATGTGTGTCTGGGGGATTAAGCCTTGTATATAATTTATTTTGCTACTTTTGGTAGTAAAAGGAAAAAATAAAAATTAATAAAAATATTGTGGCAGCTCATAAATAAATACAAATTTTTTTTCATCCTCCAGAATGTCAGGAAATATTTTGCTTTAATACAATGGTTTTGTTTAAATCAAGCAGAATGAAAACAACCACAAGTAAGCCTTTCACACAAGACATTTTAGCGCTTTTCTTTTTTTTTTGCCAGCTATAATATTCTCTCAGGGCCTCCCCTTCTCCTCCAAATCCACTGCAACCCCCTCCCTAGTACCTGCACAGGTATAGCCCCCTGCTGTATACGCACACTCCCCATTTGCTCAAGTCTTCCATCAACAGCAACCCTTAACAAACTATATGTAGACATGCTCTCATACTGGTGAGATAGGTGCCTGAGTCCCCGGTATCACTGATGGAGCTAACAGAGTCTGGAGAATGATACAGTTGTCCTAATGTGGTTGCCTACCTTAGAGTGAACTGAAACATTTGCTTGACTCAAACAAGTTATGTCTTCTACAGGAGTTTAGACATTCAGCTCACTCACCTACATATTCATTTTGGCATGAAGATGACTAAATGTAGATATCTGAGTTTGGAATTGAATCTCACCCACACATGTAACAAAATCAAACATAGTACTGCACATCTCTCCATCACTGAAATTCCTTTCTCCTTGTGGCCAATTCCTGCGCATGTTGCCCCTTCCTTCATTCTGATGGTGTCCACACTGGCAACAGTTACTGAAGCTAAAATTGCTGCACTGTTGCTTGAGAAAGGGGATGCAGCAGTTGTCTTAGCACCTATAGACCCTTCTAGAGCGGCAGCAGTGAAATGGGAACCCTGAGCAGCCTCTTCAGCCAGCTCTCAGACCTGTTGAAAGGTGGTATCCTCCTCAAAAGGAAAATATTTGAGGCATTTTTAAAGGATAAGTTTTGCTTATTGAGTATAATGGCAAAAACGATGCTAATAAAAAGCATTATTAAAAACCTTTATACCATGTTCAGTTTAGGCTAAGAATGTGGCTTTCCAAAAAGTCAACAGTGGTAAATTTAAACCCTGATAAATGTCAGCCAGAGAGCAATTGCAACTGATTGCTGTTGAATGTTCACTAGTGAAACTACTGCAAATTGAAAGAGCATAAGGACTAGCTTATAAATGATACATTCCAGAAAAAAAGATAAAGGCATATAGAGGACAAAATAAATTAGTTTCCATTCTAAGCACACTCCAGAAGTTGTCTGGATGTCTACTGATGTCACTGATACTTTTCTATTGACCATCACCAGAACTACATAGGCAATGTCATTTCTGACTGGCAGAAGAAAGGACTAAATAAGCATCTTGTCATAGTATTTTTCTTCATCCTTTACCTCTGACAGGCTCACCCCATGCTCCCCTCCCTCATTCTGCTGCCCTGGTCCAGAGTTTGCAGCCAACCTGGATGGAGCATCATGTCTAAGCAGAAGACCTCAGAGGCAGTGGCTGAAGTGTGGGCAGCCTGTGGGGCTCCAGTAGTGCAACCAGTGTCCATGCTGCGTGCAACACTGCCACAAGGACACTGCAGGCCCTGAGCTGGCCAGTGGGGCCCTCAGCTTACCCAGGCCTCCAGGAGACTGTACCATGGCCAAGGAGACATGGCCAGAGCTTGGGCAGGTGCTGGGTTTGAGGTATCAGGGGCAGAGCTTGGGGTGACTGAGGCTGAAAAAATAGTGAATAGAGAAAGCGAACTATTGAAAAACCTAGAGACCTGAATAAACCACTGAAAGAAGGAGGTTTTAAAACCAGCTTGTAGCTGCATTCAGTGGCCTACGTCCCTGCACACTTCCCCTGGCAGGGGTATTGTCCTCAAGAGCCAACCAGGGTGGTGGCCATTGCCCCACAGGAGAGGGCGATGTGGGGGACTGACGGAGGCTTCCCATCTCTCCTGCTGTGTTCGGCCACCAGCTACCTGTGTCCCACTGTTCTCCTCCCATTTCCCTACTTTTGTGGTAGAGGAGTTGAACATAGGTGAGCAGCTACAGGGAGAAGTAAAAACGATCTCTCTTCTGGTGCACAGCCAAACAAGTAAGTGCATTTACCAGAACAGCCTGTTCACCTCCTGCCACCCTTTCTGAAATGTGGTTGGTACTAAAAATTGTGATGTATTATTGGAGATCACTGATGAAGCCTTAGAATAGCAGGGCATAATACAAATCCTGCAATGGGCAATGTGTCTTCTCACTACAGTAGGGTTGTATTTAACATTACCAGTGTCACACTGAAAACAAGTGCTGCTCATACAAAGGGTACCAAAATAACCCAGAGGGTTAAAGCACTAAAAGCACCAGAGATGCTCAGCTACAGTGAATCCTAAAGTGCCATTTCTAAAATGGCCACAGTAGTGTCCCTTCCTAACTCCATCTGTCTTCTGCTGCCCAAATGTTATTTATGTGTTTTATTAAGAACCCTTAGCCCTTGAAGGCTGGCTGGAGGATTATAAAAGATATCCAAAAGTGACACATGAAGGTCAGCTAGGGATTGAGAATTCTGGCAGGATGGCCAAAGATGTTTAGCACTTGCTTTAAATAAACACCAAGTTTGAGGTAGCTGTTAAGCTTGTCACATATGCCAAAAATACCAACCAAGTCAATCTCACATTCTTTCTCTGTGGTTTGGCAATACCAAATTTATTTAGCAGTAGCTGGGAGTCCCTTTACACCTTCACTTCTAATTTACTGTAGCCTTTAGACATATCAACTGTATTCCCAAACCATTGAATTTACTTACCTGTAAAGTTTGATGAATAGTTAGACATCTTACACAATCAATGCCATAGGTCATGTTATGTTACACTTGCAATCAACATGTAAATGTTGAATTTCTAGTTTAGCTTGATGCAAAATATTATGTTGTGGGATAATAATATGTTCTTAGAAAAATGAACAGGCCAGTATGTTGAAGTGACAATAAATAGGCAAGAGAGTTAGCTTGTGGGCAGAGGAAGGTGAGCAGAAGAGGTGAGGAGGGGAGAGAGAAGACAGGAAAGTTAGTGGATCTGGGTAGAACAGGCAGAGCCACTAGTCTCGAGGCTTGAAGTGGGTCCATGGGCTGAGTAAAGGTCATTTTGCTCACAGAGGATCTTGTCATAGTGCAGCAGCTTCCTCTGCCTTCTCTGAGGGTAATGAATGCATCAATCCCTTCATACCCCCTGATTTCTTGTGGATGACTGGAAGCCTAACATTTCCTAAAGTGTGGTACGTCTGGCCACAGTGCTGGCTTTACCTGTCAAGTTGTAAAGAGCATAGACTCCTTCCATCTGGTGTTAAGGCTTTGCTTTAATCATGCAGGGAAAATAATTAATTTTTTTAAGCAACTGCCCAGATTAGAGGTTTCCCTTCTCTGGAGCTTGTTGTGTAAGCAGGAAGATAGTGGTGGATGTGTGTAATAAGGCAATGGCACTGCAGATGACAGAGAGGACCATCTTGCTTGGCTGGCATATTCATCTAGAAGCGAATGACCAACAGCAACAGTCACTGCTGTGCCACTGCACTTCTTTGAGGAGGCAGCTCTGCCTTTGCTATGGGTTTAGACACTGGTACGACCACAGTTTCCTAGGCCTGTTCTTGGATGGCTCTGCAACAGACTTTCCCTGGATAGAGAGAGAGAGACTAAAGACTCTTAAAAAGGTAGGGGAGAGCTACACTCAGTTTATAAATAGATTAAATATACTGTGATGGCTAAATCAAATGCCAACCAACTCTAAGACACCCTTCTGTCCTCTAAGGAGCTTGTGAAATAAATGGGAATGCAGTGTGGAAAACATGAAGGGCTCGAGAAAAATCACTCTGCGGTTTCTGCCCCTTATTTACCCAATGAGTCTCTCCCGTAGTAAATGGGATCTGAACCCAGAGGCTGTGGCAAGTATCACTCCTTTATCTGTCCTGGCTCTGCTGTGTTCCCAGACAGTGCATGGCAGAAGGAGCCTCCAGCCAAGGTCACAGTGTCTCTTATATTCTCCTTCAGAGAATCCAGTATCATCTACTCCCTTACATTCTGGAGAACACAGGATATTTCAGAGCAAAGACATTGGTCTGTGAGAGCATGAGCCTTTTAGGAGACTGTTCCCTTAAAGAGACTCTTCTGCTTGTAGGGACAATTCAGAGAACAAATGTGCTTCCAGGAATCCCCCTTGATATTTTTCTCCTCTGACACATCCTTCTAAGGCAGCATTGCTCTCTGCCAGTACATATTGCTGTGATGATTGTCTGATTTGCTTTATGATTTTTGGATGACGAGTCATGGTGATTGCACAATTGAACAGCACAAGACGGTGCTCCACTGAGCACCTTTTCCCTGCTTTGGTGATGCACGTACATTTCTACATGTGAGACATGTACTGTGTATACTCAATAGTCCTCACTCAGTTGTTCCAGTAGGCTGACTATCCAGCTGTGCTTCTGTCCTAGTTTATTGTCCAACATTACAGAACATTATTCTGATGTAACAGCCTGAAGAAAGGATTGTTTTTCTTAGGCCTTTCAAGACATTTCTTGAACTTTGTCTGGAATCGTTTAGGAGTATATATGAAGTTGGCTGTGACTTGGCCTGTGCTGAGAATTGGTGATGGAACAGAAGGGTATGGGTATAGGAAAAGAGAGGTAAGGGTGTGTTCTTAGCTAGGAGGAGTGATTATTTTTGCCACCTTATAAAGTTTTCTGCAGAAATCTGCCAGTATTGCCTCTGGTCATCTTCCAGCTTACTTCTCCCTTATCATATCCTTCAGTACCCCAACTGGGCTGTCTTTGCCCTGCCATTACCATCAGGTTTTGGGTCAGTGAGGTTCCTGAAGATGGTCAGTGCAATTCCTCAATCATGAGGTGCACAACATCGTCAATCATAGAATATCTCAAGTTGGAAGGGACCCATTAGGATCATTGAGTCCAAATCCCTGACCCTTGCAGGACTACCTAAAATTAATCATATGACTAGGAGTGTCATCCAGACCCTCTTTGAACTCTGGCAGGCTTGGTGCCATGACCACTTCCCTGGGAAGCCTGTTCAGTGACCGACCACCCTCTCAGTGAAGAACCTTTTCCTGTGTCCAATCTGAACTTCCCCTATGCAACTTCATTCCACTCCCCCATGTTGTTGTATTTGGGGATTGTCAATGTAATTGAGGACCTTGCAGTGTTCTTGACCATAGGGCCCTTCCCAAGGTTTAGACCTGTAAAGATTAGTGTGGCTATGTGACTGATTTCTCTCCTTTACTGCCAGATCAGGAAAGCCGTATTCTGTACCTAACAGTCCATCTTCTCCCAAGGATGCTGCATGCAACACTAGCTTGCATGCTGGGCTTGACCTGCCAGGGAAGACCTGTGCTATCTTCCTCTCATTTCCGTAGGGTATATTTCTTCAGGGACTCCTAACACAGGACTTTTTCTCTTAGTCTTTCTCCTCCAGGAGAGGCAGAGAGTCTTTCACCCTTCTTGATGTCCAAGTGTAGACAAATTTTCTCTGCACGTCAGAATGCAGAGAATATAAAAAACCCTGAAGATTAGGTTTGCTTTTCATAGAGACTCTTTTGCAGGTCTCCCTACAGCAAGCATGCGTGCCGGGAAGAGTGGAATGAAGCTGTGAGATGAGATAAGCTCTTTGATAGGTCTCTACTCTCTTTCAGAATATGACAAGCGAATCTCACCCAGAACATGTATTTCATTATGAAACAATTTTTGATTTCTATAGAAGGCAGTTTTTAAATATAAGTACATAACAGAAGTAAAAGATCTCTATCCACTGTTAATAGTTGCTGCAACTCTTACATTCTAAATGTTTATGTTCATCAATTTTTATGTAAAAAATTTTCCTTACTGTCTAAAAAGATGATTTAAGTAGACTTTCTTTTAAACTGAATCAACCCATTATCAATATGAGATGATTATCTTGCACTTAAATATTTGCTTTGAATACTGTTATTTGGCAAAATCAATGCTAGATTGTGACCTCTTGTTTCACAAACAGCTTCCTGGAGAAATACAAAACCCCACAGTCGTGTTTGATCTTCAGTCTGTATGAGGGAAGTCAACTTGGGAACAGAATTTCCAGAATTATTTATCTTTTTTTATGATATAGAAATACCTATCCATATTCAAATCCAATCTCTGGTAAGTGGAGCAGACTTTCCTTTTACCATACTAATACCACAGTAGAAACTGTTATTACTGAAAGTGATTATCACTTAAACTTGTTCTTTTTTATCTATTTATTCTTTACGCTACATTGTATTTATAATGACAGAAAGAAAACACTCCATCACCTTTATGTGTCTTAGTAATAATATATGTTCAATTATCTTTCAGTTCTCCATAAAATACTTGGTTTTACCTATACCCAGGAGCCTGTAGCCTTAGCTATTCTATCTTCAGTAGTATTTTAATCATGGATTCTTTAACTGTGGATTCTTGTCACTCAGCCAACCTGTGAACTGGCTACCATTTTGTGCTATGTATGAAACAAAGTAGCTTCAGAGAGAGTGAGGATAGCTCTTCATGTCACTATCTCACCACATTGGTTTGACTGCTTGTCAATGCTTGGAGTGAACTTCAGTCTCCTGAATCAAAGCAGAATTTTGTGTTTTTCACACCCATAAGCCTAACAAAATAAGCAACATTTTTCAATTAATAAAAAGAGTAACTAATTTTTTTTAAAAAATGATGCAGAAATCTCCTTTCCTTTTTTTTTTTGTTTTTTAAAACTTGAAAGAATGTAGCCTTAGTCTATCAAAGAAATG
>JAOXJK010000003.1:24534329-24546480 GCA_025774025.1 Xenus cinereus
CATGGCCATGTCCTCGATTTTATCATACTTGGGAGGGTTCATGGAGAAGATTTGATCTTCCTTCACAGTCAGGGTCTGTCAGAGGAAAGAGAGATATGTGCATGTCAGCTAAGTTCTCAGAGTGGGAATGTAGTGCTGCTTGTAAATCTTGCATTTTACTTACTTCTCCACCTTCCGTCTTGACGGTGACCTTCCCTGATTCCTTGCTCTGGATTGTGCTTTTCACATAGGATTCCTTAGGATGCACCACAAAGACGGATGACTTGGCATCAAAAGGCTTGTTCTGGGCCTCGATTCTCTCCTTTTCTGACTTTCGGAGGTAAGGAGCTGCCTCCCCAAAGATGGCCATCTCGGAGTCTGACGACATGGCTGCAGTTTATTGAGTCCAGCACGGCACGGGGCTGAAGTGGGGAGACACACTACAGTATTGAGTGAAAGAAGAGAGGCTTTTGTACCACTTAGCTGACTCTTTGTACTGTTCTGCTCTGCCTATTTGTATGGTCTCCCTATCTGTCTTACATGGTTTTAACGCTAGATATCCTTTAATTTATTTACATCCTAAAGAAGATAGGTGTCTTTGATTTAGATTATTTTAACTTCCTCTCGCTTATTTGAGTTTACATGTTCAGTACATTAGATATAGTAATGGTTTAGTAGACTGTATAAAAAAATGTGAACGATTGGTACAATATAAAACTTTTGTTTATGAAACAGCAGAGATTCCAAAGGAAGTAATCTAATAAAAATGATGAAAGTCCACTTATATCCTTTCTCTCTTGTAGATTTTAGATTATGTAATTTGTATCAACTATAGAGATAGAACAACATAAGAAAAAATGTGTGGACTAAGGAGAAGCACAAGTGTGAATTGTGTATGGAAAACTTTTTCCTCACTTAAAAATCAGAGTTTTAGCTTTTCCAGTTGTTCTGCCCTTTGTAGTTCAACCTGATCCTTTAAGATTAACTTGTACTGTTCTCAGTAAAAAGCATTCAGAGGGATTTGACAGAATCTTAAGTATATATGTGCTGTTCATTCATCTTGTGTTTTCTGGATTTATATTTACAGGCAATCTCCTGTGTGGTAATAGGCCAACTATTTCCCAGCAGGTACCAAACAAATGTGTCCAGCCAATTTATAAAAGGAAGTGTGCTATTTCAGACAGCACAGCTTAGGTAGAATTGCACTGCATTAGTATGCACAGATGTAAAGGTATATGGGAAGTGTCCATACAAGGGCACAAAAAAACCATCTTGGAGAGTCTATTCCTATGGAGCAGGTAAATAAGAATCTTACCTCTTGTGATACCAGTTGGCTCTCAGGTTGGAAGCTGGTCAATACTGAAAAACAGAATTAACAACTTCCTTCTTATTTTTGCAAAGAATCCCAAGGAGAAGCCACAGGGCAACAATATGCTGCTGACATGAAAGCAGAAAGAAAATCTCTATTGATACAGACAGTCCTTTACAGAAAGCAATTCCACAGGCAGCAGGAATGCAGTGGGATTCTGCCAGCAACCAGCCCTCCATACTCTTACCTTGAAGCTTTCCGTAGAGACAGAACAGACTTGTCCTACCAGCACTTTTATAGGTTCTGGTCTGCACGTACAACTCCCTCCGCCTCTTTCTTAGGTCAAAAAATTTTTGGCAAAGCATTGTTTGGCAAACTTGACCGAGTGCATGATTCCCATTCGTGCTCGTGGATATATTTAGAAATATTTGAAGTCTTACTAGCTATGTGAATAAATCTCCTATAAATATTTTGACTAGGAATCTGAAAGGAGGAAGTGCTGTCCAGCAAATAGAGCAGGACACCAGGACGTGGAATTGTTGGCTTCTCTTCCCCTGACTCCTGAATTGCTGTTTGACATACAAGATTTGTGCGTCTCAGGACTCAGCAGTAGTGAGGATTACTATTACAAACTTTGGGTAGCTCCTATTCTGAAACATTCTGGAAATAAAGAATAAGAACAATCTAGTATAGTCTAATTCCAAAAGTGTAGACAACCATATAATTTGTGTTACTGCACCTATTTACAACTCCTTAGCTTTTTGCTGACTACTTTCAAAAGGTCACAGAAGACTGTTTATCCCCCTTTATTCATACATTTAATTACTTCTTTTACCTTCTTCTGAAGTATTGCCTCTTGGCTACCATTTGAAATTGGGTTTTAAAGGTCTGGTTTTGCTGTTCTCCATATCTGTCTATGCTGGTTTGCTCAGACATATGTCTAGCAGAAGTTTCAGTAAGGTCCAATTAGCAGTGATTACTGGCATTTTGCATCGTTTGTCTTTCAGGTTTACTGGCAGTTTTAAATCGTTGGTTTTCTGCTTATTGTAGAGAGCTTGGACAATGGCTATAGTTACCAAATGCAAGAATGGGGTTTAGATCACAAACACACCTCCTCCAGCCTTCCCAAGCACAAACACAAGATCTACAGAAATTTAAAGAACTCCTGGCAGGCTCCAGGTCTCAACAGTCTAACCTGTGGATGTAGACACAACATTTCCCTCTCCTTCCCTTAGTCCCACCACCCCACCCCATAGAAATCCAAAGCAAATCCTAGGTAGATTTATTCTGCGAGAAACCTAATTCAAGACAAAGTATTAACAAAGTAACCTAAACCTCACCCTAAGGATACAAATCTAGATAAAGAAGGAAGTTTTTTCTTAATCTTAAAATACCTTGTCATTTCTAAAACAAACAAACAAATAAAAGAATAATTAATTAAACAAAATTCACAAAGGTTTTGGATGGTGTTCACATAGATGAAGAACACTTAACTTGTTCTGATACATCAATGACAATGCATTGTGTCTTAAGACAGGCACATTGTGTATCTATGTACAAATAAGTTTAGTTGTGCAGACAGCTTTTAAACAAACCATGGTAGTTCTCAGTGAAGATTAAAGTTAGGTAAACCTGGAAGTATATGCACTAAGTAATTGGAAAAAAGAACCATTCACATGGCTTTTAGCAATTCATAGAGAAATTTTAGGATACGGCCACTTTAGAGAATGTGGTGTGGCCATATCGTGTGGTAATACAGATGTGAATCAGACAGTAAAAAAATGAGTATCATATCTTGTGGGAAAGGTGTAGGGGGAAAAGACACAAACAGAACACTCTAGCTGCTCTATATAATAAAATTTTGAGATTCACGAGGTGTCTAGGAGAACCTTCTCGGTCCTGCAGAGTTGTCATTTCCTTTGCAAAGAGTTAGGAATGATCTGCTATTTGAAGTTATTCCATGGAGCCCGGATGAGGGGCTGTGATTCTGTACCATATACTGAAGGCTCATGCTTTGCCTCAAATGTCTTGAAAGTGAATCACTGTAAGAAGAGTCAGAGAGGATGACCAGTCTTCTCAACTCATTGCTCTGAAGAACTTTTGTATGTTTCCAATACTGCATGTACAATTGAAACATATGAGCATTCTCTTACAAGGCTGACAGTGTCTTTCTGAACATTAAATGCAGAGATTTTATAGTTTCTGTTTGAAAAATAATATTTAGTACTTGTAGAAATGTCATTGAAGAAAATGGAAAGTCTTCTTCATCCTCTAGCATGCAAAACATGATAAAGAGAGAGAAAGAAAGGATAGATTTTCCCCCTCTTCTTCTAATGCATTATGTAATTGTTTAACAAAGAAATTAATCTGTATTTTTTTGATAAATTTGTCTCTGACTGTTGACATAGTGACTTCTAAGTTGTGCAGGAACCGAAAGCTTAGCAACTGAAATCCATATAGCTGTAAGAAACCTCTCATACTTTTAATTCTGGTTAAGGCTCTCTGTGACCCTGGAAATAACCACTTTTACAGTTATTGCTGTGTTTATATGTCTAGTATTAGCTGCAAAATGATTCCTTCTTGGGTTTTCTGCACATGTTAATTAAAGAGTATGACTTGGATTCCAGTACACTGGTTCAAAGATCACACTTGCAGTAAATTATCCTCTCTGTCAGCTTGACATCTTGTATTTTGTTTCACCTCCTAGGGTAATGGAAATCATCTGGGAAGGCAATAGATTCAAGCGGAAATGACAGATGACTTGTTTTTCTGTTCCCTGTGTCTTTAACTTCCCTTGCTAGAAACCTGGTAATTCAGGACAACTTTCTACAATGCATGACTTTCATCTGCCTAGTTCAGGAAACAGAGTTCTTGTGGATTGCCTCATGTCTCCATCTAGCCTGGAAAAATGAGAATAGGGAGACTCTAACCAGTATGGAAAGAGGTTTTATCTATTACCTGCCTGGAAAGAGGACTTCTCAAGGCAGAAACATTTCTCCTCACTTTGCTGTGTAAGAGATGAGGTGCTCCTTTTACCCCTATCCTGATCTTCACCATGCTGAGAGGATAAAGATTAATAAGGGAGCTGTTCCTCCTTTGCATAGGATGATTTGGCCTAAAGCTCCCCATTCCATCTGTTGAGTGAGACTGATTCTGCCTGCAGTGTTAACAACAGGTCAGAACACAGAAAAGGAAGACAGTCACAGAAGGCATCTTCAGTCCCAGACAGGAAACACTTCAATATCAAATTTCCTGTTCCTGAGGAGACTCTTAGAGCAGCAAGGCCATGGTCAGATAAAAGCTTTCCTAAACAATGTTTCTACCATACACTCAGCACTTTGTGGGTCTAAAACAGTTGGTGGAATGGAAAGGTACTACTATCAAAAGTCAGTTTGAAAGTTTTTCAAGCTCAAGCATCTTCCTTATTCTGGTGGTGCACTGATATTTTTTCACACAGCCAATAATATAGGGGTGAAATAAAGAATAAACAAATGTTATGGCAATAGTAGACAACATCATAATGCAAGTATCTGTAGAATATAAGTCAAAGCTGGCCAGACCCACAATACACCTCAAATTTTGGTTTTTATTGCTTGAAGTAATGTCTGTAATTTTCAATTTCTAGAAAAGAAGAAAACAGTAAGGTATTATTACAAAAAAAAAAGGTGACAATTTAATGTTCTGTGAATTTTCTGAATATATTTTCATGTTTGTGACATTCTCATTCTGTCATTAAATTCAAGACTTTTTACATAATTTGTTAAAGTGGGATGGTATAGTATCAACTTATGCTTCAGCCACTTCCTGCTGTTTTCAAGTTTTGGAAGATTGCATTAAAAAAATTCACTTGTGGATGGAAAAAATATTCATAAATACAAAGGAGGGAAGGTTCTGCTTCTCCTGTGATTGATTGTAGAGTCACCTTCATGCTACTGGCAAAGTCATTGATCTCAGTCTCCCACTCACCTTTCTCTTTTGCCAGTTTCTGCTTGATGCTTTGCTTTTTGGAACCTCTACATGGTTTATCGTGACTTTCTGCTTTATTTTCAATTTATCATGTTCTGCTTTCTAAAAATGTTATTTAGATTTTTTTTATTTTGCAGAAATAAAATTATTAAACAGATAAGTCATAACTGAAACAATAAAAAAGTTTGTAACTTAAATTTTCTTGGAGTTACAACTACAGGATTTAGCGTTGCATGAAGTAGAAGGCTAAGCTTTTTTCCAGGTTTTGCTTATCTCAGCAACCTGTTCCAGTGCTTGAGTGCCCTCACTGTTAAATTCTTTTTTCTTATGTTTAAATGGGATTTCCAGTGTTTCTGTTTGTGCCTATTGCCCCTTGTCATAGCATACCACAGAGAAAACTCACTGTGATACGGTATGATATGTTATTGATCCCGGAATCCTCTCCTCAACAGGACAAAGGGAGATAACAGGATGGAAAAGCTCATGGTTCAAGATAAAGACAGGGAGGCTGCCTACCAGCTACTGTCACAGGCAAAATCAACTCAACTGAGGAAAATTTATTTAATTTTTGCCAATTAAAATAGATTTGGTTAGTGTGAAACAAGGACAAAAATTAAAATAACACCTTTTCCCCTACACTTCCCAGACTCCACTTCTTCATTCCTGACTCCTCTGCCCCCACCTTCGAGCAATGTAGGTAGATGGGTAACGGGGGTAGCAGTCAATCCTGCTGCTCCTTCCTCTTCATACTTTTCCCTTACTCCAGCGTGGGCTGCAGTTCCTTCAGGAAGTTTCCACCTGCTCCAGTTAGGGGTCCTTCATGTGCTGCAGTGTGGATATCTGCTCTACTGTAGTCTTCTCCATGAACTGCAGAGGAGTCTGCCACATTGCCTGGAGCACTTCCACTTCCTTCTTCTCTGACATTATGGAACACAGGATTACAAGAGTCAAAAGACCTGCTAAGGTCAAACTGAACAACAGACAGTGCTCTTTCTGTATTCACTAAGGTAGTGATTTCATCACAGAAGGTTGTTAGGTTGATCAAGTATTATTTCTCCTACTGAGTACTCCCAATTTCTTTCACTTTATATAAAAATAGTTTCTGTAAGGATTTGCATCAGGTTCCCAGGAGTCAAGGAGAGGCTGACTGACATGTACTTTGCACCTTCCTGTCTTTCTTGAAGACAGGATTGACATTCACTGTCTTCCAGTCCTCAGGAACCTCCCCAGTCCCCATGACCTTTCAAAGATAATCAATAGTGACTTTGCAATGACATCTGCCAACTCCCTCAGCATTTGTGTACGTCCCTCATCAGGTCACATGAATTTTACCAATTAAATTCTTTAATTGTTGTCTAACTTGATGCTACTCTATTGAGGGTATGTCTTCATTGCTCCATACTTTTCCACCGGGCTTAGGATTCTGAGATTTCTGAAAACATATCTTACTCATTCAATACCTTGGCCTTGTCTATGTCCCCTGACACCGTGTAACCTGCCCTGTTCATCAACAGACCCACATTTTCCCTAGTCATCTTTTTGCTACTGATATACCTGTAGAAGCCCTTCTTGCTCTTCACATCCCTTTGCCAGATTCAATTTGAGATGGGTTTTGACTTTGTTAAACCCATTCCTGCACTCATACACTGTCTTTTTATTCCTCCAGGGACACAAGACCTTGGTTCCACCTCTTGTATACCACCTCTTTTCCATTTGATTTTAGTCAGGAGATCCTTGGTCATGCATGCCACTGCCACTTTTCCCTAACTTCCTGCATGTCAGGATGAACCAGTCTTGAGCTTAGAGGAGATGATCCTTGAAAATCACCCAGCTCTTCTGGACCCTTTTTCTCTCCAGGACAGTCTTCCACAGAATTTCTCCAAGTAGATCCCCAAACAGGTGAAAGTCTGCTCTTCTGAAGGCCAGGATTGTGATCCTACAATTTGCTCCCCTCCCCCCCGCCTCCCCGGTTCCTGAACTCCAACATCACATGGTCACTTGTATTTGGTTTGTGTGGCAAGGTTTTGGTAGCAGGACTGAGGGGTGAGAAGGAGGAGGAGGGGAAGGTGGCTTCTGTGAGAGGCTGCTCAAAGCTTCCCCCATGTCCAATAGCGCCAATGAGAGCCAGCTCCAAGACAGACCCACTGCTGGCCATGGCCAAGCCCATCAGTGGTGGTGGTAGCTCCTCTGTGATAACATATTTAAGAAGGGTGAAAAAAAACTGCATAACACCAGCAGCAGTCAGAAGAGAGGAGCAATAATATGTGAGAGAAACAACTGCAGACACCACGGTCTGTGAAGAAGAAGGGGAAGGAGGTGCTCCTGGCACCAGAGCAGAGATTCCCCTGCTGCCCACGGTGAAGACCATGGTGAGGCAGGCTGTCCCCCTGCAGCCCCTGGAGGCCGACGGTGGAGCAAGACATCCAACCTGCAGCCCATGGAGATCCATAGTAGAGCAGATATCGCCCTGCAGCCCATGGAGGTCCCTGGTGGAACAGATATCCACTTGCAGTCTGTGGAGGATCCCATGCCAGGGCAGGGGGATGCCCAAAGGAGGCTGTGACCCCATGCAGAGCCTGTGCTGGAGCAGGCTCCTGGCAGGACCAGTGGACCTGTGGAGAGAAGGGCCCACACTGCAGTAGGTTTGCTGGCAGGACTTGTGACGCCATGGGGGACCCACACTGGAGCACTCTGTTCCTGAAGAACTGTACCCTGTGGGAGACACCCCATGCTGGAGCAGGGGAAGAGTGTGAGGAGTCCTCCCCCTGGAGAGGCAGAGACAATGTGTGATGAACTGACCACCACTGAGGGCAAAGAGGTAGAGAAGTGAGTGAAGTTGAGCCTAGGAAGTAAGGAGGGGTGGAGGTAAAGGTGTTTTTAACTTTGAGGTTTATTTATCATTATCCTTCTTTGATTTGATTGGTAATAAATTAGACTAATTTCCCCAGGCTGATTCTGTTTTGCCCATGATGGTAACTGTTGAGTGATATCCTTGTCCTTATCTCGACCTAAAAACCTTTCATTATATTTTTCTCCCCCTGTCCAGCTGAGGAGGGGAGTGATAGAGTGGCTTTGGTGGGCACCTGGTGTCCAGCCGGTGTCAACCCATCACTCCACTGCAGCCAGAGCTGCCCCTGACCTTAACATCCCATTCTTCCTAGTTTCTAGATTTCAGATACAGCAGAGCACCTTCCCTTGTTAGTGCCTCTACCACCTGCATCAGGAAGTTATCATAAATGCCTTCAAATCTTCTGGACTCCTTGTGCACTATTGTACTGCCCTTCCAGAAGACATCAGGGTGGTTAAAACACCCCATTAACTTTATATCAGCTGTCTTCTCTGGGTTCTTGTTTTGAATTTATTTAAAAATACATCACAGACATTTTCTACTGCAAGACAAAAAAAAACCAAAACAGTGAACCAGTGTTAAGTGACTTAATTCTGTGTATGGGGTGTCTGTGGCAAGGTTTTGGTAGCAGGGATTGCAGGGGTGGCTTCTTGTGCGAAGAGACCAGGAGCTGCCTCCCTGCTGGACACAGTTCCAGCCAGCTCTGCAACAGACACAGCCGAGCCCATAAGTGAAATACATTTTCAAACACATGGAAATAGATGTGGAATTACATTTCCACATGTGGAAATATCTTTTAAAAGTGTAGAAAATGTCGGAAAGGGAGAGGAGGTGAGAAGCAACAAAGGGAATATCAAGGTCAAAGGAAGTGGAGAAGGAGGTGTTCCATGGTTCCTATTTTCTCCCCATGTCTCACTGAGGGGTGTGTGAGTGGTAAGTGAGTGCCAGGCTGAGCATTTGGCTGCTAGTCAGGGATAGCCTATTACCGTCTAGAAAGAAAAGTAAGAAATGACATGTAAGGGTGGATAATGTTGTAAGTTAAATCACTGCTACAGTTCACTTCCAAGTATTTCCTTGTATACTAATTATTTGTGAAAACAGACAAGGGCAAAGCAACTTAGGATTCAGGAATTTCCAAACTAAAACTGGAAGGTCCTAAGGAAACGCTATATGTTCAGTGGTCTTCTTTGGAATTTAGACAGATGGGCTATTTAAATGTCAGTTTTTTATTTAATTTGATAAGCAAATCCCATGTAAACAGTTTGCAGACTGGAAACCAGTGAGGTTCAGTAAACAGGAATGTCAGGCCCCTTCTTACAGCTGTACAGAATTTCCCAGAGAAGCCAGAGGTCTCTGCCATGCTGCTTTTGGGTGTGGAGTGGGGAAAGAGTGCAAAGCTGTATGCCTCTACCCTTCAGAAGTCTGCAGAAAAGCCTCCTGAGGCTCTTTTTCTGCCATGTTGGAGAACTGCTTTCAAGGATGTAGGGGTAGCTGTAAAGCATCAAGTGCAGTATCAGAGTATGGTGCTCCACATTCAATTTATGTAGCAGTTTGCTGTTTGATGCTGTGTTAAGCAGCACGGACCTCTCTTCTGCAAAGGTGGGACTGAGAGAGGACGGACTGGAGAGAGGTGCTTAGATAGCCTTACTCCATCATACATGAGGAACGGAATCTCTGAGTTTCTATTTATTAAGTAATTTCCTGTTACTCCACTATGTGATCCTATTTGTTCACTGTCGTGGGCTTGACAGACTTGACACCATCTGAAGAAAAGTGTGTCTGAATGTCCACAGGGCTGATGAAATATATTAGAACATCCA
The DNA here is from genome assembly GCA_025774025.1 of Xenus cinereus. NCBI lineage: Eukaryota > Metazoa > Chordata > Aves > Charadriiformes > Scolopacidae > Xenus > Xenus cinereus. The sequence continues at coordinate 24,544,252 of JAOXJK010000003.1, forward strand.
CAGAATAACAGACTGGCAAGTAAATTCAGAAAATCAGGTGTTATACAACAAAAACAGATAATGACGGTACAATGAAAGTTGAGAGATATTGATGGGCATTTTACACCTCTGGGGAGATCTAAGGAGAGAGGAATCAGGAACTGGGACAATGGATGTTGCAGTCTGTATGGAGTGTGTGGAGACACATCTATGCATCTTGTGTACTGATGTATTTTGCTAGTACCATATCTTGTACCACACTTTTACCATACCACCGCTTGTACCATATCTTTCCCAGTGCCATGCCTTTGTCGGATCTCCTGGCTCCCTGCCTGCTTCCCAGAGCTGGACCTGCTCTGTTGGGGGGACAGAGGACTTTCCTCTAGCTATGTGGAGAAGGTAGGACACAGACCTCTGCTCCTGGAGTCTTTCCTTGGCTCATATGTGACCTCTTTTTTAGGTCCTTGAACTCATACTTGAATCCCAGCATCATTAACTGCTTGAATCAGTCACTAACATTTACTGGGGCTCAACTGTGATGGAATTCAAGAAATTCAGGTATGTGTTCTCACCCTTATGTCTCTCTTACATCTATCCCCATCACTTAAACACAGAATCATTGAATCATAGAATGGTCCAGGCTGGAAGGGACCTCCAAAGGCCATCTAGTCCGACCTCCCCGCAGTCAGCAGGGACACCCCCAATTAGACCAGGTTGCCCAGGGCCTCATCAAGCCTCACCTTGAATATCTCCAGGGATGCTCGATGAGACATCTCAATCTCTGCCTTATAGCCATACATATATTCTAGCAAAAGAAGCCTCTGTCCAATATTTCTTAGTTTTCAACATTCTGCAGCTGTTTGTATGTCTCTGTATACTCTCTGTCAAGTGGGCTGAATGTCTGGCAAACCATAGGTGCACAGTTACTCTATGCACTACATTGCTTTTGCAACTGTTTCTTTTACCTTTTCTTGTTATGCTTGGTGCCCTCCAATGAAGTACCTAATCTGGACTAAAAATAGATGTTTGTGAAGCCAGCTGGGAAACCTGCTGACATTTTAGAAAAAAGGACAGCAGGACTTCATCCCAAATGACATATTTTTCTACATTCTCTTAATCTAATTTAAGAACTCTTCTATAAATTTTTATTTTTGAGAGGTAATTCCTGAGTCCCTGCTAGTTGGAGGTAGGCAGGGAATCCGGTAAGCTTTGACCATAAGAATTACTGAAAGATACCTTTAATTAAACTTTCTTTCTCAGCTGCAACTCCAGGGATAGACAGGAGCAGCAATAGCCCTATCACCATGACTAGAGAGGTGGAATAAGATGAACTTTGAGTTCTAAGAGCTTTTATCAAAACACCAGATCAAAGTCCCACCCAGAAGCCTAGGAAAGTTTGATCACCTGATCTGAGCACCCTCCTTTTTCTATAGCTAACATATCAACAAACAGGCTTGATTAAAGAGTGCATTATTGAAAAGGTGATTGGAAAGCAGAGTAACATGTGAAAGGGCACAATTAGTTACTGGTGTCCTTCAGCCGCTCTCCATCATCTTCGAAAGGTCCTCAAGAACAGGCAAGGTGCCTGAGGACTGAAAGAAAGCCAATGTCACTCCAGTCTTCAAAAAGGGCAAGAGGAAGACCTGGGAAACTACAGGCTGGTCAGCCTCACCTCCCTCCCTGGAAAGATGATGGAATGGCTCGTTCTGGGTGTCATCTCCAAGCATATGAAGGAAAAGAAAGCTCTGAGAAGTAGTCAACATGGATTCACCAAGGGGAAATCATGTCTGACTATCCTGATAGCCTTCTAGGACGGCATGACTGGATGGATAGATGAGGGGAGGGCAGTGGATATTGTCTACCTTGACTTCGGCAAGGCTTTCGACACCGTCTCCCACAGCATCCTCATAGGTAAGCTCAGAAAGGGTGGGTTAGATGAATGGACAGTGAGGTGGATTGAAAACTGTCTGAAAGACAGAGCTCAGAGAGTCATCATTAGTGGCATAGAGTCTAGTTGGAGGTCCATAACAAGTGGTGTTCCCCAGGGGTCAGTACTGGGTCCAGTCCTCTTCAATATATTCATCACTCTCCTGGATGAGGGGACAGAGTGTACCCTCAGCAAGTTTGCTGATGACACAAAACTGGGAGGGGTGACTGACACACCAGAAGGCTCTGCCACCATACAGCGAGACCTGGACAGGCTGGAGAGTTGGGCAGAGAGGAACCTGATGAAATTCAACAAGGGCAAGT
>JAOXJK010000003.1:24546580-24593130 GCA_025774025.1 Xenus cinereus
GGGGGGGGCTTGGATTTTTAGCTTGTTCTTGTAAGCAATAAGATTGCAGAAAGAAAACCAGCTTGGAATAAGCAATTAGCAAAACTGATATTTCTTCAAAGCACTCTCTAGAATATATGTGCACTTTGAATTTAACAGCATCTTTATTTTAATGAAAGAAAGGTGGAATTTTTCAGAAGTGCTTGTTCCTAATCTGTACCTAGTGATGGGAGTGGAATTTTTAGGGTTGGTTGGTTGGGTTTTTTTGTGAATTTCAGTAAGAATGTTTAAGCCATGACCGGGTATTTTAGAGTAGTGTATTTTAGATATAGTCTATTATATAGTCTCTTACAGAATAGTGTATTTTCAGATGTGTAGTGCTACAACCAGCCTAGCTTACTGAAGAATTCGTGTAGGGAAAAGGGGGGAACACTGCTCCATTCATGTCTTAACAGTCCATGTTTAGCTGTTACTGCAATCTATGGAAATCATATTGAGGCTTTATGAATGTTGATATTAATGTGCTTGAGGAAGGGGAGAAATGAACCACGAAGTAAATTGTATCTTTTGACGGGTAATTCTGAGGCACAGATAGTAACACAGTCAAGCAATATCCAGTATATTATTTTATATGTATATATATTTGCATTTATACTAAATTTTCTATTTTTATCTAGTTTATATATTATATGCAGTATATAAAATATATATTAAAGCATATATCTATATTTAAATAAGCATGTATTTTAATAAATAAACAAAACCAAGGAAACCAGAACAGGAGTTAGATGGAAAAAAGATCTCAGATGATACATTAAGACTATTTAAGGTGGGAGACTATAAAGCAGTGACTTGCTTATTTCTAGTCGTGTAGGGGGGTCTGTAGCAGAGGCAGAAGCAAATTTAGATTACCAGAGTGCCAACCATAATGCCACCCATCTCCCCAGTTGTCATCGCGTCATTCTTCCCGCTCCAAAATAAATAACTTTCTTGCCTCTCTGCTTGAATTTCTTGCAGAGTTTCTGTAAACGTTTCTAGTCCCAGGAATGAAATACCATTTTCTTCTTCCCCTCTCTAAAATGAAGTCTTGCTTTTAGCAGCTGTGTGCTCAGTAAGGCAGTCTGCAAGTAGATTTCAATCCCAAGTTTTAACCTATGTAAAGCAACAACATGCCCTGAGGAGTTCCTGAGAGTGCTTCTAAAATATGTTAAAATGTGAGGGGGGCAGTGAGATATTAATGTCACTTTCCATTTTTTTCCATGTTTTTTCATCATGATTAAAATCACACGTGAAGCTGGCGGCATTAGAGCATTTTCTGTTGTGTGACTAAACGTAACAGAGGGAATGTTTTAACAAAACTGTACTGAAGTAACTTCTTCTGTGTCTGAGAATCGTTTTTTGCAGCCTTTACGCATTTAATGCCTTGAAGCCGGTGTCCCACTGCAGATGATAACCATTGACAAAGACAGTATATGTTGTAAGGTTTCATCACAGACCCCTAACTCCTTTTTGGTAAACTGACTCTCTTTTGGAAAAAAAGGTACAGTTGAACTGTGCTTAACAAGATGCTTTGTGTTGCTTTTTTTTCTTCAGGTGAAAAATGTGTTTTGTATGAATGCCAAGGAAGGCAGAAAAAAATCAATACGTGCCTTAGTGGCGATTGGGAATGGGAAAGGGGCTGCAGGTATGTGCATTTACTCTCTATAAAAGATGCCAAACTAATGATTGTTTGTAATAGATCTTCGTGAGGCATGGTGATTTAAAGGGATTTTTTTATATACTTTAAAAAGAAAAAAAAAGAATATTTACCCTTTTTTTCCACTGGGCGATATTGAAATACCTGTAAGAATTTTGAGTTTCATCTATAAAAGTAAGCTTTATAATCAAAATATCTATATATTCATTTGGATACTTTGCTTTGTATAAAAAAAGAAATTTGTAAAAGTGGCAATACGTGATTAGGTTTAGAGCATATATTATCCAGTGGCAGAAACATTATTTTTTTTTAACTTTAGAGTGATAGACCTAACTACCTGTAGATCCTACCAGAAGGGATCATCTACACTTTCCTGTACAGTTTCTTTTTGCTGTATATACTGTACCTGTTTAAAAAAAAAAAAAAATCAAAGCCTGAAAGTATTCAGCCATGCATATCTGCATTTATTTCACCTGCCCTTAGGTGCCTGGCTGCAGAGTGTAATAATTTACTCTCAAATTAAAGAAAAGAATCAGGCACCTGCAGAAGGTGCCTGGAACTGCATGGAAATTATTCATCCCCTTGGGCTGATGGTGGAAGAAAATGGAGCTGTGTGCTCTTCCCAGAGGTGCCTGTGCAGTGTGACTGGTTGTGCGCTTTCCTGGGTTACCTTCTAGCTCGTGTTAGTATTTCTAGGTAGAAGTAGTATTTGTAGATGGTTTTTGTCAGTGTTAGGTTGATGGTTGGACTCGATGATCTGAAAGGTCCCTTCCAACTGACACAATTCTATGATTCTGTGGTTTAGTAGAAGTAGTATAAATCTGGCTCATTATTATTTTTAAATCCTCCCTAAGTCTCAGCAGAGTCCCTTGTAAGTATTACTGCTTTTAGTTAAAAAGGACTTGTTTACGGGTAGTCTCAGCTAGCATCTTGATTCAGAAATTTGTAATGAATCTGTCAAATCAGAAGACCCTAATTTTAATTCTGATTCAGCCTCTTTAGGAAGCTTTCTTATTTTATCATAATAAAATAATTTTTAAAATCATTAAAAATATAATTTTAATCATAAAAGAATTCCACTTTATGGGCTTCCTGCAAATACTATATTTACACTTTTAAGGAAAAATAGAATACTCGGGGCTCTTTGAGTCTGGTCTCACAGTAACTTCAATGATCGGTGGTTTGACCCGTTTGTCAGCTTTCTCCATTATGACTCTTTATAACGGTCTCTTCAGCAAGCAAATTGAAGTTTAACCAGAGAAACGCTGTCTATGGCATGGAGTAAATAGGACAAATCAAAAGAAATGTAAGATTATGACGGGTCTTCTAATACGAGCTGTGAAAGAGGCCTTTTTCCTTTTCTTTCTTGGCAAAGACTGGAGAAAGAGTTCGTTACAAGGAAATCATAATTAATCTGAATGCCTCTGACCAGTATTCTAAGTACAGTTATGCATCCAGGGTAGTGATGACCAAGCTATCTTCAGAAGCAATCAAAACATCTCAGTGCAGCATCTAACTGGGATTAACTAGCTCTGGATCCCAGCCGATACCATGGTACTGCTTCTGATGTTGGTAAGTTCAGTCACAGCAAAGACGTAGATGACAGATACCTGGCATGCTCTGCCACGTTCCTCTCCCTAGAAGTTTGGAAAATGTTGCAGTAAGTAAGGATAGTTCTTTTTTCAGGTGAAGCGTTTAGCAGTCTTGGCCAGAAGAGCCTTTGAGTTGGTCAGAATTGGTCTTTACAAAATTAGGAAGAAAGAATTCACTCTACTGCAGCTTTTTATGAGGTTGTGTGCAAAGTAAAAAGTTGCAAGAAAAATTCTTAGTTGAATGAGTTATTGCTGTTGATGGGCAGCACAACATAGAGAAGCCTCAAGTAGTTTCTGTGTTACGTTTGCAAATTTTCTAATGATCAGGTCCCATTTAAAAAAAGACAGCAACCGACCAACCAAAAGAAACCAGCCAAGGCTAGACAAGTCTGACAAGCACGTATTAGTACTTCAGTGCAACGGTATGTCCACCTCTTTACATATTGGGTATTACTGGATATATGATACTTAACAATATTATGTATTGATAAAGCAAAAGGAAACATTCCATGATGTGGTTGTCGCTGTCTTTTAAAAAAAAAAATAAATAAACAAAAACAAAACCTCAAACCGTCACGGTCTTTTTTAAAAAATCTGCGAAGACTAGCAGATATTCCCAGAGAAGTATATTTTCTTTTAAGGATTTTCTGTTCTACTTTGTCAGTTACAAAAATTATTGGGCATCCTTCATTTGACGGTACATGCTTTGCTTGTGGTAGCCAGCTTTTGGGATGGGTCAGATTCCGAGACAGGATTATAAAAGACAATGCTAATACCACTTGAAAGTAAAGGCATCCCTAAAGGAACTACGCAGCCACCCTGTACAGCAATGAGTTTCTTGCAGGTCTCCAGTTCTGTTATTGAGGAAATAGTGTTTATCTTCACCTCAGTTTTCAAATACCAGGAGTTAAAGACTTTTTCTTTTGTTGCAGGGTAAGTTTTATTTAAGAAGCACCCTTGAACGTGCTAAGTTTTTCTCCATAAGGAGATAGTTTTCATGCATTCTTTTGTGGATATAAACTGACGTACATTAAAATTCCCCTTAGACCTCAGATGGTCTTAGACATAAGACAGCTGTGCAGAATTAAAAGAAGAATTGGCTAAAAAAAACCAGAAAGTAAATAGCTGTGAAGTAAATAAACCAAATAATATAAGCCAAATAATAGAGGATTCCTACCTCTATCAGGCGGTAGGAATATGGTGTGCATTGTGTTGGTGGCAGAGTACAGGAAATTGCATTTGCATTGCTGTATGACTCTAGTAAAGAAAATCTTGCTTTCAATATATATGTAGAGCCTCTCCCTTTTTGATGTAAATAGTCTGCTTTTATTATGAGCTGAATAGATACCTCTGATGGTGGGTTGTATGTGGGAGCTTTAATAAGACAACTGTGTTTCCAGTCGACTACAGTTTTGCAGAACTTCATTTAAGTGAAAGATTCAAGCTCAGATGTGTGCCTCAAGCTGAATTTTAATTGCAGTTTGGAGGGGAGGAAAATTTAATATATAAAGGAAGGTGTGGTTTTCCAGCAGAAAGACATGTTACTCTGAAAAAATTCTTCCTACCTCCTCTTTGAAAAGCTTTTTCATGAAACATATTATCACTTTAATTCGAATGTGCTGAATGATTGAATTGAGGTTGCCCGGGTGACTTCATTTTTGGTATTTTCTACTCTATTGCGTGAATTCACAGCATTAATACACTGCCATTGTGTTCTCTGTGTGCGTTTGAAAGAATAGCACAGTTTCCTTGCATTTTCTTGTGCAGGAGTTAGAAAGTGCCAGACCTCTGGGTGCACGGTGCGTGCTCAGAAAAGCTGTCTCGAGAGGTTGCTGATGGCAGACACTGCCCTTGACTGTCTGCATGAAATTTGTGAGTCAGTGTTGGCCAGTGGGTCCAATCCCATTAATTTTTGGATTAGGTTTGTGGATACAGGTAACCCATAGCCCCAGCTGATACAACAGAAACAGCTGCTACTTTCCATGGTGTCTGTGGTTTTCTCTGGACCATTTTCTGAGTATGATCTGTGCAACGGAGTGGAAATAACCAATACTGAAGGTGGTTGTAAAGTTGTCTGGTTTTTCCCATTTGCTTCCTGAAGGTCCTGCCTCATGTATTTCTCAGTAACAAAATGTCTCTTTTCTCTCTTGCAGGTTTTGCAATGGGGAAGGCAGGTGACAGGATGAACGCTTTACGGAAAGTATGTTGATTGAATTATTTGTTGCTTTATGACAAGCACAAATAATTCGTACCTCCACTTGTTTGGTTTTTTTTAATAATCAGTATCTTTTGTAGCCTGTGCAAAGAAGCGAGTCCATGTATATGATTTGCACATCTTGATACAAATAATCATAGAATCATTTAGGTTGGAAAGGACCTTTAAGATCATCTAGTCCAACTGTGGTAAGCCAGCACTGCCAAGTCCACCACTAAGCCATGTCGCTCAGCATCAGGTCTACCTGGCTTTTAAATACCTCCAGGTATGGTGACTCCACCACTGCCCTGGGCAGCCTGTTCCAATGCTTGATAACCCTTTCTGTGAAGAAATTTCTTCCAATATCCATCCTAAACTTCTCCTGGTGCAACTTGAGGTCACTTCCTCTTGTCCCGTCGCCTGTTCCTTGGGGGAAGAGACCGACCTCCCCCAGCTACGCCCTCATTTCAGGAGAACTATAGAGAGCGAGGAGGTCTCCCCTCAGCCTCCTTCTCTCCAGGATGAACACCCCAAGCTCCATCATAGGACTTGTTTTCTGGACCCTTCACCAACATCGTTGCTCTTCTTTGGACATCCACACTAAAGTTGCCATGCAATGACATTCTGTTATTGCACCCTTTATTTTCTTTCTGTTCCCTTTTCTGTGGCCTATGCCTGTCCCCTCTTGCTCCCTTGTTTCCAATATCTATATAGCATAAAATCTGCTTATGCAGTCAGTCTGTAGGAATTTTTCTCTTACACATGCATAATGACCTTATTAAGGCTCCTATTTAAACCTCAAAATGTTACTGGTCCATCTACATTAATCTCATTTTTGTTATAATGCTCTACTAAGCTATGCAAGTAGCAATTCTAAAATACACTAAGTTTTGTAAAGTTGTTACTATATTGAGAAATCTTTTAAAATAGTTAATCTGTTAGGAGAAAGCAGTTCTTTAAAGCGAACATTTTCTTTCCATATAGTAAATCATTCAGATGTGGCAAACCTGTTTTCCTAAGTATCCTTTCTTGCTCTCTTCTGTCTACTTAACTGAAAATTTCAAGAAAAAATGTTTTCTGCTTTTATTCCTTAGGCAAAGAACAAAGCAATCCGCTGCTTACATTTTATAGAGCTGTATCAGAACCACACAAGTAAGTAGTATTTTTTTACACTCCTTTAACTTTCAATTAATACTGAATATACCAACAAGAACTGGTTGCAACTAGTTACAAAGCATAAAAAGACATTAACTAACACCTTTCTGATCTGTTGCATTGTTTTATTATTATTGGTGCATTATTTTGTTTCTTCAGCATGCTGTATGAAACCTTACCCCCAGCCTGTTCCAGCTCAACAGTGGTAATTCCAGAGTACACATTCTGTCAGTCCTGGTGTAAAATAAGTCACTATTGAATGAACATGTGCTTTACTCTTTACTTTCACTCAGGATTGTATCAACAGTTGTAAGAAGGGTCCACGAGGACAAGTTAGGATTACATAATATGAGATGTTGTTAAAATATTGAGAGATTTATCTCCCTTCTAGTCTCCTTTGCCATGTTTAAAATTTGGATGCTTAATACTATTTTAGGCTCTTTAAAAATGGCAGTAGCAAGGTTAGATCTCTGCTGGCATAATTTGAGTTAAGGAAGTCAAACCCTGGCTGGGCATCTCTTCTCTACAGTGAAGTTCTCCGTGCTTTTCCCCTTTGAGTGTCAGAGATGATCCCCTGTTGACTCAGTCCATGTAAGATGATAGAGCCCAGCAGCTGGGGAGAACATTGGCTGGAGAAGTCAGTCTGATGTTTCATGGTAGCTTTATGTTAATTCAATTTAATACCATGCAAGTCTTCACTGATGTCAGACGTGGTACCAGTATACCAAATATTGGGTTATCTTTCAGAAAAATTTTGAAAGATAGTACCTTACAGAGTCTATGAATATTTAACCAAGGCAGTGTGTAGATATTCAGTGTAATAAAACTTCAGCTTACAAATAAAAAACTGCAGTTATCCTCATGAGTCTATTCCTTGAGCATTATTATTTCACACTAACAGACTGGGGATTTGACTAAAAACTGGTGATGTTTCCCCCATGCTTTCCATTCTATTTAACATCGAGGTCCTCTCTGAGCCATCTTGCCTGCAGTGCTAGAATCCACTATGCAGAGACTGAGCCATTGAATCAGATGTATATAACAGCCCCCCACCAGAGGATGAGTGTTTGGGGGTCCTTTTGAAGCAGAGAAAAGCAAGAAGACTGGAATGGTAAATATTCTGTATGGGAAATCCCAAGAATGCTGAAGCCGATGGGGAAACATTAGGTTAAAAGCTGAATTATTTCAAAAATCTGAGTATGGGGAAGAAGGTTTAATGGTATCACGTGAGCTCACTTCAAAGCTAAGTGAGGATCATTAGAGGCGCACTTCATATTTATCAAGTGAAGCTTGGTTTTATATACGGTAGTAAAGTACTATTCACAGATGTGTAAACATTCCTAATGTAGTCCAGAAATTTACCTAAATTAACCCTTCTCTTAAAGAACTCAGAGGAGAGTAAAACTGACTTCCCATTCACAGTTTTGAAAAAGAAAGGTAGTCCTTAAATGTGTTGAGCTAAAGTTTTTCTAGAAGGAGGAATTTAGCTGTAATGCCTTTTTATTTCTCCCCTCCAGTTTACCATGATATTACGGTGAAATTTAAAAGCACGACCATCCGCATGAAGAAGCAAAACCAAGGTAATTAAAGCTGCCTGGAAATGCTGAAGTTTTATTAATTACTCACTGGTATTTATTTGATGTTATATTTGTGCAATGTCTATTATACTTCAGAGATGGATCATTTGGTGCTAGTCTAGCATGTTTAAATGTTGAAGATGATAAATTATTTTTCAGTGGAAATACCTACTGTTGATGACATGGCTTGTTATTGTAAATTGGGGTTTGACCCTCTTACACTGGTGGGAGCTCTCTTCCTGCTTTTCTTTGACACTTCCTGAGTGTAGTTCCTTCTGCTATAAATTACCTAGGTGTGGAAAAGTCTAATCTAATGGCATAGATGTTGGAGGCAAAGGCAGAAGAACCCTGCAGGTTTTTCTTCCCACCATATGCTCCATGCGTGCTTTGGGGCTCATTCCATTATTTTTTCAGTGATTTTTAATTGCTGTTTTTAAGCCATTTCCCTCCATTTCCCAGTTGCCAAGGTCCCCAGTCAGATAACGTCACTGGAATAAATATTCTCACACTCTCACATGCTCTCATCAATTAGTGTGGCTGACCAGGTTTGGTTCCCATCTCTGCCTCTCTTATCATTTGTTGGTCATGCTTGTGTCCCTGTATGTTCTTGTCGCTCTCCTTCGACATGCCCTTACAGCCATTAGTCCCCTGGAAGTTCTTGCCATTAAAAAGACTTTCAGTCCGCAAGCGGCACTAAATCACCGTCAATAGCTGTGAAGTGTGGCACCTCAGCGTCTCCAGCGTCTGCAGGGCTGCACCAGCAAGACACAGCACAGGTTTTATCGTTGGACTGGAAACTGATGGAGGGCCATGACTGTTACCTTCATGTTTTTATTCAGAGATCCACAGCCCACCTCACCCTGTCCCTTGGCTGTGTGAGTGCTGTCTCTAGGAGCTCCCATGGGAACACTGGCCTTTTGCAGACACGTTGCTGACTCTCTGCTATCCCTTTCCTCACTTTCGGAGCTGTTGCAATATGTGCTTTGCCAGTCGTTTGCAGTGACAGGGAAACATCCAGAGCAACCTTGTAAACTGCTGTCACGTTCTTCAGGATGCAACATAAAAAAGTTTTGACGTATGAGGTAGTTTGGGGAGCTAATGGTTAGCTTATTCCAGTGTGATTCATTTTACCTTCTAAGGTCTTTCTGTTTTGCAGACCTGCAGTGATGACACAAGGTCATCTCTTTGCATGAATCTTTTGAGTTAGACCTTTACAAAGGTTTGATTTGACTTGTTTAGCCTAACTTTGCTTTCAGGACAGATAAAGGTAGCTGCTGGTCTGTAGAAAATCGATGTAGTTTGCTACTGAGCACCCTTAATTGGTCCTCTAATTTTAATATACAAATAGAAAACTAATTTATTTACATGGCTGATTCTTTTTCAGTCACTTCAGTTTTGTTATGATAAGATGTAAACTGCAAGAGCATTTAATGACTAGCTTATAACAAGTCAGAAACTTGGGATAATTTTTCAGTCAGAACACTGTCACATTCAACTACTTAATTCATCAATTTCTGCAACCGTTGAGTAAGCTGAAGCGTTGACACTTTGGACATACTATTTGATGTTGTGTATCTGGTATTCTTGTTCTGCACTGTCACATTAGTAATATGAGAATATAATTATTAGTGTTCAGAGTTACTAATGTATTTTGAAAACATCTAAAATTGCTATGAACCTTTAACACAATTTCTGTTCGGTGACATTTTGATTCTGGGATAAGGGGATTTTTTAATTAGTGTGACAGTAAAGTAATAGCGTGGGCCTAGAAAAATCTTTACAAGTTAATATATATGGAGTCAGACTGTCCTGTCATTTACGGTTCTGCAGTTTTTCTGTATTTAAGGAGCTCTGGAGGTGGTAAATTAGGTAATTTGGGCTATAATTTTTAAGATAACCGCTTAAAAGAAACTTCGGTTTAGTCTTCAATATAATGCAGCAAAACCACGCATGTAGCAGCAGAAGCAGAACTGAGCTACACATTTGACCATGTGCATATAAACAAATAATGCTATTAGTGTTAAATGGTAAAGGAAGGTTCATTTTCTTGTAGTGGAACATAGAGTAAGACATGCCTTCCCACCTCAGCTGACATGTTACATTCATGAATCTGAGAAGCAAAAACAATCAGAGTCACCTTATGATTAGTATTGCCTCACCAGACTGTTGTCCGGATTCATTTCCATTTTTTTTATTAGGTTTGAGAAGCAAATTGCCTCTCCACTACCTCCTCTCTTTCCCAAGAGGGATCCTTTTGTAGCTGACGTGCTACTGTAGCCCTACCCAGTGAGGCTTTTCCATTTGGCGTACGCAGTAAAAATTGCTATCACAGAGTGGTTGAGGTTGGAAGGGACCTCTGGGGGTTGTCTCATCCAACCGCCTGATCAGGGTCACCCAGAGAAGCTGCCCAGGACCATGTCCAGATGGCTTTTGAACATCTTCAGGGACAGAGACTCCACAGCCTCTAAAGGCGACCTGCTCCCTTGCATTGACACCCTCACTGTGAAAAAGTGTTTCCTGATGTTCAGGTGGTACCTTCTTTGTTTTAGTTTGGGCTCATTGCCTCTTGTCCTGTCACTGGGCACCACTGAAAGGAGCCTGGCTCTATCCTCTTTGCACCCTCCCTTCAGATATTCATATATATTGATAAGATGTCCCTGAGCCTTCTCTTCTCCAGGCCGAACAGGCTCGGCTCCTTCAGCCTTTCCTGATATAAGAAATGCTCAAGTCCCATAATCATCTCCATGGCCCTTTGATGGACTCTCTCCAGTATGTCCATGTCTCTCTTGTACTAGGGAGCCCAGAACTGGGCAGACATTGATCCAGGTGTGTCTCACTTGTGCTGAGTGGAGGGAAAGGATCACCTCCCTCAGCCCACTGGCAACAGTCCTCCTAACACAGCCCAGGATGCTGTCGGCCTTTTTTGCTGCAAAGGCACATTGCTGGCTCATAGTCAACTTGGTGGCCACCAGGATCCTCCACGCCCTTTTTTGCCAAGCTGCTTTCCAGTTGTTCAGCTCCAAGGATGTATTGATGCATGTAATTACTCCCCGGGTGCAGGACTTTGCACTTGCCCTTGTTTAACTTCATGAGGTTGATGCCAGACCATTTCTCCAGCCTGTCAAGGTCCCTTTGGACAGTAGCATGACCTTCTGGTGTATTAGCCACTCCTCCCAGTTTTATATCATCAGCAAACTTGCTGAGGGAACACTGTGCCCCACCATCCAGACCATTAATGAAGATGTTGAACACGATTGGGCCCAGTATTGACCCCTGGAGTACACCACTGGTTGCTGGCCTCTAGAGTTCATGCTGCTGGGCCTGGATGTTCAGCCACTTTTCTGTCCACCTCACTGTCACTTCATCCAGCCCATACTTCATCAGCTTATCTGTGAGGATCTTATAGGAGAGTGTCAAAAGCTGGCAGTCAAGAGTGATAGTCAAAGACTGGTAGTCAAGACTGATAATCTTCAGCAACTGCTGAAGTCAAGACTGATAATATCCACAGCTCTCCATTTCATCATAGGAGGTTATAAGGTTGGTCAAGTGTGACTTCCCCCTGGTGATCACCTTCTTGTACGTCGTGTGCCTGGAAATGGTTTTCCAGGATGAGTTGTTGCATCAGCTTCCCAGGGATCTAGGTGAGGCTGACTAACCTGTAATTCCCTGGGTCCTCCAGCACCTCAGCCTTTTCTGTGTCCTGTGTCACCAGGTCCCCAGCCCCATTCAGCAGTGAGCTCACATTTTTCCTAGTCTTCCTTTTGCCACTTAAATACTTACAGAAGCCCTTCCTGTACCCTTTGACATCCCTTGCCAGATTCTGTTGGGCTGTAGCTTTCTTAGCTGCATCTCTGTCTGCTCAGACACTGTCTCTGTATTCTCCTCAGGTAACCTGTCACTGCTTCCATCATCTTTTTATGTTTGAGTTTTGCCGGGAGCATCTTATTCATCCATACAGGCCTCCTGGCATTTTTGCCTGACTTCCTGCTTGTTGGGATGGACCACTCCTGAGCTTAGAGGAGTTGATCCTTGAATGTGAACATCTTTCTTGGGCACCTTGTCCCTCCTTATTCCCGCCTTATTCCACAGGACTCTTCCAAACAGATCCATGAAGAGCCAAGGCTGCCTTCGACCTTAACATCCCTAACAAGCCCTTCCTTGTTTGTGAGTACAAGGTCCAGCAGAGCACCTTTCCTTGTTGGCTTCTCTGTCACTTGAGCCAGGAAGTTGTCGATGCCCTCCAGATATCTCCTGGATTGCTTGTGCCTTTCTGTATTGTCTCTCCAACATCTATTGGTGTGGTTGAAGTCCTCCATGAAGACCAGGGCCTGTGAACATGAGGCTCTTTATAGATGTCTGTAGACTGCCTCATCCACTTGTTCTTCCTGATCAGGTGTCCTTTAGCAGACAGACATGCCCTACAGTGTCACCCATATTGGTCTCCTTTTTCATCCTTACCCATTAGTTCCCAGTTGGCTTATCATCCATCCCCAGTGCAGATGAACATGCATCCCAGACATTTTCTCACATAAAGGGCAACTCCACCTCCTTGCTTTCTCAGCCAGTCCTCTCTAAAGAGCCCGTATCCCTCCACTATAGCACTCCACGCTGTTAGCCATCCACCACATGTCTGTGATTCCAACAAGACCATAAACCTGCAACTGCACAGAGATCTCATAGTTCCTCACGTTGATTCCCCGTGCTGTGTGTGTTACTGTGCAGGCACTGCAGAGAGGCACCACAGCATGCGGAGTTCCCAGAAAACAACTTTTCCATGCACAGAGCCTCGCAGACACTGCCTTGCTTACACGCAGGCTCTGGACTTCGTGTCTGCCCCCATCCCACATCGCTCCTGTTTCCAGCACGTGTCAGCATCTGGAAACCACTCGGGGTATTGCTTATCTGTGCTGCAGAACATCCTGCCTTTTGGAGGGTGGGCAGCTCTTCATCTCTGACTTGATTTTACAACTAAAGTAGTCGTGAGACTACTCTGCTAGCCACATTGATGCACCTGTAGGCACTGTAAATTAGTTCCTAATGTGAATTAATAGGGGGAAATGCAAAACAGTTTGTCAAATACATTTATGTGGCTGTGGAGCTCAGCACTGAGCTGTAATTAATAGGTATAAAAAATTACAAATTATTCATAGCTTTCACATTAGACCGTGGCATATGTAGACTGTCTTCACTTAAAGTATAAAAGATAGCTTCTGTTTGCCGATGGCGTTACAGCTGTATAGTTATGTATGCTGAAGCCTCCCGCTTTGCATAATTACAGCTGGCAATTTATTTCCAGATCCTGCACATAGGACTGAGCTTTCTTAACAAATGACTACAACGAAGACTAACGTTTTGGTAGGAAAGGTAGAGTCACTGTTGTACTTAAATGTTCCTTTCTTGAATGTATTCCTAATCCCTGCAAAGTGGAGAAAACCCGTGTTATATGGCCGGGATTACGTATTAGGCAAGTGAAAATCCAAGTTAAAAAAGCAACGTAATGTGAACATTTGAATGTGACCTTCCCTCAGAGTGGTCCCTTAGTGTGGATGTAAAGTGGATGTTCTATTTCCAGATGTTCTTGTTAGTGGCTTCCCAGAAGATTGTGTTAGATTATAGGAAGGGTGCATTTTAAGTATTTCTTTTGCTTACCTTTCTATCTTTTTCAGTGTGAGAAAATCTGTTACATTTAAATGACCTTGCTCTCTTCTATAGGCCTGGTTGAATTTAACTGCAGGAAGGAAGGGTGAGTGCCACAGACAAGGAAAAAATGTCTGAGCACAACTTCTTCTCCACAGCTGGAGTTTGCAGTTGGAACCCTTTGCTTTTGTGTTTGGAATGGATTTTGTTCAGTGACTGATGGACCAGTTTGCTGGCTTCTGAGCTTCACATATTAATGAATCTGCAGAACCAAATTGAGATGAGATGGGACAAAAGCAACCATAAAACCAGCAGAAATTAAATGCTTTAAGTCACTGAAAATGAAACTTTAACAAATGGCCTTTCAGAGGTGATTCACTTGTAATTGTGTCCAAAACTTGACTTTGTCTTGTAGCATAGGAAACAGTATTTTCTCAAATGGCAGAACAAATGGCTTTGGATGGTTATAGTTTCTTTTCCAATTATAGGTTAGAAGAAAAAGGGACATATTGGCACAATAAAACATGCAGCATTGGAATAGATTTTTTTTTCCTCGTTTACTCAGCAGCAAGACTGTCCCACAGAGTGGACTAATCAATAACCTGGCTTTTCAGCTTTTAAGTAAGATACATGAGAACTATAACAAACCAATTTTAAAAGATTAATAGAGCTAGGCCGCATGAAACAAATCTGTCTGGGGAACAAGAGAGCAAAATTAGACTCCTCCAAATATAGCTACATTAAAATCAGGCAAGTCTAAGACACCATTTGCAATTAATGCTAATGTACTATAATTATGCATTGGAGCTAATGTAACACTCTGCAATGGAGATGGATGCAGATGACATGCAAACCTCTGTTGTGTTTGTGGATATTGAAATATGTTTGTCTCTCCTCACCACTCACCTACAAATTACAAGTTGTTACATTACAAGCTTTTGTAATTTGGCCTGTGGTTTCCACAGACACACACAGAAAGTTTTTTGATGGTCTTACGGCTTTGAATAGTAAGTTGAAAGCAAATGAGTGATAAACTTCAACAAGGGCAAGTGTAGGGTGCTGCACGGGGGGAGGAATAACCCCAAGCACCAGTACAGACTGGGGGCTGAGCTGCTGGAGAGCAGCTCTGAGGAGAAAGATGTAGGAGTCCTGGTGGACAACAGGATGACCATGAGCCAGCAATGTGCCCTTGTGGCCAAGAAGGCCAATGGTATCCTGGGGGGCATCAGGAAGAGCGTGACCAGCAGGTGGAGGGAGGTCATCCTGCACCTCTGCTCTGCCCTGGGGAGGCCCCATTTGGAGCACTGGGACCAGTTCTGGGCTGCATCAGTTCAAGAAGGACAGGGAACTGCTGGAGAGGGTACAGCAGAGGGCTACAAAGATGGTGAGGGGCCTGGGACATCTTCCTTACGAGGAGAGGCTGAGGGACTTGGGTCTTTTTAGTCTGGAGAAGAGAAGGTTGAGGGGGGATCTGTTCAATGCTTATAAATATTTAAAGGGAGAGTGTCAAGAGGATGGGGCCAGTCTTTTTTCAGTGGTGCCCAGGGACAGGGCAAGAGGAAATGGGCACAAACTTGAACATAGGAAGTTCCACCTAAACATGAGGAGGAACTTCTTTCCTTTGAGGGTGGCAGAGCCCTGGAAGAGGCTGCCCAGAGAGGTGGTGGAGTCTCCTTCTCTGTAGACATTCAAAACCTGCCTGGATATGTTCCTGTGCAATCTGCTCTAGGTGGACCTGCTTTGGCAGCGGGGTTGGACTAGATGATCTCCAGAGGTCCCTTCCAACCCCATGTGATTCTTTGATTCTGTGATTCTGTGTAATACCCTCATGTTCTTCTCAACAGGGCTGCTTTCAATCCCTTCATTCCCCAACCTGTATTGATACCAAGGGCTTCCCCAACCCAGGTGCAGGACTCTGCACTCAGCCTTGTTGAACCTCATGAGTTTCCCATGGGACCACTTTTCATGTTTGCTCAGGTCTCTCTGGATAGCATCGAGTCCCTCAGGTGTGTCAACCACACCACTCAGTTTGGTGTCCTCTGCAAAGTTTCTGAGGGTGCCCTCAATCCCACTACGTCATTCATGCAGCTATTAAACAGTACTTGTCCCAATACTGACCCCCGAGGGACACCATTTGACAATGATCTCCATCTGGACATCGAGCTGTTGACCACTACCCTATGGATGTGGCCATCTACCCAGTTCCTCATCCACCAAATAGTCCACCCATCAAATTCCTATCTCTCCAATTTAGAGAGAAGGATGTTGTGGGGGACCTTGTCAAAGGCCTTACAGAAGTCTAGATAGATGACATCCATAGCTATTCCCTTGTCCACCGATGTAGTCACTCCATTATAGAAGGGCAATAGGTTGGTTAGACAGCCTTGCCCTTGGTGAAGCCATGCTGGCTGTCTTTAATCACCTCCCTGTCCTCCATGTGCCTTAAAATAGCTTTTAGAACGATCTGCTCCATGATCTTCCCAGGCACAGAGGTGATGCTGGCAGGTCAGTGGTTCCCAGGGTCCTTCTTTCTATGCTTTTAAAAGTGGGTGCAATGTTTCCTCTTTTCCAGTCACAGGGAACTTCACCTGACTGCCATGACCTTTCAAATATCATGGAGAGAGTCTTGGCAACTGCAGCAGCCAATTCCCTCAGGGCTTTGGGACGCATCTCATCAAGCGTCCCTGAGTCCCTGCCCTGTGGTCCATCCACTTGAGAGGATGTGCTTCAGTCTTTTCATCGTCCATTGTTACCAGTTTGCCAGTCTTGTTCATTTTGGGAGGTACGCTTTCTTTGACCTTCCTTTTCTGGTTGACATACCTGTAGAAGCCCTTCTTATTACTCTTTGCATCCTTTGCCAAGTTCAGCTCCAGCTGTATGTTGGCTTTCCTGACTCCATCCCCACCCAACTGGGCAGTGTCCCTATACTCTTCCCAGGATTCCTGTCCCTGCTTCCACTGCCTGTGTATTTCTGTCTTGCCCTTTAGTTTGACCAGCAGGTCTTGACTCAGCCTTGCTGGTCTCTTGCCCTCCTTTCCTGATTTCTTACACCTGTGGATTGAGAGCTTTTGCATTCTGTGGAAAGCATCCTTAAAGATCTGCTAGCTCCGTTCTGTTCCCTTGTCTCCGAGGGCAGTTTCCCAGGGGGTCGTAATTGACTAACTCCTTGAAGACCTGAAAGTTTGTTTCCTTGAAATTCAGGGTCCTGACTTTACTCCTCTCCTGGCCCATATCCCTCAGGACAGTGAACTCCACCAGTGCATGATCACTGCAGTCCAGGCTGCCTCCAGTCTTGATGTCACCAATTAGCTCATTTGTGTTGGTGACCAACAGGTCCAGTGTTGCATCTCCTCTGGTATAGCTGTTTACTACCTTGCTTAAGAAGTTCAGGAGGGATCACCTCCCTTGACCTGCTGGTGATGCTCTTCCTAATGCAGCTCAGGATGCTTGGTTTTCTTTGCTGCAAGGTCATATTGCTGGCCACCAGGACTGCCTGCTCCTTCTCTGCGAAGTTGTTTTCCAGACAGTTCTTTCTCAGGTACAGGACTTCACGCTTCCCTTTCTTGAACTTCTTGTCAGCACTTTTATCCAGCCTGCTTCTGAGGTCCCTATCAACTACTCTTCCTAATTTTTTATTGTGAGCTGACAGTGTGTTCTGTTCCATCATCCAGTTTGTTAGTGATGACGTTAAACACTATTGAACCTGTATTTTCTGGCCCTGTATTTCCTCTATTACATATTGTTTGCAGTTTTGTCAGTTGAACCCACATATTTTTGTTAAACTAGGGGATCCCAAACAAACTTCTGTATCTCAGGGATGTCACTGGATATCATGCATAACATGGAACTATCTAGAGCTGGTGCTAATGCTTCTTCTGTGGAAGCATCAGGGTGCTATCTTGCCTGCCAATCTAAACCAGCCAGCAGTTAGCACTCATCTTCACGATGCTGATTTCTACTCTGGATTCCTAGGATAATCTCATCTTAGTCTGGAGCATGGCATAATCATGGTTTTCCTCTCCGAAACTACTAAATACTTTCAAAACAAGAGCTGTAAAAGGAATAGGTTACAGGAGATGAACCATATTCTTTGCAGGGTCAAGCAGAGGTGATGGAGAAATTTGGCAAAATTTCTTTGAAATTTTTGTTACTGTCAGCACGTCTCATTATTTTGTTCCAATGCAACTCCACATACAGACATGGTAATTTGCTCCCAGAATCCAATCTGGAGCACACCAGCTAGCTCTCTTCATCTGGCAGGTATAGCACAATGTGATACATGAGCTCATGCCAGGGTCTGTTCCAGAGAGACAATACAGATACTCCATAGGTCGCCTATATCCTAATGCAACGTATGCCTTCTTCATCACGCTATATATATGTGTTTGTGTAGTGAGCTGCAGCTTAGTCCTCATCATACTGAGGTCTATGAACTGGAAAATTTCAAGAGTTTCAGCAGTAGAGGAACATCACACCAAATGCTATGTTATGTACCTACTTGATCCCGTTAGCTCTGTTATTACGGTCAGTATTCAAAAACGCTTTTTAAATCAAACCTAAAAAGATTGTTAATTTGATTTTTTTTTTTACATTAGCACTTTAATAATTATCACTTCCTTTTGTTAAATAAATTGTTTAAAAGGGAAACTTCCAGACTATCAGGTTCCAATACTCTCTGTCCAGTCTCTTTTGAATATTCCTCACAAAGAGAGTTTAAAGTTTTAATAACAAATTTAGTTATTTGAAGATGTTTGACATTATACAATATTTTGATTCAGCAGAATGAAACCACAAAATGTGGACAGCACAACACAAACATAGTATAGCAATTACAATATACAGTTGAATCACAATACAATCATGAGTCCCATTACTAGTCTCTAGATGTTCACCAACATGATGCTGAGCATCCCTAGTTACTGGGAGAGAATATATGGATTGAAGCCCACCCAAGCCCATTGCTCTTTTCAAAGTTCATTTTGCTTATTGTTTGATTTTCACACTCTGTGTTGGCACACACACTTCTGCCCCTCCACCCCCCTGCCAACTCCTTTTCCCCTCCTGCCTGGTCTGACTGGCGCAGCAGGATTATACTTTCTATTGGTTGTTTTAGGGAAAATAATTTACATAAACACTTGTGCCACTCGACTGGTACAGCTGTTTATCTAAAACAAAGGTCTCCTTTTATCTCCTTTAGATAAATTTGCTCCCTTTAGGATATCTGTGGTCGCTTCCTGCGTTCTTTTCTCAGCTTGAGCAAATTGTCCTTGCTTATCATCTCTGAGCCTTCTTCTGTTGTGGGCATTTGTGGATCAGTTACACAGACTTTTGCTTGAATTGATGTTATTGAATGCTCCTATTGTATCCTTCTATTCAGGAAGACCTTGATAGGCTGGAGAAATGGGAAGACAGGAATCTCATTATGTTCAGCAAAGAGAAGTGCAAATAATGTGCACAGGTTAATGTCAGGTAGGTACAATCCAAGAGAAGTTCACAATCCTGGGAGAGAGGAGAGGTGTATATGTTTGTGTGTTTTAGTGAAAAACCCCACCCCAAAACTAAACGCGTTCCTGCAAAAGAGAAGGTGATTATCAAGAGAAATACAGAATGGCCTCTGAAATTTGCAATAGGATTGTGTTCAGTCTGTATCCACGTACCATAACTAATCAAGATTTGTCTGGATGATGTGGAGGGACAGTCCTGAAAGAGGTAGTAATGTTTGGATGCAAAAAGATAAACAAGTAGGGTCCTGCCAATAATTGACATTCTGCCATTTCTGTTTCCATTTATGCAGGGTTGGACTCCACTGGCACTGTTCTGACACAGAACAGTCAAAAAGAAGTGGTCAATTGAAAGCCATCTCTGAATATAGAATATCCTGCATGGCAATGCAGTGTGAGCAAGGCACCGGAGTGCTGACATTCCCTATAGAGGAGGAGGGATTCGGGTATGCTGGAAATAGATCCTTCTTGAGACGGAGATCAGGCAGCTGCCTCACTTTCTGCCAGCTCTGAAGATATAACTTCTCTTCACCCGTACTGAGCCAGAATATAGATACAGGTAATTTCAGCAGTTCAGATAAAATAAAGTTGAAATATCTCTAAATTCTCAGTTTATGGCCTGCCCCTTCCATGACCCTCAAGAGAAATTATCTTCCTCCTGTTCATTCCACTGTGGAGGTGACTTTTACATTTTAAGTGGGAATAACTTATACGAACAGCACACTGTTCTGAAAGGAGCATTTACTCATAAGCAATACAATCTTTATGCTACTATCATCCTTCAGTATTTCCCACTGATTTTAAGGTAGCAACCCAGACAAAGACAGAAAAGTCAACATTACTGTAATACTTGCAAGAAATCTGTGAAGGTTAATGATATGTAGGTAATGCATATAATTACAATACAATATCATAACTCGGGCAGGCCCTGGCATGCCCATGGCAATACTTTTTGTCTCTGTAAATTTCTCACTGAGGCATTTTGGTGTTTGGGCTCTAGTTTATATTAAGCTCACTTTGGTTTATGTATTAGGTATTTTTTCCTGTTTTTTTCCCTGTTGCTGGACTCCTACAGTTTCCCTCTTGGGCCCTTTGTCTCAGGCTGTAAATTCTGATCCTGCCCTTTACTGGTGTGGTTTGGAGCTTCTCTACTCTGTCCAGTTTAACTAAGCTGGTAATGTTGGTCATTGCCTAGGCTGAATCTTTTCTGGGCTAGCTGGCATGTGTTCTTCCACCACAGGAAAACAGAAACTTCCAGATATGGATACTTTGTTTGCTTGACATTTATCCATTGTTGTATCCAATTTTCAAAGTACTGGGCATCAGTTCTTTCTTCCTCTCTTATTTTTTCCTTCCCCAATTCATCATGCTCTCTCTGAACAGTGGGATTTGGCTAATATTTTATTTTTGTGAGAAAATTTTATATCTGGGGAGCTGTAAAACAGACTGTCATCTCTACTGGTGGTTTGGACTGGGAAATGCACTAGTGATGTCCTTTCATAAACAGGGAGGCAAAGACTTTAATATTTTTATTCAAAAATTTCTACTACTTTTCAGTGCAGCCAGAGACATAAAAGGACTTGAAGAACTTTAGTGGTCCCTCTTTAGCTTCACATTTTTAGCTTTCATCTCTTGTTTTTTTCTTCTGCAAAATACTGTGCAACATGTACTGGCTCATATTAGAAGTATACAAAGATATCTTTCCAGAAGAAAAGAACACCAACATTTTCCAGACTATATTTCTTCGACATCTAAATGAGGAATTGTGAATTCTAAGATGTGTATCTTGGCATGACTATGTAATTCTTCATAAATAATTTCTCATTGCCATTGCTTCCACTGCTACCTCCAGATTTCTTATCAAGCTATAGAAGGCCATAATTTTTACTCCCATTAAACACTGAACAGAAGTAGAGCAGTAGTGTCTGGTGGGGTGAGAAAAGCGTGTGGAGAGGACAGAGGCTAAAGAAGCTAAACTTTGATAGCTGGTTGCTGGTGTAATGTGCAGGTTTTCTGTTAAACCATTCTAATCTTTGGGACACAGAATGCTTTGAGTCTGTTCCTATAAGCCTCAGTTTCATAATTAGGCAGAAGCTGCGTGGGAATCTCAGTGTTGTTTATTGGCTCTGTCGGTACTCACCCTTATACCCATTTGCATTTCCAAGATCCAGTAGTGTCCACTTAGGTTATTACTCAGCCTGTGTCTATATTTCTATAGGAGGGATCAGAAGATGTGATGTTCTGTCTTGTAATTATGTGGAAAGACCTTAATGACATTTTTCTAATTTTAAAATGGGTAATTTGGATTTTTCAAAATCTTACTGTTCCAGAATGCAGCGGAGGACTCCAGTATGACAGCAACAGCACTTCCATTTTAGTGGAGAGTTTCACACTTCTATTGACCCCTTTCTGTGAAGGTAGACCAAAGGCAAATGTGTTTTATTGAAGAGAGAAAATTTTTGTTCAAGCAAGTTGAAGAAGACTATGTTCTTGCAGTTAAATGAAAAAGGAAATGTTGAATGTGTTGAGGTAATAGCTTTTTCCTCTTACAGCACTGGAAGGCTGCCTCTTTGTGTCCCTGTTCTCCTTCTCCTTCTCCTCACTTTACCACTCCCTTCAGGCTCTGTAACACTCAAGTACAATTGTGAATTTAGTCCTCGATTAGGAGGAGATAAATAATATCCACTAAAATACACCAGAGATGAATGTGGTTGCAAATTCCTGGCCATTGGTAGAGTGATTATGTGACATGCATTTACTTATTTATGTGACTATTGTGCAGTCATGCAGCAGTTGCATTTTATGTAGTGTCTTGTCACTGAAAAGTGTGAAAGTGACTGTGTATGTACCAGGGTTTGGAGTCTACACATTTTCATGATAGCTATGATTAAGACTGAATCTATCTCTGAATCAAGATAGGTTTTAATTTACCTCATAGAGATAAAAAACAGGCCATTATCGATCCTTTAAGTCACAGTGGCCAGCGCATGAATCTGTTCATACTCATACTCCTCAGTTAAATTTCATTTCCACACCTTAGAGCTGTGCTAGAGATTTGATTGGGGGTGATGGGTTGAAATATGAATCTTGTGTTGGCCATTTGTATTGAGAGCCTTGTGTAAGACACTGTACTTGAGGAGTCAGTGATCTTGAGCAAGCCATGTCTACTTTGTTGGTCCTTGTACTTAGTGCTTGAGAATGTTATTAACATAAGCTTTAACTTATATTATCTATGAGAAAAGTAAACTGTGTCTGCATCAGGGGGTGGATTGTCTTGATCCTGACCAGGAGACCACTGTATACAGAGGAGACAGTGATCCTCATCAGTTAACCTGAGCATGCCCAGGCCTGTGCTGTGCTGTCCATCCCACGTGGCCTTTGGGCCAGGCTGCACAAATCCCTTGCTTTAGGGCACATTCAGGCAGATCATTGTAAGGGAGTACCCTGCAGCCTCTTCATACCGGTGATGACACCACCTGCATGGCCTTGCCTGTATCTAAAAGTGCAAAAAGAACTGCTCGTGGGGACATCCTTTATGAGTAAAACTGGATTTTTTTGCAAGAAAATTGTAGTATGACCTGAAAACTAGGGACGTCTCCACAGATGGCATGTGTGCAGTGTACCACAGGAAAATCCATCCTGGGTCCATCCAATGTTGCACGAACATGGTGTGCCCAGCATCTGAAGGAATATAAGATTTACTTGGCATCTATGTTCCTCTTTTTACTCTGCCTTATCCAACTGGCTGTTTTATTAAGCCATTTGTTGTTGCACCTTTCTTATTGAGATCCGTAAAAGAACCTGCATTCTCTATCCCCTCCTTCCCCAGCAATAGACCATTGGATATTGAGATTTTGCAGCTTGTTCACACATTCTCACCTCAGGCCATGCTTGCATCTTGAGTTACTGTGAAAGTCCTTCTTTTGGGGCTAATTAGGAAGAGCATGTTCTTTTCTCAGGGGCAAAAAATAACTATCTGAAAAGCTTTTTTCTTTCTAAGAATGTTTTGACTACTCTTAAAAACGAAGGTGTGCTAGGACGATTTACTTAAATGCCTTTCCTACCTCTGGGGGAAGCACGTTATTATATCAGGAAGTGGAAGCAGGTTGAAACGATCTAGATTTACCAATATGAGTGCAGAAGAAAAAAGGGGCTGTGGCCTCCCCCAGCTGCTTCGTGGTTTGTGGAAGATAAAGTCAGATAAAATAAACAGCATTAAAGTAATGGCAGACATCAGAATACAGCAGTTTGGAATTCTAAAAGCAAGTGAATTTCCAACTTGGTTTTCATCAAATTATTCTTAATTCTTTCATGTTCTTTCCTGTTGACCTAGGCTCCCAGAGGGACTCACCTCACATGCCATTTCAATAATGTCACCAGCTGTTCCATAAAAATAAGTCATGCGAGAGCCTACTTCCTTTCTATCTGTTGTGACAAGCAACATACTCTCACCGTGCCTATCCACTACAGATCCACATGTGAGCACCTCCTATTAGATTATGTCAGACAGCAATACTCTTTGATCCTTTTAAAAATTCCATTCCACATGAGGGTTTACTGTCTAATAGAAACTTGCTTATTTGAAGATATTTGATGTTACATGGGTTTTTGATTTAGCAGAGTGATACATCAGTGTGATGAAATCATAACATGAACACAATAGAGAATTGCAATATAGAGTTGAATGACAAACCAAATGCGATTCCTGTTACCCACCTCTATGTAATCGCCATCGCCAGGCACCCCCAGTCACCAGGAAGGAATATCCTCCCCATGCTGCTGAGAGAGTTGTTTCCCCACTCTATAATGGCCATTGAGGTATGATACAGATGGATAAGAGCCTGTATTATTAAACTAAAAACATGGCACAAGCCATTCTTTGACCCAGAGACCAACAAGCTTAGTTTTGGTTTGTCTGTGACATTGAAGGAACCACAGATACTCTGTAGGTTGTGCCTTGGTGTCACGGAGATACTTGTGTGGGCAGCCCTACCCACTGATTGCTCCTGGCTCAGTTACACTGTTATTGTCTGAACTGCAAGTGGCAGAAGGCTCACAGCATGAAAATGAATATGTAAGAGTTATAGACAGTATTTTTATTTCTCTGTGATACAGAGAAACATGAAATGAGAGACAGCGGCAGCAGTGAGTGCTGTGCCTTTAAAAACTGAGCTAGATTGAGACAGAGAGGGGGCTTCCCAGAGAAGGAGAAGCCAAGGGACTACGGAGAGGCCCAAAATGAGTTGGGAATCTCGAGAGGGAGCTGTGAGACTGTTGTGGCTGAGGCTATGCCAGGCGAGCCACGGCAAATCCAAAAGTGGCCTTTGCAGAGGTGCAGCATGAGCTGGACAAGCATGGGTGAGTGCAAGGGGAGGAACATCAGCATGCAGGGGCATGCGTGCAGGGTGTGCAGGAAGCAACAAGCAGTGATTGGTCCCCTCCTAGCTCAAGAGAAGAACGCGGCCACAACACAGCCAAAGCCCACTGCAAAAAAGAACATGGGAACTCAGACTGAGCTCCCATGCAAACATGCACCTGTGCAGGTCTCTGGCTGCAGCAAATGCCTGAGCCTGGCACTTGTACCACAGGGAGCCAGAGACACCACCTGTGTGTGGTGTGATCAAATAAATGATCTGCTCAAGCAGGTAGTTGAACTGTGGGAGGAGGTAGAAAGGTCTTAAGCATCAGAGAATGTGCGAGTGAAATAAATTAGTGTAGCCATACCCTGAGGCAAAGGCAGTGGGTAGAGGCTCTACAATAAGCGACGATCCACTCCTCTCCTGTCACCAAGCAGAAAGAGGGGACTTAAGGGACAGGGGCGAATGGAGACAGGTCCCTCCTTGGAGAGGCAAGCGGAACCCCTCCCGGCCACCCTCACCTTCCCAGTTGCCCTTCCACAATGGTATGGGGCTTTGGAACTTGAGGGCCAGGCGAATGAGGATGGAGAGGAAGATCCATCCAGTGAGTCACCCAGGGCTAGTCACTCACCCCATGCCTTAGGACTTCCTCAACTAAGAAAAAAAGAGAGGTAATTGTAGTAGGTGACTCCCTTCTGAGGGGAACAGAGGGCCCCATTTGTCAACAAGACCCATCCCACAGGGAAGTCAGCTGCCTCTCTGGGGCCAGGATTAAGGATATATGGAGAAAACTCCCCACCCTAGTTCGGCCCTCTGATTACCACCCATTACTGATATTTCAAGTAGGTGGTGATGAGGTAGCTACCAGAAGTCTAAGGGCAATGAAGAGAGACTTTAGGGTCCTGGGACAGCTGCTTAAAGGATCAGGAGCACAAGTAGTGTTCTCCTCTATCCCACCAGTTGCAGCGATTGATGAGGGGATAAACAGGAAGAGCCAGCAGATTAGGTCCTGGCTCCAAGACTGGTGCAACCGGCAGGACTTTGGTTTCTTTGATCATGGGTTGATCTACAGGACACCAGGCCTGCTGGCAACAGGTGGGGAAAGCCTAACTCAAAGGGAAGAAGGATCCTGGGACAAGAGTTAGCAGGGCTCATTGAAAGGGCTTTAAACTAGGTTTGAAGGGTGATGGGGACGAAAACAGGAATACTAAAGTGGAGCCTGGGAGCAGCATGCCAGTGCTTGTGGGTAAAAGTGCTAGCAAGGTCTTGCAGTCTGTTGTCTTATTGGAGGTGGGGGATGGTGATCCATGTGGTAGCAAAGACATGAGGGGTAGTTACTACAGAAGTGTCTGAGCGTGGTCAGGTGGGAATTAGGGCTTGTCCCCCTAAAAAAGTTGCATGATAATTAGCCCAGCTGAAGTGCATCTACATGAATGCATGCAGCACGGGCAACAAACAGGAGGAGCTGGAGACCATTGTACAGCAGGAAAACTAGGACATAGTTGAGATCACAGAAAAGTGGTGGGAAGACTTGCAGAACTGGAGTGCTGCGATTGATGACTACCAACTTTTCAGAAGGGATAGGCAAGGAAGGAGAGGTGGTGGGGTGGTCTTCTATGTTAGGGACAGATTTGAATGCCTAGAACTTAACAATGTGAATGCCAGTGTTGAGTGTTTATGGGTAAGAATCAAGGAGAAGGCAAATAAGGCAGACATCATGGTGGGAATTTGTTATAGACCCCCCAACCAGGATGTAGAGGCTGACAAAATATTCTATAAGCAGCTGGTAGAGGTCTTGCAATCGTTCACCCTTGTTCTTGTGGGGGAGTTCAACTTCCCAGATGTCTGCTGGAAACACAGCAGAGAGGGAACCATTCCCCAGGTGCTCCTGGCTCAGGCACATCCCGATCCTGATGCATTTGTTGTGTGTGGGATCAGGAGTCTGCACCTGGTTCTCCTCCCAAGGATTTGTGTGGCAGCTTTTTGAAGGAATGGAAACATTCAGTAGCTACTCTGTTGGTGGTATGAAGATTAATTATGCGTGGTTTGAAGAATCCCATCCTTCTGTCTTTGGCCACCTACTAATTTCACTTGATGCCCCTACTTCTTGTGCAGGGAAATCATTCATCCACTCCCTCACATTGTTCTCTCTTGATTTTACACACCTTATTTTAACTCTGCTGGCTGTCTCCTCTCTAGCTTGAAGGGCCCAAGGCTGACTGGGCACTTTCAAGTGCTGAAGGACATTTCAGATGCCTGTGCCAGATGATATTGAATGCTTTTTCCAGTGGGAGGGACCCCTGCGAGGGTTTGAAAATACCTCTCATTCTAATTCATATTTGTGTTGAAGTGATGAAAAAGTTATTTGTCTCCCCAGTGTACATAAAGTGGATAATGTTCTCAAAATGAATTCACCTATACCGGGGGAAACCAGTGGAGACTGATGTGGTATGAAAATCTCTTAGCTCAGCAATTCCAGTACAAACACATCTCTGAGAACCCCAGCAGAAGTGCCTATTTTTATGGTTATTGATATCATTGCTCTCAGGAGTCAGGTTTCTAATTTTTCGCTGACATTGTAAAATTTGAGGGGGAGGTTAGAGGTCTCCAGGGAGTAAGTGAAGCATTTGGCTCCACCAGCTGCACAGGGAATATGATCTGGGCCAAATATAAGAACTCAGGGATTTATACATTTGTTTTAGATGTTAGAAGATCATTTAAAGTAATGGTTCTCCTTACAGCCATACTCACATATGCCTGCCCCACACCATTTATGGTATTCTAATGCTTCTCCTCTGGATTGGTCTTGCTGTTGCTGTGCAGAGTCTGAAGCCTTCCTGGGAGGGAATCTCCGAGTGAATGTGTAGACAGACTAGTTTTTCTTCAGAGAATTGTGGACACTACTGACTGTGACCATGGTCACCCTTTTCTTTCGTTTCATCATCCCAGTTCTCACATAATTGTATGAAACAACATTCATAGCTCGCTCTGGTAAGAAAAGAGGCTCCCGTATGACAGAAAGCAAACATTTTCCTCTCCTTGTGTGATAAAATTGTTCCATAGAGAGAGATTTTTCCACTGCTGCTTTTACACTAGGAGGTAGACTTATTAACTTCTTTGGCAGCAGAAGTGTGGTCTGTGGAACCACAGAGAAGAGTCCTTATATACAGTTGGACTAATATTTAGCTGTTCTCGGTGTGATACAACAGGAGAGAGGTCTCCTACATGCCATCAGATTTCCACAGGGAACCAGGATCATCAGATGTTGGGGTCATGAGAAATGGCTGCAGCAGCATCTCTGTTGTCTGAGTTTTCAATATCAGGGATCTTAAGAGGCACTAACTCAGAAAAATTGTGGGGGACAGTTTTATCCCCTGTATCTGAATGTTATCATGGAAGATTTCACTTAGCAACCTGCTTTATGCTCAAATGAGTTCTGTCCTCCTTCTGTTCAGTCAGGAATGCTACATCAATGCCAGAGAAAATAGGATGTGCTCAGTGGACACAGAAGTATTGCAGAAGCGAGTTTTGTTATCAGGAGCTTGACAATGTACCATAGAAACTGGAGAAAACTGGGCTGTTGTTGACAGTGCTTTGCATTCAGCTCAGGGGAATGGGCTGGGCTTCCATCAGTTCACTCTTGCCAAAGCAGCAGTTCCATTATGTCCTCAGCTGAGATGTCCATATGGCAGTCCTGCCAGCAGCAAAGGGCTTGTTAACATGCCCAGGAAACAATCCACACATGCAATGGCTTCTTGGATTGTTTGGGAACAACCTATGGCATGGCATCTACTAAACAGTGGATTATCTGCATAACAAGGAATTTTGGCACCTAAGAGTTTGGCTTCCACATTATGCAAAGCATTTGGTTTTGCATAACGGTTGCTTCCAGCACAGGCCAACCATGCAGAGCAGTAGGAGGGAGGCATGCACGGAGCAAATAGTTCAGAGCCAGGACAGAGTACAGACTGGATGCTTTTACTAACACAGCTTTGTCTTCTCATAAAGGAGCAGGGAAAGAGAGGGGTTTGACCTTAAGGCTTAGAGGAGAAAATGCTGGAAAGGTGTTTCTAGAATTGTGTCTGTCAAACTGCACATGAAAAAAAAAGAGCCCTTTTTCGGCTATATACAAGTAAGTAAGAGAGTGTGCGTATGTGTGAGAGTGTGTGTGTCTCTGGCAATGTACAGGCGTTCCCCCAAACACCTACATTTTCTGCTGTCTTGAGCCAAATGTTGTGCCATCTCTCCTGCTGGGAAACATCCCACATGAACAAGGGTGGCTACCCTACGCCAAAGGCTTTTACCAATAGTTCTCTGAGGGCATATTGGGCTGGACACTGGTCACAAACATGCCATTATGGTTGGTTCCTCTCCCTTTTATTTTGATTGATTGGCTTTCCATCAAGCTTCCTCCTTGTCAGTGCTGAGCAAGTAGCACATGTGGCTAATACAGAAAAGGAATAGTGAGGATTGTGCCTTCGCAGCCAGGTCAGCCATAGGAACTTTCCAAATATGCTCATCATTCACTTGTTATCTCAGATGCTGCCAGAATATTTTGAGCAGCAAAGTCCCCTGCAGCCCTGCCAGCTGGAGGGGGTCAGCTGGCAGGCTGGCTGCCTGGTAGGGAAACACTCTTTTCCCCACCTCACAATGCTCAATACCTGACTGTTTTCCACCTTAATGGTAGTTTTCCTCCTGGCTTTGATCCAGAGGTGTTTCTTGTCAGGGAACAGGGCAGTGTGACAGAGGCAAGACTGCCATGGTTCCATGCCGAGGTCCGACCAACTAGTGAGGCTGAGCATGCATTTCCACAAGGCACATGCACAGAGAGCACACACGTGCAACATATCCTACATATATACACGGCTGGTCACACAGATAAGCATGGGTGAACACACTAAGCACTTGTACAAATACACACAGCACAAATAACCTTCTGGTGTTCACCTCTGACAGTTCAGGATGAAGGTCTGGTAGTGGCAATATAGATACACATATGTACAAAGTGAACCTGGGCATAGACACTCAGTGTGCCCAGTAGCTGCTGCTGGATCCCAGTCTCACCTGGCTACATGATGTGTTCATCATTCCTTCTAACTTCTTACAAGTTCAGCAGCTCTGGAAATCCCTTCTGAAGAGGGACCAGACAGGTGTTAGATGTCTGAAGCAATAGCATGACTTTCACCCTTTCCTTCAGGTGACCTGTGTTTGACTACCTACTGCCATTGTGCAAAACAATGTTTTGCTGCTTTATTAATATAATCTTTGGGGTGTGGTTCAATGTTGTCTCTTACAGTTCTGTTAACAACTATTGCTTTTTTTCCCTAGTGCAAAATACTGGCTTCCCCAGCTCCTTTGAGTTACACCTTGTTGAAACCTGCAGTTTCTAATTTTTCCACAAGTGTTTTGTATGCCTGGGCCCCAGCAGCTCCAGCTGTCTGATGACTGGGGCTTTTTTTTTGAAGTTGTCACAAGATCTGTCATTGTTCTGGGCCTGTCTTTCTAGAGAAAAGACAGGCATGGTCACAGCTGTTGCTGGCAGGAGGGTTGGAACTAAATGATCTTGAAGGTCCCTTTCAAAACAAACCATTCTATGATTCTATGATTAACTGTACTGCATGATGGATCAGTTGCTGTCATTCATGTGGATAAAACTATTCCACATTGTTTAGCAAGGGCTAGATGACTGGATCATGTAAAGGAGAAAATGAATTGGGGTTGAATATTTCTTCTCATGTATTGGACTTGGATTCAGTGTGTACGTTCCTGATCGAGCTCTTTCCCATTCCTGTCATTTGAAGACAGGGTTGGTGCCTGATGTGTACTGGCATCTGTCTTGTGCCTGATCCCAAAAATACTATGACATTACTCATTTCCTTAGTTCAGAAACGGAATTGGACCACCTGGACCCTGCTCCATTTACACAACTGTGAGTTAGAAATCACAGCCTTTGGCTGAGCCTGTATGGGTATCCCATGGGATTTACTTTCCCAGGTCTTTTGTGATAATGTTGTCCGGTTGCAGGAATTGTATAGCAAATTTGTGCTGTGTCTGTACTATGCCCAACAAACTTTTCCTTGGTGTCAGAAAGCCTGCCTTTTCCTTGGCACTGCAAGCCTGATGTACTTTAAGAATATAGAATATACTTTTAAAAAGGTAAAA
This sequence comes from Xenus cinereus, assembly GCA_025774025.1. NCBI lineage: Eukaryota > Metazoa > Chordata > Aves > Charadriiformes > Scolopacidae > Xenus > Xenus cinereus. The sequence continues at coordinate 24,577,431 of JAOXJK010000003.1, forward strand.
TATATTATAGACGGTAGAATCTCTCACTAGGTAAGAACAAAGAGCTGTAAAAAGGTCACAAACCCCCGTGAAACCAGACACTTGGTGTAAACAATAAATGTCTCACTGATGAATATACCCTTGAAAAAGAACAGAAAGCTGATAATACTGAATATCCCACAACAGGAGGCGCCGAAACTGGCTGAAAACCAGAGAGCTGCTGGATAAAGCATGAAGTCAACAAAAATTTGCAGTGACTGTGGGAAAGGTAAAGGTGTCAGTGGGACATCGCGACCCTCAACTCAATTGAAGGCCGAATTGGACTACCCCGCCCCGACCCTGGTACTGGAGCATGCACAGATCAATTAAAGGAACTTGTAACTTTAAATGAAAACGAGAGACTGTACTAACCAATAGTTCTAATTAAGGGTATGTATTTCTGTGTTTTGAACAGTATAAATATTCCTAAGAGTCTTGAGGCCGGTGTGCTGGCTTTGTGGATTAACACCTAGCACCTATCTCTGCAGAAATGAAATAAATAGGTAATACCTCTGGCTCGGTGTGTATATAGGAGTCTGCACAGTGGGTAAACAACCCCGCTTTGAGAAAACAAGCCTATGCTGCTCTTCTACAGAAACTGTACAAACTTATCTTCAATTTCTGCCTGGTCTTCATTTCACATAGAGTCTGATTCTCTGTTCTTCTTCTATTTATATGCTTTCTGTTTCAATCCCTTTGTTGAGGTACAGTTCATTCTCAGTGTGGACTTTGCCCTTCTTTTTTTTCTTCCTTTCTTTCTGTGTTACTTATACTTACATCCTATTGAGGTTGTTCTGCTGGAAACCCATTCCTGCCAATATTTTCCATGTTATTATCAGGATAAAAATCCCTGAAAATGTTAATAACATTGATTTTAAGATATTTGAGGCTGATCACAGTCCAGACTTTGATTAATTCTGATAATGGTTGTGAAGTTTTTTGGTAGCAATATTAGTTACGCAAATTCTTACCTCATCTCAAGCTTCTGCCCTTCTATGTAGAGAAATGCAGCTATTTCTGATACTGCATATGAACTGATAAAAAGGACTAAAAAGTTAAAAATAACTTTGCTAAACTGAGGGTGCCTATCTCACACAGCCTCCTCTACTTTGAACTTTATTCACAACTGAAATATTACGCTTAATCCTTTTGTCCTAGGCAAGTAGAAGGATCTTAGGCCTGGGATGAAAGTGACAGTGGTGTGGACAAATCCCTCTAAATAGAGGGATAAGGGGCTACCATTAATGAACAATTCTGTTTTCCTTGATAAACTTTTCTAAATTTTTTTTAGATCTAAACAGGCATAGCTCTGCACTGGAGTGGATTTGGCCTCAGCCAGAGAGGTGGCAGTAACCTTGTGTTGCCGCCACTGAAATTTTCCAGCAGAGGCATACTTCCAGAAATCACTAAATAATAATAATCTTCTTCCATGCCCTGCACTTTTCTGATTTGTATGCCTGCCTCAGTGGCAGAAAAGTGAGAGAAGTAAGGACCTCTTGAAAGCTGGTTTGCCAGTACTGAAGAGTATTCAAGCCACAAGGCCAGTTTGTATGGATTTAGAAGATTATGAGTGAGTCAGAGAAGTGCAATTTTGTCTTTACCACATCCAAAGGCACCTTCACAATGATCACAGAATCTCCATGGTTGGAAGGGACCTATGAGATCATCGAGTCCAACCACACACACAAAAAAAACACCACCAAAAAACCCAACCCCCCTGCAAAAACAAACAAAAAAACCCCACAAAAAAGCACCCACCAACCAAACCCAACATCCCACCACATCACACCCACCCACAAACCAATAATCTTGGGCACTAGAGCATGCCCTGAAGAGCCATGTCTACACATTTCATTTCAATTTAAATTCATTTTAATTTAAAACCATTACCCCTCGTCCTATCACTACAGTCCCTGATAAAGAGTCCCTCCCCATCTCTCCTGTAGGCCCCCCTCAGGTACTGGAAGGCTGCTATAAGGTCTTCCTGGAACCTTCTCTTCTCCAGGCTGAACAACCCCAGCTCTCTCAGCCTGTCTTTGTAGGAGAGGTGCTCCATCCCTCTGACCATCTTCGTGGCCCTCCGCTGGACCCGTTCCAACAGGTCTGTGTCCTTCCTGTGTTGAGGACTCCAAAGCTGGACACAGTACCCATGAAATGATGCACTGGCAAGGCTATGCAGTTTTTGATGGATTCCTCTCTTTTCTGTTTCTCTTTGTTTCGCAGTGAACATATATACATACTTTTTCCTTGCCATAATTAGGTTTGTTTCATGGAAGAAAAAGCTGAGTTCAGGTCTCTGTTTTCCCATTTCAGTTTTCACAAGTCTTTCCACCCCCTCTGAGGGTTGACATCTTATGGCTGACCTGGGTGCAGAGGCCCTCATTTAGCACTCTAAAATGGAATTTTTTCTTCTATGACAGCTTTCAAAGAGCTATTCCTTTATTTTGGTTGTGTCTATTTAAGCTTTGTCATAATGACAACAGCAACCAACGGAGGTCAGAAGACTAGTTATTAAAACCAACATTACAGCATTCATCCATATTTCCAATTATATTCTCAGCTCTCCCAAAGATATGATATATTCTTATGTCTTGAGCACCTGAGCATTTTTCAAGGGGACAGGAAAAACATTTTTTTTACCAGGTAACAGATACTTTGCCTACAGATTTCCGAACTTAACTTTGACTGCATGGACAATTTTTCTTTTTTATGCCTGAACTGAAAAAAACCAACCTGGTTTACAAAATACCAGCAATTTAAAAATGAATGAATGAAACAAAAACCATGTATCCGTTCTGGTTAACTTGACATGTTCCATTTCATTGAAAAGCGCTTTCTTAGTTTTGTTTAGCTTTCAGTTATCTAACTCTGAATCTTTCTTAACGTTTCCCCTTCTAACAAAAAAGCTGTCTTGAAAAGTCAGAAAGTTCATTTCCAAGCTGCAAGAATAAAACATTTCAATGTTTTTTTTCCTCCCTCCCTTGCCTTCATTCCCTGATCATTACTTTTTGCCAGATCCAATTGGAGTGTTTCAGTGGCACTGTTTCATAAACTGTGTATTTAGGCAAATGTGCTATGCATTGGAAAAATTAGGCCATCTCTACCCACAGTAACTGACTTGGAAGAGGCGGGAGAACCAGAGCCTGAGCTGGAAAATGCATACAGTACAATTATAAGAGCATGCCTGATTTAGCTTTTGCACAAGCTAGTTGACTGCAAAATGCATCTTTGCAGCTCATATTAAATTTCTCTGAAAAGGAAATGTCACTTTTAGATGTTAATAGTGAGTGCACTTGCCTATAGATCATAATCCACCTACATAATTATTGTGTCACCTTTTACATAAAGAGTCTCGGGGGAAGTGGCTAGGATCCTTATTTTTCTTGATATCCGAAAGATTTATTGATTTGCCTGACATCTGCAATTCATTTGAGAATGTGCAAGTAGAAAGACTTTTTCTTGCATTCCTATTTGCAGAAGCCTTTTGTTTCATAGGTACATTGATATATTTTCATAACATTCATGAAAGGCTCTTGGAAAAATAGGTTAGCTTTTCTCCTTTATATCTGTAAGATGAAATACTACAAAGATTTGCGGATAGCTACTATTGAGCTAAAATACCATCCCAAATTGGCAGAAACAAGTAGTGGACAGATATGCAGCATATCTTTTGGGACAGCTGTCTAGATAGAGATCTCTTTATCCCATTTGCTCTATGCAGTCACTGTAGGAAATGCACACCTTTAGTTTCTAAATAGATAATTATATAGAGAACATACACTTCATGATGTCTTATTTAATTAATCTGGGGGGGGAAGAAGACTATATTTTGTTTCAAAATAATCGGGATTATATAAAGGTACTTGTACTATTTTTTTAAATATATGGGCATCTTCAGCTCTTTGTTGGAGCAGACTCATGTGAGTCTACGGAAAAAGTGTAATCACATATGTTGGTTAACTTCTAAAAAACTCTTGAGTGTATGCTTAGCAAACAAGTATTGTTCATTTATTTCGGACTTTGTGTAAAATGAGTAAGTTTCTGAAGAAAATATTTTCTATAAAGAGGATAACAAGAAGATGCTTTAGTCAGGTGTAACCAGTATACTGTCCCAGTGCTGCAGATTTTATTTGGATCACTGGGTAATTCATGTCAGAACGGACTTCAGTTGGTCCCTCATGCACCCCTGCTCCAAGCAGGGCCAGCTGCAAGATCAGACCAAATTACTCAGGGCTTTGCCCAACTGGGTCTTGAAACCCCCCAAGGATGGAGTCTGCCCAACCTTCCTGAGCAGCTTGTCCCTCTGTCCCCTGGCCTGTCCTCACAGGGAGAGGTGTCAGTACACAGCCTGAACCCATCTTGTTCCAGCTCATGCCTGCAGTACCTTGTTGCCCTGCCACACACAGCTGTGATGGGCCCAGCTGCTCCTTCTCCATCCCTCCCTGTAGGCACTGGGGTGGCTGTGAGGTGCCCCTGAAGCCATCTCTGCCCCAGCCTCTGATCACGGAGACATCCTCCAGCCCCAAGCATTGCAGGGGTGAATTCACTCCAGGTTATCGGCATCTTTCTGCATGGAGGGGGGGGACACTAAAGTGGCCACAGCACCCAGATGTGGTCTAACAGCGAGTGCTGGGCAGAGGGGAGAACCCCTGCCCTGAGCTCCTGGCAGTGCTCCTGCTGACACAGCCCTGGATGCTCTTGGCTGTCTCTGCTGCTGCCACCTTCTGCCCAGTTCCCAGGGCACCCAACACCCTTTCCCGGACACTCTGTCCCCATTTTAAGAGCTAATTCCTCCCAGGTGCAGGACTTTGCATTTGTTTTTTTCAGGAAGCTTTAACATGCCATAAGGCCCGGCTTTACCTTCTGCGCTGGGGTATCTTTCTCTGTCCTGCCTCCCCATTGCCCAAAATATCCCGAGCATAACAAAAGTGTCTCCTGACATTTTATCATAATATTTCTATTCTACAGAATAGAAATATTATGATAAATATTATCTATTATCATTGTACAGTGGTATCTTAGATGGGAAAACTGTGGACAATTATAAAAGATAGAGGGAAGCCTTCTGTCAATACTAAAGACTTCAAAAATCCCTACTGATTCCTGTTTTATCAATCAAGTACTGGTCTGAAATTCACTTTACCATCATGTTTCCTCAGTCACCTAATATAGAAGTTTGGACTGTTTTTAATGGTCCACATTAAGGTCAACCTCCCCCTGATGCCATGAATCCCTGCAGATAAAAGTATGCATTGCTCTCTCATCCCTTACCAACTTTCTGAAACAGAAATACTTTAGGAGAGTGGAAAAGAAAAAACTATGGTTCCTACAGTTAAACCTCTTCACCAACACACTCAGTGTTAGCTTTTTTTTCAGACTTGTGCTCTGCTGTTCTCACCAGATGGATGGATTTACCAGGTTTCAACCTTTTTTTCTTTTTTTTTTTGTAACAGCATCTTAACAGTTTCCAGCTAGTAATAAATGTTATTTGAAGAGTCATCCAATGCCTACTTGTGAGAGACTAGCTACAGAGAGCTATCAGCTCTAAGAGCATGGTGGGAGTACATGATTATAAAAGGAATACAAGCCTTAAGTGAAAACCTACAGACTTTGCAACAGTGAAGAGCATTTGGGTTATTACTTTGGTAAACTGACGTTGCCAAAAAGGTATCTCTGACTCAGTCAAATTCTGCTCTGACTAATCTTGCAGTTAATGAGGATGTGTGGACTACAAACGTGTATGGATATTTAGACTGGGGGCATAATTGGCCCCTCAACTGCAGCATAGTTAATAGCTGGAAGCAATCACATGTACAGTGGTTTTAATCAGAGTATGACAAATCAAAGTGTAACAATTATTTCCTTACAAGCAAGGTCTGTATTCCAATAAACCCCTAATTAATTACTTCAACATTACTTGAAAAGTGTAAGACGAAAGGTATGCAAAAGAGGCAGTTCACAAAATCCACATTTGCTTGTTATTCTCAGTGTTCCTGGAAGAGGGTGAATTTAAAACTCATGACAAAGTCATAAGGCACAGGATGGACTGAAATTTCACTTAATTTAGAAAGAAAAGTCAGAGTATGGCAATCACGGAAATGATTTAATATATCTGCTTCTTATGTTCCTTTTGGGGTCATTATCTCACTCTTCAAAGAAATCCGATGCACTGAAAGTCTACATGATATAACTTTTTGTCAAAAGAATAACTTGAACTCTTTTAATTGAGCTATGACTCCCAAATGTCCTATTATAAAGCTCTTTTTTCTCAAGCATAAAATGTAGCATCCCAAACATCATAGTTATTTCATAAGTAGTATTTAGGTTGAATTAACACTGCTATCACAAAATTAGAAAACAGGCCAGTATAGGCTCTATTCAGATGACATACTGAAACATTTTGAGAAACTATTAATTTTTCAATGAAATAATATATTTAGCCTATTAAATAAAGTCTAAAGCAAAGTATAAATCAGTGACAGATATCAGCATTTAGGTGGAATCACCATAGACTCTTTGTGCAGCATGACATGAAAAGACAGTATGTTATTAAAAAGCCCAGCAGTAACGAACCTGGTTGGGCTGTATTTTTCTTTTCTGTCAAAGCCCTTGGTTTTGCTTTTCTTTCTTTAAAAGTAGGTATATCCATAACGTATATCTGCTCCCATACAGTCTTTTTTTTTTCAAATACTTATACTTTTAACATTTAGTACTCATTTACAGTCTGACTGAAAACTCATTAATAACAACAGAAGGCCTCCGCTGCTTTCAGTGGGTTTTGGATCAGATTCATGCTTACCTTGGATGCTTTGTGCAGTGCTGCCAAAGCACCAAGGGATTCATAACACAGGATAAATACAGAGGGCCTCTTGCTTTGTCTATCCTGGTAATTCAAATGTGGTCATAACTGTTCTCTGGCCCCGAGGCAAACGGTAAGAGACCCATGTCTATGTTATTGCACTTTCTTGCCCTCCACAGCAGAGATGCTGTATCCAAGTTGTCTACTGGGAATAGTCCCCGGCCTGTGCTGTTTCCTGAACTATGTCCAGATCTGTCTGGAAGGAAGCCAGCCTGCCAGGTCCAAAACCATTCCAGGGACTGCTCAAGCACTTTGCGCAGAGGATTGCGCTGCCATATCCAGGGCATTCCCTGCCACTGGCTCATTTACTAAAACAGACATAGCCCTTCACCTTGACAGCACGAGTTACCGCAATCAGAAATGAGTGGCCAACATTAAGTCCATCTCAGGATAAAACAGAAAAATAGGGAAGAAAAGCAACCTCAAACCAGATGGGGCTAATGGGGCACCGAACAGTTGTACAGTTTCTGCTGAAGCTACATTTGAAAGTTTCATCCTGACTGTATGGGGAGAGGAGGTTCTCCCTAGTTTTGTTCGAGTGTAAATGGAAGTCATACACCCCGCTTGAACTGATTTAACTTGTACCTGGACCATTCTTTCACGGCACATGTTCTTTTTCATTACTTAAAAGGAGAGCTAGCTAAGGCTGAGTTCCCAGCTGAGGAATTTCAGTGCCACAAGCTAGGCAGGATGTATCTAGGTCCTAAAGTAGAAACAATCTCTGTCCTGGTCAACAAAAACATCAGCCTCATAAAACAGCAACAACAAATATTATAGAAAAAGCTTAAAAGCTTTTTCACAAAGGAATGAAACCTACAAAAATGTATAACATATAATTATGGAAAGAAATACATGAAATTAGGGGAAAAAGGTCCTCTTCTTATCACTTAATATCTTTAATAAATCCCAGGATAATGTCAAACATTATTTCTTCATTCATGGAAAACATGATTTTCTGTAAAAATAATCAATATATAGTTTTAGTTATCAAGATACACAGCTATTCACACTTTATTAGCAAGTATGAAATCTGGAAAACACATACATTCTGGCAGATAAATTACTATAATACAGAAGGAGAAGCTTTTTGTACCTGGGCTACCATGGAATCTAAAAACTAAAAAGCTTGCTTTTCTTGAAACCTGTGGCTGGCATCCAGCAAAACGGAAATTTCAAATCAAGCAGCTTGTCATTATACATGTGAATAAGAGAGAACTGATGGACACTGTTAAGACGTATATGAAAGATAAGACGTTGCAAACAGAAGGGTTTTCTGATCTGTGCTCTCGCTCTTTCCTGGGAGAGTCAGGAATACACCGAGTCCCAGCAGCCAACCCTGAATTTTTGTTACATTTACTGTGGTAAGTGGACATTGTGAAGTGAGAATAAAAAAAGAAAAAAGGGTGGTGAATGCAGAAATTATGCAGGTATTTTTTGACGAAGGAAAGGGAGAGGAAGGTTAAATAAGAACAGGCCATTTTATTTTGGCTCAGGTGTTTACCACTGTGTTTTGTTGCACCTTGACAATTGCACTTGGCTTTTCCTGTTTTGCTCTGACTTACTGTTGACACATTCCTTGTCCATGGCATTTGCTAGCTGCCCTCAGCACATGTTGTCTTGGGTGTCCTTTCACTGGATAAATGCATATTGCTCCAGAGTAGTTCAGTTTACCCACATGAAGTCACGCTGTGACCTGCTGTAGCATGACTGTTTACTTTGTCTGCTGAGAGCTGGAGGCAAACAGATGCATCTTATTTGCTGAAAGAAATGGAGCAGGATGAAAACTGTCAAGAGAGGATTCCCCCAGCCTATTAGCGTGTACTGCCTCTCTCACCCTCATAGCTGTGCTGCCGGCTGCCACTGCCATCAGAGGCAATAATTATTCATTGATTTATTTCACCTCACAAAGCCTGCCCTTACAGCGGCAATTGTCTAGGATTTCCCCCTGCAATGATGCTCCTAGGATAGGCAGCATTGAATTTGTACTGTCTTTTCTAGAATCCCTTCTCTCTGAGCTGTGTAAGTGGAGCTATCAGATGGAGTTACAAGCCACTCCAGAAGCCACATTCTTCAACGGAGCAGGTAAATACAGAAACAGATCACTTCTTTGCTCTGGGATTTGTGGGAGCTTGGTATGAAGGCCAGAAAGCAAAGAGAGGAGGTGCAGGCCATGAAGAACATCAAGTGGCAAAACTCACTCTGCTGGAGGTAAAGATCTCTGAAGAATAGTGTGACACAGATCATCCACAGTTCAGAAGACAAGGCTGGTAGTGAGAAGGAAGTCGCTGAAGCGACTGCAGGTACTCCTATGTCTGGTTCAGCTCCTAAGAACCATCATCTCAATCACTTTTTTGTAAATCACTTCCCAGCTATGGATAGTATACACCTAGAACAGAAAGGTTTTTTTCTGCTTTCTTCTCTTGTGCTGGTAGAAAGATAGTGATCTTATTTTATATTTATTTCGGTGACAATCATTACAAGCTGCAAACCTTTCCCCTCTTTCTAGAATTAATGTTAGGGACATCTCTGGGTCAGGCAAACTTTCAGAGTTGCTGGGGGAGATGGATAATGCAAGTGCCTTGTTTCCTTGTCTGGAGGACTCCAGATTGTACGAATTAGGCTTGTTCCCAACAAGAGACAAAGAATACCACTGCCGAAAGGGAGAAAACAGCTTTCTTAAATACTGGTAATGGATGAAGAAAATCTGGACAGGCCAGCACTTCTCTTGCTCAATAGTATCTGAGCAAGAATTTGGAACACCATTTTTAGTGCAGCATGTGTGCAAAAGTCCAGCCAGTGCACGTGTTTCCGAGACTGGGGATTTCATTCACCCCATCTGCTCTAGGAACTGATCTCTGCAGGCCTTTCTGAGCTCCATTACTAACCACAGAGGGCAAGATGGAGGGCAGAACTGCTTGGGAAAATTTACTGCCTTAGAAGAAGCATTTCTTCCCCCCATGTTGCCCACCTTTTCAAGTCTAATATGGAAAAAAGTAGCTGATTTTACTCTGTAATAGTTTTGTTTACTGTTAGGTGTGTTGAGTGGCTGACCAAAGAGTCTATTTCTTGTGTTTGTGTGGTTAAAAAACTGGTGTGCTGGAAAAGGAGGAGGCAATTTGGTAAGAAACACAGCTTCCCTTTTTAAAACTGTTTTCTTCTAACTAATGTGGATGCAGCAGTTCTTTTTGAAGGCAGACATTTAAGTTTGTTTACGTTTGTGTGTGGTATCTCAGTAACAGAACAGCCATTACTGCTGGGCTTTAGCTGCTGTTGGAAGGAATTATGTGATCAGACACTGTCTCAACCTTCCTCCCCCTCAAACATAGTTGCAAATATTGTTAAAATAAACAAACAAAAAACCCCAAACAAACAAACAGACAGACAGGGATTTGCTACTGCCAACAGCATCACAGCAGTTCTATTTACTTCTCCCACAGAATACTTCTACAGAGATTTTTCAGGATCTCCCTTATACCAGCTCTGGCATCGACTGCAATGCAGAAGTCTTAGCCTAAGTGACTGCGTTGGGCAGACGAATTGTTTGATCAGATCCCGAGGGATAATCCAAGGAATATTTTTGTTCATCTGTATTTTAATCCTGCCCACCAAACAGGGACAGCTATTCTGGAAAACCTCTCAGACAACATTCTCAATATGCTTTTGAAGAGAGCTTATAAAATAAAAATTGAATTTAGATATTTCTTTAGCTTGTTTTTAAGTTCATTTTGAAGGGATACGGTGATGGTCAATGACACTGCTGTGAACCTCAAAGCAAGAACATATGGCTATCACAGATGCAGTGTGATAAGCATCCATGGTGTGCACAAATATAGCCAACCTGTGGCTGAAAACTGTCACTACATACTACTAGTATGTCAGCATGATACTGCAACTAGCCCTTAAGGAAAGAACTAAAAGAAATGAAATGTGTAACTTCAGGTTTAATTTTTTCATATGCTTTTTCTTTTAAAAAATTGCACCACACAAACGATAAATTTAATTTTCATGTTTTCCATTTTAAAAGAGAGTGGAAACTCAAGCCAAAGGAGTGTTGAACTTGAAGGCTTCTTTATTTTCCCCCTCACTAGTGGGTCAAGGGAGAAGAGAGATGACCCAAATTGCTACTCCTGCTTCCAGTGCTCCACTTCCAAACACACTCCTACCCTCTCAACACTAGAGTGAAGTGGTGAGGAGAGTTTGAAGGTCAGGGCACCCTCATGTTTGTGACAAAGTCTTTTTCCCTATCTCTTTCCACCTGTCTTCTCTTGCTTGTCCATCCAGCTCCATAAAATGTCGATGTTGGAACTGGAACACAATCCACACGAGGGTGAGCTGCATGAGTCCTATCAAGAATTTTGAGTCACCAGGAGAGGCTGGAGTTTGTGCAGTCACAACTGCATTGCTCTTGGATACCTGAGCCAGTGAGTTTGGAAGTAGCTTGGTTTGTTTATAATACATCTTTGGTTGCTGAGTAGACATAGCCCTAAATATCAACCTGACCAGTGTTGAAATGGTCTCTCTTGAACTTATCTAGGTCCAAAAATAAAAAGTCAACACATTTAATTGTTAACATTTCCAGTAAGAAAATTTTTACTATGTGTAAGGCAAACCATTTCATTACTTTCCAAACATTTTGAAAGACTGGACATGAAAGAATATTTATTTCTGCCCAGAATTTCAGAATGCTGCATTTCCATTCCAGTGCAAGATGAAAATAAATGTCACAATCTTGACATTTTCTGTGAAATGGAATTATTGTTTTCTACTGAGGCTCTATGTAAAAGATGATTTAATACTGAGATGGATGTAAATAAGTTAAAAGCATCTGAACAGATTTCTCACTCAATTTGAGACTTTCACTAAAATGTGCGTTCAAACTTCAATCTCCACTACGTCCTAAATGTCTGTAGTTCTGTAAAATCAAGTGATATGACATCTACTGCCAAATAGCCATATTTTCGGTTAGTATCAGAAATTGCAGTGTGCTGCAATTCAATTTCCTCACTCTCTCAGATATTGCTAATTTCTCACTTTAATGGATCTTTGGTTTACAATTACTGATGTAGTCATTCCTAAACAAAGTCCTTCATGGTTCTGCATCCTGGATCACATACAAAAAATACTGAAGATTGTTTACTATTTAAAAAAGCCCACAGCACTGTTGGTAAAGAGACAACTCCCAAACCATTGCTGAATTTAGAACAATGATGTTGCATCAGATGGTGAAGAAAAGACATTGTTAGGAAAATAAGAATCCTATAAATGTCTATCTGAATGATCAAAGTCTCTATTAAAGGTGGGTTGTTATTAAAATCTATGGGCTTGAAATGCAGTAAGCTGAACCAGTATGGCATGGTTAATGTGCTCCAGTATCAGACAGGATGAAGGCGACACAAAGTAAATCCAACGCAATGGAAAGAAAGCAGAAAAGAATCAGTAATTTAAAAGGAACACCTGCAGTTCTCAGAAATGGACCATGTAAATGGAACAGAGGAGTTGGTGCAATTTCTTCTCCTCAGCTTCCTTCCTTGTTAAGCAGTAACTAGGTATGAACAGGAGAGAGCCTTTACTGGGTAAGACCAAGGGTCCTTTTCTGCCAGCTGTAGATACTTGCAGTATAATATCATGTTAAAAAAGCAGTGATATTTCCTGTGTGATCCTGGGGCTGCACAGTCTCCTCCAACATCAATTTGACTGGATATAAGTCTTTGGAAATGTGTGGAGGAGTGCAAAGGATTTGAATTTATTTTCAATACAAGCATTTAAAAGGCAAAATAAATATAATAAAGGTTTGTGACAATATCCACCTTTTTTTCACCTGAACTATAAATGAGATTTGATTTTGATAATCTTCAGGTTAAAATTGTTTATGGCAAACGCACACAAAGCCTCTTTTCCATGTCAGAACAGAAAACCAAAGCAAATTACACATTATGTGATTTTAGGCTCTAAGAGCAAACAGTGAAATCAACCAAGAAGAGAAATGCAACAGTGAAAAAAGAAAAAAGTCATAACAGAAACCCAAAAAACACTTCAGCAGTAAAATATACTAGTTTTCAGAGATTCTGAAATGGAAAATTATCCTTGGTGTATTGCGTTTATCCTAAAACAACAGATCTTTTTTGTGAGGAATTATTCAGATAATGACAGTCCTACAGATGAAGACTATAGGGGTGCAGACTTATAGAGAAGCCTGCAGGTGATATCTTTCAGGCTGTGAAAAAGTTCATAGATATTCTGCAAACAGGAACTGTGAGTACTTTCTCTAGACTCTTCTAACCCCTTTTTCTGCTTCAGTAATGCAAACTACAATTATTTCCCCAGGAAAATCACCCATCATGGGCTGGATGGCAACCATATTGCCAGCAGTTCTGCCTCCTCTGTAATTTTCTGCACGGGGCATCTACAGCTAGCCAAGCATGGGCATTTTTTTATGACTCACATTAAACTCTTACTAGCTGTGCTTTGGCTTTCTCCCACTTTTCTGTACCTACTGCAAGAGATTCAAATTGAGAGCTGCAAGTAGTCCATAGTGAATCAGAGAGTGATGACTCTCCTGTGTTTAGATATCTAATCTGAAAATTAGTCACAGAAAGTTACCCTCACTCCCTGGTAATTAAGGCAATTATATAAAAAGATATTAAGATCTTTCTGAGAAGTGTTGTGGAACTTAATTCACCAAAATTGTAATGCTTTTAGAATTTTACTTGAAAAATGGTATAGGAGTCCAATGCCTCATGTACTCACTCCTCCAGGTAAAAGAAGATAAAAGGTGACAACATGGCTTTTTGTGTTACTCATGTTTTGTAAATTGTTAGCTTTTGCCACAAAGAAAGTAAAACTATTACCTTGTATCCATATAATGTAAGAATAATGAGATGCAGATATGAATATTATCTTTATTAAGTTGCTTAAGAGGTAAAGCTGAGTGGCTTAGAGGATAAGGGACCGGGATTTCATCTCAGAAACCCTAGTGGGGATTTAATTTGCAATCCACTGTTGAGATGTTAGCTGCACAATACCTTACTCTAATCTGCTGATAGAGGGAAATTATTTACGAGCTATCAAAGGGATACCCTCCTTTGACAGGACAGTACTCCCCTTACATGCATGTTAAATCTTGTTATTTTCCAAGGTTGAGCCAATTTCAATAAAGAGTATTTGGCAAGCTTTAGTCCCAACTAGGTACATCTAAATATTTGTATTATTTGTTAGTTGTAACTATCTTCCTGTGACTTCCAGCACTTAAACTGGAGAATGTGGAATATGAAGCTACCTGCTTTGGAAATGCCACACTGAGGAAGTAGGTAAAGAAGGGATTCGTATAGCTAATGGGTGCCAAAGGTATTGGGTAAACATTTGAACAGTATTGATATTTTGTTAACTAATGTTTGCATGCCGTTTCTGTTGTTACTATAGAAGTTACTAAACTGTTTCGGAAAGGAATAGGTCACCGAAGCATGTATAGACTTGCATATACAGATCTACCTGTATTGAAACAGTGACAATAATTCACAAAACCTGAAAGCCTATACATTGGTGACCTACATAAAGGACAAGTCTTCCTAATTTTATTTCTTAGGCACCTAAATCCAGGGTTGCAAGCTTGCACAATTTCTTTTGCTCAGACAGAGAAATCAAACATCTATGCTGAAGTTTTCTCAACAAGCAGGAAGGAGAGAAGGCATTAAGTCTTTATTTGAATAGGCTGATGGTAAAGAAATTCTTACAGATTAAGGGAAAATCATATTTCCTTTGCTCCTTTCACTTTAGAATCCACATGAATACTCACTCAGCCAACCTGAGTATAGATGAAGGGCTGGAAATTATTCCATCTTTTCTTCTGAATCTGAAATGATTCCCCTTTGTATGGAATAATTTAGTATCAACTGTACCAATCAAGATAAATAACACAACCTAGCAATCTGAGCATCATCCATCCATGTTGAGGAAAAGAAAATTCTATCCTTGCTCCAAAAAAATTCAACACTAAATGCTTAAACATGTAATTGTCTCTTCCTTATACATGGCATGACTTACATGTTGAATAGTTAAAAATATTTATGCATTCTGCTAGAAAGTGTGGTTTTGTGATTAAGGCATTAAATTGGGTTTCATGAAGTCTAATTTCAAATCTAAGTTCCTGTCTAGAAATATCTGAGTAAGGCCTCTGCACACAACCATTCAGTTTCCATTTGTCTTGCAAACTAAAGTTTCCACTTCCAGAAATCAGGAAGAAGAGAACCGTGCATGTGTGTTACTGCTTATCTACACTTGAGTCTCATTTTAGATGGAGTAAAAGGAAATCCCTGGCTAACAATACAGCTGTAGCTTCAATGACAGCTCTTTTCAACCTTGGCGAAATCACTTTATCTCAGTTCTCACCTGTTACAGTTTTGCTTATTTAAACTATAAGCTCTGCAGAGCAGCAAACTTCTCCTACTACATGTAAAGTATTTTGTAAGAAATTGCATACTATATGATCCTGATCATTGCTTGAACCAGTAGATGCCACAGTTCTATAAAAAAAACTATGGCCAGGCTAGGCTACCAGGTAATGAAAATTGCTGCCATTTGATTATTTTTTGTTGTTGTTGTTGGCTGTTTCAGTTCAGTTCACAGTAAGTCTGCAGTCCATCAGAGAACCACAAATCCATTCTATTCTAATTCTGGAAGATCATTTCCCATGGAGAGGTCAGGAACCAAAGGGACATGACTGTTCTCAGGCCTTGAAATTACTCCTCCAGGCAAGAGGGAGGCATGTTGGGGGATCTGTCTGTATTGCACTTTTATTGGCACCACAAGCCTACAAAGTTCTCTTAC
>JAOXJK010000003.1:24604670-24615610 GCA_025774025.1 Xenus cinereus
GGCTTGTTCTGGGCCTCGATTCTCTCCTTTTCTGACTTTCGGAGGTAAGGAGCTGCCTCCCCAAAGATGGCCATCTCAGAGTCTGACGACATGGCTGCACTTTATGGAGGTGCTTGTCAGGAGAGAACACTGTGGAAGAGCAGATACCTTGCCCAAGTGAGTCAACATTTTTTGTTGCTGCACAGTTTATTGAAAAACTTAAAAAGTGTCACAGAATTTGTGATTTGGGAAGAATCTCAGCAGTTCTTTGGTTCATATTCCTGTTAAGGGCAAATCTCTGATCAAGTTACCCAGAGCCTTTTCTAGTGAAGTTTTGATTATCTCCAAGAATGGAGATTCCTCAGTCACTCTGCATCCCCTTTTAATGTATGTCCACCCTGGTTTTTTTTCCTAATATCTGACAAAAATTTCTTTTGCTGCAACACATATCCATTGTCCCTCATCCTTCCACTGTGCACATCTGAGAATAGTCTGGCTCTTTTGACGGTATAACCCCTCACATGTTCTATTGAAGATAGCACTAAGAAAACCACATTTTAATTTTTGTCTCCGGAGTGGACAAACCCTACCCCTTCAACATCTCCTCATATATACATCGTTTGCTCCCATGTTGGAAGCTCACCGCTGGACTCACTCCAGAATGTCAATGACTTTCTTATCACTTATCTTTCTTATCTTGGGCAGCACCAAACTGGACACAGTGCTCCAGATGTGGTAGCTGAATATAGGGGAAAAATCACTTCCTTTTATGTGCTGACTACACTGTTATGAATGTCTGAAAATGTGCTGTTGGCCTTTATTCTCCCAAAGGCTGATACATGCTGATACATGCACCAGGACTCATGATCCTTTTATGCAAAGGTATTTTCGAGCCAAATAACAGCCAACATGTCCTGTTGTGTGGGGCTATTCTTTCCTACATGCAGGACTTCATACTGTCTTTGCTAAAATTCTTGAGTTTCTTGTCCACTCCAGGCTGAAGACTTTGGGGAACCTTCTTAAGGGTAACATTGCTCTGTAGCATATTCATGAGTCCTTCAGTTTGATCTCGTCTGCTTAGTTCCTGATCATGCGTTGCTAATGGTGATAATAAATACCACGCTCCTAGAACTGACATATTTCTAGCGTTAATGTCCTCTGTAATGTGACTCAAAATTTGAAAAGTGCTAACTGAAAGATTTGTGTTTCCTTTTACATTTCTAGACATCTACAGCTTTGGAAAATGGCTAGGTCGCTTTGCCTTGTCAAGCTGAGCAGGGCAACTTCTACATTGTTTTCATATTCTGTGTCTAGAACTCCCTGAGGGGTTCCCTCCTCAAATAGTTGCTCTTTCCAGTTAGATGGATAGGTCCCAGGAGACTGGAGATTTCACCAGGAAAATTTTAAATTAGAGCATTTGTGGAGTAATGTTGCAATGCTACTGTGATTGAATGCTGCTTCAGTGAAGCATTTGCAGTTTTGTAAGCTCAAAGCTGAAAAAGTATGCTGTAAATGCTTTGTGTCCTTCTGCAAGTAAATATTAAGGAATGGGTTCCAAAGCAGAACGGAAGCATCACAGTGAGGCACCATGCCAGAGGAAGACGATATTCACAAAACCCACCTGGAGTTACCAAACCAAAAAGCCCGTATTAAAAGCCTGGCTTGCCTATACACAAAATATAGGTAGGCCAGTCCAGAAGGTCGTCTGAGGACTAGCTAGTATATGATATCTTTTGCTGGTGCTTGGAATAATTTGATGGAGTTTTTTGCTTCTCATCACAAACTGTTTAGGCAGTCCAGCACCATAACATCAGTCTTTAAAATAAGGAGTGCACCTTCTCTCTCTGTGTCACTCAAATGGGAGTTTTAGGGCCAGAAACAGCACGTGTGGGTTCTAAACAGCTACACCCTTGCAGCAACTGTCATCCTGCTATAATTATGAATGTTGCCTTCTTGGTTGCACACCTCTTCTAGAAGGAAGAAAGGTCCTGTGATGAAGAATGGTCTCCAGCCTTATGGCAAGGGAAATCATATAAAGTATGAGTGGAGCAAATCAAAGCCCCTAAGGCTAAAGAAAGCTCAGATTCCAGCCTCCTCACTTTTTAGCATAGATTCTGATTATAAAGTGGGGGTTAGATGTGTATAAACGTTTTCCCACTGTTGAAATGATCTGTGAATGTTAGCTGTGCTATCAGCTGTACTAGTAAGTGGTAGCTGGGAGCCCTTTGCTTATCAAATTGTGTCCTTTTCGTGTCTTAGAGATACATCAAATTTGTTTCTGGGCTTAAAAGGAGAGATATATCCAGGTCTAAATTAGAAATAATCATGGGTGTGGACAATAGAACAATTTCAATGATCTAAGAAAGTAATACTTGAAATTTTAGCGATCTGTTCTGTCTGAACAAAGTAAGTCTTTCCCCACCCCCATGTTCCATTGTCCAAGAACTTATGTGTGTAAGTTATAGCTAACTTTCTATTTGGTCTCATGCTTAAATTTTAGTGTGGCTGTCACGTTAAATCAACTGCACTGGCACCTCCTTGACAATGGCAGAAATCTGTTGCAAGTAACTTAACTCTGGGAAGCAGTATGTGAGCAAATGGTATCTAAGGACAGATAATAAGGTAAGTTAAAATACTGCATCACTGATTATTTCTTTGTAAGCTAATTGTTTGTGAAAATAATTATATGCAAAGTTAGAAACTTATTCAAGAATTCACAAGTCAAAGATGGATTTCTAAATACGGTATTGGGTTTCCAAGGAAATACCCTGTGTCCAGGAATAGAAAGCACCTGAGTTCCTGTGAAGTTAGACAAACAAGCAACTTATTTAGATATCATATCATGACTTTTAGTTACCTAAAAAGCCAATGAACTGTTAACATGCAGATTCTTCACTTTACTCTGTTTTCTGTTTTGTTTCAGAGGAACAGGAGCAGTACATCTTTTTTTTTTTTTTTTGTATGTTTGTTTAGTTGGTGAGTTGATTTCTGCATTTTTACCAGGTTTCCTGGTACAAGGCCCAAATGTAGATTATAACCCTGCGGAGTCATCTGAAAAGTATATTCATATAATTTTTTGGCCAGTATCATATACAGTAATACATAGAATTTGTTAAAGATTCTAAGATTTTGCAGTAGTCTGTTCTGTTGGCTGGGTCTATCTACCTTGACTTTGTGCCAGAATAGATCATGTAACTTCACTGATCCATAATTAAACATGAGGAGTCCCCAAGAAGCATTTCCTGGCATGATATCAGTGGCTAGTGGCTTCAAGCACAGCCACTTTGGAAAGCTTGCTTGCCATGAACAGCCTACCCAACCATCAGCATGCTGTATTTACCATAACCGAGCAGTGGCCAGGAATATATGGACATGCAGCGATTGCCCACACAATTTTGCAGAAATTTGTCACCACGAAGAAAGCTGTTCTATAGAAATCTGCCACCCTTTTGTCTATCCCTTAAGTGTGAGTAAATTAGGCTCTTACCTCTTATGATGTGAGAAGATGCCTTGCAGGCTGAAGAACGATCAGTGCTGTAAAGCAGAAATGGCAGATCCCTCATTACTGCTGCACGGCATTCCACAGGCAATTCACAAAGTGAAAAAACTGACATGCTTTATCTTACAGTTATTAAATCCTCGCAGACACAGAGACGTACACTGGGTAGCAGGGCTGAAGTGGAACATGGGGACTGCAGGGACGCTGTCCCTTTCTGTCAGCCACAGACATGCACTTACCATGAAGTTTTCTCTGGAGACGGGACAGCCCAGATTCAAGGACTCTTTTATAGAGTCTGATCAGCGCATGCTGCAGATGCCTCCTCTGTCTTTGGGCAAAGCATTTTTGGCAAACCTTGTTTTTGGCAAAGCATTGTCTGGCAAACTGAACGAACTGAAAACTGGAAAGTGATGTTGCTAGATATAATTAGAAATTTTTTGTCTCTCACTAGGTATGTGAATAAATCTCCTATAAATAATATGAGAAGATTCCTAAGGAGGGAATTTCAACTAATGCTGACTAGAGGGATGAGGGTAATTACTAATAACTGTAGGCCATAGATGCTCCATGAATCTGAGCTAAGGGAGGAGGGACAATACTTCACTGGGCAAGCATGGTGACATTTGGGTGTATACGTTAACCTTTTCTGAGGCCACCATCACTCTGATGACAGTTGTCCTTTTACAGAGCTCTCTACTTACAGACCTTGGATATGAGATGTGAATTTTACTGTTGTCTTAATCAGATTATTCAATAGTACTCCGATTCATTTATTTCGGTTGTAACATATTGCACTACGTATCAGGGAGAATTCCTTGTATTCCATCTCTGGATATAAATATAAAATAGTATTCTTTTGTGTATCTTCCAACATTCTGGAAATCTTGAGTTTAGAGATTCATAGAATAACATACAACTGCCTTTGCTAGATTTCTGTTCCTTTGATTTGATCATGTTAAGACCAATTTTTTTTTTTGGCATCCAAAAAGCTCTTTGGCAATGAGATTTATAGTTTAAATTCATTTATTGAAAAATACTTCCTTTACTTTAGTGGTACTTATTTACCTGTCAATTTTATTTCTTCCCTTAATAGGAAAAAAATCAATAATCCTTCTCCAGATAATAAGGCAAATAGTAATAATCTATTGTATCTCTCCTGTTATGGAAATCATTATTTAGTTCTCATTACCTTTGACATTCTCCCCTATAAATTTCTAGCTTTACTTCCTTTCTCTAAAGATCTGATAACATGCAGCATCTGAACACTGCCCATCACTATATTTGATAGTTTGGATTGCTTTTCCTGTGTACATTGCTTTACACTTACCAACATTTTTCGCCCAACATAAGTAACACAAAATTCTTTCAGCCCTTCTCATTTTACTTTTTCCCACTGAAAATAATTTTGTTTCATCAAGGACATTCTTAAAATATCTAGACATGCTTTTTCAAGGCCAGAAGTATTTAATGCTTAGGTGACAGAGCTCTAACACATACGACTCAAATATATGAAACTCAATACATAACAACAGGTAATTTTACCGTTTGCCTTCATTGAGGCACAAGGTCAAGATGGAGTAGCAATTCAGGCAAATAAAATGCCAGGAGGACTACATGGATGAATAAGGACCTCATGGCAAAACTCAAGATGCAAAAATGCAGCATACCAAGGGTGGAAGGAAGGACAGTATCATGGTTTAGGCCAGGCTGGCCCATGACAGATGCTCTCCCCCACCTCTCACTCCAAGGAGAGTAAGAAGAGAGATAAAGACATTTAGGAGTTTAGGAAAAGTACTAAACTACTTTAATGAAATATTAATAATAAAATAAAAAGAAAATAATGAAATGGATACAGCATATTTAAATATATACAAAACCATATCAAGATCCCAGGAAGGTGTCACGAGCAGCATTGGGAAAGTGCCAGACTGATCTCAGTGATGAATGGGAACTAGATTCCAGAACTCACTGATGGAGATGAAAGGTAGATAAGAAAGAGATCCATTGAAGAATCAACATTTCAAGAAAAACCATTGAAGAGGAGCCAAACTAACCCCTTTGATTCCTCAGTTTTTATATTGAGCATGGCAGATGGGATGGACTACCCTATTGGTCACTTTGGGTCACCTGATCTGTCCACTCCTCCCTGTGGGTGTGACCCCTCTATGGGGTAAACAACCAAGTCAGAGGACCCTGGTTGCCACAGTAACAAGTATAAGCAAGAGCCTCTCTCAATGAACAGAAAGTTGGATCCTTCACCCAAACCCAGGACAGACAGGTAACTTGTGAGGAATACAGAGACACTGTCTGAGCATGCAGGGATGAAGTTAGGAAAGGCAAAGCCCAAATGAGATTGAATCTGGCCAAAGATGTCAAATACAGCAAGAATGGCTTCTCTGGCTTGAAATTGTGAGCCTGTATCAAAACATTTTCAATGAAGTCTTTCATCATAATTGGTTAAAGAAAGAAGCCATCATGGGAAAAAAGGAAAGGTTATTCTCAGGATTTATGACATGTAAAATGTATGAAATGAGAACTAGTTTTCACAGTGGAGGAACATTTTGATGAAACCAGCAGCAGAGACATGAGGGTCATTGATGGGTTAGAAACTATGGCTGCACCTGGGAAAGGTCAGTTAGAAGTTAAAGCTTCTTCCAGCAAAAAGGTGGCAGGGCCAGTAGCCCACCTAAAGTGCTTAATGCACAGAGCATGGGCAACAAACAGGAGGAGCTGGAAGCCATTGTGCAGCAGGAAAACTATGACGAAGTTGCCATCACAGAACAGTGGTGGGATGACTCGCATGACTAGAGTGCTGCATTAGCTGCAAACTCTTCAGAAGAGACAGCCAAGGAAGGAGAGGAGGTGAGGTGGCTCTGTATGTTAAGGAGCGTTATGAATGTCAAGAAAATAATGGTGGTGACAACGGGGTTGAGTCTTTACAGGTAAGAATTAGGGGGAGGGCCAACAAGGCAGGTATCACGGTGGGAGTCTGTTATAGACTACCCAACTAGGATGTAGAGGTAGATGAAATATTCTACAAGCAGATGGGAGAAATCTCAAGATCACTAGCCCTTGTCCTTCTGAGAGACTTCAACCTACTTGATGTCTGCTGGGAACACAATACAGCTGAGAAGGAACAGCCTTCTCAGTGAAGGACAAGTGTCCTTCACTTGTGTGTTGGGGACAACTTCCTGACACAGCTGGTGAGGGACCCAACTAGGGAAGGAGCTCTGTTTGTAAACAGAGAAGGACTCGTGGGGGATGTGACAGTTAGAGGCCATCTTGAGCACAGCGACCACGAAATGATAGAGTTCTCGATTCTCAGGGAAACAAGGAGGGGGTCAGAACTGCCACCATGGACTTTTGGAGAGTGGACTTTGGTGTTTTCAGGAGCCTGCTTGACAGAGTCCCTTGGGAGGCAGTCCTGAAGGGCAAAGGAGTCCAAGAAGGCTGGATATTTTTCAAGAAGGTAGTCTTAAAGGTGCAGGAGCAAGTTGTCCTCATGTGCCAAAAAATGAGCTGCCAGGGGAAAAGACTGGCCTGGCTGAACAGAGAGCTATGGTTACAACTCAGAGAAAAAAGAGTTTATGGTCTTTGGAAGAAAGGGCAGGGTACCCAGGAAGGATACAGAGATGTTGTAAAGCTATGTAGGGAGAAAATTAGAAGGGCCAAAGCTCAACTAGAACTTAACCTGACTTTGGATGTTAAGAACAATAAAAAGAGTTTCTATAAATATATTAGTAACAAGAGGAGGACTAGGGAGAATCTCCATCCTTAATCAAATGAAGGCAGTAACATAGCGTGAAAGGATGAGGAGAAGGCTGAGGTACTTAATGCCTTCTTTGCTTCAGTCTTTAGCAGTAGAGTCAGTTGTTCCCCAAGTACCCAGACCCCTGAGCTAGCAGATAGGGGCAGGGAGCAGAATGAAGCCTTTGTAATCCAAAGGGAGGTGCTGAGGGACTTGCTCCAACACCTGGACCTACAGAAGTCTGTGGGATGGGATCCACCTGAGGGTACTGAGGGAGCTGGAGGAAGTGCTCACCAAGCCACTTTCCATCATTTACCAGCAGTCCTAGCAAACCGAGGAGGTTCCAGCTGACTGGCATCTAGCAAATGTAATGCCCATCTGCAAGAAGGGCCAGAAGGATGAACTGGGGACCTACAGGCCTGTCAGTCTGACCTCTGTGCCCTGGAAGGTCATGGAACAGATCATCCTGAGTGCCATTATGTGGCACATGAAGGACAACCAGATGATAAGGCCTAGTCAGCATGAGTTCATGAAAGGCAGGTCCTGCTTGACAAACCTGATCTCCTTCTATGACAAGGTGACCCACTTGGTGGATGAGGGAAAGGCTGTGGATGTTATTTACCTAGACTTTAGTAAGGTCTTTGATACGGTTTCCTACAGCATTTTCCTGGAGAAACTGGCTGCCCATGGCTTGGATGGGAGTACTCTGGATAAAAAAGTGGCTGGAGGCCAGGCCCAAAGAGTCGTGGTGAATGGAATTAAATACAGTTGGTGGCTGGTCACAAGTGGTGTTCCCCAGGGCTTGGTTTTGGGGGCAGTCCTCTTTAACATATTTATCAATGATCTGGATTAGGGAACTGATTGCACCCTCAGTAAGTTTACAGACGACTACAAGTTGGGTGGGAGTGTCAACTTGCTTGAGGGTAGAAGGGCTTTGTAGAGGGGTCTGGACAGGCTGCATCGATGAGCTGAGCCCAATTGTATGAGGTTCAACAAGTGCTGGGTCCTACACCTGGCTCACAGCAACCCCATGCAGCACTACAGGCTGGGGGAAGAGTAGCTGAAGCTGCCCAGAAGGACCTGGGGGTGATAGTCAACAGCCAGCTGCATATGAGCCAGCAGTGTGCCCAGGTGGCCAAGAAGGCCAACAGCATCCTAGCCTATATCAGGAACAGTGTGGTGAGAAGGACTAGGGAAGTGATTGTCCTGCTGTATTTGGCATGGGGAGGCCCCACTTTGAGTACTGTGTCCAGTTTTGGGCCCCTCATGACAAGAAAGACATTGAAGTGCTGAAGTGGGTCCAGAGAAGGGCAACAGAGCTGGTGAGGGGTCTGGACCACAAGTCTTGTGAGGAGTGGCTGAGGGAGCTGGGGGTGTTCAGCCTGGAGAAAAGGAAGATGAGGGGAGACCTTCTCGCTCTCTACAACTACCTGAAAGGAGGGGGCAGCCAGGGTCTCTTCTCCCAAGTTACAGGCAATAGGACAAGAGGAAAAGGCCTCAAGTTGCACCATGGGAGGTTTAGAATGGATATTAGGAAAAATTTTTACACTGAAAGTGTTCTTAAGCGCTGGAACAGGCTGCCTAGGGTAGTGGTTGAGTCACCATCCCCGGAGGTATTTAAAAGATGGGTAGACATAGTGGTTAGAGATATGGTTTAGTGATGGGTTTTGTTGGTGTTAGGTTGATGGATGGACTCGATGATCTGAAAGGTCCTTTCCAATCTAGACAATTCTGTGGTTCTGTGATTTTCAGTAGAATCCCATAGTGAGGTGTGCTGGAATATGTGTTGTTATGTACTTATTTATAAATGGCAGGTAAGTAAATAGTGAAATTGCAAATTTTGCTTGTGACAGAAGCATTCAAGATACCCATAAATAAAGATTAAGGTTGACTTGCTTGATATATAGCTGAATAGAGTGCTACTTGTTAACATGCACCTTTTCTTCACAGGGTGTGACTAATCTTTTGTTTCATACTTCCCTGGTATCACGTGCTATGCCAGCACAGGATCCTTTCTTTTTCCTGTCTTTTGCAAAAGTCCAAAAATCCCTAAGGCCTCTCATGTGAAGGACTACAGCTTTCTGTTATATAAATAACAGCCTGAAAAAGTGATTATATCTTTCTTTTCTCATCCTGGGAAGATTCAGTCAGAATCTGGGATTCTGGAAGATTCTTCCCAGTCTCATCCTGGGAAGATTATTCAGCATAGAGCTACCATAGACACTATCTGTCACTGTCTGTTTGCCTCCCAATTAGATAAACTTAGGTGTTGGTAAAATAATTGTGACAGTCTACCGAGCTGATTGGATAAACTTAAATGATGGTGAGATGATTGTGACAAGCTACTGAGCCAATGGAACAGCTCACTTCTGACAAAAAAAAAAAAAGGAGGTTTTATTCTCCCTGTTCTTTCCCCCGCTGTTCATTTTTGTTCAGTCCTGGAAGGGCAGGAGTTGGAGAAGTGGGATCTCCCACCGTATGCAGATCCAATTTGCCGTTTCAACTCACCTAATCTTGAAGAACTGCTTCTTTAGGTTGAGCTAAAATTTCAGCATTTACAAATCTCTGTCATTGTCAATTTTAAGCAGCTAAGTGAGGTTGAAATGCGAAGTCAGGTTCATTTGTGAGAACTCCCACTGAAACAGAAAACATTAGGTTTTTTCCTAAACCTACTGAAATAGAAAGAAAAGTCTAACATTTGTCACTTAAAACTGATGCATTAATTTGAGCAATGTTTCCTTTTATCTTTCAGTTCTATTAAATGGAGGAGTTAAATTCTGTTAAGTGTTTTAAGAGGAGTCTGCACTGCACTGAAATGTAACTGCCACTGCTTGTTCCTATTTCCACACTTGTATAATTTGATTGAGTACAGTGGAATAGTACTGGGGAAGCACTAACTTAGCATGTTGATAAAATGCAGCTAAGGTGCCCAAACTGTACATCGGTCCTCTGTTGTGGAAAATATCTAATGAATGAAAAAAACTTTGAAGCAAAAAGAAAAAAGAACTGGTTCCTGCCAACCATTATTTTTCTGCCATTCTTGTTTCCATCCATCTCTACAGGGATGGACTCCACCAATACTGGAAACAAAACACAACACAGCTGAAAGAAAAGAGAACTGAAATACATCTCTGGATGTCCTGCACAGCAACATGTCTTGGGCAAAGCACTGAAGTGCTGATGTTCCCCATGGAGGAGGGGGATTCAGACATGCTGAAAATAGATCCTATTTGTGCCTATTGTGTAAGGCACAAATAGCTGCCCAGAAGCAAAATTCTTTTTTGTTTCCTGGAATGTGTGTGTACCGAAGGCTAAAAGGAGAGCTGAAATGGTAACTTGATATTTGATCCATGTGAGTTGTATGACACTGTAGTAAATGCTATCCTTCTATATCAATTATGAGATAGGATGGGAGTTCATCAGCGAGAATGCCTGAGAGAGAGAGTTCAGAGCATCGATGGAAGGCACAGGAAAGCAGTAGGCTTCACAAAGAGGCAAGATGACACTGAGTGCATGTACAGTGGTACTGTATAAAACCCTGATGACACCTGTCCAGAAATACTCTGTACAATCTCAGCCAAATCTACTAGAGGGAAAACACATCCTTGAGCTTCAACTGACCTCACACAGGAGTCGTTCACCAAACCCCTGCTCAGCTGCAGATCTGGGGCAACGTACTGCAGTGACCGTGTCTGCCCAGCTGCCACATGTTCA
>JAOXJK010000003.1:24638219-24655668 GCA_025774025.1 Xenus cinereus
GTTCAGACCTTAACTGTTTAGTTGCTTTACAAATTTTCTGTACATGAGCAACATGCTGTTTACCAATATATTTCACAGTCCAAAATTCAGGTGACACCCTGTATTGTTACAAATAGAGTTACAGTGTTTTTTCTGCCTTTTCAAATACTTTAAATTCTTTAGATTTGTTTTCAGTCTTCATAATAGCTTAAAAGTCTACTTTATTTACTGAATTGTATTATCAAATTCAAACTGCAAACAGTTTTCCCCACTGTGATTGTCTTATATTGTCCAAAGACAATAGAAAAAACTCAAAGAGACAATAGAAAAAATTCAAAGTACAAAATGATGAAGAACTTTTGGTTGGCTCATGGACCCTCACACAATTTCTACGCATTGAGTGGAATGGATTTGGAGGGAGTAAACTTGATGATGTGTATGTGTATTCAGGAACAATGTCCATGTCAGCCGATTTTTAGTCTGCAGAGAGAAGAATACAATTGTCTGTGCTCTACCAGGAAAGTTGAGGAAAATGCCTATGTACTTAGCTCATCTATACTATGAAGGCTTCTCATAAAAGAAATCGTCCTGCTGCCTTTTCCAGAAGCCACACAGTCTAGTGAAGCACTGACCTATCTTCTTAATATGACCTTGAAGTGAGCTTTTCGGGGCGCTTTTCAGGTTACAGCAACAGCTGAGAAAAGAAGTAGCTGATTCCCACTGCTGCCAGGACTTAACAGACACTCAGCAGGGGATAGCTGGAGAAATTGATTCCTTCTTATGTCCTCTTTCTGATATTAATGTCCTTTGCTCTTTGCCCCCATTCCCAGGGTGACATATAACTGAATCCCTTTTCCTTGTCCCTCTCAAGTCTCCTTCTATGTACAAGTGTAGTTTCTGAGGGAAATAACACCATGTTGAACAAGCACAGCAAAAGTTTGTAGTGTAGCAGTCTTTGCTACATAAGATCCAGGATCCAAGGTAATGGCGATGGCCAAGCACGACTCGTTAGTAAAACTGAAATTCTCCAGTATGTTTATTCTTGGCCTAACTCTGGTCCTACTCAACAGTAACTAATTTTTGTTCACTCAAGTGCATCCAGTTGGGGCAGTACTATGTATATTGAAGAACTTTGTCTTGCATTTGAATGAATTACGTCTACTCTATAATTCAAAGAGAAAATGCAGTGCAACTAAAAGTGTCTTAATGATTTTCTGGTAACAACACCTTTTGTCCACCTGAGTAGCAAGAAAAGCCATAGTTCTCAAAGATGTATTGTATGAAGGGAACTGCACCATCTCAGCAGGCAATACTGTAAATATGCTCCTGCAATGCATCCAGCATCTTGGCAGGAATGGCAAGCTCTATTTCTTCCAAAAGCAGGTAATAATTTAGAGACAGCATAGCTAAGAGCTTGAGAAGAAGTCAGCCTCATGTCTGGCTGGACATGTATGGAGGAAGCCTCCAACTATCCAGTGAACTCGAAGACTGATTAAACTATGACTCCCTCTTAAGCTACAAGTACTTCCTTAGGAATGAGATTTTAATTATGATGGTTTCAATGTCAGAACAAAGAATCAGCATAACTAAATAGCTGAAACAAAAAGCTAAATTCACTAGTCCAGATTTACCTTATTCAACATTGTATGGTTGACACAGATGCCAAAGTCAGAAGCTCAGTCATCATCAGTTCCCTGTAAAGTGCAAATTACCAGGGTGATTGAAAAGGCACAGGAAGGCAGCATTCACTTTAAGCATATTAGAGAAAAATCTCATTGCTGGTAGTATTTTTGACTACCATATAATTTCATCCCAAGCTACTAGAAAAACTTTCAATATAAAAAGACATTTGAATGTCTTAGTTGTTTAGGACCATCATTAGTCCTTGCATCTGGTCATCTTGGTCTCACAGATCACAGCTGACAGCTCCATCTCAGTGACATCTCACAGTTAATTTTCCAGTCTAGAGGAATGCTCTTGTTAATATTAAATTTGACACACTGAGAAAACAAAAAGAAGCATGTTATAATTTTTAATTTTTAATTTGCTTATTGTTTTCTACATTCACCTGAATAAGATTATATGAAAAAGAATAATTCTTTACTTGATATTTTAGTAGTCAGCTGTAAAGCACCTTGTTCATTTGACATTTTGATTCAACAAAACAAAAAAGTACAAAGGAAGGAAATAAAGATGAAAAATGCAGCTTATTTACATATCTTGCTTGAAAGTGTATTCGTAAAGTGATTCCAGAACAGCATGGTTTCATGAGTAACTTGGATGTACATCAGAAGTTTGCCAGAACTTACAACCCATCAGCACAGTGCTGTATAAGTTTTTTAAGAGTAGATTTAGATATTAGCTGCCTCTCCACAGAGACTGGCTGGCTATTTACAGATCTCGGTAAATGCACTTGGTGTCCACAACAAAAACTTACTTAGAAGGGACTTAATCAGTATCATCATTAGTGTTTTGAACTGGGAGAGCACACAAAGACAGTAGAAATATGGGCAAATTTAGCTGGAAAAATTGAACTAAAACATATGGAACCAAAACCCTGAAATGTTCTTAGGTACTTTCCCTGATTTTTTATTTTTATTTTATCTATCTCTGCTCCTTGGTCACAGGCTGAGATTTCAGGAAGTAATCTCAATGATTCCTACCAAGGAAAATAGACTAAACACTAGATTAAAATTTTCAAGGCAGGGGAAAGTAATTTGGTATGCTTACAGAGGTCAAAGATGGATGAACATAATGGAAAAACACTGGATATTCAGGGCTTCCGTGTCACTGACACTATCAATACAGACAGCACTTCTTTAATTTCCTGCAGTTGAAAAGCCATGGTGAAATCAAAGAAAGTTTGTAGGCAGCCTACTCTGGAGTGTTCATCTTCTTTAAGAAGTAAAAATTGCAAAGACTCATGTTCAGTCACTTGGCCACTCATGAATATATCCTGAAAGGATTTGAGCTATTCATCCTTTCCAGCAGCTTTATTTTCTTTCACAAAGCTGATCTTTCTCCCACCAATGATTAATTTATATTTCCTAACATGTTGGCCTGTAAGCTTCTTGCAAAGAAGTCCATAATCCAAAGTCCTCAATTCTCTTTCTTGTCTGCTCTAAGTTCACAGACATTGGTGAATTACACCAGAGAAAACTCTGCCTCGTGCTACATCTTTGCTAGTGTACTGCACTATGCCAGGGAACATTTGCAGATATGGGAAGCCAATATACTGATAAAATATTAGTGGATACCCTGTCAAGCTTTTGACCTGTGCCAGCTACCAATTTGCTAAGCAGATTCAAAGGCATAACTGGACAGCTGGCATTTTCTGGGACCATTCCCAATACGGTCTGCATCCAGCCTCACCGTTCTTGGTCCAGAAATAGTTTACTTTGATAAGCATAAGCAGTCCCATGCCAGTTGGCCTAAGTTCCTGGACATGTTTAATTTCCTAGTGTAGCTGTAGTGCTTCTGTAGAAAGGTTTGGAACAGCCACAATGGTCTCTGTCCTTTGGAAAGGAAGGACCTGTTGGAAGAAGCAACAGTAGTTTGATGGTAAAAGGCAAAGAAATCTTGTCCCCATTAACTTTCTGCCAATGTTTCCATATCTGCAGGGATGGACTCCACTGTAGCTGAATGCAAAACACAGAAACATCAAAAGAGAAGAGGCAGAATGAGAGTAGACCCTGGATACAGGCTGTTCTGCACAGCAGTGCGGTGTGGGCAAGGCTCTGCAGTCCTGAAATTCCCATGGAAGAGGGAGGATTTGGGCATGCTGAAAATAGATCCTTCTTGAGATGTAGATCGGGCAGCTGCCTCACTCTCTAACACTCCTTAATACATGGCTTCCCCTCCACCAAGTTCTGTGACTCTGTAAGACCAGGAGCGAGAAATCACATCTTAGCAAGGCAGCACAGATCGAGTGGGAAAGTGGAGACATCTCAAGACTGTCAGTCCGTATCACATTAGAACACATCCCCCTGTACCACTCCGCTCCCCATGTTTTTTTGGTGGTGCTATTTGTCTCATGAACTGGAAACTACTTCTGCTGAAATAAGCGTGTGGATGAGGACTCAGTGGTGGAAGTAATACACCTTGTGAAATACCATGCTAAACAACTTTGGGCTCTGTGTAAAGGTGTAAGGATTTTCATAGTATATCTTGCAAGTGTCTCATTTGGAAGTTGAGCATGTACGGGCTGGACAGATGGATTGTTGTGACATTTGAAAATTGTCTGGACTATTCAAGAGATAGCAATCAGCAGCTAATTGATAGTTAGTTGGCTGGGAGTTGTTAATGAGAACAGTACGTCTGTAGTTAACAAGGATGTCCTTATCTCTCAGAATCTTCAACAATACCCTGAGTATGACACAGAATGCACCGTATTTGGGGCTGATGCAGTCACACCTGGAATGTAGTATTGCATTTTGGGCTCTGCAGTTCAAAGGGGATGTGGAAAAACTGGAGACAGTCCAGTGAAGGGCTACCAAAACGGTGAGTGACCTAGAGAACACCACCTGGGATACAAGCTCCCAACAAGTAAAGGACAACGACCTGCCTTTACACCTCCCATTGTTTCCTATCTGCCCTTCCTTCAAGCACTCTGCTCCTTTGGTAAGAACGTGTTGCCCCATAAAGTAGTGGAATAGGAGCATGGTGTCAGAAGTGAGTCATGGTGAGAATGACTGAAGAAAATTTTCATTGTATTCAGTGACTAAAGTCTCTACACCTTCTTTGGGCCAAAATACACTTCTTAAGGGCTTTACTGTTGTGGTTTAACCTGGTAGGCAGCTAAGCTCCACATAGCTGCTTGGTCACTTCCTCCCAGTGGGATGGGGGACAGAATTATAGGGGTAATAGTGTGAAAATGTGTGGGCTGAGATAGACAATTTAATAGGTAAAGCAAAAGCCATGCACATAAGCAAAGCAAAATAAGGAATTCATTCACTACTTCCCCTTGGCAGGCAGAAGTCTTGGCATTTCCAGGAAATTGGGCTCCATCACACATAACAGTGACTTGGGAAGGCAAACACCATAACTCCAAATGTCCCTCAATCCCTCCTTCCCTCAGCTTTTGTTGCTAAACACTGAATCCTTGTGTTAACAACACTGTTTTCATCACAAATCCAAAGCATAGCCCCATACAAGCTACTCTGAAGCAATTTAACTCCATCCCAGCTAAAACCAGTACATGGATTCAGTAACTTTTGGTGCAGAAAAGAAGGTGCTAATGATGTCTTATTTCCTCCTTTAAAGTACTGCAGCAGTGGAATACCCAAGCCACCTGTGGAAACATTCATAACTTTTTCATGCTCAGCAGGTACCACTGTCAGTCCCGGCAACTGACTGACTATATTTTAACCTGATGTCCTAGGATCATGTTGTTCCTGACTGCTATGCGATTTGGTGGATGTTCCTTGTTCAAACTAATGACATGAGTTAACTTTACTTTATGCAGTAGATGAGCTGAAGCTCCCTCATCTCTTTGGGAAACCTGAGGTCTGTCTCGTTCTTTCACCCAAGTTTCCTATTGCACCTCTTTCTGCCAATGTTTCTTCTATCAAATGACACTAAAGTACCCCCATATATTCAACAAGCTCCGACAGGAAACTTCTAGTGTCTCTTCAGCCTGTGTGAGCCCAGCCTCTTGCCCTTCCTCTATAGATGAGCTCCAAAGGTGATGTCTCTGCCCATTAACTCGATTCCCTCTCTAGTCGGCAGAACAATTGAAACTATTCTGAGTTCTTCCTGTCCTGAAAAAAAAAAAAAAAAAGCCTCAAAATTTAGAACTTGCTAACATAGCGGGCAGAGGCTCCTGGCTTCAGAGGAAGACACAGTTTTATTACAAGAACACAGAAAGGCAGCTTGGTGTTGAACTAGGAGAGTCAGGTTGTTGCCGATCTGTTCCAGTTGCACAAGGAGACAAGCCTGAGCTCACTGACCTGTGCTTCCTGTGTGTGAGGATGCAGCAGCAATTTAAACCTTCAGGTGTGTCCTTTGGAGTTGAAAGTCAGGACCGGTGATAAGTTCTCATCCCATTTCATGTGACAGTTGCCAGAATGCTGCAATCGCACACAAATGATCCTTGGGAGATCCTTGCAGTGTGTGCAATCCCAGCTCGTAAGGACTTGTGCTAGAACCTGACTCAGTGGCACAAAAATAAGACGACACTGGGCTACCTTCTGGAGACTTTCCTGTCAACTCTTGGCTGCTAGTTACCTTAAGAAAAAGATAAAGTTTTTGCTGAAGTTATCAGCAGGGCAGGTGAACAGCAGGCCAGAGCTGCAGCCCACAAACTTATCTCATGGGGATGGCAGGGAAAAGTCATTTTGGATGCCAAGATCCAAGAAAAAATAGCTTGTTCCCCATGTCATGAGTGGGCCTTCCCTTCACACCCACATGCACAGTTCTTCCCTAATTGCTGGAGTTACTGGGGTCTTGGCTTTAAGCAGCTGCTCTCCCAGGTGATGGGATGTTAGAGAAGGGGCAGTCAGACTGTGCAAGAGGCTTCCGGGCTCTTTGTTTTCACACTGGCTGCTGATGGATAGAGAGGTCCCTGAGGAACTCTCCAACGCACAGATCTGAGTCCTGCCTTGGTGCACAAGCCCCGTTTCTGCCCATTGCTGGCTCAGTTGCGCTGGGGTTGCCTGGACTATAGGCAGTGAAGGCTTTTAGTAGGTATTGTCCTGCCCTGCTCAGGAAATTTCAGGTCAAGATATCTTGCCTGATCTGCAATAGAGGAGGATGAAAAGGGTAATGAAGAAGGAGAATGGAGAATAATTCCTGTGCTTTTACTGGACTGACAGGGCAACTGGTCAGTGCTTCAGCCTTGAAACATATCTTGTGCACCAGAATTCAATAGGTGTCGCTGAAAGTCAGCAAATATGAATGTGGTAATTAAATAAAGTAGTAGGAAATCACAGCATGAAAGATCTTGGCTTTGTGTCTCCTCCATCTTGAATTGTACCAGTACACCAAAACAGAATGTCACCAGTTTCCCTGTTGACCAGGGACGGACAAACTTTCACAGTCTTTTTTGGAAAATGACTGGTTTTTGTGTGCTGGTTCATGAGGAAGCAACAAGGGGTATGATGTCAGTTTTTAAATTGGCACAGTTCTTGCAAAAACACTACTGGGACATGGGGAATGCCTACAAGAATTTTGGGAGAAACCTCTACTATTCATTAAATCCTTTGATCTAAAGACAGTCACAGGTGTATCAAAATAGCTGTGATTGCTGGGCAATCTGCACCATAACTTGAAAATTTGGATTGAGTTTGTTGCTGCATTGACAACTGAGATGGTAACAGTATTTGAGTCACATGTGCTGTGTTGGACTGTAGTAAGTACCATACTCCCCCAGCAGTTCAGAGGTAAGATGAGAGCACAACAGTGCTTGGGTCCACTCCTGGAGTTCACTGCTGCATTCCTCTTTGATGTCCTGCTCAGGGAAACCGAAGCTGTAAGTGAGCTCTCACACTTGCAAATAATGACGCCAATGCCCAAGCAAACAAGAGCTGCATGTCAGGGAGAGCAAAGTAGGAGAACATAAACCACCAAACTCTTCCTTTCTGAAAGGAATGGTGAAAACTAATTGAGACAACTGGGAGAGGACTGGGGTGACTACCCTATGCCTAAAATACCTTCTTTGTAACATGTGATTGCCAGAACCTAGGGATCTGTGACCTCTCCTGAAAGGAGGCAAGATGTCCTTGAGCTTCAACTGACCCCACACAGGAGCTGCTCACCAAACCCCTGCTCAGCTGCAGATCTGGGGCAACGTACTGCAGTGACCGTGTCTGCCCAGCTGCCACATGTTCATGCCACCATACTCACTCCTGCCTCTGTCTGATATAGCAGGATTTTCTAATCCCTCAACATCCCCAAACGTAGTTGAACATGTCTCGGGCCTGCCATCAGTCCTGAGCGTTCAGTTCCTCCTCTCCCAGCATAGTGTCCCTCCTCTGGAGCTCCTCCTTTGCTTCTGGGCCTTGGCCAGTGCCCAAGAGGCACTGACAAGCCACCCACTTTCTTTCAGATGGGACAGATCCTTACAAAGCAATCCTACGGCCTGTTGCCTCCCTGGTGTCTCTGTCTCATGCTATTCACATCGATGACTTGCCAAATTCAATGCCAACAGCAGCCTGGAGCCAGTACCACCAGGCATGGCACAAGCTGCCTTGTCCAGACAAAAAGAGGGTCCCAGTTAGTCCTGAATCCAGCAGCTTTCCATCCACTCCATGAATGCACAGAGTGCTTTGCTGCCCGTGTGCACGCTCTGCCCAGAGCCACAAGCAGCCGCTGCATCTGGTGCTGCCCATGCTCAGCCTGCCGGCCTGTGCCAACAGAGGGGTGTCCTCCCTCCCAGGGGCCAGCACTGGCCCTGGCTCTGCAGCAGCAGCACCTCTTTGCCAGCCTCTTTGCCAGGTGTTGACCTCGAGGGGCACCTACCTGCCTTGCTGCTGCATGTTGGCTGGTGGTGTCAGGCAAGTCAGGACCAGCCCAGAGCAGTGTCTCCCTGGCAGTGGCTGAGCCTCCCTGGTGTCTGAGGCTGACAAAGTACGGGAATTATGAGAACGAATAGATGCACTGAGGCTTTCCCTGAGTGCTGGCCCATTCCCCAGGTACTCCTGGCTCAGGCACATCCCAATCCTGATGCATTTGTTGTGTGTGCGACCAGGAGTCTGCACCTGGTTCTCCTCCCATGGATTTGTGTGGCAGCTTTTTGAATGAATGGAAACATTCAGTAGCCACTCTGTTGGTGGTGAGGAGCTGTGAAAATTAACTAGTTGTTTGAAAAATATTGGACACTAAATGGTCTCCAAAGGATGGTTCTTCATAGTGGAGCAGGCTGAAATGAGACAAAGAGCTCTTCCTAGTCTACAAGACATGAACTGTGAACATAATTTTTTCAAATTTATGTTGCTGGTTTGAAAGGACCAAATCACATCTAATTTCATGTGGATATCTTCACTGTCTTGGCCTCAGCAATTCTGTCAGTGGTTCATCCCTAAGGATCCCGGACCAGACAGTTACTTTTATGGATGTTGAAATCATTGCTCCTTGGGGTTGGGTTTCAGCAACATGAAGCTTGTTCTTTATTGACATCTTAAAACTTAAGGGGGTGGTTAGAACTTTCTAGGGAGTCAGTGTAGCATTTGGTTTTGACAGCTGCACAGAAGATAAGATCTGTGTCTATGATGAGAACAGAAGGATTTATACAATTGAAGACATTGTAATATCATCTAAAATAATTACTTTTTTTTCTGCATTCAGAATAGTACATATATGGAAAAATGAATTGACACCCACATTTGCCCACACACTGTTTATGGCACGCCAACATTCTCCTTCTTTGTTGTTTCTGCGATGGCAGCGCAGAGCTTGGAGTCTTCCTGGGAAGAAATCTCTACAGGAATGCACAGTGTGGTGACTTTCTTCTGAGAGACCCATGGATGTTTCTGAACAGAAATTCCATTATTCCACCTGTTATTTCATTTTCCCAGTCCTTAGTTTCCTTATTTCCAAGTAAATTCATCCAAATACTCATCAGCTTTTTGGGAAAAAAATAGATTCCTTTGTGTCAGTGGGTTAAAACCTTCCCAGGCTGATGTGACGAAAGACTTCCTGGAAGAGCTATTTATCCACTCCTGTTTTTCCATGGAGGAAAGGGGACTCATTTTCTTCTTTGGCAGCGGGAGTGAGGTGCTAGAAATGTCCCCCTTGTCTGGTCTCCATGGAATTCACCTGAAGAGAGGTCTCCTACGTGGCATCAGAGTTCCTTAGGGAACCAGGATCACCATGTGTTGGGCACATTACAGGCACCACTGAGAAATGTCTGCAGCAGCTTCTCTGCCCCTTCAGTCTTCAGTTTCAGACTGTAACAGGCACTAACTCAGCAAAGTTGTCAGGGGTTTCCTGAATTTTACTATGGAAGATTTCACACAGCCATGCTTAGATGTGCCCTGCTCTCCCTCCATTGCAACCTTTCCAAGGAGTTCCTAGAGCTTTTGGGAAAAGGAGACAGTGAGTGGGGACGTGGTTTGGGAAAGTCGTCCCTACAGCAGGGGGAAGAAAAGAAGAATGAGCCTTTGCAGAGATGTGTTGGCACCCCACACTGTGGATCTGGACTCCTGTGCCCTCTTCTTCTGTCACCCCAAGCGCACTGAACAGGGAGGAGTGGAAAAGCCTGGGACCCCACTGCCACAGCCAAGCACAGTCAGCATGGGGTGGTCAGCCCTGGGACAGACCAGTACTGACATGCTTCTCTTAAGGGGGCAGGGATGGAAGGAAGTGAAAACTGGGCCAGAGAGAAGTCTTAGAGCTGCTTTGCTGCTCTGGTCCAGTGCAGCTGATGTAACACACCCTATCCAGAGTATGAAAGCATTACTTACCCTGTGTTAATCTGACAGTCTTTTCCCTCCCAGGAAAAAATTCTGGTCCCCTGTCATGAAAGGACAACCCTGTTCTGGGTCTCTTCATATCTGTAGGGAAACCGGGTTGTTGATGGTGTCTTTCAGGTGCCGGGCTTCCATCAGTTCACTCTTGCCAGTGCAGCAGTTCCCTCATGTCCTCAGCTGAGATGTCCATGTGGCAGTCCAGCCAGAGGCAGTCCTGTGCCAAACAGCTTGTTATCATGCCCAGGAAACAATCCACACATGCAATAGCTTCTTGGATTGTTTTCGAAGAACCTGAGTGGCTGGCATGTACTGAAGAGTGGATTGTCTGCATAACAAGGAAGTTTGCCTTCTGTTTTATGCAAGGCACTCAGGGCTTTTTTGATGCAGTCCAACAAAGTGTTAGGCAGTTGCAGGCAGAATGTGATTCCATTTTGTTGTCACAATCAGTGAGTATAATGTGGCATGAATGGACCCTTTCTGTAGCATGGCACCATATAACCTCTAGTGAGTAGCTCATCCAGAGAGAATGCGGGTGGGTGCCAGTGAGTACAGTGACCAATGATCTCCCATTAATAACATAAACAAAGAGAAGCAAAGTAAAAAAAAATAAAAAGTAATGATGTGCCCCGTCAATTCTGGAAATAGGCCATTGCATCAGTCGTTTTAGAAGAACAGAAGAAAAGTCACTAATAGTCAGTGCAATATTCCCACCCCTTCTTATAAATTCAATATTTAGAAGGTACATGGTTCTTCCCCTAGCAATTCTCTCCCTAAGAGTGAGAAATGCTTGGTATGGCATGAAAGTTTTTGTAAAATAATTCTTGTGTTTTACAGATTGCTATTGCTGAGCGGTCATTTTAGTATATTAATTTGTCTACGTAACAATAATGCAGTTTGTGCTCTACAAATCTGGCAGACAGAGAAACTTGACAAATGTCCTTGTCATTCATTTGTTATGCATGACACTGCCAAAAATTCTTGAGCAGAAGGCTTGAGCCTGACAGCCCAGTTGGGATCAAAAAAAGAAGGTTGAGCTTTAAATTAGAAACAAGAGTGCTGTCACTTGGAAATCAGAAGGATGGGAACACAGAACTAGGCACCTTCTCAGTCTGTCTGTATTCAATCCACAGGTTTTACAATCAATTCTGCAATCTCATTGGGTCCCAAATTACTACAATTATAATGAAAAACAATACAGGGATGGAGAAGAATTTATAATACGGTGTTCACCACTGCAGTGACCAGAATTTGATTGCATCTTTTCAGTTCTCAATTTCTATAAATTTTTTTTGTTCACCTCTACAGTTTTTACCTCTAAAACTCTCAAAACATGGATCTAGCATATAGTTGTTTTGGGATCAGAAATGTACCTCTAATTCTCAAAATGAATTAGCATAATTAGTATATGGTCTCTTTACATTCATTTATTTTACTCCTTATATTTTCCTTCAGCCTAGAGATTCTTTTCCTCCTTGTTTTTTTCTCCTCAGTAGAGTTACACAAAGAAATCTATCTTGTGTCAGCTTCATCTCACTAGACTAAACAAGCCAATCTTTTCAAGAAACTCATAATAAACTAGTTCATCCATTCTCATGGCCATTTGAATAATTCTGAGCTGCACTTGTTTCAGATAAATCAATCTTTTTCAACTGTTTCATCAGTACTTGTTTTATTGAGGTGGCTCTTTATGATGTATGCATTTTCCTCATTCTTCAGTACAACAGCTGTTGTTTCGTAGATTCACATGAGCACAAAATGGCATAAATAGTCTCTCAGGCTGGAAAGGATCACAGCCACATTTCCTACTTCACATGAAGGTGTCTGTGTGTTCAGAACAGGCAGCAGAACTGAAACACTGATAGGAGTTACTGTCTCCCCGCTGGAGCCACGTGCAGCAGGAAGGCAGAAGTCATAGTCCAGGTAAGGAGCCAGAGGGACTCAGAGTAGAGAAGAGGGACTTGGGTTAAAGTTCCTGTTCTTTCAAAGATGCATACATTTCATGTCTACAGTTACGGAAAAACATGAAACAAATATGTAACACAGGTTTTAACATTTAAAGGCATTGTGAAGGTCCTCCCAGCTATGTATCCTCAGCTATTTCTTATTCCTTAACATTGTTTCAGAAGGTAAAGTTCTTACTTGCAATCCCTATTTCAACTTTTTTTTCTACACATCTCCTTGCATCTGTTGTTCCACATGCTTCTTCAACACCCTTTGGAAAGGAAGAAAGACTAGGAATTTTTCTTAATTTTATTCTGTCTTTTGGCTTTTTACTGGCCAAAGCAGCTTTATCAGACATCTCATGCCTTTTTTTCAGGAAAGTTTGTAACAGGATTATGACAGCAGTGATGACATTTTTCTACATCTGCTAAGGCCACGGTTCCAGTCACAGGGATCAAGGCATATCTCCTTCAGGCTCCTGTCTCCCCACTGCCCCCTGGGAAGGATTACTTGCATACTTGTTAGCATAGGTGTAAGTCTAAATGAGTTGTTATGTCCAGATCATGTTTGCAAGAACCTAAAAAGAGTTGCTTTCATAATTTTAACATATATGAAAGTCTTGTCCTTCTGTTTTTATCAGCTGTTTGTTGATATTGAAAGCTTTATTCCTGGGCCTTTCTGCATGTGTGAAATCACAGGATCCAGTTAGTTCTGGGCTCCAAATCTAAAAATAATACTATTCTCCAGTAATTCATAAGTGTTGTAACAATATTTGTCCATTTACCAATTGAATAGTAGCCTACACTGATCTATCAAAACCAAAACCCAAACCATGCTTAAATGCTGTGTGACATTTTGAGAGGCTCTTAGGATAGAAGAAAACTAGTAAGTAACTTTAGTAAAACTTCTGAGCAGTCCTGATATCCCCTTAAAACACAAAGACATACTAAGACACAAAGGCTGAGATCAAAATACTAAAGAAACCTTTTTTTTTGTTGAACGAGTGGTAATCACAGGGTCAGTGTCAAAATGGAAGAATGTGCTGCATTGTGCAGCAATGAATTGAGATGAGCATTGCCGTTAATATATGGATGGTAGATTACAGAGTTTTCATAGTTAATTTTCAGGTGATCCTAGAAGTTAAGAGACTGCAAACATACTCAAAGGCAGTGCTGAAAAAGTGACACTGGAATAATAAACTGAGAGTTGCTTCAGACAAGAGATGTAACTCTATAAGGACAAGTACAAGCTATTCAAACTACAAATAAACAATAAATTGCACAAGATAAAGAGCAACTGGTTAGGTCTCATTTTGCACAGAGGAAAGCAGAAATGCTGCTGCAGCAGCGGCTGGGCATTCCCTGTCAGACGGTGCCACAGGGTACACTGCACACATTATGTCTCCAAATGGACAATTATAGTGCCAAAAGACAGTGTGATAGAGCTTCCTATTCAGTCAGAGCAATCCTACCTTCACAGCAAAGGGAGAAGGAAATCTCAGCAGTGCATGTTGTGACATGCAAGTGTTAAACTGACAGTGCTCTCCACTGCAAACTGGAGCAATTATCAGGCTTCAGTGCATGAACAGGGTGGAATGGGAGAGACAGGAGAGTAAGAGGCAGGAGAAGCCAAAAAAGCAATAAAGCGGTGAGCAAAAAGAAAGCTGGGTTCAAGCATTGTGGAAAAACCTTTACTGCTCAACAGTAACTCTAATGCCCACCTTGTTCAGAAAGAAGTATTTCTTCCCAAATCAGTCCTTTTACTGACCCGACAATCACTGACTGACAGTGTTTTCAACCCTGCCTAAGAATCCCCAAGCTGTTTCTGGGCAGGATACACTCCTTCAGTGGTCAGGTTGGCACTGTGAGAAGGATCATAGTCTCATTGCTCTTTGCTTCATAGTTGTTTGCCTGAAGGTCACACTCAGCCTATCTGTATCTCAAAGAGTTACCTGCTCGTAAAATAGCTTTGCATGCAGTGCCCTTCCTGTGTTGTTTTCAGCCATTTCTTTTGGCACCACAGCTTGGAGTGTGAGAACGCACCAGACACAGCCTGTCTGCCTTCCTGTAGTGCCAGGACAAAGCAGAGATTTGGCAAATGGATAATTTCCCAGGTCACTCTTTCAGTACCCAGGGAGACAGGCATTGAAGTACTCAGGGCAATGGGCATGAAATGAAGAACTCAGAATCTGCCCAAGACTGGTAGATCTCTTTTCCAGACATTTCCCAGAGATTCACCTCCACTTTTTCTCCTGGTATCACACATTTGCCTTTAAAGATTGCAAATCTCCACTCATCACTGCATAAATAGTATTTATTCATACTAGTATCCTCTTTATTTTGAAAGAGCCTAGCAACATGTGCAAATGGTGAACATTCTCCACTGTGAAAAAAAATGACATTGTCAAGCATGAAATTACATCTTAGGAGTCAGATACTGTTTCTTCCTGGGCATCAGGTTACTGGGGTTAAAGCAGTTTCACCAGTTAGTCTTCCAGAACTGAAGTCCCTCAAGACAAAATACATTCTGTGGAACTGAGGTGTGTTTGTCTAACTCTGATGACAGGAAAGGGAAGGGAGTTCATATAAGCTAAGAAATACACCTTGCTCTTTTACGTCAATATTATTATGAACTTGAAAGTCTAT
Source organism: Xenus cinereus (assembly GCA_025774025.1). Taxonomy (NCBI): domain Eukaryota; kingdom Metazoa; phylum Chordata; class Aves; order Charadriiformes; family Scolopacidae; genus Xenus; species Xenus cinereus. The sequence goes on from JAOXJK010000003.1 coordinate 24,653,191, forward strand.
ACAATTCAGTTATTTTAAACTTTCTCTCAGAGTTGTTCCTTTATGCCTATTATGGATCCATGTTTTCCCAAGATCAGTTACCTTTGCATCAGCACTTCCCAGCTGACAGGCAGCCTGACTCCAGAAATAGTGTCAGTGCAAAATGACTCCTGTCCTCTGTCTATGGCAGCAAATCACAAAGCAGGGAGAAATTAATTTTCCATTCCACCTCTATTAATATACCATTTTGATCCTCATAATCCTCTGTACTTTATAGGGTGTGTAGTGGAGTTCTGCACAGTCCAATCTGTGGGAATTGCATGTTTCCTGGTTGTACCACTTATAACATAAAACCCAACTGATATCTTTATTTTTAAAAATTTTGAGAGTTTTCCTATACAAAAAATTCCACAATATCAAAAATTTGTGCAAAACACTGTAAACCAATAACTTATTAATAAAATAAATAAAAAAAAAATTGCTTTAAAATATTACGTGATTGCTTTAAATTGCATCCAATTCATATCCTTTGTGACATCATCCTAAGTAAATAGAATTGATTATGGCTAATAATAAACCAAACTGGTTCCTCAGGGGTCAGTACTGGGACCAGTGCTGTTTAACATCTTTGCTGGTGACATGGACAGTGGGATTGAGATCACCCTCAGCAAATTTGCTAACAACACTGAGCTGTGTGGTGCGGTCGACATGCTGGAGGGAAGGAATGCCATCCACAGAGACTTGGACAAGCTTGAGAGGTGGGACCGTGCCAACTTCATGAAGTTCAACCAACCCAAGTGCAGGGTCCTGCACCTGGAACATGGCAATCCCAGGCATAAATACAGTTTGGGCAGAGAATGGCTGGAGAGCAGTCCTGAGGAGAAGGACTCAGGAGTGCTTGTGGAGGAGAAGCTCAACATGAACCGGCAGTGCACGCTGAGAACCCAGAAAACCAACTGTGTCCTGGGCTGCATCAAAAGTACTGTGGACAGCAGGTCTGGGGAGGTGATTCTGCCCCTCTACTCTGCTCTTGTGAGACCCCACCTGGAGTATTGTGTCCAGTTCTAGAGTCCTCAACACAGGAAGGACATGGACCTGTTGGAATGGGTCCAGCGGAGGGCCACAACAATGATCAGAGGGCTGGAGTACCTCTCTTATGAAGAGAGGCTGAGAGAATTGGGGTTGTTCAGCCTGGAGAAAAGAAGGCTTCAGGGAGCCTTCCAGAACCTGAAGGTACTACAGGAGAGATGGGGAGGGACTTTTTTATCAGAGAGTGTAGTGATAGGATGAGGGGTAATGGTTTTCTATTGAAAGAGGGGAGATTTAGATTAGATACTAGAAAGAAATTCTTTACTGTGAGGGTGGTGAGACACTGGCCCAGGTTGCCCAGAGAAGTTGTGGCTGCCCCATCCCTGGAAGTGTTCAAGACCAGGATGGATGAGGCTTTGAGCAACCTGGTCTGGTGGGAGGTGTCCCTGACCAGGGCAGGGCCGGTGGAATTGGATGACCTTTAAGGTCTCTTCCAACTCTAACCAATCTATTATTCAATGATTCTAATTATAAATTCCCAAAAGTGCAATTAAAATCTTTGCCCCTCAGCAAATAGACACAGGCCTCAACCTTTTCCACACTTCAAGTACAATTTTTTTTATGGATTCATGAGAGAAAAACGTAAACTAAAGGCTTCACATTCCCTTCTTTCTTTGTTATGGAAGACTGTGGGATGATTCCAAACATTTAAGTCCCTCTGGTGCTACTGCTATCCAGAAACCAAATATTATCATCGATGCCCAATAACCCTTTACAGAGTTGCCCTTAACAAGAGTTACCCTTCTTGTCCTCTATAACCTTAGGTGAAACAAAATTATATAAAATCATGGAGTCATGGAATTATGAGATTTTAAGGGGTCTTAAGGGATTATCTAGTCCAACCCTCCTGCTCAAAGCAGGATCAAATAGAACAAGATGCTCAGCTGGGTTTTGAGTATCTCCAAAGACAGACACTACTCAATCACTCTGGATAACCTGTTCCAGTGTTTGAACACTCTCACAATATAAATCCTTTTTTCTTATATTTAAGTGGAATTTCCTACATTTCAGTTTGTTCCTATTGTCTCTTGTTCGGTCACTGGATAGCATTGAGAAGAGTCTGGCTTTGACTTGCTTTTCTGTACACAGATCTTCCTCTGGCTATGAGATTCTCTGCCACAGCTGAGTGACCCCGCCATTTCCCTTGCATACACAATGCTGGTGGGTTGTTAGCTATATTAAACTAAAGATTTTCTCAATCCTTTGTATAATGACAAGATATTACAAGAGTAAAAATGATCCATCTAGATCAAACAGTTCAGAAATGCCTGCACAAAAAAAAGACACTGGAGAGGAGGAGTCCGAAAATCTGATACATTTTTAGTATATGTAAAAGACTGCTGGAGAAGGACTTCCTACAAACACTGGTCCTTAATAGCACAGTTCATGCTCCAGAGCAAGATTTCATGC
>JAOXJK010000003.1:24684314-24710634 GCA_025774025.1 Xenus cinereus
TTAGGATGTGCCACGAAGACGGATGTCTTGGCATCAAAAGGCTTGTTCTGGGCCTCGATTCTCTCCTTTTCTGACTTTCGGAGGTACACAGCTGCCTCCCCAAAGACAGCCATCTCAGCGTCTGAAGACATGGCTCCAGTTTATTTGGGCTACACCTGTAGAGAACCCCGATGGGCAAAACATATTTTTTTTTTTCATACATATTAACTGGATCCACCTTTAAAAAATAAAAGAAAAAGATTGTTGCTTCTACCGGGGAGCTGTGGATCAGTGAGTGCAGGAAAGAGCTGTGAGGAAGTACATGATTGTACAGTGTTGACAGTTGCCTGGCATTAATAGTAACAGCTTGAGTCTAATAATTGTAGCAAATTAATAAATGATACTCATTCAAATAAATATTGGTTGTGATCCATGTCCTCACTTGACTCAAATCTGTTACCACCAACTAGAGAATTTGTAGATATAAAAGGACACTCTTAGCTTCATCATCTGCATCACATTTCAAAGCTAATCAGGACTGATTACACAACAGAACACTATATATTCCAACACAATATATTTTAATAGAAAACATGGGGAAAAGTGATAGACTGACTCACATGTTTTTCGCTAATGAATAAAATACATAAATATTTTCTTCTGGTGTAACTTCATCAGTCTGGATACTGCCAAGATTTAGGTATAAAAACCCCACATGCTTCTTTGGTCCATAATTAAAAATGAGATATCAGCTGCAAGTGGGTTTAAGTCCAGGTCAGTGGAATTATGGGATTTTACACAACACAGACAGCAAACGGCCTGTCAGCAGGAAAGAAATTCTACCTTAAATGGTCTTCTATCATATGTTTACAGTACATTACAAAACACCATGAACTTCATAGTGTTCTGTGTACAGAATGGCCATCATCAGCTCTGCAAGATCTAGTACTGGAAGCAGCAGAACTGTATCAGTGTGCTCTTCTCCACCCAAGTTACCTCATTCTACCAAAGAGCAGGGTTCATTATTACAAGTGCAACGTGACAGTGATATATTCATACTGCTTCTAAGATACATGTTATTTTTCTTACATGTCACTACATTATACTTTTAGACATACTCTTTGGAAGGCAGATGAACTCCCAATGTAATTTCCGTCTCTCCCCCTACATCCCTCCAGTAAATATATATTTCGAAGCAGAGCTGCTACACAAGTCCAAATCCTTTATATGCCCTTTTTGTACACAACGAATAAATAAAACAATGTCTTACCTCTTGTGGGATACAACGAGTTACTTGCAGGCTGTGTGACTTGCAGGCTGGTAGTATGTAAAATGGAAAAACAATTTTTCTACTTATTGCTGTGAAGTAATTCAGAGTGAAGTTGCAGAATGAATATTTACAAATGCCTTGAAAGCATATTTAAAATAAAAGCTGAGACACGCATCACCTTCTGAAAATGAGAGCTAATAGGACTGCAGTATAACAGAGAATGCAAGGCTCTACCTCCTCTTTGTTAGCCAAGACGCCTCACACTTACCTTGAAATTTTCTTTAAAGGCAGAGCTGTCTTGTCTCAAGGCATTTTATACTCTTGTTTTCACATGGTACAGATACCCTTTCTTTCTTCAGTCATCACATTTTTGGCAAACTTTGTTCCTGGCAAAGCATTGTTTGGCAAAGTCAACTAAAGGAAAAACTGTTAGGTGATGTGACCAGTTATAATTAGAAATTATTGATATCCACTGACTGAATAAATCCCCTATAAATAATATGAGAAGGATGTAAAAGAAGAATTGGAAAAGTCAGGCAGAGACAGTTTGAAAGGGCCTGCTGGGTTTGGTCAGTTAAACACTGAAAATAATCCAGGGTCCAGGTTTGAGGACACACAGGTCTCACTCTTGATGGAGAAAAATCACTGAATTGTGGCATCCTGAAAAGATTTAGGTCAACATATTTTCTGGAAGTGTCTCATACAATTCTCAAAGCACAGCAATATCCAAAATTAAGCACTGACCTGAGCATGAAGAGCTTATTCCAAGAAGGGCTCTGGAACTGCAGTATTCACACTTTGGGTGTCTAGTCCCCAGCCTGGAGCCCAAACCCAGAGCTGAGGTCCATGCTTAGGGCATGGTGAGGCTGATGGAAACACCTGCCCAGGAGCAACCCAGAGCCAGCCTGTGGGCAATGGTGAGCGCAGGGGTGCATGTGAAGTCTGGCCTCTCTGGGGAGCAGGCACCAAAGGGTGCTGGTGGGGGGCACCTGCCACCAGCAGGACCCAGAGCACAGCTGTGCTCCCCAGTGTGGGGCCAGCAGGTGTTGCTCTGAGGGGGTCTTGCAGTTGAATCCTCACACATGGTGTCCAGCAGCCCAGTGGCTATCAGTCCTGGCTGAGGAGGGGACAGGAGGGCCTTGGCACCTCAGAGTAAGGGCTTACGAATGGGCAGCGAATATATCCAGGGCTATATGCAGATACAGATGGCAAGGACACCTTCAACTGAAGCCCTGGTTCTCTCAATATATTTTCCCAGTTTATCAAATCAACTTGTTAAATGCTCTACATAAAGAAATATTTTTCACACCTTTAACTTCATGAGTGAGGTATACGTATAGTATTATAAATTTTGCTCTTTTCTTTATATGATCAACATGCTGTCTCTGTACATCTCAACCTGACAATTGTGACATAAGGGCTAGTCACAACTACTACAAGCATTGTTTATTTCTGTGTTCTTAGTTTATAACTCTCAGTTTTTCCATCCTTTCTTTTTTTTAAAGATCTGGTGGTTTACATCCTTTTATCCCTTCACTGATAACAGTTCAAAACTAAACACAATTTTCTTCACCGTGAAGCAAATTTCATGACCTATGATACACAAAAAAGATTCAAGAGTATTAAATTAGAAAATATCAAGGAAATTGCAAGTACTTCACAGTCCTTCAAAATTTGCTACACTTAGAATCAAAAGAATTTTAAGAGAATAATATTTCAACACGATAACCTGAATTTGCACAAAGGCACGGTGTCAAATTTAACTACGTGTTAATCCAAAAGGAAGGATAACATAGATGCTGTCTCTGCACTTCTAGTTCAACATTTAATGGCACTAAGCTCAGCTAAAAACACAAAGGCTCCTCATAATAGAAGGTTTTGCTTTTTCTAGAAGCCAAGTGGTCTATAGCAGAACTGTTTCATCTTTGGTCCACAACCTTGAATTGCATGTCAAAAGAGTTAAAGGATCTTTCTGTGTTACTGCAAAAACAACAACAAAGAAGTAGCAAGATCCATCTGCCATCAAGACTTCATAGAAATCCAGTAACTGGATGGTAGAAAAATCTTTAATCTTTATTATTATCTTTTTTTACATTTGCGGTTGTTCTCTGCTTCTGCCTTCAGAGTAATGTTTAACTGACTCCTCCACAGAAACATTTGCCTCATAGCAGGGACTGCAAAGCTTCAGAGAAGATATTGGTACTGAGCATAATCAGAGATATTAGTACAAAATCTTCAGCAACCTTCTCATATTGAAATAAAGTGAAGCAAAAGTGATGTAAAGCAACATAAAAAACCAGCTCATTTTAGAAGATAGTTTTCTAAACCATGTTTAGGAAAAAATAGATGCACTGGCATAACAGAGTTACCACCCACAGTTGTGCAAAGGATCAAGGAGTCTATGACAAATGCAAATAGATTCCATTTGCCGTGAAAAATAAATGCCACTATCTGCTTAACTCCAGTGGGAGAAGACCATCTTGCTTGCCTATGTAGACTCAGACATTTGCAGTATAGTAGATGTCACTGTCTAAAAATTCAGCTTCTGGTCTAATTTGGTCTTCTAGACTTCCTATGGAAAGAAATAAGTACCCCTGTAAGTGATAAATCTGTCTCTACAAAACATGTCATGGTCATGGAAAGAAGCACCTTTCATAGTGACTTACTTCTTCCCATATGCTACAGATTGAACTCAAAATTAACTCATAAGTATGACCATTCTGGGCCAGACCAAATGTCAAGCCAATTCAGAAGGTGCCTAAAGCAGTTTGCTAGCGTGGTCCTGTAGCATATTACATTTCCTGTTGCCATTTCTGTCAGAAGGTCAGTCTTCTGAGCTTGACTGGACTGCCTTGAGCTAGCTTTGCAATATGAAAACTCATGAGACCTTGACTGGACGTGTTGAGTTTTGAGCTTATTTAGCTTTGTTTAGCTGAAGGAGCAAGTTTCCCAACAGTTTGGAGTTAGATATTCAACTTGTTTTTTAGCTTTAGCCTAGTTTGAGTGAAATTATACCCTTTATGTTGATTTGGAAAAAAACCCAAGTTTAAATTGGGTAACTAGATTTATGGATTTTAAAAAAAAAAGGAAACATTAACAACAGTCTGTTCAATAGCAAGAGGCCCCAACATGCCCCAACATGGAGGATAAAGAATGTAACCCAGAGAAGCAATTTTGAGCTTGGGCTCAGCACTACCTCTCCCCTTTATACTCCCCCAGGCATACTGGGACACTGGCTGGCACTGGAAGGAGCCACAGGTCCAAAAGAGTGATCTTCAGCTTCCCATCCCTAGACAGACTCCTGTGAGCTGGCTACAGACTTGTGTGAGTTAATGGAGGAGATGCTCAGACAATTTTTCTGCTCTCCTTACCTCATTGTCACCTGATGGGCAGCAGTGCTGCTCTACTGGCATCCTTCTCTCCTCCACCACAGAGACAGCAGGTGAGGAAATGATCCATATGGCCTGTGGAAATAAAGGCAGCTCTTGCTCATAGGATCAGAAGTGCTTCTACCACCCTGCTATCACAGCGAGTGTTGTGCAGGAGAGACACGTCCCCTAGAACCTAACACCCTCCTAGAAAGCAGCCTGGCTCTCTGTCCCCTGTGCTGGGAACTGGGACTGAGGGTCAGAAATAGGCAGGGACCTATCAGAAGGTGCCTCCCCTCTGGACTCCTGTGGGTATCAGGAGCCAGGAGGCATGGGAGAGCCCTCATACAACACTACCCAGCCTCTGGTCTGTCCTTTTGGGCATCTCTAGTCATCTTCTCTCTGAAAAGCATTCATTTCCTTACCTCATCACAGCACTCGCTATTGCCCTGAGACCAGAGTCAGCCCTCAAAGGCTGGTGCCAGAAAGAAGGGAAAGCAGATTCCCATGCAATACTTGCTTATTCTGGCCCTGCCAAGTACCAGCCCCACCATCCATGAAGCTGCCCTGAGAATTTCCCAGGGGCTTTGCACGGGGATGCAGATGTTCAGGGGCTGCCCTGGTCACAATGCAGCTCCCTTTTGAGCAAGTACTGTGGTCTTCTCTCCACCCTCCCTCAAGTCCGTCCTCCTCCAGGAGCATTTTGTGCTGCTGGTCTGTGCCCAGGCTCCCATGTCAATCGAGTCACTCTGCTGCAACCCTGCCATAGATGCGTCCTTGCAGTTCCCTGTTCCCCCTTCTGAAGCCCAGCTGCAGGAGTGACTCTTCATCTCCTCCAAAGTGACTTGGGCCAGGTTCCTTTGTAGCCATCAGGTATTCACTGTTCCAACCCAAATTCCCTGCAGCCCTCTTTGTCAGCTCTGCAGAGGGGAACAAAGAAAACAGCTTTTATACAGCATGCTGCTCCTTTTGGGAGCTTGAAGGGCAAGGCTAGCCTGCAGGCTGGGTGGTGGCTCCTGTGCAAAGCTCCCACCAGGAATCACTCTCTGGGCTGAGGCAGTGGCAGGCTCCTGCCCACAACCCCTTCCCAATGCAGGCTGGAAGCTAGAGCCCTTCAAGTGCCTGACCAGTAGCTGGTTTGCACTCCTCCAGCTCTGTAGAGGCAGTGGCACCTCCCCAGAAACTGGCAACCCCAAATTTACACAACTTGCACAGTGGTAGAGATGGAACCACAGCACCTCTGGCCCAGGGGGTCCCTTGGGCACAGAAAGGCCCTCACAGTGGCCACCCTTCTCCTGGCCTTGCAGGAAATATTGTCCTTCTCACACTGGAGCAGGCACACTCTTATGGGACTGTGGCCCATGGATACACCCATTCAAGGGCAAGGGCAAGGACAAGGTATCACAGTTTGGGCTGGACTCGGTAAGGAGTTCGTTGCAAATGCTAAATCCTCATCCAAAGGGTCAAGAGGTGGAGACTGTAACAAACATGCTTTTAAATTGTTGTAGTCCATGATTTGTGTTACATGTTACAGGAAGTATTATAGCAAGAACCAAACAAACCAGTGAAGGACTGGTCACAAGAAGACATGCAAGTGCAGCAGTGAGCCAAGCTGAGCTGGATTTAGTGCCAAATAACTCCAAAATCACAGTTTCTCCGGTTCTAAGTGACCATTGTAATAGATGGTACCCAAGTCATGGACTATATGAACTCAATGCATATTTTATGGGCATTTTATTTACATTTTACAGGAGTGGCTCACAGACCATCCCTGTCATAGGAAATGACATCTGTGTATATATAAAACAATGGGGAGGGGATAGTGGTTAAAAAGGATGCATTGGATAGTATGAGACCAGTGCATGGCTTAAATGGTACGCAATAAGGGGTGGAGATGGTACTGCTTTTGGCTGTGATGGTGACAATGGAAGCTCTAATGAGCTCATCATTCCAATATTCTTGTTGCATTCACCAGCACTTCATCTAGACAATGCAATGAAGAAAGACCTAATTGTACTAACAGATTACATTTTGACAGTCCAGAAGTGTGACTCCAGAATGAAGGAAGCAGAGGCAGTCCCTAGCTGTATCAATAAAGAAATTAAACTTGGCACAGTAAACACTGAATAAGTGTGATGTTTCATGTTATGACTACAGTCTGTTGTGAACCCCAGAAAGTACTACATCTGTGCCTATGAATCTATGTACCCTGTCTGAAAGAGACACTAGTGTGCTTTTGATAGATGTAGGAAGTGGTCTTGTCTTAATAACCTAGCCAAAATTAACTCCGAATAGAGATTCTACTTAAAAAAGGGGATTAATTTGAGAGAAAATAATTCTTTGAGCTAAAAGAGAGAAATCAGAATACCATTACCAGAAAGGCAGAAAACAAGGTATTTTACACATGAGTTTTAGTCCCTGATGTGCTCTAGCAGCTTTGCTGTAAGCCTGGCTGGTGTGTCCCCACTGCCCATAGTGCCCCATGAGCAGGATTTGCTCAGCTGTGAGGGGCCCAGCTGTGCAGGTCACACCTTAGCATCTGAACCCAGTGAGCATCCAAGGCCATAGCTTGGCAGCTGTGGGAAGGATGAATGGAATGCTACGTGCAGAGGCTGCGCCTTAAGTTGCCTGTGCTCAGCCTGACTGCCCATGCAGAGGGGCATCCTCCCTACCATGGAGCAGAGCCTGTCCTAACACATGAGCAGCAGCATACAGGCTCCAAGCTCTCAGTAGCACAGCCTCTTCCCAGCTGATGCCAAGTGGGGACTCGTAGCCTAATAAACACAACAGTCATTTTCAAAGAAAATACAATTTCTCAGAGGCTCATGTCATATGTTTGCAGTAGGCAGAAGGTGGGAAGGCCATCCCTTGGCAATGCATGAAATATTAATAATTTTGAGTTGGGAGCATGCAGGGACGCAACCTAATGTTGCTCTTTTCCCTGCCACACATGAAATGTGTAATGACTTCTTAAAATGGACCAAGCTGAAGTGAGGGCCCCACAGGGTCTGACTTGTTATGAAAATGCCTGTTCTATAACGGGCTCAAGAATCCAATAGCAAACACTCTCTAAGGACCCCAGACAGTTATTTTTATGGATGCTGGTATCATTGCTCCTTGGAGTTGAGTTTCAGCAGAAAGAAGCTAGTGTTTCGCTGACATCTTAAGATATGAAGGAGAGCCTTGAGCTCTCTCGGAGTGAGTGAAACATTTGGCTCTAACAGCTGCACAGAGAATATGATCTGAGTCAAATATAAGAACTGAGGGATTTATACATTTGTTTCAGACATCTTAAGTTCATTTTAAGAAGTTGTTCTCCTGGCACACATGCACATACACTTACTCATTTACAACTGCATGTACCCACACATCACTTACCATGCTCTAACACTTTCCTTCAGGGTTAGTCTTACTGTTGCTGCGCAAAAGGATTTCTCCTTGGGAGAAATCTCTATGTGATGTACAGAGTGGCTACATTTTCCACAAACTTTTCTGAATATGTTCATCATGATCACCCTCTTCTGCCCTGTTTCATCACATCCCCAGCTCGCTTTGGTAAGAAAAGAAGTTCTTCGGTAGAGGAGACTGAAAATTCTCTCAGCTGATCAGATAAAAGTGCCTAGGAGGGATATTTCTTTGCCCCCACATGTGGATTTCCTTCCTCAGCAGTAGGATTGAGGTGGTAGATACGTTCTCCACAAACACACTTTGTTTCTTATTGAATACTGCCGGAGGCAGTTCTCATACCTGGCATCAGTGTTACTTAGGGAAGCAGCAGCATCACATGGTAGGCAAAGCACAGCTACTATTCATAAATGGCTGCAGCAGTTAATTTGCCCCTTCAGCCTTTCATACCAAAGGCCTTACAAACTTTAACCTAGGAAAACTATGTGGGAAATGTTCCAATGCAAGGTTTCACTTATCAGCATCTTCCATGCTCAGAAGTGCTTTGTGGTCCATCCATTGCAACATTACCTATCAGTCCTCAGATCTTTTACGAAAATTATAATGTCAGTGCAGTTGCTTTGGTTACCCATCCCTACAGGAGCATCAGGTGAGGAAGAACAATCCCTTCTCATTGTCCATAGCAGGAATATTATGGGTGGTCTGAGCAGCTTTGCTTGCTGAGTTCAGAGTACTTGTCCACAAATAAGCTGTTTTCTGATCTGGAAAAGATGGTATTCTCTTTCCCTCAAGGGATATTAAGCTCTTCAACATCATGACAGCCAGCATTGTGGAGAACGCTCCTTTTACCCTGAATTATGTGGTCATAATCAAACACACAAAACTACACACACTGCTTCTGGAATGTCAGCCAAATCTATCTACACACAAAATCAAGGATAGCTCCTTCACACGCCAATAAAGAGCACCTAGTATGCATTGAAATAGAAAGATGCACAGACTGTTATTACCCAGAAGGTCTTGAGCAACCTGCTTTAGTTGAACCTACTTGAGCAAGGAGGTTGGACTATAGGATTTCCAGAGGTGCCTTCCAATCTCAAGTATTCTGAGAATGGAATGTACAATGGAATGTAGACTGGAGTGTAGAATTCAATATGGAATGTAAAAATGGTCCACATAACTGGACAAACAAAATTAATACATAAAAGAACTAAAGACCAGGAACTGTTGTGAAATTTGAAAGTTAAGAAGGAATATTAATATCAGTAAGTCTGATAGTCCCTTTCCTCCTCAAAGCAATAAGGAACATATGTAAAAAACAGCCAAGTTCTCTACTGCTGTGTCAATAGAATAGAATAGAATAGAATAGGTTTTAGATTTATGTCATACAATTGTCCAAAATGTTATAATAATTGACCAAATTGCACTTAATTTGTTCAAAGAAACAGAGTTCATTCATGATCAGCTAGACATTGCCTCATACTGGCACCTAGGAATTTCTGTTACTCAGAAGAGAAAATACTCAAAATAAGTTTTTGCTTGAATTGTTTCTCTAACTCAAAATAACCCTTGAACAGAAAAGAGCTCTTCTTGACTACATATGTATCTTTTATAAGCCAAATGCTCTTTAGATATCTTCTCCATTTGCACTGATACCTGAGGGAATGATTTCTAAATGTGTCTGAATTTGGCTTAATAACTTGGATTCTATTCAACAAGAAGACATAAGACTCAGAAGTAGGACAATTTGCCTTCCTGAATCATATCTGTTTTGAGGGGTTCTTGTCCTTCCTTCTTTAACTGATTTACTTTCCAGCAAGCTTCCTACCTGTCAACACTGACTGGTTAATTAGTGTGTTTAAAATAGATGATAAATGCTAAGATTTGTGTCTTACAAGCCAGTCAGACTGTGGAGCTTTCCAAACATGCTTGTCATTCAGTAGTTATCTAAGACACTGCCAAAATATCTTTAGTGGTGGTTACTGACTTCTACCAGTCCAGCTAAGGCCAGCTGAAAGGTCAGCTTTATCATAAGAAAACAAGCCTAGACAAAGAATGTCATAGGAACACTGAACAAGCAATGAATCTCACCCTCTGCTATTATAAGCCTCAACATTACAAATAGAGGAAAATGGCAACTGCCTAAACTCTATTAAATGCAACAAACCTGACTGCTTTCTCTGTAGCAGTAGCTAAACTTCTTATTGTCTAAACAAGTGCCATCTGGAACTGTTCTTAGAGGTTCAGTGTTAGGTGTTATGTTCACTCAGAAGCAACTTCAACCTGGGGAGACAGGCACCTTTTTGCTCCCTAAATCTTTTGGGATCTAGGTTAAACGGAGTATTATCTCCAAATCTCTTTCAGCTTCCAGGATGTGGAATTCTACATTCCATTCTCAGAGTACTTGAGATTGGAAGGCACCTCTGGAAATCCTATAGTCCAACCTCCTTGCTCAAATAGGATCAACTAAAGCAGGTTGCTCAAGACCTTCTGGGTAATAACAGCACATGACGAGATAGAGAAATAGCTGTGCTGTGGGCTCTCAATAGCCTGAATGACCATCAAATAACATTGACAATACTGTAATCATTAAGGTATAGGCCCCTTCGTGTAGAACAGTATTCGACTTTCAAGATCTGTGGACCAGAAGAATAGCAGACAAGAGAATACAGCATGGGTCTGTTTCCTGGTAAAATGTTACTTAGCAAGAAATCGTGAGTGAGACGAAGAATGCTCAGCAAATTTGCAGCTGCAGTACAATTGGCTGATTCTATATTAACTTGTTTGATAGTTAATTTGAAGCACCTTGTGACAAAAACAGGGGTGTTAGATGGTATAAAAGGGAGGCATTTTGGGATGGAATGGTGGAAAAAGGATGAAAGAGAAAGTACTATACATTTTTTAATGGATAAGATAGCAGAAGTACAATGATTTCAAGCACAAAAGCAATTCACACATAGTCACTGTGAAATAGAAAAAGCCTCAATAATGAGGCTGCACAAAAAGGTACTTACAGATATGTTAGGTGAGTAATCCAAGATGAAAGATTGCTTGGGCAAGTCTCATTAGCCAGGAAGTAAATTTCTGCTTCTAGACATTATCTAAGGAGTTTTAATATATTGTAAAAGCATAGTGACAGAATGTGAACATATTTTTTTCATAGAAAAAAAGCATTGTGATGGAAAAATTCTGAAAGAGTCAATATTGACACAGATCAATGTTAACACAGCGTGAATGAAATAAGACTGGAATTGTTAAGTACTTCCAGTTCAAATCATATGGACCCAGACTGGCTGGTCACTGGCAGTCTATGTAGCTGAAAACATTCAACCCAGCTCATACTGCAAACAAAATTTTTAGAATGAAGCCAGAATAACAACAGCTGTAGTTGAAAAAAGACTAGATAAAGCCAGAAAAATACAAGATGGAACATGGGGAAGACGCTGAAAGATTATCAAAAGAGATCTGAATCCTTGAAGTAAGAATTACAGACCATTATGCTCAGAGATTTTCTCAAATTCCAGGAAGAATAGCTCTACATCATTTTTTGAAGCAAGCTTCAAAATTTATGCCTTTGATTGTCCTATAAAGTTAGCTAGTCTACTGGTAAAGAAGGGTTCCTAAAACATCCAATCCATCCTCCAGCAGAATGACCTAAAATCCAAATGAAAGCCAGGCAAATGTCAGGATGCTTTGTTAGCAACGGCTTCAGGAGCCCAAGTCTTTGCATAAAGAGAAGGGCAGATCTGAAAGCAAGATATATTCTCAAAAAACCTTGTGTAACAGGCATTGCAATAAAGAAAGGCTGAAAATCCCACTAACCATGGCTCCAGCAGTACTAAAGTTGGAGCACTCCTTCTGGTAGAAGAGAGTATTCTGTTACTGATGGGGAGCTATATTATTCTTCCCAGTCAACCCATTAAGCTGCATTGTAGTTAAGAAGACAGCCTGCGGGTAAGAGGTTAGTCTCTGTTCGTTCACCAGCGAGTATGTGCTATTTGATTAACCACATGGCAAAAAGATGCAAGGTCAGAAGGATCCACAAATGTCATTGGCAATTTATGAGAAGGCAGTCCTAAGTCTCATGTGGATCAAGTCATTACATATGTTCAAACATTATGTAAATTCACATTAGATCTGGTAGAGCAATGTGCGCCCAAGACCTGTAAGTTTCAAAAAAGTGTTATATGATAAAAACACATAAATATTATAAAAATGTGAATGCATTGATTTCAATGGAAAATTTGAGGGTTTAAGACAGGAAGGGGGTGGTTAAAGTAAATAATAATATCACCTATGATATTAAAAATCCTCAGAGCTAGATCATTCAGCTTTTATGGATGAGTAGGTTAACATCTTTTTGTGGCAGGGGTAAATAGAGCAGGTAGTAAGGAGATATATACATTGTTAGGTCTATGTACAGATGGTCCAGGAGAAATAATTTCCAATTTGAGGAAGAATTAAATAGAAAGGGAAACAACAAGTTTTTGATGAAGGATCGGAAGACAGTTTTTTCCTCAATCCAGGTTTAGCCGATAAAGAGTTCATGCTATTCTTACCAAAGACAGCCAATAGACATTTAAGTGTATCTAGTTGGGGTGATTTTGAGAGTAACTCTGTAAAGAATATTTGAACTAAACATTATGTCTACTTACTTCATGCTTCCTCACTAATTTTGGTATCTGAGAAAAATGGGATTCTAAGATTTTGAGCAGACTGCAGAAAACTTAATGAAGTGGCTCTGCCTAGTCAGTATGCCATTTAAAACTTTTTAAAGTTTATAATTTATAACTCTAGGCAGAACAGAATGCTTCACTATGCAGGGTTTAAGACTACTGACAGATCACATTGAAAAAAAGAATTTTCAGGAATAATTTCCTTTCTTATCACTGACATGGGACAATGAGTTGAGTTTAACAATTCTTTCTAGATAAAAAAGAGAATTACTTTTCTTAGATCAGTCAGCTAAGTGTAGAGTACTTGTTCTTGCAACTCCTGATAGTTCATCCACAAAATGGAACCTATCTTTTTTCCATAAAAAGAGATATAGAACAAAATCTGCATTTTCTTGAGCTGATTGGCACACTCATTTCAAAAAACCAACCTTTGTATGATCTGCAACTTGCAAATGCTGTTGTCAGCCATGCTATCAGAGTTAGAGCATGCTTGGAAACATCAATATGGCCTATAAACCGTCAGTGTATATGATATGATGTAGGAAGTGTAGCCTCATTCTGCTGTTCCCTGGGTAAAAGGAGAGCTCCCAGGAATGTTGGCAGATGATAAGCAGAAATGCAAGAACACTGATCCTTCAGAGTGGATCTTCTTGTTGCTACCCTTCGACTAACGGGAACCCCTTGCTGTGAACGGGACCTGGAGATGGTAAGGACACACTTTCTTTATTAGATTTGATAAGTATTGGATGAGATTAAATTAATTACAGGGAATGCCTCCTGTATCCACCATCGAACTTGTCTGTTAAATATGGAGCTTAACATGCTGTGTTACCCTCTTAAGATTTCATCTAAGAATTTGTTTGAATGTTCCTGAAAAAGATTTCATGTGCTGCAGCCAGGGAAGATGGAATTTTGAACTGATTTCTTGGGATAGCCCAGTAATCATCATGACTAGTGCGAGTTAGGGAATAATTCTCTAGGAAGAAAGGCAGCCCAAAGCCTTTAGACCCAAATAATTTATGTACATATGTAAAAGGCAATGTCTAGAGCTAAATGTAAATCTCCTGAGAATATTATTGGTGAAGACTAGGTTGTGCTACAGTTCACACAAGACAGGGACAGAAGTGTCCATCCTCTTTCCTAATTCTGCTCTTGTCTTCAAGAACTAGCATCTGCAATTCATTGTGCATTTCAAATTTAGCCTTACTACATAAACAGGGAGGAAGCAAACATTCCATGTCTCCACATAGGGAATTTGGAAAATGGACTTTAATAAACACAAAGTCTTCTCTTTCTAGCTATAACTCTCTGTTCCACACCTAGATTAAAGCAATTTAGTCACTTGGAAAGGTACTGAAACAGCCAACTGAGAGTACAGAGTTGGGTAAATGTGCAACCTGTGATTGAAAATGGACAGTACTGAATGTGCAGCCAAGGTGAACAATGCACAGACCTCCTATTTCCACAGCAAATATTAAGTAACTCTTAGGTGACATTCAGAATGCTGTTTCCTTCACACATTGAAGCAGCTGAGTGACTCAAGTTACAGAACAGGTGAGTGAAGTAAAAGGACTCAGAAGTCTCTGAGTAAAGTGCAGAAAGCAGAGGGACAACAGGTGGCAAAAGAGTCACAGAAGGGCAAGGAGGTGGATGGAAGGGAATTTAGGGTTGCATCATATCAATATTAGGATACAAATGAATCAGAAAAAGAGGTTAGGAGGCATGTTCCTTAGCTGACCCACCGTCTGTCACAGAATTGGAGAGGTGTCATGATGTAGGCAGATTATCATAACTCTGATATGGGACTCTCAGACACTATAAATGGAAAGTACAACTAAACTATGTTTTGCCTGAACTTTGTATGAATATTTCCTATCCATCTTAAGCTGCAAAGGCCATTTCACTCAAACACTGCTTTACCAAGCATGCAGGCATGACCTTTGCCTTCTGCATCCATGATGTCAACTCCCTGATGCTCCCTAGGGATTTCTCCACCCAGCCTGTGTCCTCCTGGAGCAGGGTGACCTCTAGGGGCCTCCGGGCAGAGCTGGCACGGAAGGAGCATGTCCGTGCTCTGCCACACACTCTGCCTTGCACGTTTGCAAATCTTGGACTTTCCCTATTAGTGCCCCCAGTCTGAGGTCTTTATGTATGTTGATTCATATATTCCCAGCAGTATTGTCTTACAAAGAGCTGCCGAGGTAGGTAGAATAAAATGCTTCAACAGACTTCTTTTCTGTCTTTTATGAGAAAGACAAGATCTTTTTCAGCTAGTAGTTTCTTCTGGGGTTTGAATAGATTTTTAAGTTATGAAGAACTGAATTGATTAATTTGGTTTGTCAGAATTCACTGAGTAGAAGTTTCCTTCTGCAGAACAGGAATATTTTCAGTTAATGTTATGCTGCCAGTTAAACAGTGCTTATTTACTTAGGAGCCACATCACTGGTGTCCAGATTATTGCAGCTCTGAGAGTCTTTGCAATCCATGCAGCTCCACTGGAGTACACTAGCTGCATCTATTTTAAACCTCCTCTCAGAGATGTTCCTTTATGGTAATTATAGACCAATGCTTTTTTCAAGGTCAGTGACTTTTGCATCCATTACCAGCTAGTAGGCAGTCTGCCTGCACAGGGTGTTTATATGAGCTGATTCTAATCTTCAAGGTAAGGCATCAAACTGTAAATACAGGAAAAATGAAACATACTTTCTTTTATATGAAAGAATGAGAGATATTTCCCCAATATATATAAGAAACATTTCAAGATTCACAAGAACTGAGTGTTTAAAACATGATGCTTATTATTTGACTTTTCCTGGACATATGCAGCCTTGTGGGATATGCAGGTTGAGTTGTTGCTGTTAGACACCATTACCACTGTAAATGTTCAGCATGTTAATAACTAATGTAGTTTAATATTTTACTTTTTTAAAAAGATAAGAAGAAATTTTCTATTTCAATTACAGAGTACTCATCCTGTATTCAAAGAAATAATCAGATGAAACATGTTATGTCTTTGTAAAATTTCATTGCAAAATAATACCATCGCTCTGTGTATGAATGCTATGAGGTCTGCTTATTGAATTTTACCAAGATCATTTTTCTGGACAGTGAACACATGGTAAGTAGATGGAAAACAAATAGTTTTATAATAACACCAACTAAAAATGTTTTAGTTTAATTACTAAAAACATAATCTGGACTGACATAGGCATATAGTTCTACCCAAAATTATACTGATTGTATAGACTTTTCTTTATGTCTTCAGAAATGCCAGCATAGAAAATGTTGACCAGGAAAGTTTTTTCAATGAAAGAAAATTCAACTGCCAGTATTTTTCTTGATAGACATTTTCTTTTATCCAAGATGCTCAGTGTGACCTCAAAAGCTGTTTAAAAAAACCAAAGATATGATTTACCTTATTTGATGCTGTTTGCTCAAATTGTCTTCTACTAGTAAACCAAATGAAACACCTAATTACAATAATGTAATAACTATGGTTATAGTAGCTCTTATAATCATAATTGTAATTATTTTACACATTTAAAAGAGCAAGCCTAACCATTCTTACAATAAGAAGACAGCAAAGGTTCTCATCACTTTTTCCCACCTCTAACTCTTATTCCTTTCTTTTCGGTGTCACCATTACCTGCAGCACTCTTCCAAGCCCAAAACCTATCAGTTTTTATTTTTCGTCCCCAAAGCTATCATCAATTTGCTTCTTATCGCCAAATGTCCTCATCCCTTTTTCATATCCTTTCCTTTCACATATAACCACACCTTTCCAGTCCATATTTCAGGTATTTTGAGACATTGTCAATTCTCTCCTTATCTCAGACTTCATATGCGAATGTCCAATTCCACACAACTATTATGGCTATTTCTGCCCCGACTCATTTCTCACTCTATTTTTATGTTTATGTTATGAGTCAGATTGAGCCGAGTCTGGCTCTATATGCTCATATACCTTAATTGATCAGGCCCCAAAATCTGCCTGAGGATGCCCATGGGAAAATTTTGATTGTACATATATTACACCAGACCCTTCTACCCCTGGAGACCCAGGTCTCTGGCAGGCTCATGCTGGAACAGCCTGTTACCATCTCAATAGCTGTATCATGAAGGAAATGTCACATTCTGGCCACAGACTCCTCCTTGGAGAGGGGATCCACAAAACCAAGGGCATGAAGTAGAGCTTACCTAAATAAGGCAAGTATCTGTTCTTGGCCTTCCAAAGCCCTCTCCTCCTGCAGACGTGGCTAGCTCATTGCCACATGCCAGGGCAGAAGTAGAGGAAAGACTTCACCCCTGTCAGCAAGAGGAAGGAGAGGATTTTAGGGCATTGCAGCCAGTGAGCATTTCTGTGCCTGCAGCCTCGGCCGCACAGACACTCCCAGACTGGACTGTCCCCTCTGGGACAGGGACAGCGTCTTTGGCGGTGGGTGTCACCCAGCCCCTTCCTCACCTGGGGTCCGCCCATGCTGCCATGGTGCAAGCAGCACTAATTGCAGGTCTTTGAGCATGTCTTCATTAATGCTTAGTGTCAAAAGGAAAATGCTATGGAGGCAGATCTTCCTGATGTCCCACACTGTGGTTTGCAGGACAGGTGTGCTCCAGGGGCACATCTAGCACGCTCCCACCTCAGATGGGCACTGAGCTCTTGGGATCCCCACCCTTTCCCTCAAAACCCATTAGTTTAGGCTACGGGTCCTCAGCACTTGCTATTCTGCCCCAGAGACAGGCTGTGTTTCAAGTGTGTGTTAGTGGCTGGCCCTGACTCCCACAGCAGCCCTGTCTCCCAGGGAGCTGATGCTGCTGACATGTCCCAGAGGGAATGGGGTTTGCTCCCACCGCAGCTCCGGGCTTTCTCTGCAAGAACAAACCTCAGGACAGGAGGGGCAGATGAGGGGCAGGAGTTCTTCTTCCCACTGTAGCCCTGCTCTGCTTTTGTGTATGAACATTGAAAGTGGGCTTTGCTTGTGTTCACGGTGCCATTTTCACATCCACTTCATGGGGAAGAATAGTGTGATTACTCATGTGTTTTTTGCCAGCATACAGGTAGAGCATGGGAATGACTCATCTACACATTAGGCTGCAAAGGGCTTGCTGGCTCACCCCTGCCGGCCTAAAAAGTTTAGGAGGTCCTCATCTGTGGAGGCTGGATCTCATGGCCATCCCAAGATGATTGAGGCTGATCCAGGGCCCTGGGCCTCTCCTGGTACCTGCACTGTGAAGGTCCAGCCAGATCACAGCTGTCAAAAGAGGTGTTGCAGTCGCTCTCCTTAGACTGCTCTACCAGTGAAGTTGGCAGGGCCATTGATTTTTTGTATTGGTCTTTCGATAGTCAAACGCTTCCAGGCACCTATGTGGTGCCCTTTATGTGCCCCTGCAAACGAGGCCCTGCACACTGACCAGTGGATGCTTCTGTCAGCTCAGGGTCTTTACTTTCAGCACTCATGACCCTAACATTTCCAGTCCTTCTTTGGCTCTTTCCACCTGTCTTTGTGCTCCCCCAGTGGTGAACACCTGATTCTGGCTGACCCACCTGGTTGAAGTTTAACCCATCTGCTGTGATTCACTGATAACATGTGGGCCAGGAAGTTTCAGCATTTTTAAAAGCACCCGTTTTTAAGTGAGACCTAGTGACTGTTCAGTTGCATGCCGGCCACCCCAGAGGAGGGTCCACCTTGATGGCTCCATGCTGCCCCCACCTGGCAATGAGTGCCTTGAGCAGTGGGCTCCATCAGCTGCTGCCAGGCTGAGCTCCCTGGGACTGACAGGAAACTGCTGGAGCCCCAAGCCAGAAGAAAGCAGATGGGGCCAAAAATGGAGAGGGAAAAGGCTTGGGCAGTGTCCCAAGTGATGTCTCTGGGTCCTCCACCAGCACCTGCCCCAGGGTCTCACCACAGCTGGCTGCACTTCCTTCATTTGTTGGAAGTGTCTGGGGCAGGTGTCATCATGGGACAGTGAGGCCCTGCCTCACTGCACCCACCATCTTCTCAGGGCCTCTCCACGTGGGGGTGAGCAGGCAGACTGTTCCCTTCCAATCTCTGCCAGCACTCACCCCATGGGCTCAGCCCCCTCAAAGCTGGTGGGGTGCTTACCTTCCTACCCACTCTTTGCCACATTGGCTTGGGCCTGCAGCCTGGAGCTGCCCTCTCTGATATTGCTTGCCTCATTTGTACCATTTCAGCCTCATGAGGTAAGCCATGAGAATCTCACTGGGATGAGAATATTGATTGTGTGGACATATGACACAGTGGCTTGGCATCACAGTTTAAGACACAGAAGATGGCCTACCTCTAGCCCAGTTTTCTAAGGGAAGAGAATAGCTAAGGCAAGTGTGATCTCTCTAAGCAGGTTGTTAGAAATCTATGTTTCCAAAAGATTCTTCATAAGTACTGAGAAAAGAGCGAAGCAAACACCTCCTGGTAGTACAGCCTCTGCTCAGTCTTGCCTGACCGGTGTGAGAGAGGATATGCTTCATATCTCAGACTGGATTAGATTTTTCCATGAGGCACAAGCAAAAATATTATTGGTGTGGCTCAGTGAAAACTTTTTAAAAGCTGATTTAGGCATGCAACTAAAAAAGGAACACCAGATTTCTTTTGACCTCCATTTATAGGCTAGAGATACGCTGATGAGGTAGAACCTCCACGTATACATCCCAAGATTTTAGGTCCACTTGCAGGGTTCAAATCTGTAAGGCTAGTCCCTGGAATGGGAAAGGATCGGCTAAGTCATTTTACCTATTTCCAACAAATAGTGCATCTTCTTGCAGAAGTGTAGTTTGCCCTTTTCCTTCTATATAAGGTTATTGTAGAAAGTTTCCCCAAAAAAGGAAAACTGCCTTTGACAGAGGCCCAGACCATTCTGTCCTGCACTCCTTTCTAATAGGGAAGGTCCCTTATACTCAGCTGGTGCTGACACATGCTAAAGATTTCACAGTAACCTGTGCATTGTCTGTTGAGTGTGATTTTAAAGTGTTTCTAAAATATATTCTACATGAAAATTCATACATTCTGACTAGTGGGAACATGGAAGTGGGTATTTCCTTGCTATGCGCAGTTTGGTACATACCATATATGTGGATCTAAGTTCCCATTCTAAGTCTAATTATAAAAGTAATCTAATTGATATTGAAAAGTCTCACTAATAAAACAGTTAAAATTTTCATACAAAATACATTTTCATAACAGCCTCTTTTGTGTGGTATCATAGTTATACTCCCAATGTTACTTTCTGTCCTAAGGTTGACTCTTCAGTCTTTCTTAAGAATGGTGGTGCAGCAAAGACAGAGCCTACTGTGAGTTATCAGCATCCTCAAATCTTTGGCAAGAGGACTACAGTATAGCAGGGATTTCTTCCTACTTAGTCTTGCATTTGCCTGGGTTTATTTTTACCTATTTCCTTGTCACAATCTACTTCCCTTTCCCTGGTTCCCAACTGAAGTTTAAAAGGTTCAGAGTAGCTTCCCCCACCTTAGTTAGCAAGACAGGTAATTCTTCATTATACAGTGACCCCCAAGGCTTGTCAGACCTTTACCATATACGATATCCATAGACCTTAACCTAAAACAGGTTAGGTAATAGTTGTTTGACTACTACACAGGTATTAAAACAATCTAAAACCACTTGAGGCCCAGACAAGGCCTAAGACCACTGTCAGGTCAATACCAGCCCTCAAGCCTTTTGCTATTAATGGAAAAGAATCATATTTACTGCTTTACAATAATGGCGATTTTAAGGAACTGAAGCATCTTAGTATACACAGAGAATGGTCAGGTATTCAGAAGGAGGAGTAAAAAGAAGATACATTGATGGCAAAGCTGAAAAGTGATTAGCTCAGAAAAAGCTCACTCTTATCACTCTTTCAGAGATACGGGGTTTCTGCTTTTTCATCCTCTCTACTGACAGCAGGACAACCTCAAAGTTACTGGTGTATTGCATCTTGGAGATAAATAATTGAAGACTCATTTTGGTAATTCTGTCTTAGCCATACAGACATGGAGGTGTCGGCTGGAAGTTTCCAAAGAGTGAGCAAAGCTTACTGGAAGATCATTTTACCTTTTGGAAGAAAAGCCCTATGCTATGACAGTGGTTTCTACACACATTGACTGAGGGGCCACTGTCAACACTCAGCAGTTCCCAGGAAACTTCAAGAACTCCAGTGACAGGCTTTGAAAGTGTTATAGATGAGTAGAGCCAGAGTTTTTGGAGGGTGGTGTGCCAGAGACAGCTTTGGACAGCTGTGGACACTGATCTCATTTACAGGAATTAAAGGAATTGTTACAGAACTGTCACCAGCCGTCTTCAGTTTAAGTTCGAGGGGAGGTGATATTCTTCATGGTTCTAATTAAATTCATGAAGCAAACCTAGTGGCAACTAAAGACCACCTTCTGTCAGCTTCCCAAAAAGCCATAAACTCTGTTGATTATCCACAAATCTGGCTTGGACAGCAAAAGGAGCAGCTTACACCTGAAATACTGCACAACTGGAAAATGCTGAGGTGGTGTATGGGTAAATATAACATAAGGTGTTGTCTGGGAAAGAACATGAGGAAGACTGAACAGGGATCACTGTCAGAAATTATTGTCCTTGAGTTGTATTCATGTGAGGTTAAATTCGATTAATGCCCCAGACACTAAGTAATAAAAAAGGGATAAGAAGTTAGGAATCAGAAATAAAAAAAAAAGCCGTATTGTGATACAGGTACACAAAAGTTATATACCAAATTTGCGACCGAAAGCTAATATTGATATCAGGTTAACCGGTAAAAAGAGAAAAAAATGAAAAACTGGTTCTCATATTGCATACGCAAAGGAAACTACATTTTTTATTATCTAAACATCGAGATTTGCATCAGCAAATGCATTGACTTTGCATCAGCACTTAGCAGGTGACAGCAGCCTGACTCCAAAAATAGCATGTCAGGGGAAATCGGCTCCTCTTCTACAGCTATGGCAGCAAATCCCAAGTCAACAGTCTCTGCTGGGCACACAGCCCCGTGGAAATTGCAATCATAGCTGTAGTACAAAATCTTGTCCTTAAGGATCCCTAAAGTAGTTGGTGGGCACCCATAGAGGCAAATGTGCACAGCACAGGCATGTTACCTCAGTAGAGCTCTTCTCTGCTTCTCTGGTAAACAATCCGCTAAGTGTCTTAACCTGGGAGAGTCCAGAAGCGTTGTTGCCGCGGCAAGCGAAACATCTCCCACGTAAAAGTACAACTCTGTGTTTGCGCCCGTGTTCCCTTGGAGTGCCTGATTTGGTGGCAGCACCACTTTCTACCGGCAAAATCCACCTGAGGTGGAGGCTGGCCTTCCTTCCCCTGTCCTGTACACAGAAGTCAAAGAATCAGTGGCTTGCTGTTTGGCTCAGTTCTCAGGAAGTGGATGTCCAGGACTCTGTGCCTGCTCCCGGCCCTAGGAAAGAGTCAGGTTCTATGGAGGGACCGGAATGGAGCTAGGAGTCAGGAATGGTCCCTCAACAGCTCAGGTGTGCATCCAGCAGGGAAGAGACATGGTTCCCTACTCCCAGCTGCCTCAGTTTTTGCCTTTTTACCCTGATACTTGCCAATAGGGATATGCATTCTCTGTCCAAATACAAGACACCGCAAAGTCCAGATCTCCTGCAGATGCTTCCCTGCACATGTTCATCCTCGGGCTGCCATGCCATCTCCACTCCTATCTGTTGTGCCCTGCTAGACGCAGTGCAGGAACTGGCTCCTGCATCAACCATGAGAACATGCATGGCAGAGCTGGAAAAGGATATGCTGTCAAAAGTCTCCAACATCAACACATACTCTGGCCTCCACTTCATAGTGTGCTTCTTGTTGCCCCTTCCTTACCAGCTGCTCTTCACTCCTCATTCTTTTCTGACTTGTATCTGGTTCAGTTAGCATTGGTCTCTCACCCAGAGCTCCTTCAGTCTTTCTGGTTTCTGAGAAAAGCCTCCAAAGTTGTCTGGTCTTCCTGCAAATAAGGGGCAGAAGTTACCTGGAAGCGCTGAGCTGTTGGTGCTATGAAAATACCATCTTACGCAGACATTTCTGTGTATGTTTTTCTTTGAATATACCATGACACTGTCCATGTGTCTTTCAGCCAGAGGCCACACAAAGTGCATAAGGATAATCCATCCGAGGTGGCTTATAGAGCACATGAGCATTTACGGCTGCACATGCCCAGTGTGCCTCTGCTGCTCAGATTAGGGTCTGAATAAAGGAAAAAGTATTTGCCAAAGTCCTCCATTCTCTTCCCCCCTCTACAAAACATATTGTCATGATGTGGCCCTATGAAGTGCCCAGAAGCTGTATGCAGTTCTGGAGCCAAGAGGTGTAGGTGAAGGGAAGAGTAGCCAGCTTAGGGGGATAAAAACTGCATAATTATAGGGTATTAATGAAGCACCTAAACAGCACTGTGTCTGCTGTGAATTGGTTGTCTTCTGTGCCCTTTCCCCTAGCAAGAGAAATAACATTCTTACTTATACTTTTAGATGCTTGTGAAATAAAAGCCTCTGCTACACATCAGACAGCTAATGGACACAAGCTAAACATTTGCCAATAGCCAAAGATCCCATAGCTAACTGGGAGACCAAAGTAGGAAAACAGAGAGAGTGAGAAGAAGCTACTCATATTGTTTATGCACAGCAATCTACGGTCTTTATTCTCTAGACATTGACGTGGCTACAAAGACTCATTGCAGAAGAAAGCGACCGAGAGGTTCACATTTTGTGCAGCCCTCAGGTCACTTTTCTGCCTCTTGACATCCTCACTCTTCCTCTTCTATCTTCTTGCCATGAAACTCCCGACTCTTCACTCGCAGCTTGTTGACCTGCGACTCTGCAATGTCAGCCCGCTCCTCGGCTTCCTCCAGCTCGTGCTGGATCTTGCGGAACTTGGAGAGGTTGACGTTGGAGAGCTCCTCCTGTGCGGGGAGAGGGAGTCGGTGGTGAGGAGCCCAGGGCAGGGGGGTTGTTCTTTCTGCACCTCGGCCTTGCAGGGCTGTGCCTCTTCCCTGCGGGAACGCCCAGACCTCCGTCCCCCACCCACCACTGCTTACACATAAGCCTTGCACAGACCTCCTCATCCTCTGCATTTTAGAGTATCCATGGTAGACAGAGCACACAGGCTTTGAACATAATTCTGCTATGGAATGTGAGAAGGAAACCATCTGGGCAGCTGGAAATCAGAAGTTAGCTCTGGATTTAGATATTGAGCTACTTCTGTGGGCTCTGATGTGGAGTTAGGAATTTGTAAGAGACAGTGGGTCCATGGCATCTAAGTGTCTCTCACACTGAGAGTCCAGAGGCCCTTGTCTTTACAGAAATGTTTGGAGCAGCAAAGGAGTAATACTCAGACAGTCATAAATTCAGGGGCTGCAGAACTTCTCTCAGCTAATCCCGGATTGCAGTATGCCCAGAAAAAGGCAAAGGCTTCTTGATCAATTCTAAGTGCCGTGCATGGTGTGGCTTGGGAGTGTACTTCCAGCACCTTCTCTGTCTGTTGAAATTTCCCTGGCTGTATGCAAAATGTGGAATTCCCTGTACTAGATGAGCATATGCTGTGTCAGAAGGATTTCTTATGCAACATTTTCTGCGTTCCTAGGCACAGAATTCTGGAGTTTTGGCAGGTTATTTTCTTCCACATTACTACCGAATTTCTCCAAATTGCAAGGCTCATGGGCATCTTTTGCAAAGATAGTTATTTGAATTTCAAAATTCTGAAAATGTGTTCTTTTAAAAAGTTATTAATGTATTGTACTATCAGTATTATTAATAAGAGCTCCTTCTTACAGCCAAAGTTGTTTTCATAAAAGACAAAAAGTTTTATGTGAACCTACCTTGCTCATTAGCCTTCCCAATCACTCATTGATTTCATTCTCAAAGGCTACACTAGCATTTATAAGCATTTCAAATATCTAGAAGCCAAATGTTATTGACCAGTGGCAAGTTTCTTATATTCATCTCCTCAATGAACATGCTATCCCCCTAGGAAGTGTTTCTCACCAGCACTCAGAGTGATACTTACAGCCTCTTCAGATTGTCTCTTGTAGGATTTCACCTTCATTTGCAGCTTGTCCACCAGATCCTGGAGCCTCAGAATATTCTTCCGGTCTTCCTCAGACTAGAGAGGCCGGTAGGAAGGAAAGGGAAGGAATTGTTGGTTTCCCACCAGGTGAGGTTAACAACTCCCCTTGAGAGCGGTGTTCACAAAATGTGACTTGCTGTGAGAAAACTTGTTCAGCCCAAGGAGGCCTCCTGCCGTACCTGGTAGGTCAGCTCCTTCACCCTCCTCTCGTACTTGCGCACACCCTTCACGGCTTCAGCGCTGCGCTTCTGCTCAGCATCAACCTCCCCTTCCAGCTCCCGCACCTGCAAAGAGAAGCCCAGCTTTGGAGCTTCCCTGGTATCTCCCCAAGGGACATGTTCGCTCATGCACAAATAAAAGCCCTACGCACTCTGGCCTCCAGCTTCTGGAGCTGCTTCTTGCCTCCCTTCAGAGCCAGCTGCTCGGCCTCATCCAGACGGTGCTGCAGGTCCTTCACCGTCTGGTCCAGGTTCTTCTTCATCCTTTCCAGGTGGGCGCTGGTGTCCTGCTCCTTCTTCAGCTCTTCAGCCATCATGGCTGCCTGATGAGGGCAAAGAGGCAAAGCCATTTCAGGGGGCTGGAGGCATTTTGGGGGAGAACACATCTGCCATCAGCCATGAAAGGAGCCCCCGACTCACATCTGTGATGGCCTTCTTGGCCTTCTCTTCAGCATTGCGCGCTTCCTGGATCGTATCCTCCATTTCACCCTGAATTTGCATGATGTCTGTTTCCAGCTTCTTCTTGGTGTTGATTAAGCTGGTGTTCTGTGCAAAGAAAGATTGCAAGACTTGTATTCTGATGCTTGCAATACCAAACCTACCACCTGAGCCAAGTCTTTACTCTTCAGACATACAATAAAAACCTGTAATTCTTATTAAAATGGTTATTTAAAAAATGTCAGTGGTGGGCTCAGCTGATGGGTTGTAAGTGTGCCTTCCATTCTAGACAACAGTAGGGAAACTCTTCCACATCATTCAGATCTCTGAAACACACCAGTCCTCCACACTGTGTCTATATGACCGGTTTCCACACAATTCCCTTACCTGGGTGTGAAGGAGCTGCACACGTTCAGTGGCATCCAGAAGCTCCTGCTCAGCCACTTTCCTTGAGCGCTCCGTCTGCTCTAGAGCTGCCCGCAGCTCCTCAACTTCAGCCTGCAGCAGGTTTGCTCTGCGCTCCACCATGGCCAACTGCTCCTTCAGGTTCTCCTGTGTCCTGAGAGCATCATCCAAGTGTATCTGGGTATCCTGAAAAAGAGGCAAGAGCGATTGCAAGGCGGCAATGTGAGCTTGGGAACCAAAAATGATGGGGATGTAATTTCTCTTTCTGTAGCTTTGCTTCAGACCTTGAGCACTCCCTGTGTGTTCCTCAGGTTCTTTTGTGCCTCTGCAGCCACGCGGTTGGCATGGCTCAGCTGGATTTCCATTTCATTCAGGTCTCCCTCCATCTTCTTCTTCAGCCGCAGGGCTTCATTCCTGCTCCTGATCTCAGCATCCAGGGTGCTCTGCATGGACTCCACAATTCTGAGGTGGTTTCTCT
>JAOXJK010000003.1:24716035-24727401 GCA_025774025.1 Xenus cinereus
GCTGTGTGCTTACATCGTCCACTTGCTGCTCCAGCTTGGTCTTAGCTTTGGTCAGCGTATTGACTTTGTCCTCTTCTGCCTGCAGGTCATCCAGTGTCTGCTGATGGGCCTCTTGGAGGGCTTTCTTCTCTTTTGTCAGCTTCACAATGGTCTCATCCAGGGCTGCCATCTCCTCTGTGAGGTTTTTCACCTTTGAGAAGAAGGGAGCAAGTGCAGATAAAAACCATTGTTTAAGACTTTATTCTGTGTAACAAAACAGGCCATTTCTTTAGGAGTGACATCTTCTGCCTTTTACCATCACAGCAGTGATGTCTTGGCCCTTTATGTGATGCTCCATTCATGTACCTTGTTTTCTGTGGCATGCTTTTCCTTCTCAACCTTGGCCAGTGTTAACTCAAGATCGTCAATGTCTTTCTTCAGCTCTGAACATTCATCCTCCAGTTTCCTCTTCTTGGCTGTCAGCTCAGCGTTAATTTCTTCCTCATCCTCGGCCCTCTCAGTCACTTCTTTAACTTTGGCTTCCAGCTGGATTTTGGTTTTAATGAGCTGGTCACATCTTTCCTCCGCATCAGCCAAGCTGTCTGCTTCCTGGTGGGAAGACACAGATACTCTTCATTTGTTTTCTGAACTTTTCTATGCAAACTTGTTAAAATATGGCCTGAAGTTGGCTTCTCCTCAAGAACTTTACTATTCCCTTTTTTCTTAGGTGAATTATACATCTCTTCAGCTGGAAACAATATTGATTCCTAAACTTTCTTGTCTCCTAAAAATGGCCCACAGATGTGGTAGGTGTGAGAACTTCTCATTTACCTAACACAGAAATGTCTTCGAGACATACTCTTCATAGAATATTAAATCTTTCCTTTTGTAACTGAATCATTCTGAACCCATTATTATATTGGGAATAAAAACTCTGGTATTCTCAGCAGTAATTTAATAGAAAGAAGATTACTTTCTCTCTAAATGTATTAAGATTGCCCTTGTGCAAATGGAGTCTTACCCTTGTAAATGACATACCTTTGTGTCATCCTTCCATACTGTGGCTGGAGTGGTATATACTGGTTTCAGTTGATCACCACATCATCTTATTATTTGGTGGGCTTTTGGTGTAATTAATTTGTTTTGTCCCAAATGAATTTGAATAGGAAATATAAGAAAGTCCAACGGGGTATGGATTTTTCTCCATATAGTAGGGAAAAAATAGGTAACACCCGTTTTCTACAGGAATGTTCAAATAATTGGGTAATTATTGTAGTGTTCCCATTTTAGTTTGTAACTTAAGTAATTTAATCAGTAGATTAAGATGACTTTGTAAGATGTTATTTGAATATCAAATAGTTTTGTGCATATTTTTAAGGACTATTTTATTTTGTGAAGTGCTGTGAAGTATGTCTACAAAGTTCATAGGATTGCAGTGATAAAATTACTAATTAAGATTGAGGGATCTGGCTATAAAGTTATCTTTACGAAAAGAATGTTCCTTTCAGCTAAAAGCTAACAGTCCATGATTGCTTCCCACTCCTCACATCTGAGGTAATATAACACCAGGTGTGCCACTCCTACAAGCTCCACCAAGAGCCAGTCTCTCCATCTTGTCATGTTATTTCATAGAATTGTAGAATAGTTTGGGTTGGAAGGGACATTTAAAGGTCATCTAGTCCAATGGCCCTGCAATGATCAGGGGTATCATCAACTAGATCAGGTCACATTTACTCTTTGATTCCTTAGAATGTTGCAGCCACTTAAGTAGACCGTCCCAAGGATGGTTACCAGGCATTGTTAACATTGAAATTTTTGTTTTTCCTCACCACTTTCTTTTTATCTAATAGAATTTATAGGTTGGGTCTCAACAATCAATTGGCAGAGAAAGGGGAGCAGAGGGGAGATGCTGCCCAAATATTCTCCCACAGTGTTTATAGTTAAAAAAGCTTCTGTCTGACGTGTTTGAAATTGTGCTCCCCAGAATGGGGACCCCAATACAAGTACATTATGGAAAGATGGCTTTTAGTGGAAAGGAATATTCTTTTAATAAAGATAACTTCTTACCAAACCTATAAATCTTAAATTTTACCACCATTACCACCATTAATTTTACCACCACAGGATGTTTTTCTAGAAAATCCAGATTAGATATGCAAAAAATAACAATGTTCAAAACACTTGAAAACTTCTGCTTCATTATAAATTTCAGTTATGACATTGATTCATACAGGTTATGCCTAAAGCACACAGAGGTCTTTTGTGCAATTAACAACTGAGGGAAGAAGAACACACCTGTCCCATCCCCGGAAGGTGTGACTTTTTCTTGGAAACAGGAAGTCTATGTCTATATATTCTTAGACTAAGGAGAATTTTGCAGCTGTCTTTTCCAGTTACAGAGTTAATGATTAACTTCTAGTTATTAAACAAAGGAAGGATGTTTTTTCCTGCACCTGAATTCACAAGTATCACTTTCAACTCTGGTTTTCATTTACACTCCAAAATGACTTCATTGTTCTACATCCTAGTGAGATGCAGATAACCCTGCAGGACTCACCTGCTCAGAGGGAGTTGGGGGTTCAGCCAAAACTCTGCTCTGAGTATTTCCTGTTGGCTAGCTATATCGGCCTCCTTCCTCTGAAAGTGCAAGAGCACTAATTCCCACTTGGAGCTCCCTGCTTCTTTGCACTGTCTGTCAGAGGGCTAATCACAGCACTGCCAGACGCTGATTTCCTCAACTTAACATACATGTGACGGATAATTCATCAGGTATCTGACTTTTGGTCTTCTAGAGTCTGACTTTTTGCCTCATAAAAACAGTCTAAATGCATAGACTCCTTTTCTGAGTGATAAATTAAAGGTGATAAACTCACAGCCTGCACTTGGAGCTGCAGATCATTTTTCTCCTGCAGCAGAGCCACCATTTTCTCCTCCAGCTCCTTCCTCTTTGCCTCAGACTTTGCAAGCTCTTCCTTGGTTTTCTCAAACTCTTGTTTCATGTTGGCCATCTCCTTCTCAGATTCTGCGCTCTTCAGCAAGGGCTTGATCTTGAAGAACAGCTTCATCCAAGGCCAGTGCTTGACATTCATGAATGCACGAACGTTGTACTGGATGCAGAAAATGGCATCCCTGAAATAAAATGCACATGGCTATTGCATACCTGAGTTTAGATGAATTTAGACTCAGTTAGCCAAGCCCCAGGAAGACACGATACATGGGTGAGAAATGTCTACCTCCTCTCCACCATTTTCCGATACTCCACTCTCATCAGGAAGCCCCTGCACCTGGCCTGTGTCATGGTCATAATCTCGGCTAGTTTCTCATCTCTCATCTCCTCCAGTAGACCGATCAGCCCAGCTTTGAAGAACACCTTGAGAAAGGGAACATTGTAGCACATCATTCTCAGATGCATAACAGAGGCACATAGTAGGTGAACAGATTTCTACCTTGGTGTGACCAAATCTGTACTGAGTGTGGTCCACATCAATGGACCCAAGAAGCTTCTCTGAAGCCTTCTTGCTATCCATGAACTGACCATCTGGAATAGCACTTATATTAAGCACTCTGTATCTGTAGGAGAAAGCAGAACACGAAGAAATCCACATTACTGAAACCACCACTACGACCAAACTCCACAGCCTTCTCAGCAACCACTGACTGAGGAATCTCATGTGTTAGGGACAGTGCATTCTTTGAAGAAAGTGTAAGTGAACTTTTCATATTGCTTATTTAGAGTCCAAGGGCATCATGATCATCAGCCATTTCGTATCATCACGAACTGTCAGTGAAATGTTTTTATATTACCACTCAGTTCCTTGTGAGAAAAATTTGTTAGGACACGCAGTCTGTTCTCAGCAATGGCTCTAAGCTGATCATTTTCAGCAACAGCTGACTATGCCATTAATCGGGACAGACCTCCCTAAAGACAGTTCAGAGGCATTTTTAGGACAATGGGTGGAAACATGTATTGTTGTTCAAATGTGAAGTGGATTTTGAAGGAAATTTTTGTGTTCCTGAATTGTTTTCCAGTAGGAGACTACTTATAGTGGTTTGATTACAGAATGTCTACAGTAAACTGTGTAGTAAACATGCTACTTAAGTGATTTAGCACATAGAAGGTGTGGAGGGAGAAAAACATGGGCAGAAGGGTGGAGCACTCTCACCTTTGTTTGAAATCAGCATACAGGACTCTGCTGGGGAATCCTTTCCTGCAAATTCTGATCCCTTCCAGTACACCATTGCACCGCAGCTGATGCAGCACCAGCTCATGCTCCATGGCACCTAGCAAATACCACCATTAGTGAGTACCCCATTGTTTGATACTCAGGAGAAGAGCACCTGTGGCTTGAGTTTTCCTCCTATTGGATCCCCTTACCAGGTGTTTTTGTTTCATTTGGGATGATGCATCGTACAAAATGGGGGTGAGTGCTGCGTAGATTCGTCATCAGCTTGTTTAAATTCTCCTGTGGGATTACAAGGTAAAGTTTAGGTCAACAAATGAAAGCTCCTCATCCCCACAGCTGCATGTTTTTCATCCATGAAAAGGAGACAATAATTGTTCAGATTTGAACTAGATTTCAAAGTTCCCATAGCAATGTACAAAACCTTATGCCTTTATCCATCTTTCTGTGTTGAACATTAATTTTTAAAGGAACTATAATTTTGTTACTGTGTCATCATAGTTTATTATTTACAAAAACAGAGATATAACTCATTTGATTCCCTGAGACTCATGGCTTTGACAGTCGTGACCAATTCCCTATACTTGCCTTCCTGAATCAATAGGCTTTTATAGGTAATACTCTTAAAGCCAGCCTCCCTGCTTTTCAGGACTGCTCCATTACTTATGAATCGTGCATGGTAGCAGAAGTGAAAATATTCAGAAGTCCGAAAACTCTGTTTGGTAGATCATTCTGAACTCTGTGCAATAGCTGAAAGAAATTGATTTATTTCAATGTCATAATGAGTTTTAAAAGTCGATGTGAACCAAAAAGATCTGAATCACAACATTTGAAAGAGGTTTCATTTTTATATATTGAGAGAATGTAATTCCAAGTGGAAAAAGAGAAGAAACTAGTCCACCGTTAAAATGGAAAGGAAATTTACCTATAGTAATCTTCTTACCTACCATAATCTCCTGCATCCTCTTGTTACAAGTCTTCAAGAGTTATAACATCACTTTTCACATTTTAAATTCCCTTTCTTCAAGCAAATAGTGAGGAAACTGGTACGTACCCGGAAAAGAGCTGAGACGGTCTGGAAAGAAGAACCCTTCTTCTTCCCACCCTTCTTGCCACCAGTGTCTGTAAATTAAAGAAGGGGAAAACATATTAACATACTGATGTTAAAAATTGAACTACAGACACCTGTCTGATTTCCTGTCAACATTTTCCCACAATGAAGACAGAGTTTTCACAGAGCTGACCTGCATCTGCTCCACCATAGTTGGCAAAGAGTAAGGCCAGTGTCTTCACAGATGATTTCTGGTACAACCCAATGACAGTTTCGTTCAGGGGGTCCTTGTTCTTCTCCAGCCAGCCAGTGATGTTGTAGTCCACCGTGCCAGCATAGTGCACCAGGGAGAAGTGGGCCTCAGCCTTGCCTTTGGCAGGCTTGGGCTTCTGGAAGTTGTTGGACTTGCCCAAATGCTGGTCATAGAGCTTGTTCTTGAAAGAGGTGTCAGTTGCCTTGGGGAACATGCACTCCTCTTCCAGGATGGAGAAAATGCCCATGGGCTGGAAGGTATGACAAGAAGTGACAGAGAAAGATGATCATGATGTGAAGCATGTGCTATGAACATGCCCATGGAGAAGATGCCCATGGGCTGGAATAAAGCAAAAGAAACACAGATGTTAAATTGGCCTTTATACACAAAGGTGGCTGGGCTTATCTCAATAGAGTATGAAATCAAAATAAAGACTGTGGTATCAGCAAGGGAATACTATTGTCTCTTTTCAAATCCAAATAGCAGGGCTAAACATGGATACTTACCCAGTTTAGTTTCAAAGGTTCAGTGACTGATGGAAGTTTACATTATTTGTGCAAGAAAAATTGAAAAATAAAGTTAAAAATGTCATATTCACAAAAACTCTTGGTCTAAACAGTTCACAGTGTATGGATATGTCTTAACAAGAAGTCTCTTTGCTCAAGATCCTCCTAGTGACTGAATGCCATGTCCTTTAATAAACTTGACCTCTGACTTAGCACACTAATTGATGCACATGGAAGGATGACTATCAACTGGAAGTTGTGAAGTTCCATTTTTTATATTTCAAATATAAAAAAACGTAATTAAATATCTCCTGTTATAGCTAGGCAGAAACTAATCTATCAGAGCTTAACAGAAACTTGTAGGCTTTATAGTGGAAACTAACTCTAGTTGTTATGAATGAATACTATTATCGGGAGCTTTGCAGTGTTTTGGCTCTTGAAAAGAGGTCTGTACAGAGCTGTTGCCATGAAGGTGTTGAAACCTCACAGATAAAATAAGTTACATGTCGGGGATTTCAAATAACCAAAATAAAGTTTAGGTGTGAAAACTGATGCCAAGTAACAACAGAATTCCCAGATTCATAATGCACCTGAACAGGATGGATACCTTCTCAATGAGCTCAATGCAGGCAGCCAGGTCCATCCCAAAGTCAATGAACGTCCATTCAATTCCTTCCTTCTTGTACTCCTCCTGCTCCAGCACGAACATGTGGTGGTTGAAGAACTGTTGCAGTTTCTCATTGGTGAAGTTGATGCACAGCTGCTCCAGGCTGTTGTACTGCAAAGCACAGATAGATGCAGCTATTTTTGAACTGTGTTCCTACTCCTATAAAACAGTGAGATTTACTCCATTACTTTCCAGCTCAGAAATCTATGGTTAGATCCGCTTATAATTCACGTGTA
This sequence comes from Xenus cinereus, assembly GCA_025774025.1. NCBI lineage: Eukaryota > Metazoa > Chordata > Aves > Charadriiformes > Scolopacidae > Xenus > Xenus cinereus. The sequence continues at coordinate 24,722,909 of JAOXJK010000003.1, forward strand.
GCACTCTCCTACACATCTTTCCTGTAACAAGCATGTACCAGACACAGCTGAACAGCCTGATCTGTGATCTACTTAACAGCTATATCAAGCGGAAAGAGCCAGTGGCACGGCAAGTGTCCTTTTCCTAACACTGACTAGGGTTATTCGACATACTAATTGCCTGTAGTCAGAGGAACTCTACATAATTGCATGTCATACATCTGAAGACTAGCACTGCAGCTTTCTTCTCTCATATCAGCACTCTGCTCGTCATGCAACAATGGTATCATATGTTGAAAAAGGAGAAACTTAAGAAATCTAAATTCACAAGCTTCCACAGTGAAAACTACACTATACTAAATGCTATATGCAGCATTCTCAATAACACCTTTCCCTTCATATTGAAGAAAGCCAGACTTCAAATTCAGTGCTCTCAAAGGATATTCTGGTATTTTTTGCAACAAATATTACTAATTTGTACACAGTTATAAAGTATACACAGGGAAAAAAAATTACTGAGTTGTTCTTCATGTAAATCCGTCACCCAGGTGCTTCTGAGGTCCTATAAGTGCATAATGATTTTTCCACTATCGTGTAAATAAAGCAACATATTTATTGAATTTCCTTAATAGTTGGATGTGTCTTCTAAGAAGCATCAACAAATTGTTTTCCTTACATCAAAGATCTCGAAGCCAGCGATGTCCAGGACACCAATGAAGTACTGTCTGGGCTGCTTCGTATCCAGCTGTTGATTGATGCGAACAACCATCCACAGGAACATTCTGTCATACACCGCCTTTGCCAGGGCACCTACTGAATTGTGTACCTATACAAGGAAGAAAGTAAGTTACCGTACAGATCTGAAGAGAATGCTTATGACATTAATTCAAGTCAGAGGTTCCCAAACATGAACTGGTTGTTACCTGCTGCACAGTTTGACCCTTGGTCACATATTCATTCCCCACCTTGACTCGAGGGTAGCACAGCGCCTTAAGCAGGTCAGCTGAGTTCAGACCCATCAGGTAGGCAGCCTTGTCAGCAACTGATAACAGAAAAAGAAGAATACATTATCTGATGATGCACAGGTTTTGATAAAATTATTTCAGAACAAAATATTCTCTGAAGGGTAGTTTAGAAATGTCATAGAATGTCCTGATTTGAAATGCACCCAGAAGGATCACTGGGTTCAAATCCTATCTCCACACAGGGCAACATGGAAGTTAAACTATATGAGCATTGTCCTAATGCTTCTTGAACACCAACAGGCTTAGGACCATGATCACTTCCCTGAAGATCTTGGTTTGATGCTTGATAACCCTCTCAGTGAGGAACTTTTTCCTAATATCCAATCTGAACTTCCCCTGACATAACTTTAAGCCACTCCCTCACATTCTATCACCATACACCAGAGAGAAGATCAGAACCCCACTCTCCGCTCCCCCACATTAATGAGGTCACGTCTCAGTCTCCTCTAAACTAAACAAATCTGAGGATATCAGTTGTTCCTCATGAATTATGCCCTTTAGTCCTTTCACCATATTTTATGCCTTCCTTTGGACATATTCAGATATTTTTATATCCTTTTTATATTGTGGTGCCCAAAACTGCACACAGGCCTCACGGTGAGGCTATACCAATCTTGAGTATAGTGGTACAATGACATCTTTTGACCTGTTAACTATACTGTGTTTAATGCACCCCAGGATATAGTTGGCCCTTTTGTCCACCAGGGTAGACTGTTGACTCATCAACCAAAACCTCCAGACCTGTTTCTGCCGGGCTGCTCTCCTGCATCTTGTCCCCCAGTCTATATGTACATCAAGGATTATACTGTCCCAGATGCAGAACACACCATTTGTCCTTGTTAAATTTCATGCATTTGACAATTGCCCAGCACTTCAATCTACCACGATCTCCCTGTAAGACCTCTCTACACTCAAGGTAATCACTGGTTCTCCCTAATTTAATAACGTTGGCACACTTAACTTAGTGTGCACTTAACTGCTGTTTTCAGGCCATTGATAAAAATACTGAAGAGAATTGAGCCCTGGGGAACTCTACGAGTGACCAGTAGTCAACCAGATGTTACCACACTTATTACAATCGTTTGAGTCTGACCCTTCAGCCAATTGTTCACTCATCGTATTGTGTACAAGCCTAGCTGTGTGCTGGATATTCTGTCCAGAAGAATACTGTGAGAGATACTATCAAAATTTTTGCTAAAATCCAAAAAACCCACATCCATTGCCTTCCCTTCATCCACTAGGTGGGTAACTTTGTCATAAAAGGATATTAACATAAAAGGACATTAGCATTAAGGTATGACTTTACCTTCATGAACCCATGTTGGCTTTGACCAACGACTATGTTGTCTTTTAAGTGTTTTTTAATAATTCCCAGCATAATCTTCTCCATATTTTTACCAGAAACCAAAGTGAAACTGACAGTGAAACTTACCAGGGTCTTCCTTTTTGCCCTGTTTGAAAATTGGAGTAACATTTGCTAGCTTCTGGTAAATTGGGACCTCTCTAGATTCCCAAGACCATTGATAAATAACTGTATGAGTTCTCGTAAAATTGGCCAACTCTTTCAGTACCTTGGGAAGAATCCCATTAGGGCCCATAGTCTTATGTGCATTCAATTGCAGCAGCAAATCCTGCACAAGTTCATACTCAGCTAGGAACTTATCACTCCCCTAGTAACAGTCCTCCAACCCTGGGTTCTAGATGTCCCAGGGTCCCATTGGTGTTAAGACAGATCCAAAGAAGTCATTAAATATCTCCGCTTCCTCTTTATCCTTATATTCCTGACCAACCTCATTGAGTAACAGATCACTGTTTCTTTTTGCTGTCAACATACTTTAAAAAGCCTTTTTTGTTATCCAGCAGAGTACTGGTCAGCTTCAGCTCCAACTGAATTTTGGCTGTATGCATTTTGTCCCTACAGTGGTGAACAGCATCTCTGCAGTCTTTCTATATAGCCTGACCTTGCTTCCAAAGTCCATACACATTCTTTTTCCTCCTGAGTTCCAGAATGAGATCCTTGTTCAGTCAACCTACCTTCTGCCCTGCTTGCTTGACTTATGACACATTGGAATTGCCTGCTCCTGTGCTCTTAAAAGATGGCTCTCAAAATGTTATTGTTGGACCTCAATACTCTTGAAAGTAGATTCCCGGGGAACCTTACTAACTAGTTCCTTGAGCATCCTAAAGTCTGCTCTCCCAAAATCTGACAGTTTTTCTCATATCACCAAAGATTTAAATGCAACCATTTCATCATCACTGTGGCCAAGACAGCCACCAATTGTCACATTACCTACAAGAAGATTACGACAAACAACAGATCTAGTTGGTTCCCTTAGTACCTGTATCAAGAAGTTGTCTTCAACATGTTTCAGGAATTTCCTGGACCTGTTCATGTCTACTGTATGCTAGTCCCAGTTAACATCTGGTAAACTGAAGTAAGCCATAAGGACAAGGGAAACTGATCTAGAGATTTCCCTCAATTCCATATAGAACAGTACATAGATGTCACCATCCTGGCCAGGCAATTTATAGTAGACTCCCACAAGAACATCTGCTTTATTAGCTTGTCCCCTAATCCTTACACAGAGCTATGTCATCCCCAGCTGCAAACTCTGTACACTCCAACTCCTTTACATCCCTTCATCTTGTCTGTCTTGCCTCTAACTCCTGAGGAGCCTGTAACTATCCATCACAGCACGCCAGTCACAGGACACTTCCCACCAAGTCTCACAGCAGTGATGTTGTAGCTCTGGGACTGAGCCAAAGATTCTGGCTCCTCTGGTTTATTCCTCACACTGCATGCATTATTGTATGCACTTTTCAAATGCATTCCAGAGTGCTCAGTACATCGTGAAGGTAAGTGTAACTCCCACGAGAACACCGTTCCTCAGATGTTGTCATGCCTCCACATAGCTTATCTCTAGTAAGCCTAATTTTATTCTATTCCCCCTTTGAATCTAACTTAAAGCTCTTTCAATCAATCCCACTAACTCATCAGCAAAAATATTTTTTCCCCACTGAGAAAGGTGAATCCCATCAGGTGTCACCTAGGTTACCCCATGATCGAAAAACCCAAAATTCTGCTGGTGACACCAGCTTCAGAGTCAGGTATTGATAAACTGTCTGCCTGCTTCTTTCAGTGTCATTCCCTAGAACTGGGAGGATAGAGAATATGATGTGAGAGAACAGAGGAGATTTCAGAGCCAAGAAAACTAAAAAATTAGAATTTGGGCTTAAAGACAATTAGAAGAAGATATCTAAACAATGTTATTGTCCTTGGAATGCTGAACTCAGCTACTTTAAAAAAAAAAAGGAAAAAAGCGTATCATTTTCAAAACCCACCTTTTCTACAGACTGTAGATACAATACAAAATTTTGCTGGTAGTACAGAGATATCAGTAGCAAATTATCCTAATACCTTCTGTGCCATCTGGCTCTGCCTGCTCCTCACGCTGCTTCTGCTTGAACTTCAAGTTCCCATAATGCATG
>JAOXJK010000003.1:24734519-24746186 GCA_025774025.1 Xenus cinereus
TTGTCCCTTTCACAAAGGATTCCTTAGGATGTGCCACGAAGACGGATGTCTTGGCATCAAAAGGCTTGTTCTGGGCCTCGATTCTCTCCTTTTCTGACTTCCGGAGGTAAGGAGCCGCCTCCCCAAAGGCAGCCATCTCAGAGTCTGCAGAGGCCATGGCTGCACTTTATTGAAAGCACGTCAGCAGAGGTGTTTGGTAAGGAAAAAAAGGTTGTGGATCACTGAGAATAATAGTAAAATCCATATCAGTGAGAAAATTCTATGCTTTTCATCTAATAAATTGCTAGCTATTGTCCCAGAAAATGTCTTAGAAGTAACCACTGAAATCCACTTTGATTTTAACTTAAAAGTACCTAAGTTCCACTCAAAAGCAAGACTTAGTCTTCTAAACCTCCTAGACCTTATAACAGTAAATAGAACGTCTTCTAAATATTGACTACAATTTTGTAACTTGATGAATTCCACCAGATTTGTGATCTTCTCATAAAAGAATCTACAGGCAGAGAAAATCACTCTGTTCTGGTCCTTAATTATGACTGATAAATATTCAAGAGAGTACTTTCCTGTTAAAACTGTCCTGAAAATGAAAAATTACGTCACTTCTTAGATCTTCCCTATTTTCAACAGTCTAGCCTAAATAAAAGTTATCAGAAATACAGGAGGTTTTACAACAAGAACTCACGCAGCTGTATAAAAGTCCTGTCTTAGACTATAGTCTATGAGTACATTATTCAGAATATTAACTTTGGAGAAAGGCTTGTATCCTGGAAACTGGCCAACATTGTAAAATAGCAGTAGCAGTTGTTTCTTATTGCTGCATGGAATTTCAGAGACAATTTGAAGATACAGACATGCATTGAAATTATATTGAAATTTTTTGTTCAGATGGGCACTCCCTTATGGAAATGGTTTCCAGAGGCAGGAGAACTGGAATGGGATATTGCAAGGACATTGTCCTCTTTCTTTAAGCTCACAAAATGCATGTACCTACCTTGAAGTCTTCCGTGGAGACAGGCCAGACTTGTCCCTGGGAGATTTTATAGCGTCTCGTCTGCAGATGCTGGAGATGCTCCCCCTTTCTTCGGTCAAAACATTTCTGGCAAACCGTCTTTGGCAAAGCATTGTCTGGCAAACTAAGGACATAATTGTCGTTTGATTTGAATGATATAATTAGAACATTTTTATATCTTACTATGTGAATACATCTATAAATAATTTGTCAAGAGTGTTAAGGAGAGAATCTAGACTACTCAAGGCACTTAGAGAACTTGGATGCAGAGACTTATCATTCCTGTTGCTGACTTTCTCAGTGATTTGCTGCTTGACCCATGGTAGACTCCTCGGTATGTTTATACCACAAATTTTCAATCATGCAATGAGGATGATAATGTCTATGATGCTTTAGGAACAGATGCATTGAGAGGAACAGAAAAGTGTGTAAAAAACCAGCAAATAATTGTTGTTAAGACCTGCTTTTCAGTGGTATTTTCTAAGCAGAAAGTCAAAACGTATGAGGTTTCTCTGTAGGACACTCTCAATAGCTGAGAGGGTTTGAAACACAGTGAGTTGGAAGCTTGAACCCAAGTAATGGGAGACTCTGTTGAAATGGAGCTCTTGAATAGATTCCTGAGCTGACTTTTGAGGTATCAAATTAAAATGTATACTTGTGCACGCATAGATAATATATGGTTTTGTGGATATTTCATTTAAAAAGTGGTTCTCCAAGAAACTCAGCTTTCTTACAGTTCACTCTCTTACACTTTTTACTTGCATTTTATGTACACTTACTCCTATCATTGTCTGCATAAATAACCAGTTCCCTCTGCCAAATCTGAAGATCCAGACACGCCCATTGCCCCTCCCTAGATACACCTCCACAGAACAACATCCCTTACCCTGCCATGCCTGTACACAAAATCACGCACATGACCTCAGAATATAGTTCCAGATACTATGCATTCTGATAGTCAGTACAGAGTTCTGTGATATCAAAATACACATATTTACACATTCACAGTGCCATAAAATTCTAAAAACACAGTACTGCCTGTATCAGAGCATTAGAGATAGCAGGCAGTTTTGTGTAATGTTGATGGTTTGGGAAAAGGAAATTTAGTGGTAGTCCAAGAGACTAAATTAGTCACTTAAATTTCTTCAGATCCTCCAGGTCTAAACACATTCTTTTCCTGGTCAGTCATTAAAATATCTCAGTGAATAACACAGGGAAGAGGTTAGAAAAACAATGCCTGGGGTCCAGTGTAATATGTAGCTTCAGACTATGTCCTGTGAAGTAGGAGCCCCTCCCAAGGGGGCTGTGGAACTGCAATGCCCATGTTTTGGGCCCCAGACTTGAATCATAGAATCATCTGGGCCAGAAGGGACCTTCAAAGGTCACCTAGTCCGACCCCCCCCACAGTTAGCGGTGATACGCCCAACTAGACCAGGTTGCCCAGGGCCTCGTCGAGCCTCACCTTAATGTCTCTGGCGAAGGGCCCTTAACCACCTCTCTTGGCAACATGTTCCAGTGGTCCACCACCCTCATAGTAAAGAACTTATTCCTAATGTCTAATCTAAATCTGCTCTTCTCGAGTTTAAAGCCATTACCCGTCGTTCTGTCATTGCTGGCCTTTGTAACCAGAATCTCCCCAGCCTTCCTGTAGGCCCCCTTCAGGTACTGGTAGGCTGCTATTAGGTCTCCGCTGAGCCTCCTCTTCTCCAGGCTGAACAACCCCCGCTCCCTCAGCCTGTCCTCGTAGCAGAGGTGCTCCAACAGTCTGATCATTTTAGTGGCCCTAATCTCGACCCACTCCATTAGGTCCATGTCCTTCCTATATTGAGGGCCCCATACCTGCACACAGTACTCCGGGTGAGGTCTCACCAGAGCAGAGTAAAGTGGCAGAATCACCTCTCTGGATCTGATGGCAACACATCTCTTGATGCAGCCCAGGATGCGATTGGAATCCAAGCACAGAGCCTATCCCTGAACTCACTGCATATGTTATGGGAACAGTTCAATGTCTCAGAAGGCTAATCTTTTTACATGGATTAGGAAGAAAGGACTAGTGCGATAATTTTGAATTCTTATCCAGTGCAATACAGTAATATAGAGCATATTAATCAGATATTAATATCTGATTTGATCACGCAACCTTCTCAAAATAATCCTTCATATAGGAACAGAAGCCTGGCATAGTTCCCTCTATGTTCGGCTGTCACACATGGATCCTTGGAGAAATATGAGGCATTCAGTTATTGGGAACATATACTGACAATGGCCCTGTCTTCCTTTTTAGTTGAACAGTAGGCTCATAACCAATAGATTGCACTCAAGAATGGTGGAAATTGTAAAGATGATTTCACACTCGTGTCATCCCATCAGTTGTCTCATTGGAAAGACCTCTTTCCTTAATCCTCAAATACAGTTATCCAAAAATCTAGAGGAATTGATAGATGAAGTTGCCAAGTTTCCAAACGCGGTGTGGAAGCTCCTACTTTAAAATCCATTTGGATATCCCAGGACTGCCAGTTGACTAATGTAATCCTGTGGTTTTAAAAGGGCTTGTGGGGAAATCAAGGGAACTAAAGTGCAGTAAGGCTGATGGCTATGCTGGACAAATCAGTAGAAATTATAATATAGAGCAATATTAATGGACATAGGAAAAGGTGACACTCTTCCATGCATATTTGTAAAGGGAAATCTTAGTTCACAAACTTGTTTCCTTCTTTGAAGGCCAGATAAAGCATGCAGATACAATTATCAGGACTGCAGCTGTGATGCTAAATAAATCTACTCCTGAGTACAATCATGAGTGCAAAATGGTGCAGGATGCCTTGCAGCCAGCCCTCAGTGCTTGCAACCACCAGAACTGTCTGGCTGCAGCACTGCATAACCCTTGGCTTGGGTCTCTGCTGTTTAGCAAATCCCCACTTTCCCTTTCACACCATCTAAATCAAGCATAAAGGTGTAGCTTCTCCCTTGAAGTTTTTAATAGTTGGCATTAAATGATGATATGGAGGTAAAATTGTAAACTGCAGCACTGGCATCTGTGTGCATGTTGGTCACAAAAATGGAGCATTAGCTGTCCGAGCAATTTTCAAAGGGAAAACCCCTCATCCTTTGGACTAGATTTGGAGGGATTAGAATATGAGAAGGAAACTGTGACAAAGTAGATAGAAAAAGGCTGGGAGGCCAACGTGGGAAGCTCAGGGGAACTTTCAGGAGAAAACAAGACCTAAACACCTAAACTTCTACCCTTTCCTCCAGACATTCTTTGGGGAAGATGAAGACCGATTAATTCATATTTGCAGGCAAACTAAGTTGAAGAATTTTCTTCCTCAGATTTAAAAATCCTGATCATATGGACACTCAGAGAGGTATTTTGTAAAAATATATGGGATATACATCATCTGCTTTGGATTTGATTTAATTCATAGAGATTATTAATCCTGCCCAAGTGATACATTTATGTGGCATGGCCTATTGGGCATTCTATTTTCTTGCAAAACTGGATGCAAAACTCTGTAATTTGCATTACTGGATCCAGACTCCATACAGATTTAGCTCCACAGTTAGTGAGTTAGGCCACAGCAAACTGACTAATTTCCTCTGCTCAAGCATGTGGCAGCTGAGATTACACCCGTCCTTGGGAAGAGGGATCAGCTGAAAGAAGCAGCAACGTCCTGATGCAAAACAAAGGAAATTAATCCTCTCAGGCATTGACTTTCTGCCACTTCTGTTTCCATCCCTACAGGGCCTAGATTCCACTGGGACTAGAAGCAAACCACAGCACAGTCAGAAGAGGCAGAATGAGAGAAATCTCTGTATAGAGATGGTCCTGCACAGACATATGATGTGGGAGAAGTACTGGAGTAATGACATGCAGAAGTCCTGAAAACAGATCCCATCCCAGTTTCTGTAAGTCCCCACAATGTTATTTCCCTCCCCTTGTGTTCATTGAGCATGACCTGGGGAGAAAAATGTGCACTCATGAGCACATATAAGTGAAGTGTGAAAGTGGAGCACTGTCAAAGGCTTCTGAGTTTGTGGCCCAATGCAAACCTCACTGTTCTGCTTCTTAGAGTAGCAGCATCAGCCTTGTAACCTGTCTAGTGAGTAGAAAATTTCAGTCCCTGTGTCCTCATGTCATTGTTATACAACCACCTTCAGGCCTCCTGCTTAGGTCCTCCACTCCTTCCACCCTCGACCGAGCTGACCAGGACTTCCTAGCCAGTCGCAATAACAGAAGAAGAATCATGGTTGCAAGCCTCTGTCCTCCATTTCAAGCCCGTTGGTCTTCTTTTCTTCCCCAAGAGAAACAACTAAAGCAAACCCAGTTGGACACTTTGGGAATCAACCAGAAAAGGCATTTTCCTGGGGTGAGTATGTATGGTGTAAAATTTAACCTTGGCAGCAGTGAATTCCAGTAGAGAAACACAGCTCAGTTGGTGAGCTCCTATCTCAGTCTTTGAAGGAGAAATGCATCAAGGTCATCATCACACAGTTCATGCTTTCACGATAGCATTGGGTACCTTTGTTACTCTCATTAGATTCCTTTAGCCAAGCAGCTATCCTACATAAGCCACACCAGGGATTTTACAGGCATTTTGAAGTTTTGTGTTCAAGTCAAGTGGGCATCCAGTTGGCAGATATCAAAACAAAATGTCCTGATCTGTGGAATCTCTCCACCAAATGGAGAGTACTTTCTGCAATATAAGTAGTTCCCTCCTTTGCACTGAGCTTACCCATTCTTTCATGTGACTTTTCCCGATGAATGGCACCAATGGAATTAAACTTTCATCCCCTGCAAAGGGAAGAGTATTCATTCACATAACCTATTAGCAGGAGATCTCAAGATGTCACTGATCTTACTCTCTCCCCTCAACATCATGTCATCAACAATTACCCTGGCAGAAGGCTTGGCAAGTTTTCCTCATGTCCTAAAGGAGCTTGATGCAGAAGAAACAGGGGAGCAAAAGACTGCCTAGAGCAGCAGCCCACAGCTGTGACCAGGTAAGCCCACCTGTACTGTTTCTGGTGCATAGGATCAAATTCCTGGTCTTCTCACCTACAAGTGATCTGTGAGCATCTTATGTGAGGTTCATAATGCCCATTTAAAAAGAGATCCCTTTGTCATCTCCCCCCCATTATAAGCCCTATGAGGCTGGAGAAAGCTGAGCTGCTCAGCTTCTGCTCAAGGAGGAAATCTGCTCTTTTGGATCAATGTTTTCCCTATGATTGTCCACATGACAGGCCAACCTATTGCAAGAAAAACACAATTTCCAGCAGTCACAAATCACTTCTGGAAGTGCAGGTGGCTGCCTTCTGCACTATGGTATACTGTCCAGGTATGGGTCTAGCTTGGCCAAATAGTCCCTTTATGAAGGTAAAGATGTGCAAGGTCTGTATAGCCACAGTCCAGTGAGCTGCCTGTCATGGTTCCACACAGCTGGATGAGTATTTTTCTCAGTATCTGCACTTCCAAGGGGTAGGAGTCCATCTGCTCCCTCAGCAGCTTCCGCTATATGACACCAGTAGGATCAGATCCAGGAAGGAAGGTTGAAGAGACACACAGAGTCAAATAGTGTGACAGGCAAGAAACCACCCAACTGTCCTCGAGTATCTCAGAGGTTGTCCAAATGTTCTTGCATCCCTTAGGTTGTCATTGCCCTCAGTATCTTGCAGACTCTGTGCTACCTTGGCCAAAGAAATTTCAATAACCATTCCAGGAAAGTGATTGTGTTACTAGGAGCTTTGCACCATGAAATAGGGAGTGGAGCAACTGGGCAGCTGACAATATATTCTGACTCTATTAGCATGTGCAGATTGAGTCCTTGTCAACTATTTTTTGTAAGAATTGCTGTTCCCTGTTTTGCCACATCTGAGCTGTGAGGAAACCCAAGGATTTTGGAATCCACACATGGACTGACAAGTTGGGTTATCAGAGAAGATTTTTAATGCCCCAGTACTAACTATAGAGTAGATTGTCTGTCTCGCGGGATGTATGGCATTCTGGAATTTGGATTTAGCTTTTTGGTATCAAGCTTCTGCTGATTCTGAGGATGCCTGCTAAGTGGGAAGGGTGAGACCCAACACAAAGAGCAATGAGTTCAGAGTAGAGCCCAGAAGATCTAGTTACCTTGTCTCCAAAACAAAGCTAGTGGCGTACCTTATTAACAGAGATTGTAGGTTGAAAAGTTGCTTTGCTGGGATACATTTGTGAAAATAAGCTTTTACCTTGGGCTACTCTGTTATGTTTGGGTTAGGCCATTTATAGTTCTCTACTAGGCTACGAGATCTTTGATCAGCTTTAACAGCCTTTTCTGCTAAATCACACCTCCAGAAGCATATTGAAGATTCCTCTCATCATCCTGAGAAATTTAACCAAGAAGCTAAACATTCAAAATTTGTGATTTTTTTCCCCATATTGTCTATATTTTAGGTTATAGTAAGATGAGCAATCAGCTCTCACTTATCAGACAGGGTGAGAGAACCAGGTAGTGAGATAAGTAAGATAATTTGTGTTCCAAAGAAGTTGCAGGGAACACTCTATAATCTGGTTTACGTGAACAAAGTGTCTGTTCTAAAGAGATTACCAACGAACAACTGGATGCATTTAACAGTGTTTGATGTTTTCAGGTGTGCTGTTGTTCAGGAGGAAAAGGTATAATTCAGTCCGTATTCATACATGTGCATACACCAGATCCTGAGCAAATAATGCAAATTGAAACCCAGGCTGGAGACTAAAGCATGATGCAAATACCTGTAGGACATTGCAGACAGAAAGCTGATTTTGAAGCAGGGCTATTTGCCCTAGTGTATTGCTGATGAGTCCACTAGGTGTTTCTACAGAGACCTCCCAAGAGCTTCACATTTTTGACAGTTCAGGCAGCAGGGAAGAAATTATTCAGCTTGAGCAGCAACTGGTCTGCTTTCTTTTTCTGCTTTTATTTCTGCAGAGTCTTTCTCTTTAGGATGCTGAGACACTGCCTTCATCTCTTTCATTTCCCCAGTGTCTGCTAAACTGTTTGGCATTATGCCCAGAGAAGTGAATGGCAGCCATTGCCTAAGCCATCCTCTTAGGTATAATTTAGCATTTGCAAGAAACTTTCAAAAAGGATGTGGTTTCAGCATGGACTGCCTAAATTTACTTCCACCTTGAAATTAGTATTTACTATCAGTGTTCTCCTATTCTAGAAAAAAATATTTTGTTCAGTGCCTTGATTCTGCCTTAAAAACATGTATGGTAATGTGAGACCTAGCTGCAAAAAGACCACTTTCTAGTCTAATGGTTTTTGTTGCCAGATTCTGTAACTCAAAGAGAGTGGAGTAGTATCATCCCTAGAATAAATGGCATCATTTGTGTTTTGGAATCAGGATATTAATATATGGCACTTTCCAGGAAAAAAATCAACAAACCAACCATCCAAACACCATCAGCCCAAAACAGCAGAGTCCTGTACAGTGACAGGCCCTTTACCAGAAGAGACAAAAATCGTGTGGAATAGAGCAACACTTATGACTCTTCTAGAAAGAACAATATATATTGGATGGAGTCTGAAATTCCCTGACTTGCTCATGATTTCCCCTCCAAAACATCCTCAAATTGCTCCTTGCAGGACTTTCAGCTTGCAAGTGCTCTTGTTGGCCATGCTGTCATGGTAGGGCCTGCTTAGACAGATCAGTTTGCTCTGTAGCTTGTGATGGACAGTCTGAAAGAGAATGCCCAGCTTTCGCTGTAGCAGCATTTCTGCTGCCCTCTGTGTAAAATGAGAGCTCACAGGAATGTTACCACAGGACAAGCAGAAATGTCAGAACACAGCTCTGCAGCAAAACTGCTCATCCCTACGCTTCTCTGAGGACGTGGCTGGACACTGAGCCCTGGAGATGGTAGGAGCACATTTTCCATCTTACAAGGAATTTGTAAAGGTATTTATCAATTCAGTGTAGATCTGCCTAGGCACATGCTTTCAATTCTATGTGCAGAATATGCTCAGTACATGTTTTTGCTGTGTCATCTGGTTTGGAAATGTGCCATTAAACTAATATTTCTGATAAATGTGACTGAAGGAATGGACTGAGCAAATTGCTGGAAGCAATAAATGATTTCCCAGGAAGAACTAAGGAAGAACATGACAAATGAGACTTTACCACGGCAAATGTAAGCAAAAATTTCTGGATCTACATGTGAACATGTAGAGAAGCGGATGTCACAACCTGACCATGAAGGGTCACTTCTGCTCTATTAAAAAAAAAAATTCTGCAGATCTTAATTGAGTTGTGATTTACCTTCACTACATGTCAAGGAAAGTGAATGTTTCTGTCCCAGGGGGAACTTTGATGATGAATCTGCTGCTAAGTAGCTTCCCACACAGTGGTATTCTTGGAAGTGCTCCGAGTGAGTTAACTGAACATAAGAGGCAAATAAATCCCACAACCTGGGATTAGAGGATGGGCAGCTTTCAAATGTACACCACAGGTGCACCATTACTCACACTCCTGTCTCCACAGGCAGCATCAGCGGAAGAGATCTGGGCAGTATATTCTGGCCAAGGAGATGACATTCAGGATGCCCTTTCTATCACCCACCAAAGCAGCTGAGACACTCCTGTTACAGAGCAGGTGAGTGCGGTGGGCAAGCTGGGAGACCACTGGGTAGAAAAAGGTAGTTGAAATAGCAAGTAGATGGAAGAGGAGGAAGGAAGGGGAAGGAAAAGATAGTGAGGAAGGAGTATGGTATTAAACCCTGCAGGCAACTGCAGCATGACCTAAAATAAGCTGTACTTGTGAGATCTGTGTAACTCAATATTCTGTCTTTGAAAGTGATGCCCAGGAAGGACCGGCATCTTGCCCAAAGCAAAATAAAGTGGCACTTCTCTAAACCTCTCCAGATTCCCAGTAATTTGTATTTATGAAAGCCCTGAGCAGGGCAAGCTGTCTAGGTATTTATAAGATCATGGTGGATTTTTAACTGATTAATTTATCCAAACACTTTTTGAACCCATGAACTGTTCTCTGAATGTATGACATGTTACTGTGATGCTCTACTGAGGCTGTCATAGAAAGCAAACATCCACATATGCCGTTCAATTAACTTTGTTATTATCTTTGACTGTTACAAATACATATCTTCTTTGCACTTCATCCAAATTTTCATATGAAGTCACAGATTTGAAGAAGTAAAGATAGAGATTAAAATGCAGGGAACATCTCCCAGATGCCAAGGTAGATTATGCTGTAGTTAATCTGCGCTACATATTTATTCTAGAGCAGGATATTTTCCTTATAACATTTTCAAGGGAAATTTTTTTCCAAGCACTAGGGCTCCTTTCACTTCAGAGACAAAGTTAGCAGATGGATTTCCTTAGTGGTCAGCCTAAACATTTTCTTAATTGCTCTCTGCATCCATCTGAGATGCCGATGGAGGGATACAAGCCCCTGCTCCTCCTGAAGGAACAATCCGTTGTGCAAAGCAGAACAACTTCAGCAAGAGACAACAACAGTGATCTGTCACCGGACATAGACAGTAACCAGGGTGTTTTACATCTCAGTCACTAAGTCTGCCTCAGCTCAAGATGCAGTGCCAAATTCACTCCACCACTGCTTTGCTGAGCGACACATGCGTATGTTGCCTTCCTCCCAAATGAGTCCCTCAGGTCCCTCAAAGAGCCTGCTGCTCCCTGAGAAGTACCTCCAGGTGTCCCGTATCTCACAGGGTGCAAGGTGTCAGAGCAGAGCCATCTCTCGACTGCACTGCTTTCTGCCGCATATATTTGTAAGCCTGGATTTCATGTCTTAGTGCCCTGATGTATGTATATATGTGTATATGATGTATGTATATATGTGTATGTGATATATGTATATATGTTGCCTGCAGTCCTATCTGTGAATTCAAGAGAACTCTGAATTCAAGTAAAGTAATGCATGTAAACATGGGAGAAAGAAAGGACCTCTTTGCAGGCCTTTTTATACGCCTGGATGTATGGCAGATCCATTGGAGAATTCATCTGTTGAATTTAATTTTATTTCCTCAAACCCTTAGTCAAGAAGTTTCTTCTTTTAATATGGAATACTTTCAAAAAAGTCTGTAGCTGGAACAGTCAGATATCAATGTCCCTCTGGACCAGTAGTTCACAGGTCTGAAATCCTCTGCAGTGGAGCAGCAGTTCTATTGGAACATATGCACTGTATCTATTTTAAACTTTCTCTCTGAGGTGGTCCCATATGGCCACTTTGGAGCATTGTCCTCCCCATGATTGGTTAGCATATTTTAGCTGACAGGCAGCCCAACTTCACAAGAGTGTATCAATAAAACGACTATAATTCTGCAGTTATGGCAATAAATATGCAACAGGTAGCAATCTTTGGTTTCCGTCCCCTTGATATGCAATTTGTATCCTGGTAATTTATCATAATTTGTGGCCTCCTCGAGTGAATAGTACTGTTAGTTCAGAATGAAAGAAAATCTGAGAATGCAATTTTTTTTAATCTGTAGGTTCTAGCTATATGTGATGTATCTTGTTTAGGCTAGCATATTGCTATAGTTCATATTGCACCCTTAGAGAGGTATTTTTTTACAAATTAAAGCACCCATTTTTAAGTGAGACCTAGTGACTGTTCAGTTGCATGCCGGCCACCCCAGAGGAGGGTCCACCTTGATGGCTCCATGC
>JAOXJK010000003.1:24760034-24775775 GCA_025774025.1 Xenus cinereus
ATCCAGGCTGCATAACGCTCTTTGAGGTTGTACAGCACAGCGGGTTCGTGGAGGTGGGTCATCATGGCCATGTCCTCGATTTTATCATACTTGGGAGGGTTCATGGAGAAGATTTGATCTTCCTTCACAGTCAGGGTCTACCAAGGAAACAAAAGATCCGTGTGTATCAGCTAAGAGCTCAGAGTGGGGATCAAATGGTGTCCTTCAGCCTTGTTTTCTACTCACCTCTCCACCTTCAGTCTTGACAGTGACCTTCCCTGTTTCTCTGCTCTGGATTGTCCCTTTCACAAAGGATTCCTTAGGATGTGCCACGAAGACGGATGTCTTGGCATCAAAAGGCTTGTTCTGGGCCGCAATTCTTTCCTTCTCTGACTTCCGGAGGTAAGGAGCCGCCTCCCCAAAGACGGCCATCTCAGAGTCTGCAGAGGCCATGGCTGCAGTTTACTGAAGAGACGTCAGCAGAGGACTGTAATGGGGAGGAATGATATGGCACTGATTATTTACATCTATTCTGTACAATTAGGAAAAATGTTATATCCTCTGCCATGGTTTCTCCTCACAATATGAGTATTTGGAACACCAAACATGAGCTAACTAGAGACTTAATGTTTAGGTCAACTTAGCGAATAAGAGGTTTTCATTGATGTACTCTAGGTCTTCAAACATTTAGGAGAACAAATTTTAATGACCTTTCAGAACTGTGGGTTCGGTGCTTTAAGAATACCGTGTCTATGTAAGTGCGAAGTTTCACTAAGACATCGCTATTTGGAATGGAAATACAGCTAGGATATTTTGTTAAAAGGATGAAAAGTGAAGTAACATTTTTGAAAAAGTACAGTTTAGGTGTCCTACAGTCTTGGAAAACATTGATTGTGTGGGACATTTACCTATTAAATATAATGGTAATAAAAAGGCAGTGGGAAATTAATTAATTTTGCTAATGAAGTTCTTGACTGAAAGAAAAGGGCGTGCTTTGTGACCTTTTAATTTTCTGCCATAATTTATTTTGTCGCATTCATTTGTGATTCATTAGTAAAATACCTAAATAATTTCAGCCCAAAGTTCTGACTCGGGTGAACACAGAAATTGGAATTGCCAAGTCTGTATGAAGATCCCAAAGAAATACTTACTGAAAGAAACTCTAGGAACAGTTTTCTAAAAACTTTAAAAAAAAGAGTATTTCTTCAGATGCTTTATTAAACATGTAGGTAACTAAATTCAGCCAACTTCACTTGAAAATTCTCTGGCTACATTAGTAAAATTTATTCCCTCTTTAATCATTAGGTAATAAATATATTTTTTTGTGTGGAGTAAGAAAATGGGTCTCTGAGAGAGCTCTGCTATTTTACAGAGGTAGTTGGAAGGTCTGTATGCTCAGATGTTCTATTAATTCATACATTCTCAGGTAGAATGCAGAATTTTGCACTTTCTCCTGCTGTGCTCATCTTGGTCCAGCTCTACTGTTGCCGTAGCAAAGATGGGAAGCCAGCACACCTTGATCCCTGTTAGGACAGTTTAGCAGCAAAGAATTTCCCCATGGGGATTTTCTTCTCTGCCATCAGTGGTCAGAGATTTCAAACACAGCCACTTGAAAACCTTGGCCACTCCACCACCTTCTACTGTAATCACACTAGGTTTGAATACAGGGAGAAACAGTTACCCTTCCAGAAATCGCACCCAAAAGGATCTTTCTCTGCCCTCATAGAATTAATAAATCCAGTTCTTACCTCTCGTGACACCAGATGGGTGGCTTGCAGGCTGGCAGCTGGTCAGTTCTGTAAAACAATAATGGCAACTCCCTACTTGCTGCTGCACAGAAATCCGGAGTAAAAATGTGCAGGTGCCTTGAAAGCAGATTTAAAACTTGAGCTGAGAAACTGAGTGCCCTCCTGGAAATGAGCACCAGAGACAGCAGGAATGCTGTGGCACAGAAAGGCACCATCCCCTTCCTGCGATCCTGTGGACCCCATGCACTTACCTTGAAGCTTCCCGTGGAGACAGGGCAGAATTGTCGCAGGAACATTTTATATGATCTAGTCTGCAGATGCTACAGATGCCTGCTCTTTCTTCGGTCAAAAAATTTTTGGCAAACCTTCTTTGGTAAAGCATTGTCTGGCAAACTGAACTAAGGGCATAATTGTCATTTGACATTACTAGATATAATTAGAAAATTTTGATGTCTTACTGACTGTATGAATACATCTCCTATAAACAATCTGACAGGGGTGTTAAGGAGGGAATCTGGACTAGTCAAGGCACTTAGGGAACTTGGATGCAGGACTTATGGATTCTATTGCTGGCTTTCCCACCGACTCACTGTATGACCCAGGCTGGATTGCTTGGTATCTCTGTACTGCAGATACCCCAGCTCTACAATAGATAAAGCAGGATGTTAAATTAGCATTATTAGAAGCTCTTGGTAATTGTGATGGTAAAGTCCTGAAAGCAGAAGTGCAGATGTAAAGTTTGCGAGTGTTCCAGGCACAGCAGGATGGTCAGCCAATCACTCAGCAGTGGGAAGCTGGGTTCTACCTGGCACATCTGACAGAGATATCAGGCAGCTTCAGGGATATCAGGAAGAGTGTGCGTACACACACAGAGGCATGTGCACGTGTGCCTCTCTGTAGACACTTTAGATTGCAAAGAAGTGGAAGATTTTCCAAGAAATGTTATTGTGACCCTGTACACCACCTTGTTCTCTGGGAGGGGTTATACCTGCTGAGACTTCTGATCTGCAGGTCAGCGCCTGTGAGCAAGTGATGGTCCTGTCTTTTGCTGGCAACTTCTTAGCTTATCCAGGTGTTCACATGCCTGCCTAGGAAAGATAATTCTGATCTAGGAATGGCCCCCACAGGTTTTTTTTCCTAACTACAATTGATAGAAAAGTCCTCTAGTCATCCATGGTTATACAAATGATTGGACATATGCAAAAACACATCTTCTCAACATGCAGTCCCAGATGCTCTGCACCCAGGTACATCCTCAGTCCAGCACTTCTATTTCATCACAAATATCTTGCACACTTACATGTTTGCACAGTTCAGAAAACCACAGTGACACCTTTACCAGAGCATTGGGAGTAGCAGGCATGCCTGTACAATGCTGAGATCTAGTTTTAGGAAGAGGACACTGTCAAGTGAGCTGCTTTAAAACCTGTCAGATTTAAACACATTCTTCCCCTGGTTATTGGCATTTTGGTTATTAAAAGAGCTCAGCAGATAATACATGTGCAAAGTGAGAAAAATGGTGCATGGATCTGATGCAATATCCAGCATCAGGCAATGGCCTCTGCTTGTTGCAAGCCCAAGGAGGGCTGCAGCACTTCAGTAGCAGCTTTGTTGGAGCACAAACCCAGGGCTGAGGTCCATGCTCAGGGCGTGGGAAGGCTGATGGAAACATCCTGCCCAGGAGCAGCCCAGAGCCAGCCTGTGGGCAACGGTGAGCGCAGGGGTGCATGTGAAGTCTGGCCTCTCTGGGGAGCAGGCACCAAAGGGTGCTGGTGGGGGCACCTGCCACCAGCAGGACCCAGAGCACAGCCATGCTCCCCAGTGTGGGGCCAGCAGATGTTGCTCTGAGGGGCTCTTGCAGTTGAATCCTCACACATGGTGTCCAGCAGCCCAGTGGCTATCGGTCCTGGCCGAGGAGGGGACAGGAGGGCCTTGGCAACTCAGAGAGTAGGGTTTAGAAGATCATGCAAGAAGAGCAAGGGATGGCTGAGACCTCTCCCAGGATGTGAGAGCTGCAGGTTTTCGCTCCTCAGGTTGGGTAGGGACCTCTGGTCTCCCATTCCCCAGGAAGCGGTAACACCTGCACTGTAAAGGCAACATCCTCTGGCAGCAGGAGGTTAAGTATTAAATTGTTGCTGCTTTCTTGTGGGGCCCTGTAGCAAGCCTGTCTGATGTAGTGCTGTCAGGCTGGGAGGAAGTATCCTCAGGACTAGACCACCTGACTTTGATGACTGAAATCTTTGACTTCCCGTAGTTGCTGTAAAGCCAATCTTCTCAGTAGACTTCTTCTGGGTTTTTGCTGTTGTGTTGTCTGTGGTGTGGACCTAGCTCTGTAACAGGTAGGAGTGAAGCAAACGGCCAAGCAGGTCATGCAGCGAGCCGAAGGACAGTCTAGTTTGAAAGGAAAGCAGCCAGTAAATTGAGGTGTCTCCAGGTTTTTGAGGGATTGACCTTAGTGTCCCCATGAGCCAGTGTTAGAAACCTAAATCTTTTTTTTGAAAGTGGTCCAAATCTCAGAAAAGGATTTTGATGCAGGGCATAATAACAAAGAAGAAGCTTTTATCCAGATGGCTTTTGAATACGGATGGAGATATTCACAATGGCTCGAGGAAATCTGTGCCAGTGCTTGGTCAACCTCACAGGGAAAAAGCATTTCCTGATGTTCAGAGGGAGCCTCCTGTGCTTCAGCTGGTGCCCACTGCCTCAAGTCCTGTCACTGGGTGCCACTGAAAAGAACCTGGCTCCATCCTCTTGGCGCCTTCTCCTCAGATATTTACATACATTGATAGGATCCCCCCAAGCTTTCTCTTCTCTAGGCTCTCCTGGGAGAACAGTCTCGGCTCTCCCAGCCTTTCCTCACAGCAGAGGTGCTCCATCCCCTCAGTCATCTTAGTGTCCCTGTGCTGGACTCTCTCCAGTAGCTCTATATCTCTGTTACACTGGGGAGCCCAGAACTGGACACAGCACTCCAGTTGTGGCCTCACCAGTGCTGAGTCAAGGGGAAGGATCCCCTCACTTGACCTGCTGCCCATGCAGATGGAGCCCATGGCACCATTTACCTCCTTTGCAGCCAGGACACATTGCTGGTTCATGTTCAACTTTGTGTCCACCAGGATCCCCAGGTCCTTTTTTGCAAAGCTGCTTTCCAGCTGGTCAGCACCCAGGATATACCAGTACCTGGAGCTGTTCCTCCCCAGGTGCAGGGCTTGACAATTCCTTTACTCTATTGGACCTAGTACTCATCTCTGGGTTTTTCCTAACTGATACCCAGTTGCACACTACCCTTAACATAGAAAACACTTTATGTTAAATGGGCCCTAGGAATTGCAGAATCACAAAGACTTCAAGTCTTGCTGCCACATTTACTAGTATTGTTAACTGAGTTAACTAAATCATGCAAGGACTCCCAGCTAAAGACCCTTTGTGACATTAAAGCAACTAAAGTGCATGGGTGTCTCTACATTCCCCCAGTAAACTCCATGCTTCACATACAAATCAGGTGAGATGCCTGTAGGTTCAATATAATGTCTGCAGCAGCAAGAATACATATCTTGGCTTAGAGACCAAATAATTTGCTACTTTACAGACTTGGCCTTCACCATCTCAAATATTGTTCTATCTAGCTCACTGAAGCTAGTCTCTGCTTGATCCTTGGAGGAGAATCAGGATGGTAGGACTCCCAGACAGCAGCATCCAGTTCTAATAATGGGTCTGTGGGCATAAGCAAATCCACAGTGTGAATACATATGCTGGCTTAAGTTCAGAAAAGAAGAAACTATTGTGACGATGGGAATGTGGGCTTTGCTTGGTGTTTTGGAGTGAAATCCCTGAAGGATGCTTGGTATTAATTGTTCAAGAGTCTGAAGGATTACTGAAATCTAGCAAAATTCTCCAGAATGTTGTATATGGAGATGTGGCCCTCATGCTAAGAACATACTGAGTTCAGCTAAAACTTATATACTTTACATTAAATAATACTACCTCCAGCATGAAGCAGCATTTTTAGATGACACCAAGCGTGTCTGCTTACTTTTCTGTCAGCTGCACTGCAACACAAAAATAATCCTGGTGGCTTAGAGAGCTGGGTGGAGGGGCCTAACTGAATTCAGCATTAAACAGTCCAGCGCCATGCAAACTGAATATCAAGGCTGTTCTAGAAACTCCTGTGGAAGAACCAGCATTAGAAAAACTCTTTCAGGCCATCAGAACTAGAAAATAAAATATTCAAACATTGACTACTTTCACTTGAAAACTCTAAATTCAGATCCATTTCCATTTTCCCCTTTCGCATTAACTAAATTAAACAGGGAAAACAAGAATTTTTCATTCAGTGTTTTCAGTAGATGTTTTTAAAATATCTTTTTTAAGGAAATTATAAGCTAAAACAAAGCCACCTGTAAGAGCACTTTGTGAACACAGGTAGCATATGAACTCTCAGTGAATGTCTAGAGGGTAAAGACACCTGACAATTGGACTAAGTCTGTGGAGGCTGGAAGAGGAGGCAGGAGAAAGTGCAAAAAAGGTTGGGAGAATAGCCCAGCATTTTGTGCTTTAGTGTATGCCATAAAGCTCACAAAAAGAAAAATTAAGTATTTGGTCAGCTGGTATAAGCATCCTTGAAAAGAATTCTAAGCTATTGAGCATCTTCTTTGGCTTAGTTTTAATTTATAAAGCTCATCTATACTACACAGCTATCACATGACACTGGCATAGCGGCTTCTTACAAAGAAGCAGTCTCTAAACTGCAGTAGATGATCCAGAGTTCACGCAGCTTAACTCTGTAGATCACAGTAAGTTACATCAGGGAAACCTCTTCCCTGTTTCCCATATTCAGGCACAGCCAAGGAGAAATCTGTCCAGGAAGGATACTAAAAGAAGAGTGCAACATTTCCTGACAGCCATTAATTTTCTGTGAATCCTATTTCCATCTCTGCAGGGCTGGACTCCACTGGGAACAGAAGCAAACCACAGCACAGTTAGAAGAGAAGAAGTAGACTGAAAGCCATCTCTGGATACAGACTCTCCTGCAACACAAAGCGCACATTCCCCATGGAGGAGACAGGATTCAGTCGTGCTGAAAATAGATCCTTCTTGAGACAGAGATCAGGCAGCTGCGTCCCTTTCTGCCAGCCTTTAAGATGTGTATTTTCTTCTCCTGATCCCTGTGGTTAGCTGGGAGACAAGGAATGAGAGGGCATTTTTGAGCTGGGCAGCACAGCCAGACTGGAGAGTGGAAGTGCCTACAGGCTGCTGAATGTTGGCTGGTGGGAACCTCCTTCTCATGTCTGTTCAGGGTCGTTAAGCTCATGAACTGGAAACATGAGAATAAACCTGTATGGCAGGAGGGTTTGCAGTAGGAAAATGAATCTTTTACTGTAGTTGTGATCCCCAGTCTTTCACCCCGGGAGCTATTCTCAGCTCCTCTGCTCCTCTAAGTAGAACAGACTGCTCTCCAAGAGGAAGGACTGTGGGGTCATGGTGGATAGCAATGTGAGTGCTCTCACTGCAAACAAGACAAATCAAGTACCATGTGGTGATAGAAGTGTAGTCAGCTGATTGTAGGAAGCTATTATCCCTTTTGCTTTACACTGTTGAGTCCTCATCTGAAACAATTTGTCCAATTTTAGGCTCCCCAGTTCAAGAGAGATGTGAACTAACAGGAGAAGGTCCAGCAGAAGGCTAGTAAAATAGTCAAGGGTCTAGAAAAATTTTGCTATGAAGAGTTTGAGAGAGTGTTTAGTTTGAGGGAACAAGGGCTAATTTACATGAGTGGCAGCCACAAAAGCCATGTGTTGTTTTTTCAAGAGTAGCAGGCAATGTAACAAGGAGAAATGACCACAGGTTGTTGCCTGAAAGACTCCAGTTAGACATTAGGAAAATTCTTGCCTATTGGGTAACGGAGAAATGGCACAGGTTACCCAGAGAGATTATGGAGCCTCTGACCAAAAAGCTTGGCTAATCAAAGCCGTGACTGATCTGACCAACACTGGCAACAGATCTGCTTGAAGTGGGAGACTGAACTGAAGACCTCCAGATGTTTATTCACAATGGCATTTCTGTGGCTTTAAAGTAGAGGTTCCCTCTATCCATCTGAAGTAGACAAATGGTCAAAGTTAAGCAGAGAAGGTATCTGCAGCTCTACATCTTCTGCTAAGAAACAGAAATTTTCCTGGAAAATTTCAGCTTTTCTTGAGTGAACCACTGGGCATGAATCTTCAATATCACTGCATTGTTGGAGACGGCTAATTCCATGAAACTTGTCAAAGCATATTCCTCCAGAACACCAATTCCAGAATATCAATTCTCAAGTATGTCACTGGAAACATCCTCAGCAGCAGTAGGTTTCAGTAGCTTTCAGTCCTTGCCTGCATGACATGCAGACAGTCAGAAAACTGTGGAGTTCACTTGGGCAGCAAAGTGGATCCCATCACCTCAAAAAGAAGTTCCGCCAAGTGAGGAGCAGCATAGTAGGCAGAGTACAGGAGGGTCCTCTTGTTATCACAGACTGGACACATTCATGGTGGCAACTGTATGCTGGTAAGAATTTCCACAGCCCTGTTACAGGAATATAAAGATCTGGTACAAACCTTTTTATTTCTGAGTCCCCAAATACCATTTGTCAGAAAATGTATGTATGATATAGTGAACAGCAGTTAACATCACCGCTGTGTGTTATTTCTGACCATAGCATAACTTTGAAGGAAATAAGATTACATGATGTCGCTGACAATGGCAGGGGTCTTGGACTTGGTGCTCTTTGAAGGTCCCTTCCAACACAAACCATTCTGTGATTCTGTGAATGGCTGTACTGGGTGTACTGGGTGAGATCAAAGGAACATATAGACTCTCCCACCTAAGACATTTCTCGTTGTCCCAGTCTCCTCTAGATGATGTCCCACCCATGTGGTGAAGCCTAGAGCACAAATTTCCTCAAGTTGGTGAAAAATGTCTGTGACTGGAGCAAAATCAAATAAGGCACACGTGGGAAACCATACTGAAAACAGCAACATATTTTCTGTGCTGCTGCCAGTCATGGGAGACAGAAACACAAGCTTGTTCCTACTATCTCTGTATGAAGCCTAAGCAGCCTTTGGCCTTCTCAGGTCTCAGTGACCTACTTGTCTGCGCACATGGAGCCTGTAATGCTCATGGGATACAGCAGACATCCCCTTTAACAGGGATCCCCTTGCACACCCTACTAGTGAACCCTGGGAGGCTGGAGAGAGCTCAGACCTGCTGAGCTTCTGCTCTGGTAGGGAACCTCCTCCTGTGGGTTGATGGCCTGGGGAGCAGAGTCAGATGCCTATTCAGGTAGCAGCGCCTCCTGTACCTCCTGAGACAGGTCTCTTCAGCTGCTTATCCTCAGGTGGTCGGGGTCTCTGATGCCCCAACAGGGAACTGGGAGGTGCTCAAGGACATGGGACAGGGAATGTCTGCATGGATGTGCTGGTCCTCTGAGCACATGCCAGAGCTAAGGTGAATGAAGTCAACCCTGCATGTGGTAGGTAATTACTGGTGATTATTCTGCCCTGCTTCAACCTAACTGGCACGTTGGGTGACTGGTCTCCAGACCCTCATAAAACACTATAAATATTCCATAAGGTAGAATTTATATACATCTGTACTGTTTTTATATACAACAACTTTTGATGTGTTACTAACTGTCTCTAAATGCTATGTTAGATGACAGACATGGTGACAAGTAACTTTGCTTGGACATGCTTCTGAAGTTAGGTTCCTTTCATTTATAATGACCAAATACGACCTGGTGTTGAAAAAGTTCAAAGATCTTTGTCCATCTGTGTGTCTATTATCATATATTCCCACAAAATCTCCAGAGGAAGAATACCCTTCCTACTCTCTAGGACACAAGAAACTGATTGCACAGCAAACCCATTCGCTATCTTTTCTTCTTTTAATTGACAAAGCCCCCTCAGATAGATGCTGTAGCACTAGGATGCTTTCTAATTAAAGACAGTCTGATGCTGTTTCAAGCTATCTTCTCCTTTGCCTTGCTGTTAGCTGATAAACAGCACTTGAGCGAGGGGATTTTTAGCAATTTTGATGCTCTTGGACAAGCCTGTTCCTGCAGAGGGAGGTAGAAGTGGCTGAGGTTGAACCAGTAAGTGTAGGAAGATCGCTGACTTTCCAGGCTTGCTGGTGGGATAGATGGGAAAAAGCTGTGGATGTGGTTTCTGGGAGCAGCTATTTAGCACTACCCACTGCTCCAATATGCCTTCCCACAGGGGTAATCTGGCCTTGCAGAGCTCTGGCATAGGCAAAGCCATTTTGCTGTGATCATTACTGTGATGAATATCCCCTGCTTCTGAACACTGTGACTACAGCTGGTTTTCTTAAACAGTAAGGTTTTGTTTTATTCCCTTCCTTCCCTTTCCCCACGTCTTCAGAGAATTTTAATCCCAAATAATTTGCTTTTCCAGCTGCTGTATAAAACTTAAACTCATCCTCATTTGAGAGGCTTTGAAACAGCAGCATCCGTCTCTCAGCTGAAAACAATAAGGATGCGTAAGGCTTTGTCAGCTGTGAGAAAGCCAGAGCAGAAAAAAGCATCATGCAGAGATAGCCTCATAAATTTGAGAATAAGCAGACAGCCATATCAGCCTAGAGCAAAGGTCCAGCTGGTATTTTGTGTATGACTGTACGCTGGATGCTTAGTGAAAATCCAATTCTACTTTTTCCATACTATTTATAGTATTATGTAAGCATATCATCTTCCCACCTGGTTGTTCCTTACCCAAAGTGAAAGATCATGGTCCAAACAGTTTGCCTCTCCAGTGCTCCCATCAGTTTTGCCATCTTTCTCTTTTTTGTGGGCCTGGTACAATGATTTCTGTTTTGTTCTCAGTTGATCCTGATAGTTTGGGCCATCAGTGAGCACTGACTGGACGTTTGGAGGCAATTATTCACTATTCTGGTAGTCTTCCTATCTCCTAATCCTTGTCCTCCTTTTAGAGAATGAATTTCTATAGGACATATATGTATGGCTCAGAGTCATCGCATGGACAGAGAAGTTGATGTTCTGTTTCATCTGCATAAGGGGTGTTTACAGCTGATGACTATATTGTCTGCCTTACAAGGACAATGGCACAGCCACACTAACAGAGCAGTGGAGAGACAGGAAAAACAGCAGACTTTTATTTGGAGGTGAGCAGCTCTTCACTGAGTATCAGAGTTGTACATTACTCAGACTCGTCTCATGTTCTCAGCAAGAGAGCTGGCTGAAGAGGTGACATTCAGGATGCCCTTTCTATCACCCACCGAAGCAGCTGAGGGGCTCCTGTTACAGAGCAGGGGAGTGGGGTGGGCAGGCTAAGACACCTCCGGGTAAGACAAAGAAAAAAGAGAGCAAGTGGCAGGAGGGGGAGGGAAGGAAAATCAGGATTAGGTGCATAATATTAGCACTAGCAACAACTGTATCCCAAAAAAGAGAGCAATGAGTTGATATCTTCCCAGGCTGACACTCATCTGTGACAGATGCACAAATCCCACTTCTGAGCAGATTTCAGTAAATGGAAATATACTGGTATGGAATTTGTATAAACCTGTTCACTTTAAGCATCAGACCTTTCCAGGTTAAGACAGCCTACTGGATTACCACAGGATTTTCTGAGTGCCAGGGTCACTGCAGTGAAGTTACCAACAGGATATTTTGAAGAATTTTCTAGTGGCATTTTCTGAACTAACTTTTTATGTTGCAGAAAAGATCCTTTTGCAGCCTCAGGAAATTTGTTTAAAGTGACATTATTTTATGGTGGCAGTTTTATTTCCTTAGCGGTCAGCCTAAACATTTTCTTAATTGCTCTCTGCATCCATCTGAGATGCCAAGGGAAGGATACAAGCCCCTGCTCTTCCTGAAGGAGCAATCAGTTGTGTAACGCAGACCAACTCCAGCAGGAGACAATGACAGTGACCTGTCACCAGATATAGACACCAACCAGGGTGTTTTACATCTCAGTTAGTTAGGGCTGTGGCCTGAGAAAATACATGCTAAGTCTGCCTCATCTCAAGATGAGCTGACTTCACCACTGCTTTGCTGAGCGACACATGCGTATGTTGCCTTCCTTCCAAATGAGTCCCTCAGGTCCTTCAAAGTGCCTGCTGCTCCCTGAGAAGTGCCTCCAGGTGGCCAGTATCTCACAGAGTGCCTTGTAGGGTCTCACAGAGACTCATCCCATGACCCCACACTGCTGTCTGCCCTTTACCTTAGCTAAGCTTGGACCTGAGCTCTCCAGGCTTTGATCCCAAAGCAGGACCGCACTTCTCCCAGCAGTGCTGTGCTGACATTGGGGCTGTGCTGCTGGCACAGGGCAGGGCCTGTGAAACCTCAGTTGTGAGACCTTAACAGCAAGGCTCAGGTGATTCCTCCTCTCCTGGGGATCCTGACAAAAGAGTTTATGAAGGTGGATATTTTCAAACATTTGCTCTACTATTACTGGAACCCTGCATTTAAGCTCAGAAGATCCCTGGCCCTCCTTGTGGGACAGCAGTTCTATATGAGCCCATCAGCCCCATCTATTTTAAACTTTCTCTCAGAGCTGTTCGTTTATGGCCACGATGGACTGATGTTTTTCTCAAGACCTTTGCACAAGCCCTTATCAGGTGACAGGCAGCCTCACTCCACAGATAGAGTGTCAATGTGAAATGACCCTCATTCTCCTTAAAGCAGTGAGGAATTCATCTTCCTTACATCAGTGTCCCACTTTGATCCTGATAATCCAGCAGGCTTTATAGCAGTGGCCGTCAGTGGGGATTTTTTCCCAGTCTCTGCTCCTCCCGCATACATCCGCCCCCTGGCTCAGAACCGCTAATTTGTTCCTTTCACCATTACGTACCTACCCCTTCCTCCCAGGACGGGCAGCAGTGACTAGCATCACCCAGATGATAAGCTTATGTTCCCATCTTCTCCTCCACTTCTGGTTGTGTTTTTATTTTCCTTGGAAGATTCTTCAAAAAACAAATGCATGGGGGGTGGCCACAGGCTGGGCTCACACAGAGTGACAAGCTAGGTCCCTGTGGGTGGACCACAGCAGCAACTCAAAACTTGGGCCACTATGCACCGTCCCCATCCGCTTACCTCCAGCCAGAGACAGCAGCAGCTCCAGGGGCCAGTGGACCTCAACGCAGGCTGCCTTCCCTGCCTGGGGAGCAGGCTGCTGCAGGTGAGGTCTGGCCATGTCTAGGGGCTTCCGGACTCCAGCTGGGGACTTCCAGAAGTCCCTGAAGTCTTCAGTCCTCTGGGAAGGTTGGCTTTTCACTGCCTCCTCCCGATACAGCTTGTGCTCCTGGGTTTAGGAAATGCTGCCTGAGGATGCCAGCTCCCCACAGCACGATGAGCCATGTGCCGTGTGCAGCAGTAATGAAACAACATACCAACTTACTGTACAGATTAAATACGGTAAAATATTTCTTCAAAAGTAAAATTAAGCTTTACAAAGCTCTTTTGCAGTGAGCTATGAATTAGATTGTCATTTGCAGATTATCATTGTAGTGCTTCCCAGCAGTTTCTCCTCAGACTTCTGACATTTCTTCCCCAAACCTGATGCTAAGTAGTCATTTCTTCCACCCCCACATCCTCTACCATCTTATCACTTATCCTCACACACATCTTTCCTCCTCCCAGACTCCTCCCTGCACTCCCCAGCACGCTTCCAGCACTACCTCAACACAGTGCTTTCTCTTACTTACACCCTCTCTCACTAGCTTATTAATTTTTTTCTGCAACAAGAGTTGCATGAAGGCGAGTTCAATTGCTGGCCTCACTGTTAAAGAGCTGGGGTCCCAGCTCTGCATTTGACCTGAACATGTCCACGGGCTGCTCCACTTGGCTGAGAGGGGACATGGCTTTCTGCAACGCTGCAGGTTCTGGAGCAAGCTTGGAGCAAGCCTTAACTCTGTTTTCTTCACCAGGGAAGGGATTCATGGACCAGGGCCTCTTGATGATCAGTAAAAAATGGGCTTTCACGTCCACAGGCATTGCTTTAATTTCTCGGTGTCCAAGAGAAGTGACACTCCTGCACCCCAAACTGAGCCCAGCCGAATGCTGGAAGTACCTGGGCAGCTGCTGTGTTCCCCATGGGTCAGCACGTCCCAGGAGGCCACAGCAAGCACCCAGGTGCTGGCTTGGCACAGCATCATTGCACAGGCATCAAAGGGGCCACTCTTGATTGATGCTCTTTCCAGGGAGAGCACACTCGGGCCTGCTGCTGACTTTTAACATTTCAGCTGAGAAAGGAGCTGTGCCAGAGCAAGACTCTCCGGGGTAAGAATAGCATCTGCCATCTTAGGACACAACACAGTTGTCCAGCTCCTACATGGGAGCAGGCTGCGCTGAGATATAGAAGGCAACCTACCCGCCGAGGAATGTCTTCGAGCGCTATTAGTGGAAGCGTACCATCTACACAAACAGGCGTGACCCCGCACAGGAGTCTTGCAAGAGCGTGGCTATTTTGAGCTTCTGACAGCGAGGATGAAGGGAGACAAATGACGGGCTGATCCTCCTGTCACGGGCAGCCCCTAAAGCTCCATGCGCCCTTGTCTCCTCATCTGGGAATGACTCCTGTGAAGGCTGATGGGCGATTTGGTGGGACCTCAGAGCTCAGGAGGCGGGGGCCTGGAGGGAGCTGTGAACTTGGGGGGACGCAAGGCGGGCCTCAGTCCCATCACACGGCCCACCGTGCTGATGGCAAGTCCTGCCTGAGGCTGCGCACAGGTCCCCCAGCTTAGGGCTCACAGCTGCCTGCTTTGTTTTGGACCGCACGCATGAGAGCTAGAGAGATAGCAGAGGTGTGTAATGGCGTGCAAGGGGAAGACACAGGAGGCTAGAAAAAGAACAACTTGACTTTGCAAAACAGAGTCTAAAGACAGCTACAGTAGGTCAAAACCAAGAGAATTATACACGTGATGCAAGAGCTTATTCTTCAGTGACTTGCCTGTGCTTTCTCACGGATGCCCTCTGGGACAGTTCTTTTGCAGAAATCACACTCACCAGTGTGGCCAGGAGCCATCAGCCTGCTCACTCCTCTTCACACCTGCTGCCTTCTCTCTCCCCTATGGCTGGCTTTGCTGGCTGCATTCCTTTATTCTCATGACACATCCTCAGGCTTTCATGGTGGAGGCAATGGTGGAGGCAAAGGATGGTGCGGGGTCTGTAAAGCAGGATTTCAGAGAGTCTCAGGAGCTGATGCATGTGCAAGCCCTTACAGCTAACATGGGTACACATAGATGTTGTGAGTCATGTAGACTCTAGCCAGTCCCACCTGAAGCTTTGGAGATGCATGCAGGGTGGCTAGAGATTCTCAAGCCACCCAAGAGAAGCAGTCAGCTCTTAGGTTGCTTTAGACAAGCAAGGCTCACAACAAGAGACCCCAGCTGTGGTGGCAGACCAATGCACGCTGTCAGGCAAGGAGAAAGAGTGCAGGAGGGATGAACAAGCTTGGGAGTCTGCTAGGGAGCCATGGGGAAGAGTTGTGCAGTGTCATGAGAAGGGAGGAGTAGTCTGGCATCTCAGAATCACAGAATCACAGAATCGCCTAGGCTGGAAGGGACCTTTAATATCATCTAGTCCAACCATGGAAAAAACCAACCAAACAAAAAACAAACAAACAAACAAACAAAAACCCAAAGCCACACCAAACAAAACACACACACCAACACTAAACCATATTCCCGAGTACCATGTCAATTTGTCTTTTGAATATCTCCAGGGATGGTGCCTCAACCACTTCCCTGGGCAGCCCATTCCAATGCCTGATAATACTTTCAGTGAAGAAATTTTTCCTGGTATCCAACCTGCACCTCCCCTGGAGCAACTTGAGGCCATTTCCTCTTGTCCTATTGCCTGTAACTTGGGAGAAGAGACTGACCCCCGCCTCTCTGCAACCTCCTTTTCAGGGAGTTGGAGAGAGCGAGAAGGTCTCCCCTCAGCCTCCTCTTCTCTAGACTGAACAACCCCAGCTCCCTCAGCCTCTCCTCATAAGACTTATTCTCCAGACCC
>JAOXJK010000003.1:24786614-24799390 GCA_025774025.1 Xenus cinereus
GAACATGTGGTGGTTGAAGAACTGTTGCAGTTTCTCATTGGTGAAGTTGATGCACAGCTGCTCAAAGCTGTTGAACTAATATTTGAGTAAATGTGTTAATATTGTTAAACTGAATCAAATCAATTTATTTTATACAGATGTCAAGGCAAGGCCAGCCAGACTATCCCTGAAGCATTTTGATAATAGCATAAAGGATAGGTCACGGGTTGTTGTACAACAGAAAAGTTGTACTGTGCAGGACATAGCTGATGTAGTGATGTTTGTGGGTGACCCTAATGTCACTAAATACAGATTCTATAGGGAGGGAGACAGCAGCTTCATGGCTATGCTTCTGCCATTTCTTTTCTCTTACAAAGTGGGTGTTGGATCTACAAAGGCAGAGGCTGTCTTAGGGTGAGGAGGAAAGTCAGAAAAGTCAACCAAAGGGAAAAAAGCATTTAAAGATAGCCAGAAGTCTGAGTGCTATGTAAAACCAAACCTCAAAAATCTCAAAGCCAGCAATGTCTAAGACCCCAATAAAGTGCTGTCTTGGCAGCTTTGTATCCAGCTGTTGGTTGATGCGCATCACCATCCACAAGAAGAGTTTTTCGTAGACTGACTTGGAAATGGCATTCACTGCCTGGTGCACCTGCAGGGAGATGGTTCACACAGCTTTGTCAGGGCACTGCTAGTGTGTCACCAGAATAAAACCCCTCCACCAGGCACAGATACTGCCAGTCTACAAAGGGCATTAATAGGCCTTAATGGTCCTGACCATCCTCGGTTTTGACCTGCAACCTCTCCTGTCCATTAAGGAGAGGACAGTCCCTGCCATTCCCTGACACTCACCTGATCCACTGTTTGGCCCTTTATGACATACTCATTTCCCACTTTCACCCGGGGGTAGCACAAAGCTTTCAGCAAGTCTGCTGAGTTCAGGCCCATCAAGTATGCTGCTTTGTCAGCCTCTGTAAAAGAAAAAAATAAAAAGCTGAAAGACTTTCTTCTTAGCTGGGACAGACAGAATGCATTGGAGCCAGCCAGAGCTCACTCTGAAACCTGGCAAACTTGTTGGTTTTAGCCTATCCACAAAGCTTCCCCAACATTCTCATTTACTTTTCCAAATAGCCTGGTAGGACTGAATTGAAGCCATGATTGAGTGGCTTCGGCAGCCCCAACAGTGTGGTAAAAACAGTGAGTGCACTGGTGATGAGACAACAGAGTGTTTTTTCCCTCCAATCCACTTCTCCACAATGTCACCCAAGTAGAACAAATCTGGACGTATTACCAGAAACCGGTGAACACTACAGTAATGTGGCCCAGGCACAAGGTGCTTCAGCAGAGCCATCAGGAATAAAGTGGTAAAGTGGATGCAGAAAGTGAATCTACAGGAGGTGGTAAGTTGAAGGTTGAACCTCCTTTTTATGTTCATCAAGGAAGAACTGCTTCTTTCCTGGAAGACTCTTTGCATTTCTAGTGAAAAATGGTATGAAAACGGTTGGGAGTGCATCGCTCTAAGCCATGAAGACATTACCTTCTGTGCCATCTGGCTCTGCCTGCTCCTCACGTGGTTTCTGCTTGAACTTCATGTTCCCGTAGTGCAGAATTGCCGCTGTCAGTTTGTAAATCCCCACTCTCTCATCAGGGCTGAAGCCCAAAGTGTCGATGGCTGCCTGCGCACCAGATGGACCCACTGATTATAAAGGTGGTGATGATAGAAGTGATACTGTCTCTCCTTGCTAAGTGTACTCACATCTGTGGCAATAAGCTCCTCCTGGTCATCAATGCTGGCCACAGAAATCTCCCCTTGGCTGATGAAAGGGTAGTCATACGGGTTGGCTGTGATGAGGAGCATCTCTGAAAGGCAAACAAAAGGGTGAAAGCCGGACCCTGGCAGTGAAATGAAACAGTGGCTCAGCAAGGTTTCACATGCTCTTTTTCCTTTTGTATCCCCAAATTCATGGTTTTCTATTAAGAGACAAGAAAGACTGAGTAAAGCCATTGATCTGCCTTCCACTGGATAAGTAGAAAGTCCCAGACAGGTTCTTGGTCTTACCAGTTCAATATGCTCTGAACTGGGAGCTGAACGTTCAGCACTAGCAGACAAGGAACAAGGGCCATCCAAAGAAACAGCTTTTAAGAATAAGATACTTTTAGGTACGACTTGATGTGCTTATCCTTGCACATGACATATACTAATCCATCCTGAATGTCCCTTGCACCCACTGGGGTTGTGTGCTTCTGCACATAAGTAATACAAATACATGCGTTTATCTCCACCTAATTGAGGCCAAAATTAACAACTCATTTTCAGTCCTGAATCCTATGGCAGAGTAAGAGGAGAAGCGAAGGTGTGCAGATGTGCAGTGGGGTTGTGGAGGGTGCAGGAGAGGAAGCCCTCTATACACTGAAGATAAATTTGCCTGTGTCCTTGCACAGACAGGCAGTCCCCTGGCACTCGGCAGGTTCTGGGAAGGAAAGAGAGAGGCGTTAAATGTTGGCAGGGCACATAGAGGGAGAGTGGGGTTCGGAGCTCCACCTTGGGAAATGCTCGGTGGGCAGCTGGGAGGGATGAGCAGAGTGACGTGAGGATGAGTGCGGTAGTTGAGTGTGTTGCAAAAGGGTTTGGGACAGATGCGGGCACGGGGAGGGTACGCCATGGGTGTGGGATTGGGGGAAAGGCTGGAGGGGCTATGCTGGGAAGGGGGAAGAACTTTTGCCCATATGATGAAGAGTTCAGATAAATGGTTTGTAGATCAGAGTATCTGGCCATCCTGCAACCATGGAATTTCTTACCTTTCTATTGAAGATTATTCACAGGATCTGGCCCACATAAGTTGGACTTTCCACACCAGCAGGAACAGCAAGGTCTAAGGCAGAGTAAATTTTCCACCCACCCCCCACCTGCAAAGTTTGCGTTAGAACCTACCCAGAGAGATAAATCGGAGGTGAAGTAAACCCTAGTGCAACACTGTTATACAGAGATAAAAGTGCTGTGTACAGCTATGGTCACCCAGTCATCATTGATGCTGGAATGTGGATGGCATAAATAAACATATGATCAAAGCTTCAGTGCTTTGCACAGCCTGTGGCATCTGCCAAAAGGGGAAGCTGTATGCCTGGGACACAAGGTGCTGGGCCAGCAGGTGCCACTAGACCCTCTGTCACTGAGCTGACATTTTTTGGGAAAAGTTTCCCATATTGATTATACTGTAAAGTATCACCAGGTGATGGCTGTCCTTACCAAGCAGTTCAGGCTTCTTATTGGAGAGGATCTGGTAGAAGATGTGGTAGCTTCTCTCAGCTTTCAGCTGGAAGGTGACCCTTGATTTTTCCAGCAAGTCTGTAATATGTATGAACATATAAATTTTTAAAGCTCTTTTTTACTTTACAGGAAAGCAGTAAGTCTCC
This sequence comes from Xenus cinereus, assembly GCA_025774025.1. NCBI lineage: Eukaryota > Metazoa > Chordata > Aves > Charadriiformes > Scolopacidae > Xenus > Xenus cinereus. The sequence continues at coordinate 24,790,005 of JAOXJK010000003.1, forward strand.
CTCATTTACTCACAGGTCTCAATGTCACCAGAGGCCAGTTTTCCAGAAGTACCAAAATGAATACGAATGAATTTACCCTGGGAAGCAGACAAAAGGTAGTTGTCGGTGCAGGATTCTCAGGTTTAACAAGCCAGAGTGATTCTCTCTTCAATCCCAGTCAGAGAATCTCCAAATCAGTCTGAATTATCTTAGATATTCAAAGATGGATAAAGGGAAAGAGTTTGTTGCTGCCCACGCAGCTATGAGCATGAGCTGTAAACACATCGGTATCTGACAACCAACCAAGAAATTTGTCAGCAAGAACATTTCCCCCAGCCCAGTGACTCACAGTTGCAAGTAAGAAGCAGGCAAACGGGATTAGAAATGCAGGAGGGCAGAGAGAAACATGACAACTCACAAAGCGCGAGGAGTTGTCATTTCTCACAGTCTTGGCATTCCCAAAGGCCTCCAGCAGCGGGTTAGTGCTGATGATTTGATCCTCAAGTGTACCCTGCAAGAATATTTGAATAATTACTGAAAAGCACCATGGGCTATGTGGTAGGAAAAAGTTACTCCATTGTGGCTTGCCTGGTTACATGTGCAACTGCATGCCCTCCATTTCAGCGGTACAGCATTACTACAGCATCTTCTCAACTACAGTGCCAAGAACCAGCTGTGTGTGTAAATGGTAAATAATTCATTTTGCTCTTTTTCAGAATTTCTCCCACTCTCATCTCTCAGCCACAGGGACAGACTGGTCCATGTGAAGAAACTGGAGCTTCTGATTCTTCCTGGACACCAAACTCCAAGACCTGGTTTCAGTCCAGATAAAGCTACACCTGGGCAGTGACGGTGGCAGCTCTGGTATTTGCTGTGGTCCTAACTGCGTATCAGTCCCTGCCTTACTTGCTTTTGAGGGAGTGGCTGAAGCTAATAAAAGATATTTCATGTTTTGAGGTAAATGTTTGCCACCAGTGCTGTTTGCAGCCACAAGTCGGTAACATCCCGAACTGCCCCTCAACCAAGACTTCCTTCCTCACACCTTTATCCAGGACTCCTTCTTCTTGGCTACGTCCCCACTTGCCGCAATTGTTGCAAAGTACTGTATGACACGCTTCGTGTTCACTGTCTTCCCTGCACCGGATTCTCCGCTGTCAAAAGAAAACACATAGTGAAGAATTATCTGCCCACTTTTTGTTGGGGACAAAGTTCAAAGTGCCAGATGTACTTACGTGATTAGGATAGACTGATTTTCACGATCTGTCAAAGAGAAAAATAAATGCAGTCAGAAAAGCTGGGGGGAAAAGTGCTGCTTCTCAGGGAACCCATGACCTAGTGCCCATCGGAGGGAAAGAAACAAAATCTCTGCAAGCAAAACTGAAAAGATGCATGGTCGTATTCTTCTTCTCTCTTCCCCTCCCTGTACTCCACTTTTTGTCTTCTCTCCTTCACCTTTCTTCCACCCTGCACTCTCCTCTTTGCTTCTCTCTTTACTGTTCTTTACCTTTATTACTATTTAATACAGGACAGGTCTTGATTCAAACTAAATACATGTATTTTGGTGAAAACATTTCTTCCAGCACTGTTCTGAACCTACCTGCTGTTGCCTGAAGCCACATGCTGGTGTGCTGACTAGGGACCTCCCAGATACGTCCAACTGCAACTACCCTCTGCAGTGGTTCCTGTTACGGTGCTTAGCTTGGCTTAGCTTACACCAGAAATACAGATAATGTAAGCTTGCTTAGCTTACACCAGAAATACAGATAATGTGCAGAACAACAGTACAGCATTTAAAAAATAAAAAACCCATTTCAGGAGACAGGGAAAACTGTCTGGAGAGGGTTTTGCACCACCTAATGATAAAATGGGCACATCTAGCTCCATAGCACAATAGTTGGGAGCCTAAGCAGATAATCTGCAACATGACACAGAACAAGGAATTGGGACAGCACACTGTAAGAGCTGGCAAAGGCAACTGAGTGTGCGACAGATAAGGAAAGGCATTTGGTAGAAGCAGTGTTTCTGAAGCAGTTTTTTTCTATGAGTCCAGTCAAAAAAAGAAAAGCTCACCAGTCAGCATGAACTGATAGGCGTTGTCAGAGATGGAGAAGATGTGTGGAGGGGCCTCCTGGCGCTTCTTGCCTCGGTAGGCCAACACCACCTCCGGGTTGTACACCGGCAGCCACTTGTAGGGGTTGACAGTGACGCAGAAAAGACCCGAGTAGGTCTGCAGGAAAAAAAACAGAACAGAAGAGTCACTGAAGTCATCTCCTAGCAGCTGGATTTTCTTCTTTGCTGTAAGAGGGAATTTACATAGATCATCCAGGAGCTGTAGCGGTCCTTGAGGTTGTAGAGGACAGCAGGTTCATGCAGGTGGGTCAACATGGCCACATCCTCAATTCTGTCAAACTTAGGTGGGTTCATGGCATATACATCCTCAGGTTTGACAGCAACCGTCTACAATTCAGAAAGAAAGAGTTAACCTTGATTAAGCAACTCTCAATGCCCCTTCCATGTTTATACAGAGACACAAACACAGAGAAGTAATAACATTTGTAAGACTTCTCTAATTCATATTTTTCTTTCATTAAACTGTGTAAAACAAGATATGGATACTACAGGGCAGATACTGCTGCCAGCTGGGAACTCTACAACACTGACAAATTTACAGGATGTAAACTTACTGTCCTGGAATTGCCACAGCCACACAGGCAGAGTCTGTGCTGAACAGACCTTTCTTCACATTATTGCTGCTTATGAACTTCAGGTGGCTGCTGCTCATGGCTGTAACTGCCGGGCTCACAACTGCTGGCCAAGAACCTTTCATGCTCTCAGACTCACACTGCACGGTGCCGGAGAGACAGACACTAACAGCATGAGATTCAGCAGCAGCAAGTCTTTCCTTAGAACAGATTTGTTCCACTCTGGCCTGTTGCCATTCCCAATTAAACAAAGGCTCTTGCCCTACCAAATAGCACCGTCTACTGGTCTAACGCTGTGGATGAGCATCTGTCACACAGCCAGAGCCTGTGAGTATGCTGGGGGGAGCAGATTTGAAGGAAAGCAGATGTACACAGATGGCAGCAGCTTATCTTGGCCACACTGAACCATGAAGTAGCTTGAAAATCCTGTAGTCAGTTCTCCAGATGGCTCTTCCCATTGTTTTTATCCGTTGCTTTTATGCTGTAACTGCTGCTCCCGTGGACTGGTCAAAGCTGACTAGTCCAATCCAAAGAGGAAATAGTGTTACTGCAATCATATTTGATTTGGAAAGATTGAACACCGTTTCCAAGCTCAGGTCCTGGCTAGTGGAATGATCTTGGGCTTCTTTTGACAAACAAGAATTACAGGCACAGTTTTCAAAAGCAGCTTTGTGATATGTGTCGCTAAATACCTTTCTAAAGTATTCAAACACTTGAGTCATTAGGATTCACAGAAAGTCTCTGTATAGAATAAGAGATCGTGCATTAACTTCTACTCACAGGACATATATGGGAGTCACTATAGAGTTTTATAACATAATGTCAGTGCTCAGAAGAGGGCAAGAAGCTCTAGAAAAGTAGGAATTGTTAGAAAAGAAAGGGAGAAGAGTTTTATGTGGGATGTGTCTGACAGTTCATTCACACCTTCATTACTGATCACGGGATACATAGCGAAACAAAGATGGTCACAGGTATGAAACAGCTTTTCTATGAGGATAGCATAACTTGATTGGGATTTGGGGGTGAAAAGGAGATACTTTTGAAGTTTGCAAAGTCAGGAATGGCAGAGATAACCATGGCCATAGCAAGGAAGCATTACTCATTTTTACTCCTTGTGAAAAAATAAGCAGAAATTACCAGGCTGCATATTGCAGAAAAAGGAAAGACTTTAGACAGACTCCAATTTTAAACTGTGGAAATCTTTCCCACAGGACACTACAGAGGCAAAAAGTTCAAATGGATGTAAAAAAATCTGGCTCCGAGGAAGGCAGGTCCTTGCACAGAGCAGTCTGCTGCAGCCTCTGCTCATCACACACCTGGGACTGCTGGAGGCCGGGGCTGAGCCAATGACAACTGCTTTACTCTTTATTTGCTTTATTCTTAAAAATTTGGTAGCACCTACAGTCAAGATGTTGGTTGAGGTAGTTCTTTGGGCTGCTGCAGCTATTCTGACAAAAGCTGATAAGACATTGCAGCATTTTTGCAAGATTAACACCTTGGATGCTCCTTTAGGAAACTGTTCACAGCCAGTGACACTGAGAAGAATTTCACATGCAAAGGGGAGTTTGAAAGTGGCTGCCTGCTCTGCCACCAGTAAAGGAAGGAATTTATCAGTGGATATGACATTGTTAGATGACAAAGAGTTAGAAGCAAAGGTTGAGGAATACTAAGACTGACAAGGCTACAACCCAACCTGTTCCAGAGTATTTCCTGGTCTTTGAAGCCTAAACCAAGAGTTATTACCCAACGGATACCTGCATCCAGCATCCAGGGCAATGCCTTCTTCTGGAGGCTGGGCTGGTCCCAGTCAGAGGGCAGGACAGACACTGGGCAGTGCAGATTTCTCACCTGAGCTAGTCGAGTGCTGTGTTCCTCGCTGTCTCGGGCAGGAAGGAGGGCCAGGAGGAACCCACTTACCCTGCCATCCTCTGTCTCAACAGTTATCTTCCCATCCTGTGCAGCCTTGATCTTCCCTTTGGTGTACTCCACCTCGGGGTCAGCCACAAAGCAGTAGGTCTTGGCATCAAATGGCTGGTTCTGGGCTTCTATTCTCTCCTTCTCTGATTTGCGAAGGTATGGTGCAGCCTCACCAAAAACTTCCATGACAGCGTCTTTGCTCATGCCTGAAGCTGAAAGACAGACCCTGCTGTGGTGGTCGCCTGTGCAGTCCTTAGAGTCAAGCAGAGTGGAGCTGAACGTCCACCTGCTCTCCCAAGCTGGATGCTCTGAGAGCACTGTTTCCATCTCTTTAATGCGTGCTGCAAGGTCTTGAGTGAAATATTTGCCTTTCAAAGCTGGAATGTACAAAAGCAACAAAGAAAAGCTGACACCCTTCATGGCCCCAAGGAAAGGATTGGGGACCCCATGGCTGAAGGAACAGGAGAGCTCCCTGGGGAAGTGCAGCAAAGGGGAGGGATCTCTGAAGGACTCATGTTGTCCTTAGTAAGACTGAATCCCTGAAGCCCGTTTTCCTTTGAGTTCTCCATTTATGATTTCCCCCACTCCCTTTTAACAGGGAGCCTGTCCTAGTCCTCTGGTAGACAGCCATCGTGGCAGGAATGGACACGTGCCATGGCCTGTTAGAGCAGCTCATGCAGGGGGAAGAATGGGGACCTGCCCATAGTGAGTGCAAGGGAAGAGCCAGCTCATGCCAGTCTGGGCAAGCTATTAGTTTTCATGGTTTAAATTCTCACCTTAACAATCAGTCAACAGAAAGAAGAATGGAACTAGCTGACATCTCTGATCTCTGAAAGAGAAAAAGTGAAAGGTCAGACTCGAGCAGAGCTACAGCCTCTCCAAAGGCCCAATACCTCCCACTGACTCACTGCGAGCACTATGTCCAACTGAGGACCAGCAAAGCAAACCACAGACACCAGTCCTTCCTTACCCAAGGAATGGTCCAACGGGGAATTTACAGTAGATTTCCGACCCCAGTGCTACAGCCTTGGGAAGCTCCAGGCATGGGGACAGCACCTGTGGCGGGAGCCTCCACACTCTGCAGGTCACAGCGTGGCCATGAGCATGGACAGGACATCAGGAGCCACCAACAAGGGCTTTCTACCTGACTGCTTAAATAGGCTCAGCCCCTTCCCTTAGCTCGGCCCCTTCTCTATATTTGGAAGGAAGGGATTGGCACTCCTGCCTGCTCACCAATTCATGTTCATTTTCTGCCATATACAGTATGTAAAGAAAGGAGACGCTCTTTTTTCCAATTTTAGTAACTTCGGGACCTAACTGGGGTTTGTAGACTCTTTATTGTGAGAATTTCCTCTGCTGAGAGCGTGCTTTTCTGCCAGCTATGACCACAGCCAGTACTTCACTCAAACTCGCTCTCACCGATATGCCAAAGAAATTATAGTCCAGGAGGGACCTGCCCCACTGCTCCTGCTCACAGGAGGGCTGGGCAGTTGCACAGTGGCAAGGGAACACAAAGTAGCTACCTGTGGGGTGGTGGGCAAGGCCACGGGAGGGGAAAAAGGTGATGAGGATTCACGTAGGATCAGTTACAGCAATCCTTGTGACTTCCCATCACTGCATGGGTCAGGGAGGATGGGAGGAGAGGCCGTGACTAAAGTATGCTGTGACAAATCATGGTGAAATAGAGGCTAATCAGAAAGAACAACACCCAGATCTTAGCTAGAGATGGATATTTTGTGAATGTCAAACCCTGAATATGCTACAGAAGTTTAGCTTCAAATACCACTTTGGCTGCCTGGGACATTCACTACCCTTGCTGCCAAAAGCAGCTGCAGAAGCCATGTCCCATTGTGCTATCAGGTTCTCACACACAACTGATTGCAATTCCCAGGTGAGAAGGTTATTGGTAAGGGGCCATAGTAGCCACCAAAACACTGAGCACTTGTGACTTGGAGCACCACTTTCACGTGAATCCCCAAGGCCACAGCCTTGGCCATGCCTGGGGACAGGCAGAGCAGTGCCTAAGGAGAAGCAGCTTGTGCAAACATCCATTGCACCAATGCAACTCTTGCTTGGGCAGCATGGGCTGTTAGCAAGGCATAGCCAGCTCAGGCTCAGACACCTCCCTCCTTTTCCCAGAGCAGGGCTGTGCCACAGGCTCCCAGGACCACGCTGCCAAACCATCACCAAGTCCACCTCACCCTACATGTGTGCCCTGAGGAGCACAGAAAACAATGGGAATCAACATGGAGAAAAACAAAATTGTAGCAAGGTTCTCCAGCTCCACAGGAGAGGTTGGGGGTCAGGCAGGACCCAGAGCTGAGGTCTCCCCTCTCAGATGAAACACCAGCAGCAGCACAGCTAGGCTTCTGCTGGGTTACTCTCTCTCTGGCCCAACAACCTGTGTTCTCAGTTGCACATTTTCAATGAGATAAACCCCTCACTGACTCTTGCACGACTCATAAACTCTTGCAAAGTGTGTATGAACCCCCTTTGGGCCAGGGTAGGCTTTGAAAGGAGGTTTTCCAGTCCCAAATGCTCTATTTGGTCAGTACAGAGCTGACAGGCAGTGGCCGCAAGTTTAGCTCACCTGGCAGGGCTGGTGAGGACAGCAGTGGGCAGGAGAGGTGGGAGCCTTCATGCTTGAACAGGTAGAGGTAGCTTCTGGTGCATGAGTGGAAGGGTGTCCTCTGCCCCGAGCCATCCTGCCTGATTTGGTCATCTTTTGTCACTGTTCAGTGTCACCCATTCGCCCCCCGCACTGAATGCACACTTGTCCAGGGCTGCAGTCCCATCCTTCCCTCCGCAGGACAAAGACTATGGGACTCGCATGAAGCCCAAAGCCCACCCCAAACAGCTCCCACCCCAAGCACTGCTCCCAGCTGGAGCACCCTGAGGCACCTGCAGCTGCTTCTGCGGCAGGAGGGACCTTGCCTTATCTCTCAGATGCAGTGGCTGGCCCTGCTTGTGTTTGCCCAAGGAAAGCTGACCCCGTGGTCATGCAGGAGCGTCATTGTCACTGCTGTTTTGACAAACATGTTCCATGTTGCCCTTAATTTCCTTTAAGGTCACTAAAAATGGACACCACCGCCACATATCTCATGAACCATGAATTCCTAGAATCCCCCTAAGCCTGGAGGATGAGGGAAAGCTTTTTTTAGCAAGCATCCGCTGTGATCGGCCCTTTGAACACAGGACAGAGGATGTACTGAGTGTCTGCAAAAAGCCGACACACATCAGACCACCCATCATTTTGGGGCTTTGTCCTGGTACTGAATTGTCAGTGTGATTCAGACATGCCCGAAAGCAGGGGGCCGGAACCCACTCCGCACACCTGGCTGCAGGATCCCAGCAAAGAGTGCCTGCTGGCAGTGAGAGCCACCCTCTCCACGTCCTCTTGCTGGGTTTGGTGCCCTGCTGGGAGCAGAGTGCAAGAAAACAATTAGCAATGAGCAATGACCCACAGGTAGCCAGCCCCTGCTACCAACCAGTCCCAGGCATCTGCTGAGCTCGGCACCAACAACATACAGGAGTGTTCAAAACCACTTGCACGCAGCCATTGTCTCAAATGGTCTAAACCAGGGCCATTCAGCTGTAGCATCATTTCATGTTCTACCCAGCCCAGTAAGGGTTAGTAGCTAAAAAAATACACATTAATTACTTTCAGATCTCTAAGTAATTCTTTGACTAGGCAACCAGCTACAACAGCCATTGTTGTTACATGCCTATTGTTGTTGTTGTTACAGGCCTATTTGAAAAGGCCCCACTTCTCATTTTAACAGTCACAGTCTAATTTCTAGCAGTTCTCCATTATTGTGTGAAAATATTTCTCAAGATAATAGTTGCTGTAAAATACTCTCAGAAGGAAGCCTGAAGCGAAAACGTGCCTGTTACACTGCAAAGCAGGAACGCCGAGAGGCTCGGGGAGTGCACATGAATTTTCACATCTAGATTTTTGAGATTAGATTTTTCTGGCTAAAGAAATAAGTGTACTAACTTTTCTGTGTTTAGAATTGTCTGTGTTTTGGAGCCTTTACGTGTTTGACAAGCTGTATGAATGATAGATCTAAAACTTTTTAGAACTTTTTTTATAAATTACAATGGGAGTTGAATGAATGGGACACTGCAGGTCCTTCAACCCAACCAAGGAAATCCCAAAATTTCAGCAATCTGAAGAAAGATTACTGCTTGCATTCCATATGCCTGGAGTTTTCCAGAGAGCAACTGTAGAGAAAAGGCTCTACAGAAGGACCTGGACAGGTTGGATCGATGGGCCAAGGCCAATGGGATGAGGTTCAACAAGGCCAAGGGCCAGGTCCTGCATTTCACTCATAACAACCCCAGGCAACGCTACAGGCTCAGGGAGGAAGGGCTGGAAAGCTGTCCAGCAGAAAAGGACCTGGGGGTGTTGGTGGACAGCCGGCTTAACATGAGCCAGCAGTGTGCCCAAGTGGCCAAGAAGGCCAACAGCATCCTGGTCTGTATCAGGAATAGCGTGACCAGCAGGACTAGGGAAGTCATCATGCCTCTGTAGTGGGCACTGGTGAGGCCTCACCTTGAGCACTGTGTTCAGTTCTGGGCCCCTCACTACAGGAAGGACATTGAACTGCTGGAGCGTGTCCAGAGGAGAGCCTCCGAGCTGGTGAGGGGTCTAGAGAACAAGTCCTATGAGGAGAGGCTGAGGGAACTGGGCATGTTTAGTTTGGAGAACAGGAGGCTGAGGGGAGACCTCATTGCCCTCTACAACTACCTGAAAGGAGGTTGTAGAGAGGTGGGTGTTGGCCTCTT
>JAOXJK010000003.1:24804885-24819080 GCA_025774025.1 Xenus cinereus
GGGAGCTGGGGGTGTTCAGCCTGGAGAAAAGGAGGCTGAGGGGAGACCTTCTCACTCTCTCCAACTCCCTGAAAGGAAGGTGTAGGCCGGGGGGGGTCGGTCTCTTCTCCCAAGTCACAGGTGACAGGACTAGATGAAATGGCCTCAAGTTGCACCAGGGGAGGTTCAGGACGGATATTAGGAAAAATTTTTACACTGACGGGGTTATCAGGCATTGGAATGGGCTGCCCAGGGAGGTGTGGAGGTGTTCAAAAGATGGGTAGACATAGTGCTGGGGGACATGGTTTAGTGATGGTTTGTCAGAGTTGGGTTGATGGTTGGACTAGGTGATCTTGAAGGTCCCTTCCAACCTAGATGATTCTATGGTTCTATTCTATGATAAAATGTCAACAAGCAGGGCTGGCTGTGGGGTTTCCGTCAGCACTGAGGAGCCTGAGTCTGCATCTGCTGAATCCCTGGGTGAGCAGCACCCCAGGGGGGTCAGGGAAAAGCAACAGGGCTGGGAAGAGCCTGGAGGGATGCAGAGTGTGGGGCAGCCACCATGGAGGAGACATGAGCAGAGGGACAGCCAGGGGTCAGCTCAACTGCACACCTTGGTCTTCTCTGCACCCCACTGTTGCCCCAAGTCCCATCCCTTGGCCTCACATTAGTGTTTTTTGGTGCCCTCTGCACAATCTGCTGTAACCCATATTTGATCCTGCTGTGGCAACCTCCCTGCACCCCCAGCACTCGGGAAGAGGGACGCGATGGACAAAGGCAGCTTCCCAGTAAGCAGCCCCCGCACACAGCCCAGAGGAGCCGTCCTGAGCTGTGCGGTCAAAGCCCTTCCCTGCCCTCTGGCACCGTCACTGCTGCTGCCCCTGAGCCAGGCCGGCTGCTTTGCGCTTTAGAGCACTCCTGGGCTTGTCTTTGTGTCCAAGAAGGTGCTGGTACAAATCCATGCCGAGCAGAAAATGCCTGGTGATGGGTCGGCCCCCAGCCCAGGAGCCCCCGCAAGCTCCTCCTCGAGAGACTTGTCAGCCCCTGGAAGCACAGGGGCCCAGCAGGAAGCGTTTCCTGAACAAAAGTGCTCAAGGAAGATGATCGATATCTGTGGATCTGGAGCCTACCAGGACACTGCACCATGGTGCCAGACAGCAGAGATGTCTATTTTCCATCTCTCAGATGGGGAGTTCGCTTGGAGGCAGCATCCAGCGCTGTGGGATTTGTCCTGGACAGTCCCTCCAGGGCACAGCAGGCTGCTCCGGTTAAGGACACTCATGAGTGATTAAAGACACTACCACCATTCAGAGACCCTAGGGGACTGCAGCTGCAGCACCGTGTGAGCACACGTGGCCCAGGTGAGTCCTCACCAGCCCAGGCGAGGCAAGGCTGATGCAGATGGGCTCCAAAAGCGCCCAGCCCCGTGCTGGGACACAGCTCCTGCTCCAGATGAGCAGGCAGTGGGGCTGCTCAGTAGCTCCTGGTTGGAATAAGCTGCTTTGAAGGGAATGCTGAGGATCAGGCACTAACTGGATGAGGCCAGGGAGCCACATCCTCTCTGGCACCGCCATGCAGGTGGGTCCAGAGCCCCAGATAAATCCCTGTGTCGCAGGCCATTTGATCCAGGGCAATTCTCCTTAGGATCAAACCTGGATTTGGACTGAGCCCTTCTGGCTACTGTGGCAGGCATATGAAGTGTTTTCTCACAGGCAGTACACATGACAAGAATATTGAAAAATAAAACCCGATTTGGATTTTGCCCTGATGACCGTGGACTGACGCCCAGTCTGGCTCCCGGACCCTCTCCAGAGACTCCAGCCAAGAGAAGGCCTCATTCTCCTGATGTTTGTGAAGTGCAGGGGGAAAAAAAAAAAATTAATGAAGAGGGAAAAAACCAAAAAACCCACAGAGATGTATCTGGAGCACACTTCTGGGCAAGAAAAAGAGAAGGTGACTGGGAACGGTCAGTGTGGATTTACTGAGAGGTAACTCCCATCTGACATTCCCAAGGCTTCTCTGACAGAAGGGTCAGAGTCAGGGGTGCAGGGAGAGCAGTGGGTGCTGCCCAACCTCAGCTCTCAGAAGTGTCTGCCACAACATTCCTGTGTCCCAGCTTAGAGTTTATGGTCTGGCTGGGTGGAGAACCCAGCTGGGCAATAAGAATCAGGGGATGGCTGCAGTAAGTGACATGTGAGGGTTGGTCCTCGAAGCTTTCCTGTTTAACACCTTTTCCCGTTTAATACCTTTATCCAGAGGCAATACCACACTTGCTTATAAAGTCTACAGATGGCAACACAGCAGGGGGAGCAGCTGATGGCCCCTCGGTCAGAGCTGCCATCCAGAGCCACCCAGACAGGCCAGAGGGATGGGCTGACAGGAACCGTATGAAGTTCAACAAGGACCAAAGCAAAATCCTGCACCCGGTAAGGAAAATGCCCTTGTAGAAACACATGCTGGGAACTGACTGGCCAGGGGGCAGCTCGGGGAGAAGAATGTGAGGTCAAGGTGGTCAGAGACCCAGAGCCAGCCATCACGTACAACACCAGGAGAGGCTGAGGGAACAGGGCTTGTTCAGCCTGGGGAGGAGAAGACTGCAGGAGGACCTCACAGCAGCCTCCCAGTACCTGGGAGGAGGTTACCAAGATGAGGTCAGGCTCCCCTGGTGCACCACAAAAGAACACGAACTAAAATGCTGGTTTAAAGTTCAGACTGCATATAAAGAAAAAGATTTGCACCCAGAGAGGTTGTGCAGGGCACATAAAAACAAGTTAAAGGAGATGACACATGTCAAAATATCTGGGAGAAGACAGGAATTTTACCTTTGTCTCTGGAGCAGGAGTGAATTGTAAATTAGCTTTGGGAAGATAAATGCAGAGAGGGGGCCCATGGGTACCTGCCGCCCACAGGCCCTGTACCACGTTTGTGAAGCTTCAGGACAGAGGCTGTGCAGCTTTTCCTTAACTAAATTTCTACTGACTTCTACTTTGTTTTAGCTTGGCTTTAGCTGTAAATACCAATTTTTTCTTCTAAGCAGGTGGTTCTGCCTGATTTGTTTTATTTTTACTTATCACTGCTTCACGCAACTCTAGTTTTATACAGACTATACTCTGTGTAGAATAAGGGATTTGTCACTAACACAGTGATGGAATATAAAGAAATACAAGCCTGTCGTGACAGCAGAGACCTTGAGAAGTGCAAGGGCCACTGTGCGGAGAAGCGCAACCAGGGGATGGTAAGAGATGGGGCAGAGACTTGGCCCTGGAGACTCCACAGCCATAAACAGCTCTGGAGTGGGCAAATAAAGAAATACAGACCTACAGGCATTACCCAGGAAAACCTGTTTCGTCCAGAGACAAGTATCCACCATATGCAAAAATGCACAAGGGATGTAACATGGAGTCACACAATGGAAAAAAGGGAGCATCTTGTGGCGCGACTGAGCCAGGTTTTGCGGCACAGGTAAGAGAAACAAGCAGTCAGTGTTTAATGGCAATTTACTGTTACCCATCAAGCCTTTGGGAGCAGGAGCCAATTTTTTACTTTCCTGCTGCTGGTATCCAGTGACCAGAACCTGCTGAAGATCACTATGCCCAGAGCCCGCCTGCCCAGTCCCTCTCACGACATTTTGAAAGGAATTTCCTTTACATCAGTCAAACCCTCTCCCTTAAACCCACCTCCTACTGCAGAGCGCAAACATGCCCCTTACACACCACACAAAGCCCCACCAGCGCAGCGAGTCAGAGGAAGACTCAAGGAAGCTGCCACGTTTTTTAACACATGTGAAAAATGGGGGGGGCAATAAGAGCCCCCAAACCTAAAGGGAGGTCTCAGTCCCAGGAGGCTGCACAGTGGGGTGGCAGGGAGACACCCCACAGGGCACGATGCACAGCCCTGGCATTTTGGTGACCACTGCCGGCAGAGACCCCTCACGTTGCCAGGAGAGGGGTCCCCAGGCCAAGCCCTGCTCCTGGCAGAGGCTACCGCATACTTCACATTGGAACCACTCCTCTACTGAGTGGTCAGTTCAGTAAAATGAGCTTTAAATAAATATACCCTCTATCGCCCTTAGCCCTGTGATCAACCTGCTGCATTTTTAGCTTTGAAATATTGTCTCTTTCCCATTCCTTTTGAAGACATATATGGCTAAAAAAATGGTTATTATGAATCTTTTCAGTCCTAAAAGACTCAAATTGTAGTATTCAAATTCATCTTTTCTCCACAGGGTATTTTGAGCACTTTGCTGTAATCAAGAGAAGCACAAACAGACTTTAAAGAGGCAAACAAAATACCCTCCCAGATCAGCTGCTCCATTTCTTAGTCACATTCCCACCAGCTCTTCTACATTAGTATTTTCAAGTAACACAGAATAGAGAGGAATGCTTCTAATACAGAAGCAGCAGTAAGACAGGAAAAATTCCCCTCCCACCCCCAAGTAAAATATTCAGATTATTTCTGACTTGTTCAGAGGGAAAAAAAAAGTATTTCCCCAATGCAAGTAAATAAGAACTTGGGGACTTACAGCACATGAGAGGTCGTTAAAAGAACGGATAAATATAATTTCTATATAACTCTCTATACCCTAATGTGCTGTATTGCACAAGTCATCCTCAAAACAACTGCACCAGACGTTCAGAAAGAAGGTGATTTTCCCTGATAAAGGTCACAATGAAAAAAGGAAACCGACACACCCTCCTCTGGAGCAGGGAGGCTCTGAGCACCAAGCGAGCACAGTCTCAACAAGACAGATTTCATAGAAACACAGGAGTGCCGGTTGGAAGGGAGCTCCGGAGGCCCCCAGTCCAGCTTCCCCCCGATCCAGCAGGTCAAGCCATGACCTGTCTCATTTCAGAATGAACTGGTGCACAGCCACCCGGACAAAGAAATGCAGAGCTAGTAGGTGCCAAAAGTCAGCTCCGTAAGGAAAGTTTTGAAAATAAGTTACCTCCAGGATTGCAAAGAAAAATAAAAGGTGAGAAAAGGCTTTTCAGAAACAACGCTGACACTGGCAACCACTCCATGAAAATAAAAAACATTATTTCCAGGGTGCCACTTACCACAGACACTCATGTTCTTGATAACATCTTGGATCTGACATAGCCTGAAACTGACAGAAGACAGAAGTGTAAAATTTCCTTTGGTAGCTATTCTCACTGCCCACTGCAATCGCACCAGCAAGCACGAGAAGGACAAAAAAAACCTAAATTCCTTTTCAGCTGCGGAGTTTAATTCTACTAAGACACTCAACTCCCACTGTAAAATGATACTGAAAAAATATTGCTGATCCTATGAAACAGAAAAAAAACCCTCTATCTAGAATTTGAGGGAGGGATGGGGGACGGTGGGGAACTTCAAGAATCTTCCTGCCTTGACAGAGCTTTATCAGAAGACTGCCTTAACCATACTCTATTAGAGTAACCTTCCCTATACCCTCGGGAGGTCACCACAGTATAGGGCAGCCGATGTGGATCTACATCTCTTTATCATGTTTTATAATTGCACTGGAACAGGCTAAGTATATTGTTTTTCAGGGTTTTGGAAAGATGGGAATTTACCATAGACATTGCACCTTCTCTCAGACAGGAATGCTCTCTTCTAGACCCCACACTCAATGCCAGTGCTACCAGTAGAAATGTTTGTGTTCAGTTTGAAACAGTCTGGGACTTGCACCAAGAACTTTTCTGTTTTGTCTCCCATGGGCCATTATCTGGGGTTCAGCTACCTTAAAAAAGCACATTCAGCTTACAGTTTGCAGTCCTGTAGAGAAACACTACATTCTAGTAAGAGAAAAAACAGCGCAAGAATATGAAGCTTGACCAGTATACAAAATTCTGATGATACTCTAGTCAAACCTAAGGGGAAAAAATATATATATATTGCTTATACAAAGCACTCTTTATTTTCAAATGCTGCACTGCATAAAATTTATCTGACTGACAGCCCTATGCATGGACACAGACCCCCTTCATCCTCCCCACATCACTGTTCAGCATAGCACAATCAGGCCAACTATACATAAAACCATTTAGACCAGAAGAAAAATCTATTTGCCACCTATTAATCATTACCTTCTAAGTTAACAGCATTCACCTGGAAAAATCACCAAGAAAATACATTTCTGTACTTAAATGAAGAAGAGATCAGGCACACTACAGGGCTGGTCCCATGTGTGGAAGCTGCTGATGCTTTCAGTGCTCTTCACCTTCTTAACCTTGACAAAGAACTACTCTTAAGGCTCTGCTGCTTTTAATAATGTGACTGTCTCTCCCAGAAGGCAAAACAGTACAGAAAAAAGAGGGCAGGGGTCCTCCAAGAATGCCATGGCCCGTACGGCTTTTCATCAAGTAATCATCCTCCTGCATTAACTGTCCTTTGCTGATGTCTTGCCAACATATACCAATTAATTTTACTACTGATACACACGGTCTTTCCAAACAAGAAGTGTTTTCTACTTTTTGCTCCCAACAATGTTTCAGAAAAGTCCCAAATTTCATTCTGCAGCCTAGATCTTGCTGCAAATAATATCCATAGTGAAGGCTCTGTAGAGATTTTTGATAACAGGATTTTGCAGAAGTATGGCTGCCTTTCTTATTTGGAAGAAAGGAGGCATGTGGTGACAGGAGGTTGCACTCATATGCTTCCACTTTAACTGCAATGCTCAACTGCAGCCAAACCTACACGTGATGTTCACATCAATCTTTGAGGACCTTGCATTTTAGGATCTGTATTTTCTCATGTGTGCAGCAATAGAAGCAGAAATCTCAGTGCTCCTCTTATTCTGGCCATAATAGTCCACAAAGTCGCCGTCTGGCCCAAGGAGGTACATTATTATCGTGTGATCCACCTGCAAGAGAGCACATCGTGGCTTGGTAAAAGAGACCATAGAATCATAGAACATCAGTTTGGAAGGAATGTCAAGGATCATATTAACCAACCCTTCTTGGAAAAGCATGGTCTAGACAAGATGGCCCTGCACCCTGTAGCTGAATCTTAAAAGTGTTCAATATTGGGGAATCCACCACTTCCCTGGGGAGATTATTCCAATGGCTGATTGTTCCCATGGTGAAAAATTGGAATCTCCCCAGGATTAACTTGTACCCATTACCCCTTGTCTTTTCCATGTTACTCTTTGTGAAAAGGGAGTCTCCATCTTCTTTGTAGCCATCCTTTAAATACTGCAACATCCCGCACATCTCTCAAAGTCAGCAGCCCCAGTGACCCGTCCAGGCTTTGGCTCAGTGGTCTGACAAGGCTTCTCACCAAGAAACTAAAGTAAGAGAAGGAAAACCTCAGCACCACCCAACTGACCTCTTCTTGTTTTACCCAAGAAAAGAAACAGAACTAGTTGCATACTCAGAACATGTGAGGAAGCATTAGACAGGTCTTCCTGCAGCACAGACCAGGCTGGAGAAAACCTGCGGGGTAATGGTCTTTCCTGCCCACTTTTCCTAGTTTCCCTCTACTTCTCATAAAGCTTCAGGACACATACAAGGTATTCAAGCTCCTACTGCTACTATGATGTAAATCAATACAAACGGGTATTTCGTTAAACCAAGTTCACTGTCAGTGCAAACACTGGGACTGAGAGCACCACTGGGACACAGGAGCTGGGCAGAAGGAAACACGTGTGCTGGGAGGGGGCTCCCTCTACTGTCCGAATTGAAATAACTTTAAAAAAATGTTCAAAGTAACAATTACTTGAACGTTCAAGGTATTCCAATTTGATTTATATAAAAACTAACTCCACTGTAGATTTATTTAAAATGCCACTGCAAGTACTGTCTGCATCTAACTGTGACACCATAAGGAAAACCACAAAATACCGAAAATGGAGGTAATGAATCTGCAACTGCTCAAGTGACTACATCACCTCACTGCCCCTGGAGAAAAAGAACTGAAATGTACTTAAGCAGTGAGAGTACAACTGTGTCTGAAATTACAAAATCACATAAACATTTCCAGTACCACCAGCTAAAAGTATGCATTAAACTTAATGAGATTTCTGTCACTGAAAGAACGTTTCTCAAAATGTTATTTAAGAATGTTTAATTCAAATATTTTAATCTAGTTTCAAATGTTCAACTTGGAAATCAAACAACTTAGATCCTTCAACTGGAAACTAGCCAAAAAAAAAAAAAAAAAAAGTAAAACCAGGTAGCCTGTTCAGAGCATCTTAACTCCCCGGCCTATGGAAGATTAAATAACATCAGGATGGAGTGTAGTCTGTGTGAAAAACACCACTTTTTTTTCAAGCTGTGCCTGAAGCCTGTGCTGTTCCCACTCTATGCACATATGATCATCATTCGGGTTTCAATGCCATCTTCTAAACGACAGACTAAAACAAGTAAATTGGATATTCTGGTACTGAGAATTATAAAATTGAGATTATTAAATAGGAAGTCGTAATAGTCAAGTAATACTTGAAAACTCCAAACACAAGTTTAGAAATTATAATTTCTAAATGCTTATCTCAACGTTCTTTTCAAGCCAGAACGAGCTACAAAGTTTAATTGGCCATAGTGCCCCTCTTCTTCTTCTTCCCACCTCTGAGCAGCCTGCAAGGAAACAGAACCCGCTCCTGCACCAACGCCAGCCCTAATCACCAACTGGCACAACATAGTGACAGGGAAAAAAAAAAGCAATGACAGAGTAGTAATTTCCTGGGTAAGTCTCAGGCAGGCACAAGCCCAGCTTCAAGCTCTCCCTCCCAGGTCTGCTGTTGCGACTACTGAGCCCCGTGTCGCCTGGCCCTCCTGCCCTGAGCGCACGGAGCTCACTGCCTCGGACCCAAGAGCCTGCGACAAATCCCCAGGAGATGCGGGAACACTCTTCCTCCTTGGCACCACGGCTGGGGCTCCCGGGCTGCCCTCCTGCTCCCAGCTCGCTGGCCTTTCCTCCTCACGGCCCTGCCCTTCTCACTACCCCGGCACAGACCAGCGGTATTCCCACTGGATCCCAAATCCCTTCTCCTACTTCATGACACCTCTAATCACACTCTCCAGCTTGGTTTCACCCTCCAGCCTCCCACGAAGTTGCTGTCACCTGTTCTCTTCCTTGGCCAAACCCCTTCACAGCCATGCCAGAATCCAGGTGTGGTCTGCTGGAATCCAGGTGTGGTTTACTTCATCAGGAGGAGCACTCCTTCAGCTCTTAGACTTCTTCCCATCCCATCATCTCTCCTCAACTTCAGTTGACTCATTTAGTGTCAGATTCTACTGATTTATTCCCCTGTCCCAAGCAGGCATTCTTTGCCAATCCTGTTCCTATAACTTATTCTTGCATTTCTCCCAGCTCCCTTTTATAAATCTGATTTGAAGCACTATCTTCAGATTGATGATAAATTGATTTCCCTTCACGTTGAATTTCTCTAGCAAGCTTCTCTCCTCCATTCAAACACAGTATCTTAGACACAGATGTCAGCGGCTAGAGTTGTCACTTTAAGTGAAAACAAGTTTTTGATCTCCCACTTCACACCCGTTTGTACCGCAGATCAGCACACATCACCAGTGTGATTCCACCTTCGCTCTACTGAGAGCGCCTGCTTTCTTTCTAAGCATCACCTTTTCGTTCCACCAATCTTTCTGTCCACATGGATAATTTTTCAAACCCCTGACTGCAGCCAATAAAACAGATTAAGAATAGATAATACTGGATCAGACCAACAACAGTTTGCCTCAGCATCCTACCTCAAATAGTGGCCAACAATGGTTGTTTTAAAGAAAAGTATAAAACCAGCACCAAAAATATGCTCTCTTCCTCTATGATCTCCCAGTTTCCAAAACATTTTATCCCACAGACTTCCTGAGTGAGGCAAGATTTCCGTGCATTTCATAATCATGAACAGACTGCTTTTTCCCAAGACTATCAACAATTCTTCCTGTGGACTCCCGTTTACTTACACTATTGCATCCATAGTGAAGGATACCACTTCTCATGTGCCCATTTCCAACAAGAACCATCACCTTTTGAACCCTTTTCTTTGATGCCCTTACTTCTTGTAACGATGAAAAAAACCTGAAGTTCATATAACATGTATTCTCACTCGTCATATCACCTATACCTACTTTACTCTTCCAGTCTGGTCAGGATGGGGCAGCGAGAAGGCCTTGGCAGCAGCTGAGCTCTCTGGCCAGTCCTATTCACTTCCAGAGAGCAAGACTTCAACCACCCAGTTTTGCCTCACTTAAACCTCAGTTTCCCCCCTTCACACCATTACTCTATTTATTTTATTCCCACTTAATTTAGCTTTAACATGCTCTCTTTTCCAGGTCATTTGATGCAGGAGGAAGATCGCTCCAGTATCTGCACACAGACTTTGCATCACCCAAGCCTCTTGCCAGGAAAACCCTGCTCCTTGGTGTCAGTTTGGCAGGGAATGAGTTGTCACTCAATTTCACCTCTCATTTCTCCTTCTTCCTATTGCCTTGGTATCCCCAGATCCATTTTCACTCTGGAGCACAAAGGAAAACAGCCAGACAAGAACATTGCATCACAGAAAAAAGTTCAAATGACTGCCAGGCTTGCTGGCTCCCACGCTGCTCTGTGTGCAGGCCTGGGACTGTACATTTTTAGAATGTGTTTCAGTGAGGTTCTGAGCTTGTAAGAGGGCACCTTGATTCTGAGAAAGACCTCTAAAATACAGCTTAACACAGTGGTGCAACAGGGCTCTGTCAAGTAGGACTTCAGCACAGATTGCAACAGCTGCCTTCTGATTTTAAAATCTATATTCTGCTCTTATCCAAAGCCTTTCATTAGGCAAAGGCCCTACATTTACTCACTATGTAATCACTGTCTTCATCTTTGGGACCTTCGCTGTAATACACACGGTAAGCTTTGGCCACTTGGTCAATCTGTGCCTTGGTACCAGTCAATCCGATCAGCTTCGGAGAAAATTCTGGACAGAAAGAAGACATTTAGGCATTTTAGTGAAAAGAATCCCATCAAGAGTCTGATTTTCAGTGCTCTGTATTACACTCTATAAGACATGGAGGAAGAAAATAGTAATACCTTTAACATATCTGGCAATGGCTTCTTCGTTGTCCCTCTCAGGATCAATGGTGATGAAGAGTGGGGTCAGATTAGGCAAAGATGGAATTCTATCTGTGACATTAACAGTTGTTATTTTTCTTAGAAAAAGAAAAGTCATTTCTCACCTCCCTTCAAACAAGCTCGAAGCTAAGCTACCATAACCTCAATCCAAGCCTACCCTACGTGACCAAAAAAAGCCAGTTTGTGTAGCCTAATTTACGTGGTTTGTGAATGAAGCAAATGCCATGAAATCAAATGCTCTGTTCTTGTGCTGGGTCCTCTCACCTGGAGACCCTGCCCTGCTTAGGGGAGATGACAAATTGGCTCCAATGCAGAAAATGCCAGGGCATGATGCCTTTATCAAAGCACGCTGGCTGATACAATGAAAGCATGCCTGTGATGGTGGAGCAGCACAGGCAAAGAAGCAATTCAGGCTCTTTCCCTCACGTTCCAGCCACAGCCTTCACTGTATTTTCTTCACTTCAGTCCCTCCTCGGTTGCTATTATCCTCCTCCATAATTCTGCAGGGCCTGCAGGCTGAGAAACCCTCCTCTATCACACATACTTCCCCCAACCTCCACTCCACAGCACAGTCACTCTCAGAAGGGACTCTCATTGACATTCGTTCTCAGAATGAAGAGAGGGGAAAAAAAAAACCCAATACACCCCACAACCACTTCTTGGCAAAAACATAATGCAATGGCACCGTTCCCTGTAACCTGCCACTGCCACATTTTGTTACCAAGAAGTCCTCTGTTGTGGAAAGATCTGTCCTGTCTTGCTCTAAATATCAGATCCTAGTGATAGACGAATTGATGTATGTATCACTTAGCAATTAATTCAACTATGGAAGAGCAGCCAACAGCATACTTTTTTTTTAAAAGACCATCACTTATTATGGTGATATTTTACCACAGTAAACCTGGACCTCCCATGAAAAGGACCACTACGCCAACTGAATTCCCTTACCAATTTCATCTACCACTTCAATCATTTTCTCCAGTTCATCAGGACAGATGTCCGGGCAGTGTGTGAAGCCGAAGTAGATCAGCACCCACTGGCCGATGTAGTCCTTGCTGGTTCTGGGCTGTCCCTCGTGGCTGACGAGTGAGAAGGGCCCTCCTAGCAGCGGTTTCCCAATGCCTCGGTTCCGTTCCTTCTCCAGCTCTACAAACAACAGGAGGGGATCAAGCACAGCCCTGGCACCATCCGTGCTGCTACCCCGCTGAGCCTCAGGAGCCGCCGCAGAGCCACAGCCGGGGCTTCCAGATCTACCAGTGCCCATGCTGCAGAAGCCCAGTGGGGACAAGACTTCCAGAAAGCATTCCGTTTTCAGTAAAATCAAATATATCACTAAACTCTTTTTGGAACATAATAATTTCTTTTATTGTCATCTGATTGTGTTTTTATTTAAGGAAAAAAAAAGAAGAGAAAGAAAAAAAAAGAGATGAAAGGTACCTCTCTAGCTTGCAGTTAGACAGAAAAATCAACATCCTTTGCAAGCTGAACTGAAAAGCTGCAATACTGAATACTTTGCAAACTGAACCTAAAAGCTGCAATATCACTGTGATGCTGCAAAAGACAAAATCAGGACTCAATAGTTGGGATGACTATTAAGCAGGTATCCTTTATTGCAGCACTAGATGCACAGAGGATCGCTCCTCCAAATATGCATGCCGGACAAAGTTAGTTTAACAACATATATGCACACCACAGAATCACATGGGGTTGGAAAGGACCTCTGGAGATCATCTAGTTCAACCCCCTGTCAAAGCAGGTCCACCTAGAGCAGGTTGCACAGGATCTTCTCCAGGTGGGTTTTGAATGTCTCCAGAGAAGGAACTTCACCACCTCCCTGGGCAGCCTCTTCCAGGGCTCTGTCACCCTCACAGGAAAGAAGTTCCTCCCCATGTTTAGGGGGAACTTCTTATATTCCAGTTTGTGCCCATTTCCTCTTGTTCTATCCCTGGGCACCACTGAAAAAAGACTGGCCCCATCCCTTGACACCCACCCTTTAAGCATTGATCAGATCTCCCCTCAGCCTTCTCTTCTCCAGACTAAAAAGACTCAAGTCCCCCAGCCTCTCCTCATAAGGGAGATGCTCTAGGACCCTCATCATCTTCGTAGCCCTCCACTGTACCCTCTCCAGCAGTTGCCTGTCCTTCTGGAACTGGGGAGCCCAGAACTGGACACAGTGCTCCAGATGGAGCCTCACCAGGGTAGAGTGTAGAGGGACAGAATAACTGCTCTTGACCTGCTGGTCACACTCTTCTTGATGCACCACACATACATATTCATGCAAGAACTAATTAACATATTCATTAGTTTCCAATAATTCATTACCATATGCTACCTCCCTCTTGGAGCTCCCCATTCTTCAGAGATAAGTTCCTTCTACAAGATAACATTGTGCTGGCCTACACAATTGCTACCTGCATAGGTATCTTCCTGTCTCGTTACTTATCATAGCTCTGCAGGAGGTTAGGCCCCTGTTTGTGGTCAGCCAAGTTAAAGAAACAAAAATACACAATATTTACTAACTCATACATAGGACAAGAGCAGCCTAGTTATGTCAAGCAAACCTTCAAGGCATACTTAGCCTTATTCTTTAATTCAACTGATTTTCAGCTTTAAGAACATGGAGATGAAGCCAGTGGGCAGTTCCAGCAGGACAGGGAAACACCAGAGAGTAGGAGCCCCACCTGCACTGGGACCTCACCCGGCATCTGGAGCCAAACGCAGCCATTCCCGCAGCAAAATGCACATTTTAAGAATTTTAAAACGCTTAACCTTGAAGGCATTTTCGAATTTTTGAAAAAGTTTTCTGTGGCACTTATCTAGACAGAGGTGCAAAGCTGCACCATGGGTAGCATGGTGCAATTCAGCCAAAGTGGCTAAAATACAGCTGAATAAAAAAAAAAAAAAAAACACAACATTTGAATATTAAATATGACACTCTCGCTGCTTCTCCAGGCCGGGAGCCCAGGCCGGGTCCCTCTTGAGGCAGGAAGGGTCCGCTCCCCCCCAGCCTGCACTCACCCTCCTCCTTCTGCCGCTTCACTTTCTTCATGGCGGCCAGCAGCCCCCCGCACAGCACAAAGGTGGCCGCCAGCGACCGCCACGACACCAGCTGCTGAGGAGAAGCCGGTTAGTGACTGAAAAGGGAAGGGGGGGTGCTCAGCCCGTCC
>JAOXJK010000003.1:24842005-24853690 GCA_025774025.1 Xenus cinereus
GGAGCCCAGAACTGGACGCAGTATATTCCAGTTGTGGCCTCCCCAGTGCAGAGCAGAGGGGGAGAATGACCTCCCTCGACCTTCTGGCCACACTCTTCCCTACGCAGCCCAGGATTCCATTGGCCCTCTTGGCCACAAGGGCACATTGCTCTTTGTGTCGCTGCCTTTGTGAGTGTGAGGAGTGACCAGGGCAGCTCTTCTCCCCACTGGATCTGCTGGGGTGCAGTGTGGGTGCTGTCAGAAGGCTGCTCGGTGGACTAACCTCTCTGAGCAGAGGGGCTTAGTGGATGGGGAAAGTAAGAGGAGCCCCAGCGAACCTGGTGACTTGTTTAGGGAGCCTCATAGAGCAGGATGTGGGGAATGAGAAGGCAGTGGGGAGGGGAGGGTTGTGAAGCAAAGGGAGCAGCAGGTTAGGGGTGAAGCAATGTGTGAACGAGCAGGTAAAATGAAACATGATGTAGATACAAAAACAAGGAAGATAGAAAAGAACAAGAAAAGAGGGGACTGGAGGAGAGAATTAATCCTTGTCTTCAGTAGGTAGTAAAGTTATCTTTCAGTGTGTATTAATTACCAGTTCTCATTCTAATCTAGGCAAAGTCAGTTGTATCTTTAGCAGGTGGGAGCTGATTGAATAAAATCAGAAGGTGACTGCACTTACTCTTGCCCACAGTGGGATTATAAAACCGGTGTGTGTCACCGTACGCTGCTGGTGCAAGCTGACACTGGCAGATTTGTCAGCGTGATGGGTGTCTGTCTACTCGGACACGTCTGCCTGCCTTCTGGAAGGTAGAGATAGTTGTGCAGTGAGCAAACCAGTGTATTTCAGTTCATTTGTGCCGCCCGGTTTATTCCTGTGCAGTCTCCCTGCCAGGGTATGGTTGACCATATCTGCTTTGTGTGTGAGTCTTAGCGCACACCTGCATGTGTAGGACTGTATTTATGTGTAAGCATATGTTTATCCATTTCAGTTTTTCATTTTTGTTTGCTTGTAATCAACTGACATTCTTAATATGCCTGCTTTCCTGGTAAGGGGGCAGCCCAAAATTACTAGTAAGTCTCATCAGATGCTGGGAAGCTCTTTAAGTTATTTTATGCTGCTTTGATGGAACTGACAGGAGTGGAAATAACACTGTTGCCTGTCAAAGCAGGGGCTGTCTTGGCAGAGGAAGGTGAGTTTTGTGAGGAAGAAAAAAAACCAAACCCAAACCAAAAAAACCTGCAAACAAACAAAAATGTGTACTTTCCAAATTTGATTTGGTTGAGGAGTCCCCCAAATTAAATTTATTCATAGTCCCAGTGTGTTGGCAGTGAAATGTTACTTATAGGAGTCTTGTGTAACCAGGTTAAGCTCTGCATGTATCAAACAAACATAAACACCTTGTTAGCATCCTATGGCTGAGATGCGATCGCTGCCTTTGAAGTCAGTCTTCCTTCGGATTTAGGTTTGATAAGATTTTATTTGAGTTGAAAGAAGGATGGAGGTCTGCTTCCCCATGGGAGGAATAGCTGCTGGAGCCTGTGGAGGCTGGAAAGCAAAACTTTGAGAGGATACAGCTGTGTGGGGTGTTCGTATAGTGCTCTGCCCTGTGGGGCAGGAACCAGCAGTGCATTGTCCACTCAAGTGTCATTGAAATGCTTGTAAAGAAGGTACAAAAGTCTCAGAATGGATGTGATGCTTCTGGCATCCTCTCAAAGGCCGGACTGATCTGGACCAGCTTTCAGGAGGTGCTGGTTATGTTCCCAGATCTCATATACCTTATTTAAAATGGACTGCATTGTATTCACCAAAGATAAGAACGCCTCCTTAGACGTGTATGGTTTTGTTGTCCCTCTGCTGTGTGCTGAGACACAGCGTCCCGCCAGGCGGGGGGAATTGCGGAGCTGCTGGAGAAAAGTTGGCTGTTTTTGGCAGTTGAACCTTCTCATCATGGTTCAGGAGTTGTCACCTTGGAGCATGGACTCTCCTGTGGGTATTCTGGTCAGGATGGATTATTATTATGGTACAGTCTGGCCTCCTGCTTTGGAGGGATGAGCAAAAGTTTTGGAGATTCCTGTGTTGATCCTGGTCATTTATGGTTGGGCTCTAACATCTCTTCTACAATGAGAAACCCCATCCCTGTAAAGACACCAGTTCAGGAGAATCCGTGTCTTTAGGTCAATTGTAGTTATTTAATTTTTAAGCTGTTTCTTGTTTTGGTGGTGTGTTGTTTTTTTTTTTTTCAACCAGGTTGGTGTGTTTCTGGTTAGTGGCTGCTGGCAGAGGGACCCTTCTCCAGTGACCCCCCATGCAGCCCCTGTGCCACTCACCCGGCCAGTGTCTTCAGTACTGGGATCCTGTCCTGCTTTACTGGGACTGGCATTCCCCACCAAGGGCTTTTCTTTGTCTCCTGGATCTTCAGATATCATCTTATGTTGCAGGTTTGTTTGCAGAATAAATGTTTGAGCAGTGGGTAAAAGCGCAATGCCTTTTGAGCACTGAAAAATTTCTTCCTTTTAAGAAGATATGTTGCTATAGCTGGATTAATTAACCTGCAGTAGTTAACTCATGGTAGATCCCGGGAGAGAGACACTTCACCTGTGTTTCTTTAGCTCCACTCGTAGATAATGTGAGTACCGTGTCTCCGCGAGGCTTTGCCAGTGGAGTCACTGATGTGTGTTTGTTATCCCTCCCTGTGCATGTGCTGCTCTTTGGTGCTGATGGCACTTCTCTTTGGAAGGTGTCTGAAAGAGAAGCCGTGAGGCTTCTCAGTAAGTACTTACTTACTGAGTACTCTCAGTACTTGGGTGTTTAGGGTGTCTGTTAAAATAGCAAAATATTTAATTATCAAAATCAACAAGAAAGAAAGTGCTCTAGGTTATTCTGAAGGTGTCTGGGGGTAAAGTCGCTGTCTGTGAAGCATGAAGTAGCAGGGAGGGTGCATTTCGGAAGGGTGTTTCCGTGTTAGGAGCAGTGTATTCACCGTTGGTACAGATGTACCTGTAACATGTACAGCCCCTCCATCTGTTCACCTCGCAGGTATCGCCCCGTGACTGGTCCCGGCTCAGGAGGGGACAGAGCTCCTCGAGGGGTGGCAGGAGGGGGGAACCCCACCTTCGCAGGCGCCGGCAGAGAGCCTGGTGGCTCCATCTCTTGTCAGACCTTGCCTGTATGGCATGCGTTCACCCTAAATCCCTGCCCTCTGAACTTCCCTAAGTCCATTGCTCACATTGGGAGCAGGTCCCCTCATGAGCTCCCACGGGGCACTGACACCGCCAGCCCCATGGTTGTGCTGCCGGTGGGGCAGAGCTGTGGGCTGTCCCCCGGGCAGACCCCAGCACCTTTTGCCCGGGCTCTCCCGCTCCCAAAGGATTCCTGTGGCTGTCATCTCTTCTGGGTATGTTGCTGGAGTGGGCGGGAGGCTCAAGGACTTCATCTGGCTCCTATTTTTTGGGGTGTGGGGTTTTTTTTTGTGTGTGTGTTTTTGCTTGTCGGGGATCAAGCAGATTTCCACAGCTGAGTTGCTCTGGCAAAGCTGCGAGTGTGAGCGCTCTGGTGTACTTATGAGTTAGAAGAGTGCAATATTGGAGCTAATTAGCTCCTGCTTGCCTTTAATCCCAGTGTTTTTACCTCTTGGTAACCGTGCCTGACTGGGTTGGTCTTTTTTTCTGAAGCACTTCCTGAAGTTGAAGGAAAGGATAGACTTGGGGAGACATGCAGTGGGGCAGACTTGAACTAATTAATGTGATTTAATACCCTAAACTGGAGGACCCAGACGACAGGAGGGGTTTATTTTAAACCAAAGGATGTAAAATAAGATACACTTGGGCAGCCAAATCCATTTGGAAATGGCAGTAAGGAGGGAAGGGAGAATTGAGAAGTTGCTCTGCTGCAGTGTTTGTGCCTCGGCAGAGCTTCGTGTTGGCTGAGTGTCCACGTTGAGGAGTGGATGTTCTGGTCAGGCTGCAGTGCTGACTTTGGCTTTAAACTTTTCACTCCACTTTATTTTAAATGAGCTGTCTCTTCTGGGTATCTGCAATCTTGCTGGGGTTTCTTTTGTTTGAGGGGAGGGAGGCTTTAGATCCTGAAGATACCCATGATGTGTGTTTCTTGGTCTACTCAGGCTGCTGTTGCTTTGAGGTAAGTTCTGCAGTTCGTGCGGCTGCAGTGTGTTTGGGCCTCCCCATGGTTGGGTGGGAAGGTGTGACCATGACTTTTGTCATAAGTTTATTTAAGTTCCTGCGCACAGTCTGTGAATTTTTGAGAGGAGACCAAACTATCAGTAAGTCCTTGTGGAGATGCCTGCACAGACCCTGCGCGGGACATCTGAGAGATCCTTGGCCTGGATCTGCATCGGGACCGTCATGTGATGCTGCAGAGCATCTTCCAAAATGTGTGACCTTGACTCCTCAGGCTGTAGCCCTGGTGGAGAGATCTCTGCTCTTGTGGTTTGTGAGGAAGTACAACATGGTGTTGCCAAGCATCCGCTCCCTCCTGGGTCTGCTCTACAGGAGCCAAGCTGCCCTTCATGTGAAGGGTGCAGTAACTGTGCTTAGCAGAGTATGGCCCATTAACTTTTGTATGAGCATCAAGGGAGACAGAGAGTATGTATATCGCGCAAATTGTGTATTTATTAGCTGCTAAATTGATTTCCTCTTCTGCAAATCGAAGCCTTTGTGTTTGTGCTTTACTGGAGGCAGAGCGAGCCCTCCAGGAAGCAGACGGCTCGCGCTGATCCTGGAGCGAACAAAGAGTCCAAGCGCCAGGAATTAGTCTGTGTTTTGAATAATTTATCTGATCTTTCTGAGGTGCTTCAGGAGATGCCCTGTGGCATAAGGAGGGCAGCTGTTGGGAGCAGACAGAGCTGAGCCCAAAGGGAGTCACTCCTTTTATCAGCTCTTGTCTAGGCCTATTTTTTTTTTTTTCCTGTGGACCAAAAGGGTTTTATGGTTTGCTTTGGACCTAATTATGTGGAAGGGGTTCTCTGAACTGAATTAGCCATCACTTTGCTTTTGGACCAGAGAGCAAAGTGTTTGTACTTTGAAGAGGTTTGTGGACAGAGATAAAACAGTTTCCTTTTAAAAACACACGGCTGAGTTGCTTTGACCTGGGAGGGGTTATGGACTAAGATGAAAGCGTTGCATTTGGAAATCCCTTCTTGGGGAGTGATGGGACCATGTCTGAGTTTTCCGGTAAAGACCAGTTCCCCTCCTGAACGGTGTCAGTTCAGGACCTGGTCTTATGCCAAACGCTGGAAACCTCGCCCTACCTTTGATGTCCTCTACTTTCCTCCTGTCCCACTCAGAAATGTGCATGGTGGAGGGTAGGAACAGGGAAGATGATCAGAAGTGCTTCATGTAGGGCTGGCCCCGAGCTGAGGACAGGCACCGGAGTTTTGTTCTTTCTTCAAAGTACTTCTTGCCTTAGGGTAGCAGGAACGGTCAGCACGTGGAACCTGGGATGTTTGGATGTGTGCTTTTAAAGCTGGTTTCCTTACTGATTTGGGGGAAAGTAGAGGTCAACTTTCTCCTTTCTGATCTGATGTAGCCCAAGTGTTGTAACTACAGAGTGTGCCCATGCGGTGTAGGTGTGTGTGGACTTTGGGCAAGGGAGTTGTGAATGAGCTTGGGCTTCTGTTGGGAGAAGAAAGGGTTGGATGTAAAGGTCTGGAGAGGTTCGCAGTTGAGTTCTTGCTGCACTGGGGGCACGTGTTGATTATCTGAACAAGCTTGTCAGCCTTCTCCTGGAAATGCAAAATCTATTTTAAAATATGTTTCTAATTAATTTATTTCTTTTTGAGAAGAGTTGGAGTAGCATCCTGGAATTTATCTGCCTAGGTGGTTATGCCAGAGTTGTGGCCGAATAAGTTTCCTAGAGGTGAAGCTTTGCCACCGTGTGTCAGTGCTGGATGTTCTTGGGGCTGAGAACAAGAATTTACTCTCTGGCCTGTTCCCATGGCTTCATCGCTGCTGATCCTGCTGATGGGGGCTGCAGCAGAGCAGATGGGAGGAGCATCCTCTCGGCAGGCATGGAAGTGGCGAAGGGTGAGACAGGAGTGGGGGGAGCCAGTGTCTTTGCCAATGTGTGTCCCCAGTGCCATCGTACAGGGCTCAGCTGGTTTCCTCATCAGGGACATTATTTGGGATCTTCTGTGACTGGAACTGCAAATTCCAAGTCTGATTTGTCAGTACGGCTGCTTTTTTTTTCCTGCCCTACAAAAATAAACTGTAAATGAAGAATGTGTGAATACAGGGTTGATTTCAGTGAAGATGTGAAATGTTTCTGGGGCTGGTCACTTGCTTTAATATAGATGGGTCTTAGTCACGACTGACTTGAACGAGAGCCTGTGACTGGGCTGGCAGGAGGCAACCTGCTCCCTCACTGAGCTGCCAAAGGCCCTCCTGCCAGGGCACTGCGCCACTCTCACAGCACCTGGGATGGTGGCCAGGAGCCGCTTGTCCATGCTGCTATTTCCATTTAGTAAATAGATGCTTTCTGGGAAGGTTTGTGTTGGGTTTCCTTCTCAAATCTGATTAATACTCTGACTTCTTTGGCAGCGAAGCTCTGACTGCCCAGTGTTCGTGTCCTCAGAGCAATCCTGCACTGGTGTGTCCTGAGTCCTTGAGACCTGACCCAAGCACGATGAACGCTCTGAGGCGACGTTCTTCAACTGGTTGATGGTCCACACTGTGGAGCAACGCACCAAACTGCAGATGTGTGCAGACAATACTGGGGTCAAAATCTTGCTATCCTTTCCGGCATTGTGTTCAAGAGATGTGGATTGAGCTGCCAATGTTGGTTGCTCTGTGGCAGCTGAGCTGGTGAAGGTGAAGGTTGGGTCATCTTTGCCCAAGCTGGTGGGAGCTGCTGCTGCTGCTTGACTGCCCGTCAGGAAGAGTGACTCGTGTGCCAGGAGAACCAGCAGCTGCTCGGTCAGTGTTATGTCCAGAGAGATCCATGGATGACTGAGCTGAGCATCCCTGCTCTCTGTAGGTTACAGCATTCTCTGCATCCTCAGCACTCTCATGGCAATGGTGTCTTCTCAGTCTGTCAGCTGCCACGGGGGTGTGCTGGAGGAAGAGGCTATTCCAGGTACTGTAGACATTGGATATTGTCAACAGAACTTGCAAGTGATCCTGTGAAGTCATTTTGCCCAGTGCTTCAGAGGAGCAAGGTACCAGTATATGCCAGAAGAACACTTCCCTCAGTCCCAAGTTTAGCAGTTGTTTTAGAAGTGGTTTGATAGGCTCTAGTCCATGTCAGGACTCAAAAACATGGAAACCTCTTTAAAAAGAAAATAAAATAGTTGCAGAATGGAAATGCAACCAGAGAATTCTGCCTGGCACTCCCACTGTGTGCATGCAGTCGCACTCACAACCCAGCGGTACCTACGCCCTTTGCTGCCCCTGGAGACACCGATGAGCTGGATGCCCAGAAATCCTACTGCTAGTTTAATACTTTCCCTCCAGTAGTTACCCCTTTCTGCCTCATATGTAAGCGTATCAAGCTCCTTTTTAAAAACAGTTTGGACTCTACCTTCCAGAAGACCATTTCAGTCACTAGCTGGAGATGTTCTTCTTGTTGCCAGGCTGTGGTGATTTCAGGACAGCTGTGGAGCTGTTGGTGTCTCCTCTCCAGCACGCTGCCTGCTGCTGCTCCCTCTGTGATGCCCGGTTCTTGGAGGTGTTTCAGGGCAGGCTGGTGTCCCTGCCCTGGCATGTGTTGGGCTGGGCAAGGAACCAGCCTCTGCTGCCCTTTCCAGGAAACGGATGCTCTGTTCCCGCTGATGAGAGGTTATTTGCAGTGACTTTGGAGTTCACTTTGAATCTTGAGTTTACTGACGGCCTCACACAGGGCACAAAATGTGGGCAACAGGACCAGGGTGGTGACTCCAGCTTGCCCCTTCCCCTGGGCAGCAGCACTGGGAGCAGCCCCAGGCTGTGCTGGGGTTCCACCATGGGCAGGGCTGAACGTTGCTGACACTGGGGCAGCACTGAGTAGCTCCCACCTTCTCAGCAGAAAATTGTGACTCCTGCAGTGGGGAAGTTGCGGGATCTTAATCCAAGGCGCTGCATGGCAGCTCTGTCTGGGGTGAGGCGTAAGGCAGATGGCCAGAGCCAGCGCTGTTTGCCATCACCTGCGCACGGGTGGCTCTGAAGGTGGAATACTCTTGTTTGTGGTGCTCTGACACCTCGCAAGAGCTGGGAGGACCCTTTGCTGGGCTTGTGCGGGACAGTCAGATTTTGGCAGAACTGGTGCGTGGGCTCCTTTTTCGGGGAGCTCTGAGGGAGAAGGAGTTAATGGGGACAAAGCCAAGGGAAGGAGATAGCTGGATCCCTGTTGGGACTACTGGCTGATATTTTTGCAACAGTCTTCTGTTACCCAGCGTGAGACCGCGGGGATTAGCTGGGCAGACTCCCAGGCTCCTTCTGCGCTGAAGACCTGCCTGCCCTCTGCACAGTGGTAGAGCTTTTTTTTCCAAGGACTTTCAAAATCCAGCTGACTCAGGGACTTTTGTTGAGAGACTCTATGGTGTTTATTTCTTTAGAGAAACTTTGTGTTCGCCCCTAGTTCTAGGACTTTGAAAGAATGAAAAAAAACTTGTATAACCCCCCCCGAAAATCATGTCTGGCATAATAGCTTATAATAACATGATTGAAAAGGGAAGTAATGAGATTATGAGAAAAAAAAACAAACTAAGAATAGATGAAAATGTCATTTACCCTGTCTGAAAATCTAAACATATTCAGAGTATCCATTTGGACTTCAAAACCCATTCTAAGAGCTGGGGAGCAGCAGTGTCTGTGTGTGTCCCACATTTCTGGAGGTGGCGGGTAGAGAGCTGGGCCAAGGGGATGGGGAGAAGTCTCACGGCAGAACAGCAAACTTACAGGCACGTCAAGAAAGCTGAGTTGGTTTTGCAGGAGAAAAAGGAACTTCCCTTGCAGAATGATGTAAGGATTTTTTTTTTCCCTTTCTTTTAAACCTTCATGCTTTCCTACCCATCACCTGGGTATCTGATGTGTTTCTTACTTTCACCAATTGATTTATATCAGTATTTTTAATAAGATTTCAGAGCCTTTAAATTGGCATTAGTAGACTTCTGTGCCTACTTTTCGTTACGGTCCTTGCTTGGTTCTTGCCCTCTGAACAGGTTGCCAGCCTGCTGTGGCAGCTTTCTGGTTATTTTTCAGTTTGTGTGTGCTCTTGTAGAGAGAGGACCAATTGAAAAAAACAAACCAAACCCAATAAAAAAATTAAGTCTGTTTCAGGAGATTGTGTAAGTTGTAGCTGCTGGTGTGAGGGGACACTAGGTCTTACAGTGAAGTCCAGAGCTGGTGGTGGTGTTGACCCCGGGACCCGCAGGGGGAGACAGCAAGGCTGCATTTTTTTGTTTTGTTTTGTTTTTCCCCCCTCCCTCCCCCCTTCCCCCCTTTTTTTCCTTCTTTTTTTTTCTCCCCACGGGGTTGGGTTACACAGTTTTTGTGCACTTTTCACTCCTTACTCGGAGTCAAAATGTCCCATATTTTTTGTATTGGAGGTTACATTAAATTGAGATGTGCCTGTAGCACATAAGGTGGATTTTGAGAGCTCAAATGATCTCCGGGGCTGGATGATGAGTGCAGACCTTCCTCCCTGGTGATGATATTTCTTATTCTGGTGGCTGGCATGTAGTGACGTCCTCATGCTCTTCTTGCCGCATGCTTGGCACGTGTGTGCTGTGCCATTGATGTGTTCAACTTCAGGGCACTAAACGCTTCCATAAATCAGTGTCTATGTGCTTCTGAGCAGCACTGGGTGCTCCAGGCAGGTCCCCCCTCTCTGGGTGTCTTTAGACCTGTCCTGGCCGTACGGGAAGACGAGGCTGTAGAGGCAGCAGAGACAATATTTGTGCTGGTATGAGGTGTTGCTGGCATCCCATGTGGCCATAATGTGTTGTGCAGACATAATGTGGCCCATACTGGTTCTGGGGTGACATGGTTCTGATGTGACAGTCCTAGAAAAAATCAGAGGTAATACTCATCTCCGTCGGCATGTCAGCAGCAGTGGAGAGGGCCAGGGCTGGTCTCAGCTCTGCTGCTGGCTGGGCACCTGCTGCCCACCACAGAATGGTTTGGGTTGGAAAGGACCTTAAAGACCATCTCATTCCAAACCCCTGCCCTGGGCAGGGACACCTCCCACCAGATCAGGTTGCTCCAAGCCCTCTCCAGCCTGGCCTTTAACACCTCCAGGGATGGCGCATCCTTGGGTGGCCACTGTGCCCGAGGGAGGTGCTGCTTGCAGGCTCTGCTACAGGTGCTTGGTGCGTTGCAGGGAACCCTGTGCTTCCCATGGCTGGTGTGGCATCAAATCCCCCTTGAGCAGTGCTTGTTTTCCCCTGCCCTTTACCTTTAAAGGTAAACTGGTCAGAAACAGCACCCTGTGGCTTCCCAAGAGCGCGACAGTGCTGATTCTCTGTGCCTGCTCCATCACGTGTGGCGCTTGGGACTGCTGGTGGGTTGTCTTCCTGCTGAGGGAGCTGGGGCTTTGCGATCATCTGCCCCTGGTGTCAGGCAGCGGCTCCGAACTGGTCTGAGGTGGAGTGACTGCTGGTGTCATCCTGGGCTGGCATGAGGAGGACATGGCCCTGCACGGGGCTGTGGGGACCAGCTGGGAGTGTGCAGCTGGGGCTGTCCTGAGAGCTCCTGCCCTGGGACATTGCAGTGGGTCATTGCACGTGTCCCCTCCTGCGCCTTGGCTGTTGATGGGCACTGCTGGCTCCTGTGCCAGGACTGAGGTCTCGCTGCGGTGGCCCTGCTGGAGAGCTGGTCCCGCCTGGGGAACTGCCTGGGCACGTGCAGCTGGACTGTACTGTAAAACTCAATCCAGCAGATTTAATGCAAACCTTCAACTTTCTGGGGACAAAACAATTTCTTCGGTCTTCAAGAGTGTTGCTTGTTACCACCAAACTCTCAGGACAGATCTGTTCTGTTCAAATGGGCTTTTTATACCAATGCCCAAGCAGTTCCTGCTGTGTTTTATCACCGGCTGGAGGGAAGGCACACTCTTCTGGTACCCTCATCCCCTGGGTGCCTGCTGGCCCCCATGCTGCTTCCCCGCCTGCTCTCGTGAGCCGTGCTGTGACTCGAGATCAGTTTGTACAGTGATGGATCCTGATGTGATGGGATTCACAGAATGACAGAATATTCATAGAATCATAGAATGGTTAGGGTTGGAATTGTCCCACAGTATCCTCCTGGAGAAACTTGCTGCCCATGGCTTGGATGGGAGTACTCTCCACTGGGTTAAAAACTGGCTGGAGGCTGGACCCAGAGAGTGGTGGGGAATGGAGTCAAATCCAGTTGGTGGCTGGTCACGAGTGGTGTCCCACAGGGCTTGGTACTGAGGCCGGTTCTCTTTAACATCTTTATCAATGATCTGGATGAGGGGATTGAGTGCACTCTCAGTAAGTTCGCAGATGACACCAAGTTGGGTGGGAGTGTTGACCTGCTAGAGGGTAGAGAGGCTTTACAGAGGGATCTGGACAGGCTGGATCAATGGGCTGAGACCAACAAGATGAGTTTCCTGCCCTTGGGTCACACCAACCCCCTGCAGCGCTACAGGCTTGGGGAAGAATGGCTGGAGCTGCTGGGCAGAAAAGGACCTGGGGGTGTTGGTCGACAGCAGGCTGAACATGAGCCAGCAGTGTGCCCAGGTGGCCAAGAAGG
>JAOXJK010000003.1:24879158-24954763 GCA_025774025.1 Xenus cinereus
TCACAAGACTTGTGCTCCAGACCCCTCACCAGCTCCGCTGCCCTTCTCTGGACCCGCTCCAGCCCCTCAATGTCTTTTTTGTAGGAAGGGGCCCAAAACTGGACACAGCACTTGAGGTGAGGCCTCACCAGTGCCGAGTACAGGGGAACGATCACCTCTCGAGTCCTACTCGCCACACTG
This sequence comes from Xenus cinereus, assembly GCA_025774025.1. Classification (NCBI taxonomy): domain Eukaryota; kingdom Metazoa; phylum Chordata; class Aves; order Charadriiformes; family Scolopacidae; genus Xenus; species Xenus cinereus. Next base: position 24,879,339 of record JAOXJK010000003.1, read on the forward strand.
TTCCTGATACAGGCTAAGATACTGTTGGCCTTCTTGGCCACCTGGGCACGCTGCTGGCTCATGTATCTCAGCACTCTGCTTCTGAATTTAGGCCTTCCGTGTCTGGAACCAAAGTGTGGAGCTCGTGTAACTCCATTAAGCTAATAGACATTGACTTTCCTGCCACACTGTTGGGACTTGGTCTTCTCAGAACTTCTGGAAACTAATCACCTGTTTTTGGGTGCCTAAATCAAATGCAGCCCAAATACTGATCTGGCTCCCGTGGGTTCTGTGTGCTTCACACGTACTGAGGGATTGAGCTTTGCAAGCCAAAATGGTTGCATAAGACTCTGTGTTCCCCATGTTGCAGATGGGGACCTGGGACATGCTGTGATTTGGCAGAGGTTAGGCCCGAAGCTTGTGGCAGAGTCGGGAGTTCAACAAACATCTCCTGACAGTCCCTGCTCCACAGGTCAGCTCTGTTCCTTGTCCCATTGACAGCGTTGGGGGCTGTTGTCCTGACTCTCAGACGCAGCCATGGGCAGAGCTGCTTTTCTGGGAGCAGCAGTGTGACCATGTGGCCATGACCCTCTTGGTGTGCTCTGCGGGGCAACACGGGTCCCCTTTCTGCTGGTGAGGGGAGGCCTGTTGCTTCCCTGGCGGGGAAGAACAACTGTGCGGTGAGAGGCTGTGAGATGGCGATAGTGGCTGTCACCTCCCAAAGCAGCAAGCTGTGGCACGTCCTGCCCAGCGGGGCTGGCAGCTGGGGTGGTGGGAGCAGAGGAAGAGCCCACGGCGGCAGTGGAGTTATCCGTGGGCTGCCCGGGGCCCCCCTGCCGCTGCAGTCCCTCCTTGGTCAGGCACAGGCCCCAGCCGTTGGCACCCAGGTGTGTCAGACATGCCAAGGTGGGAGTTCACAATGTTCTCTAATTCCAGGCCTGACGTCCGATGCTCATGCTGCCTCCTCAGGCCTCTGTCACTGCCATCCTGACCTGCCTGGGAAGCTGTTTGTGGTGACGCTGTCTGGGGCTTTCCTGCTCCAGGGACACCGAGGTGGTACCTGAGGAGAGTCTTGGAAGAGCAGTGGTTCTGAGTTGACTGCCATATTTTTTGTGCAGAGTTGAATAGTGTGTGGAGAGAGGTGAAGCATTCTGGTTCGAGGGAAATTGGAAAATTAACAGGCAGAGCAGTGAAATAGAAATGTTCATTTTCAAACTGAACCCGACTTCGTTTGCCATCAAACCCGCTTCGGTGTGGCTGCATGTTGGTCCGCACAGAGGCTGTACAGAAGAGCAGAGCTGGGCGATGTCTCCCTTGGACAGAAGTATCCTGTAGACTTTCCTTCTAGTGCCTGCCTTTGTATGAGTTACGCTGCCTGCCCTTTCTCTGGTAACATGGGTGCGTGGGTGACCTCTGACTGGCCAGATTATTCCTGAGACACGTTAGTTGGGTGTCATCATCTGTGACTCCATCCATACTGATGGCAAAAGCCAGATGCCTGCAGCCTGCTGACAACCAAGCTCCTGCTCTGGAGGACACGCTCCAGAGCCTGGAGAAGAGTGAGACAGTGACTGTGTTTCTTGCTTGGTGAGCTTGGTTTTAAAAAGCGCAGGTTTATAAACCTGGGTCGAGGTCAACGCTTCAGTAATAATTTGTGTGGCTTAATGAGGAAGATGGTTTGAGAAATGTGTGTTGTCCTGACCATTGGAGAGTTGGAAATCTCCCCCAGCATTTGTGGGTTTGGAAAGGGAGTCTCCTGGCTGTGTTTGAGATGGGGGCCGGTGCCGCTGTTGTTTGAAAGTGCTTCAAGGTTTCAGATTTACGGAGGCTTTGATGTGGTTTAAGAATTGCGGCTTTATTTAATTCTGCTGCTTGTGTGGCGGCGGTTCCCAGGTGGTGCCGAGCCTGGCAGGAGCAGAGCTGTCGCCTTATTGTTCAGAGACCCTGGGGATTCCCGAGTTACAGCCCTCGTTGCACGTCAGGACGGACACATCTGGTCCTGGCATACTGCATAATTCACAGGAAAACGTAAGTGCTGCAGTGCTTAAAGAGGTGAAAGTAGGTCAAGTAGTTTCAGAGGCTGTATCAGCTCTTCTGTTCCCTCCACACTGCCGTAATACCAGAAGCGTGATTTTTCTCTCCTTTATTTCTTTCCTTGATTTCTAGGTGCTGCCTCTCCTAGAAGGACAGCAGTGTGCATGCTTATGTGCAAACTGGTTGTAAATCTTGGTGCGTGGAGATTTTAAAAGCATTCAGTCCATTGAAATACCCATATCTTCTTGGGAGAGTTAGAAAATGGGAGACCACAGCTCTATTCATGTCAGACTTTTCAATAACTTTTCAATCTCTTGCTGTATTTTTCACAGTATTTTAAGACCTGTGTCTGTGCATTACCATTTTATCTGGTAAACTCTGTAAGTCCTTCTAAAGCTTATATTTTGTACTTTGTAGAGAAAACCTAACGTGTTGACATCTCTGAGCCTTCAAACGATTTGATTATCTACATGCAGTAGTAACTTTTTCTGATTGAGAAGTACAGGTGAGATCCAGAATGGGAGCTGGTAGTTGCCAAAATTTCTCCTGTCCTCCCTCCTGCGATGAGCCGTCTTTAGGACTTGAGCTTTTTGATCAAAAATGCCCTATGGCACCTGTGTGTTATCTGTGTCCCTGGTGCCCCTGGGACCTGTCAAGCTGCACTTATTGCTGCTGTCCTGCCTGATATCAGAGGGCAGATTGGGCATCCCCATATCTGAACACAGCGCTTTGTCAGGCGTGTTCTGAAAACCTGTCAGACCGTACTGATTTCAGATAAAGTTTATTCAGGGAGCAGGAGGTGCTGTTGCTCATCTTTATAGAACATCTCGGAAACTGGACTGCCATCTTGGCCTTTCTCCTTTACCTTCTTTTCTTCTAGACCCATAAATCTGGCTTTCTGAGATGGGGACCTGGTCCAAGGTCAACAGGGCAATAGGTGTGCCATCCTGTGTGTCTCAGGGTCCAGACAGATGAAGTCCTGAAGTTGAAGAGCCTGTATCTCCACATCTCCTCCCTTTTGGGCAAATCCAGTAGCCGCTAGCTTAATATGCAAAACCTGCTGGTGTTTGGAGAGGGAAATGAGATGAAGGAGATGTAATGTCTTTGACTATGTGTGTAGATATGTGCACACACACAGGTTTTGTCTCTATCCATTTTTTGGATAAATATATTGTTCAATAGTTATTTACAAATAACTAAGTAGGGCATCACTCGTTGATCTGAGCTTAGTGCCTGTGTGCAGGGGAGCTCAGTGCTGCGTTGTGCAGATGGTGTATCTGGTTTCTGACCCTAAGTGGCCGTCACTGTTGGACTCCAATTAATTTGAGATGGCCAGTCACAGACATACTTTTTTTTTTTGCTGGTTGTGTGACATACAGAAATGTCAGAAAGGATTTTGTATATGGACCACCTCTGTTCGTATCTGTGATTTAAGTTGGACTTGAACCCTATGTTTCCAGATATGGACCTCACAAACCACATTCCTGCAGGAAACCTCAGTAAATAACTGCCGTTGCTGGCTGTAGGAATAAGCTTTGCTCGTTGCTGTTCTGCATATTCAGGATTACACTGTGTTTCTTCAGAGCAAGAGTACGTCCTTTGTCTCTTCAGACATTAATAACCACTTTGTAGTAAAATATCTTGCATTTTTCCCTGGCTACAGGGAAGTGAGATGGCTCTTCAGCTTTGTGGGTTAAAACAAGGAATCGATCGTCCCTCTTGTCTTCTGTACAAATCAAGAAATGGAGGCTAAAGAGAGGAGAGTGCAGATTCGGAGACTGCTTCAACCCCACAGGTCATCGTCAACAACTTCTGTTTTCGTCCTTTGCATAAATGAGTGACTTCCAGAGGGTGCCATGGAGGACATCTGGACTGAATGAACAGGACGTACCCAGGAAAAACAGCTGCTGTACAAAGAGTTCACGGAAAGGACACTGTGGTGGATTGGATGGATGTGATGGAGGTGGGGGTTGGCCTGCAGGGCTGAATTGTTTTTGCCAGTCTGCTTGTTTGTGGAACTGACTTCTGGAAAGGACTTAGATTAACTTGGTGAATTCGGGCGGATGTTCCTTCTCTCCCATTGTGGAGGTCTCTCCATGTTGGGAAACCTGAGAAAAGAGAGAGCAAATGGCCAAGCCAGTCTACAAGTGGATTATGGCGACCCTAAACAGTCTTCTCTTTGAGCCTCTCTTAATTCCCTCCTTCGTAAAATATGCTTGGGGTAAATCTGGATGGTCTTTCACGCCCAGTGTAACTGATGCCCTTGCAGAGACAAGTGAGGATCAGTTGAAAGGGATCGTTTCAAGTATCTCTTGCTGCAGCAGAGTGGAGGCGGCTGAGGAGTGGGGGGGCTTCTCTGGAATCCAGCTGGCTTTGTTTGTCTCTCTGATGTTGTAGGTAGGTATTTCATACCAGTGAGAGTTGGGAAAGGTGATTCTCTAGAACCATTGGCCTAACTCCTTACAGCAACCTTAATTTTCTGCAAGCATCTTTACAGAGCTTACAGAAAATTATCTCTTGGCTCCTGAGAGTCAGTGGAGAAGACAGGCCCACACAGCTGTCTTGGAGGGGGCCAACATTCAAATCTCACCCTAGTGCTAGGCCATGGAGCATGGGGACCTTCAACAGGCTGTGGCTTTCACTGGCCTGTAGGAGTCTGATGTCTTGGAGGAGGGGCACTTCTAAAATAGAGGTACGTTTGGTCTATTTAGTCTTGTTATGAGCTCTCTCTTAGTCACCACATCTATGATAGCTGCATCACTCTGAAAAAACAATCCCTGTCTTGCAGTTAGGGGGTTTCTTTGTCTCCCCTCTGTCCTTGTCCGCCACAGAAAGAAAAATATTGCCAGGTACATCTTTGGCACCGAATTTCAGGTTAAGCCCTGTGATGCAGCCCAAAGGGTCTTTTTTTTTGTCCTAAATAGAAAATAAATCCTGAAGGAGAAGTTGGAGAGCTTTTCACTTTCCCAGACTAGGGTTGAAATTTTATGACATAGGTTTAAATTAGAAAAATCACTTGTTAGAGTAGTTGAAACAAACGTTTCATGTCGTTGAAGTAACAGTCCTCATTATCTACCTCTCTCCAAGAAGGAGCTGAGGAAGACTATGAGTTTGCATCGCTGACGGCTCGTAGGTAGCTGCATTGGTCAGGTGTACCAGTACTGATGAGCTGTACTCAAGAGCTCGTTTTCCATGTGCCCCTCGCCCAGTGCTCAGCAGGAGCCCATCTCACCTGAGCCACTCAAACCCTTCTGAGGTAACGGGTCCTCGTACTGGGAAGGGAGGTTTCCAGAGCTGGACAGCTTGAGGGACTTGGAGATCCAGAACCTGAGTTCTGTCCTTGGAGAAGTCTCATAATACTACTAATGCTAATTAACCTTCTGTTTATCTGTCACTTGTGTGTCTCTGAAGGTAATAAGGAAGGGCGTAGTTGTTCAGGTTGTGCGAACTTACCATGAGGAGAGAGGATGAGATGAATGACAAGCCCAACTGGAAGAGACCACCAGTCCTAGATTGGTGGATTCAGGATGGAAGCTAGACTTTTTTAATTAAAAAAAAAAAAATAAAAAATTTACTGATTTCTGCTTTAGAGACTGCAAGAAAAAACTGCAGCGATGGTCAATGTGCATCAAGGAAACAGCGTGTCACTAACACATAGACATTTGGTTAGGAGGTTGAGTGCAATTATTCATGTTTCTAATCACAGTAATAATATAATTGGAAATAATAATTGCAATTGCTATAAGAAAACAAATTGCTTACAATTTCATATGTTAACATACAGTTCAAATAATCAGATGCTGCATTACTCCCAATGAGGGGAGGTTTTCTAGGCAGTATTTGGAAGAAAAATACATAGTTTATTAATTTCTTATGTTAAGCAGTCCATGGGTAGGTGATTAGCTGAGTGTTGTGTTATACGTTATTGTGTCATGTGATAACAGCACCATGTTTTCCTGTCATTTTCACAACTTTTCCTGGCTGAAGTGATACACAAGCAACCCTGGGTAGTAATCACATTGTCCCGTTCAGTTTCAAAAGGAGAGAAGCGGACCTCATCCAGAAACTTTCCAGCAGGCTACAGTAAGCGTTAATTGTCTGTTAGCCATTGTCAAATATCTTCCATATGTGCAAAAATGGCATCTATTAAAGTAATGGAATTTGTCTCAGAAATAGCGCCATTCCATTGGGTGATTTTTGTGTAATGATAATGATATTGGACCTCAGGATCGTTTTGCAAGCTATTTATAGTATGTGTTAAGGTCCTTTTGGTGATTCTTATGAATGTGCTCATGTCTCTGTTCCCTTTTCTTTTTTGGGTGCTGACCATGGCTCAGGAGACGTAACGTTTCAGAAAGAGTCAGCATTCTCAGAAGGGTTGTTTAAATTAATTAGCTCAGGGGCTTTTTTTTGCTTTGGTTTTTTTTTTTTGTTTTGTTTTGTTTTTTCTGGTATTATTCTAAATGCTTGAATCCAGTGTCAGTTTTGAATACCCAGCCATGGTGGGTTCAGCAGATGTGCTGCAGTCTGGCTCGTGTCCACATCAAAATGAGTTTGAGATTAATGTGCTTGGTTAAATTTAGTACAGGCTTCACCACGATGAATTGAGAGGCTTCCTCTGTGTCAAGGGCAGGTTTAATCAAAATCCATTATAACTCAGTAGTTTACCAGGGGTACTTAATACAAAATATTGACATTTTAAAAGCCTCAGCCAAACCCCGTTGAAGTCAGGGAGACTCTTTGCAGCCGTGAGCATGTGCTGGACCGAGTCTGAGGGCTGTGGAAGGGGTTCTGTAATCTTCCTGTTAATATCTTTATTTTCAAGTTTTGGAGGAACATAGGAAGCCAGAGCAATGCTGGGGATAACTTCTGCCGCTTGGTCATGGTGAAAGGGAGCAAGTGTGCTTTTGCTTTTAGTCTGAGTAGCTAAAAGATACAAAACTAAACCATTTCCTTCCTTTGACCTGTTTTCTGTATCTCCTCTTCAAGCCAAGGAATCTGTTATCAAATATAACTAAGCCTCAGGACAGCTTATGTGGGTCAGAGCAAAACCAATGTAGTTCTGCTCCTCTTGAAAGGACACTGTTGCTCATCAGCTTATTGGAAGCAGAAATTTCTTCTCAAGAAAATCTGGAAGATCTGTGAGAGCGCCAACGTTTTCAGCCCTCTAGGAAAAACAAAAAAAAAAAAGGAACCCTTCTTTTGGAGACTTTCTCTAGTGAAATTTAAACTAGGGTTGTTTTTTTATTAGCATTAGCCTGTAGGGTCTGAAAACGGTTTTATAAGTACCACAGGCATTGAGATAGAAGCTTTGCAACCTCTCTAGGGTGTGTGAAAGCCAGGGTGGGAAGCTGTTAGCCAGAGTCAGGAGCCGTGTTTCCACCCCACAGTTACGGACAGGGCAGAGTGTTACTGAACCCCTGCATTTTGCATGGAAGCTTTTCTCTGAGGATTTACGTTTTAGCATTCCTTTGGCTGATTTACCACAAATGAGATCTGAAGTCCTGTTGTGTTGAGCAGCTTTTACCAAACTTGTGGAGAAGTAGAATATATTCTCATTAACTGTAGTGGAAAGAGGAGCCTCAGTGAGAGACTTCCTGGAAGAATCCAGCAGTGGGCAGGCTCGGGAAGCACAGCTGGTTTGCTTGGATCTTTTTGGCTCTGTAGATTTGTTTTATTCATGCCAACTGTAACGTCAAATACCTCAACTTTTGGGCTTCTTTTTGTCCTGTGGAACTCTTAACAAAGTGAAGAGGAGATAGGTAGCTACCTACAGCATCTTTCTGGCCTTGCTTTATGTCTTGATAACTTTCAATTTTGCTTCAAAAATCCATCAACTTTTCTCTGCTTCTCCCCACAGCCACCCTTTTTCACACCAAGGAAATGCTTGTTTTAAAGGTTTTTGCATCCCTGCAGTTGGGTGCTCGCAGCAGAGCTCGGGGAACTAACACAGCCTGTCCTGGAGCTTCCCAATGCCTGTGGTTCTTCCTGGGGGGTTGTGTGGTGGCTCTGCCTCCCCGGGCTCGCAGTGACCACCCTCTGTCCTCAGCATGTGACCCTGTCCTTGGCCCGGCCACGGTGCCTGGCGCCAGCCGGCTGCCTGCCTCCTGCCAAGCTGGACCCACAAACAGTTTCATTTCTGACAAAGGGCAACTGTTTGGAGGAGTTGTTGTCCTGCTTGGTGCTCCTAATCCCTGGGATAACTGCTGTGACAAGCGCAGTAACCATCTGCAGTAAGAGCGATACATGGGGGCCTTTCAAGTGCAGCAATCGCAACCAATTCCTGAGCCTTTCACTTTTTTTTTTTTTTTTTTTTGGCTTTTAAAACTTTTCAAAAGCAAGATGAGGAGTTGGAAGCTCAGGTAGTCCTGGACAAGTCAACAGGAGTACAGTCCATAAGGCGCATTTGAAAATCCTGCTTTTAACTGTTTGAGGAGTATCTCGCCCTCATTAGCTATTGATTTTTTTTTTTTAAACCCTACCTTACGCCCCACAAGTCCATTGTAGACATCCTGATCATTTGGAGAGGATATAGCCATTTTTGCCCAACATTCCCAGCCTTAGAGAGACTTGGATTGCACAGCTTAAAACTGAAATGGCAAGAGCAGGCGTGTTTCTGACCACATCTGTGCAAATGCTAACGAGCGCTAAACACAGGGACCGAAACCTGATAAGTTGCAGAAGCGGGGACAGGGCAGTAATTGCTTTTCACCTTCATTACGCACTGTTCTGTGTGGTTACCCTTCTGTTGACTGAAGCGAGCTGTTGTACTATCCAGTGCACTAGGGGGCAGGGTTTTTGGTATTTTGGGGGCTTGTCTACCCTGTGGATTTATGTGCTCATGTATCTGCAGCAGTGCAAATCTAGTAATAGAGGTACTGCATTGATTATTTACTTGTTCTTACTGCCTCTCTCAGTTTTGCATCAGAAAATTCCTATTTGATATCAATGCAGACAGTCTATGTTCTATATTTGCATTTTTTGAGCTGCTTTCGTGGCATGGGAATCTCTTGGGATTTTGATTTACACTGAAAAATTCATGAAATAAAGCGTAGTTTTTTGATGCTGAAAGTAATCATTGTGTTCCAGTTACCCACTCTTAAGAAAGGCCATGCTTCTTAAAGGAAAACTGCATTGTTTCCATGTGACAAATTAGCTAAATAGCAAAATCTATATTAAAGTGTCTGTCACTCTGTCAAATTTGTCATTTGGTGATTTCCCTGGATATTTGAAAAAAGATAAGCAGGAACTGTGATTGCAGTGCAAGGCAGATGGCATAATAAATAGATAATGGAAAATAAGCCACGCTCCAACAGGTGAGGTTTTGTGGATGGGGATGGTGCATCTCGATCCCAACCCCTGGGTGCTCAGTATGGACCCACGGAGGGGGAATTTCCTGGCTCCCATCTTCTTCCCGTCTGCTGCGGCCGCCCGTCCCGCAGCTGCGGGAACAATGGCACAGATCTGCTTTCATGCTACAGCTGGGGAGAGACAGGCTTCTTGTGTAACAAGGAAATAATGAATTCAAATTTGCCTTCTCTTCTGATATAGGGTAAGAAACTCAAAGTTTCCTGGGCAGAAAAACAGAAGAGTGGAGATGGGTTTAATGGCTTTATTTGAATAAACCACGTCAACATTTAAATTTTTTAATTCTTATGAGAACTTCAATCTGATTTATTTATTTATTTTTAAATAAGAGACAGAAAGGGTTTGCTCAGACAGTCAGATCTCGCATCTCACCCTCCTGATAGCACCTCTCTACCTTTTTCTTCCTGCCTTTTTGAAGAAGATACAGCTCTCAATGGTCGTGCTTCTTCCTTCCCGCAGCTGGCAGGGGAAAGGCAGGAAATGCCCATTTGCCAGTGCCTCCTCAGCATGACACTTGTCACCCACCTTCTTCCATCAAAAGAACTGTTTTTATGGGGCTGACAAAATCGGATGGTTGAGCAGTGAGATAGCGATTCATGCAGCTTCCAGCATAAGCTGCCTGTGACGACATCTGCCGACTCTGGAGGTCACATTTCTTTTCTTTTTTTTCTTCTCTTCTTTTCTGGGGGATGCATTTTACTGCCTTATTTTCATTACTTGCTTTTAGTAAGCACATCCCATGGAGAACTCTACTCAATGCAGTGTTTTATTAGGAGATATGTAAATAGTGCTAACGAAGGGATGCCACCTCTGCCTCTGTGGGCTGCACTGTCCATCACGTCTGTGCCATGTTGGAGCACTCTCAGTAGGTTTCCCAAATTCTTCCTAAGGGCAGCAGAGGGGCACTGCAGGGAGTGGCAGATGAAAAACTTCAAGGTAGGGAGGTTGGAGAGCAAGGAAGCCCAGGGCAGGCAGGGGCACAGATGTGAGGAGAGGTGTTCAGCCAGGCTCTTCGTCCAACAGGGCAAGGGTTCAGCACATGCAGCTGCTCAAAGTCCAGAAGGTGCTAAACCGAAGCATTGCAGAGAAGCTGGAGGGCAGCAGATGGAGCCAACTGAACCATAGCTGCTCCAGTCAATTGACCTTTGGACCTGACTCATTGCCCTCATAAAACCTGGGTTCCAAATAAAGCCTGGTGGAGGTCATGGTTGGGTCTACCATTGCACCCAACGGGGTGGTGTCTGGAGCTGCTGGTGACAAACAGTTGGGTTTATCAGTGAGGAATCGGCTGCAACCTGTGTGTTCCTCTGGCTGATAAACTCCATGAGCGTTAAGGATTTGGTTGGATACTTCATGTGTGTTCTGCTACTTTGTGAGGACCTAGATCAGGTGCTCAAGAGAAGTGATCAGAGTCCAAGGGATGAGTTTGACAGAATCTCCCTCGGACACAAGGTGGTCACAAGTACCTGTGGGCTTTAATATCTGTGTGAGGGGGGTGTGCCCCACTGTGGGAACTGTCCTTAATGCCGCTAATGCTACTTGAAAGTGGGAAACTCAGGCTTTCAACTTACTTTACAACCCAAGAAATGCGAATCAATCAGCTAATTAATTAATGAAAAGCTGAAAATTTGCACAGCATTTTAAGAAGAAAAGTGTTGAAAATACTTTTGCATTTCCTACTAATTCAGTGATAGCATTGCTGCATTTCAGTGATTAATTGTGGGCACTTTAAAACAGCCATTGAACTGTTCTGGGTCTGCTCCTTACCCGGGCAAATCCTGGTGGCTTCATCACGAGCAGTGTTTGCCCGAGGACATTAATTAAAGTGCTTGGTAAAGAGACACTTGAACAGTCAGTTTGTGTTTTCATGTGTCACAAACGACTTGTCTTGTTTTTTATAAATACAAGTTATTGGCCCTTTATTTGTTTTTGAATAAATGAAATTATTACCTAAAATGTTTTTTTGTTTTTTAAATTAATTGCAGTTTTCCATTAAGAGCAAACTCTTTCTAAGGTCCCCTTGATTCCCACAGAAGATCTTGTCCATGTTGCACGGAAACCCAGGTGCAGGGAGCAAGTTGCTGGGCCCGTGGTGGTGTAGAGCAGCAGAAGCTTTGGGGAGATGGGGCTGGGGTGAGCACTTTGGACTCTTTGGTTCTGCGTGTTACTGGATGCTGCTTGAAGCCTGATGTATTTTATGCAAAGTAGAAAGAACTGTGTAAATAAGTGATTAGAATGACTCTACTGTATGAGACACATGGAATTTTACGCCGCAGCTGAAGAAACTTACCCTTAATTGAAGCTGTGGGCAAGTGTATGTCATTTTTGATTTAACATTGTCCCTCACCCCTGCACCCCCCACCCCAACCAAAATCCTTCGTGGAGTTAGATTGTTGCTGTAGCCTTTCTGAACCCCTCTCTTCTAATGTTTAATCAAGTGCTGAAAAGAGAAATTTACAGACTATTTAAAATGTGGAAAAATTGCTTCCCAATATTTTTGACAGAGAGAGACTGAGAACACACAGCATTGAATCATCAGGAAAATTGAAGATTTCCCCTGAACAACATTGGGATTTTACTGCAGAGGACTTGAAAGACCTTGGAGAAATTGGACGAGGCGCTTATGGTTCTGTCAACAAAATGGTCCACAAACCAAGTGGGCAAATTATGGCAGTTAAAGTAGGTGATGCCCATACTTACATTTGTACTTCAGTCCATTAGGGATGAAATGTGATGGAGAATTAATGTTCTTCCATCTAGCACCCATCTACTGCTCTTTTCTGTTTATTTCCAGTGTAAAGGCTGCTATTTGCTGAAAATTCGTTGTATAATGGGCATATTGTCAAGTGATTTGTGAAGCTCTCATAATTGCTTGTGCCCTTTGAACATGCCTATCAGGCACCTACTGTTTTGACGGGATCGCATGTTTCTGGAGACTGATAATGGGGCACGGGCCTCTCACCTCTGGGTCACTGGTTCAGATACAGCCTAGGTTGGTGGTAGGCGTGAGCTGACATCTAATAGCTTCTTGGTGTCTTTTGTGAAAAAAGGTAGTGACTTAAAATTTGCTCTTTATGTAAGTGTGTGACATGGTGGAGCCTCACCAGGAGACCTGGGAATGTACATCTAGGGAGTGCTTTGATTTTGTTCATTGTATGACAGAGTGTCTTTGCTTTGTGCTTATCGTGCTGGACCTGCTCTGGAGATGGAGAGTGTAGCAGTTTTCTGGACTGTCCCTTTTCTGTCTTATGCTATCCAAAAAATCACCTTAAGACCAGAAACAATATGCAACCTCCTTTCCCTGCTGGGCAATACGAAGCAATCTTTGTCTTGCTACAGTGGTGCTGCTCGCGGGGCATCTGTGAGGGCCTGCTTGTCCATGGAGCTGGGTGAGATGGGCAGCAGCCAATCTCTCTCTCTTGGCCTTTCCTCTGCTTGCTGTGGCTGGTAGCTGATGGCATCAGTCTCTGAACTCCATTGATGGTATCAACTGTAAGTGCTCCCGTGGCTCTTGTGAAAGAGTAGAAGTGAGCCATGTAGGAGTCTGTGTTGCTCTCATTTCCAGCTCTCTCTGTCTTCTTTGGAATATTCCCTGATCTGGTCTGGAAGCGTTCACTCCTGCTGGTCTCACATGCCAGGCAGACATGTCTCAGCCCCACCTCTAGCTGCTCTGAATATAATTCATACTTGTCTCTAGTGCGTCAGGTTGCTGGAGTAACCACCATCCTTTGATTTTCTCCAGTAACTATTGACTTCTTCACAGCGGCAGGGTCACTGGCCAGGTCTCTGAGTGTTTTGGATCACCATGCAGTGGTGTCTGAACCTGTTCTTGAATCCCTAAAGGTCTCCAGTAGAGGCTGCCTGTAGCTAAAGGCTTGATTCTCTTAGTTGCCTTGGGTGGAACTTGTAGATGGAGTTTGCAGATGACAGGTTGAAAACTGCTGATGTAGTGAAATGATGCCTGGGCACCTCAGCTTCTCAAACCCGGGGTGTGTGACCCAGGTAACTATAGTTATTCTACAATAATCATGACAGCAATGGGTAAGAAAAAGGCACGCTTATAGCTGAGTAGCTTTGTTCTCTGAAGCTCAGCAGTGGGTATGGCTGTGCCGAGAAGAGCACTTCGTTGGATGAGATGAGGTCATAGAGGAGGAGACGCGTCCGCTGGCGCAGAAATTCCCTTGTTGCATTTGTAACAAGGCAATTCCCTTGACTGTGTTTCCACAGGGGGTGTTCAGCATGGTAGGATAATCTCATCAGCGTCGAGGGTCTGTGATGCAGGTCCAGCTCCTGTCAAGGAGGCAGAAGGCACCGATGCCGTGCTCTTGAAGCACACAGTTGGAGATGATGTTGAACAGCATGTTGGCTGTTCCCTTGGCTTTCCCAAGGGAAGAGAGGTGTTCTGAGCCCGAGGGGGAAACTGGGCTCAGGGGATTACTTTTTAACAAATAAAACCTGGTAGGTTTACAGTAGCTAAACTTTGAAATGTCAAAGTTGTAGGCTGGGATGGTGCCACCTTCTTCTCTCTGAACCCACTCCTCTTGGGTGGGCCCGGCTAGGCCTGCAGGAGAAGGAAGGTTGGAGGGTCTGGACAACCACATAATTTCTAAAATGTTAGTAGCAAGGGGCTGTTTGTTCCAGTGGGCATAAACCATGAAATTGAACAAAGGAAGACCTGGGAGTGAAACAGTGGGGTCTGCGAGGCAGCAGCAGCTATGGATGGTGCAGTTATTTGAGATGAGGTTTCAGGACAGGGCTGAGCTTGGACCAGTGACTAGTTCATCCCAAACTACTCAGCCTTTTCTTTCTCAGATTACTGTTGCTTTTGGGGCAATCGAGATTGTGCATTAATCTCCCTGCTCCTGCTCTATCTAAACCTGCCCTATGGGCTACTCATGTTTGGGGCTGTCCACCTCCTGCTCTCTCTGTCTCCTTCAAGCCTGTGTGGTGTCCTAGCTTCTGGAGCCCCAGCTCCCCACCTGCATTCAGGGAAACCAGCTGCTTTCTGCGGTCTCTCTTTGCTCTACAGGCAGGATCTTAACTTGTTTTCTTCTCATTCAGCAAAATGCCCTTTTGTAAGAGAAGATTAAGAAGGTTTAGAAGAGGGATGGTGGATTGAGAAGAAAACGTGCCAATCTAGTGATTTGAGGTCTTGGCTATGATCTTAATGACACCTACTTGCAGCTCCGTGGTGTTACACCATGCTGTGTGCAGGGCATCAGGGACACTGCCCTGCAACCAGCTGGATTGCGAAGCCAGTCTCTCTGGTTATTTGGTGGAATATTTGCTGTTTCCCTCTCCCGTGCCTCCCCAAGAGCAACATCAGTGCAGCAGGGACATCATCCTAGGAAGGACATTCAGCAGTAGGATATAGCTTTATGGAGGACACAGGCCAAAAGTTGTTGGCTCTTCTGTATTGATGAGTGAAGCACAGGGATGGCTACAGAAGCTGCTAATTAGATGCAGAGAAAATTGGTACAGGGGCCTCCCACAGCTGCTCCTCCATCCGTCACCGACACCCAGACTCCCACTGCTGCAAGTTTCCCATGCAGTCAGGTGTCTTCCTACCCTGCTTCTGGAAGGACCAGGTCCTGTTTGCAGCTACCAAGACCAGGCTGCACCCCTTGTGGCTTGACAGCCCCTTCTGCCCTGGGCAGAGTCAAGCCCTCCGTGCTGTACAGGGGTGCTGCGGTGAGATTGGGAAGAGCCGGGGAAACGTTGCTCTTTTCCTGGTGCCGGAGCCTCCTCTGGCTGATCCCAGCTCCTGCTGTGCCGTGGTGCCTCTGGGCACTCATCCTGCTCACCTCAACCCACGCAGGTGCCGGAGCATACCCTCAAATCCTGTCTCCAGTGTCTTCCTCCGGCTTTTCCAAGCTTGTCGTGCCTTTGCACAAGGTTCCCTGAAGTAGGGTTCAGTGTAGCCCCCTACTTCTTCCCGCTGTGTGTGTGTGGCCCCAGCACTGCAGAAGACACCAGCTCCCGCTGCCCCGGGAGCTCCGCAAGCATAGCCCTTTCGCTGCTCCTCCTGCCTACGTTCCTTACCTCTGCAGCAAAATCATCCCTGAGTGCTGAAATACCCCCGAATAACTTGAGATCTCAGGTGGGGGCACCATTTTCTTTCATTTTTCTGTTTTACGCAATTTGGCTTCATCAGCCATCATCCTGGCAGCATCCCTGGCACCTGCAGTGATGGTCTGGCTGTTCGCGGCAGGGCTGCCAGGCCCCGGGGGGACTCAAAGCTCTCGTCTGGGCTCCAGCGTCGGCGGCAGAGGAGAAAAATGAGCCTGAAGGAGGAAAATGAGCCTCGTCGTGTTGCTGGAGTGAAACCACTGCAGCAAAGCTTTGGCTGGCGGAGCATTGCTGGGGAGACGCTGGGATGATGAACTCCTGTCCCCAGTCCTGCTCCTCCCTCTCCTTCAGCCATGGTCGTTCTGTGCCTCTATGAATTTAAATCACAAAAAGACATTACAAGCCTCTTTTGGAACAGGCTGCAGCAGCTGCTGGTTTCGGAGGCAGACAGTTGTAGTCTTTGGTGTGATGCTTTTGCATCCCTTACCCTTCCTGCTGTAGACAGCTCTTCCTAGAGCCATGAGGAGGATGAGGAAAGTATAAAGGAAGGAGGAATCCAACTCAGAGGATTTGTATTAAAATTTTTCTCATTTTTGCCCCTGGAAAATGTTGTATTATGTTTTTCCAAATCTTAGTAAAAGACAGTTGTCTTGTTCATTAGGTCTCTTCCTCTTTTAGATCTTCCTAGAGATGCCAAGTCCCTGTGCTCTGGGTCACTGACATTGTGGTCTTCCTCTCGTTGAACAAAAACCCTATTCGTTTTCTTGAGAGTTTATTGGTATATGAGACCAAGACTCTTCCAGGTGGGAAAGAGAACAGCCCAATTTTGTCTAGAGCCAGCTCTGTGCAAATTCACAATTGCAAGGCCAGTTTGGACATTAACTCCTCGCCTCCTTGACAGGTTTCTCTTCTGGGCTCCTTATTTTCCTTGAAAAAGCCCCTGTCCTGGCCAGCGTTTGCCTGCGGCACCAACACCAGCTCTCTACAGTATCTCCTGGACCAGCTTCCAGTTCCACCCAGAGTCCTTCAACTTCGCTTCTGGTTTCTTGTTTTCTCTTTCGTCAGTTTTAGCCCTGCTCCTCCCTGAGATCAGCTCTGTGGCCGTGGCTCCTGGTTTCACCGCAGAGGCTCCACCGTGTGTGTAGTTCTCCAGCCCCCTTTTGTCTGTGCCCTCCAGCATCACCACAACACATGTGGTGTTGTCCCGGCTGCTCTGGGGGTTGTGCATCTTGTTTCTTGAGAGTACCACAAATTCAAGGAACGGGACTGTCTGTGGTACATCAGAAGAACCGTAAAGAAGCCCCATTTTATTTGGATGAAATGGTTTTCTTGGGAAGCTCCCCAGCAGCTGGGGGGTTTCTTTCTGTCCTGAGGTTTCCCTCTGGCACTGGTGATAGCTCACACAAAAAAGGTGCTTCACAAGATCTTTGGCATACTTGGGATTTCCAAACTGGTATAAAAATACATAAATGAAAAGAAGTCCAAACCGGAATGAAAGCCAGGGAGCGTTCTCCCTGTTGCTTTTTACTTAAATTGTGTATATAATACCTGGTTTCATTAGCCAGGGTACTTAAAAAGACCCCTTGAAGGCTAGGAAAGTTTCTTCTTTGAAGAGTTTGCAAAATAAAAAAGCAAATATTTAAAATATCTGTTAGGTGGTGCCTGTGCATGTCAGGAGGCGGGGGGCAGCGGTGGCGTCCCGAGCCCTCCCCTGCAGCCCCTGCTCCGCGTCGGGGAGCGACTCCGGCATTTGGGGTCTGCTGTTACCAGCTTTCAGCCAGAGCAACTGCCTGAAAAACACACCATCAAGAGATGAGCAGAATGGCTCGTGCTTCGATTGACCTTCAGGCTTCTTGCCGTGGCCCTGTGGAAGCATCTTGCACCTCTTTTTAATGGAATTGTTTTTCTGTCAGAAATAGTTGCACCCAGGATCGTCAGCCAGCTGAGGAGAGGGCATTTTTGTCCATGATCCTTGTGTTTGGTTTTCCCCCACCCCAGAGGATGTAGTGATTTTCAGTCATAGACCAGAATTTTCTGTATCTTCTGATATCTATGATAGAAATCAGCCCAGCTGCTTTAGTCCTGCCCTGCAATATTTTCCAGCCTAGTCTCCAGTTCCAACTAATCTTCTCAGATATTGTTGCTGGTTTCTGGTTCTCTCTTTAGTCTAGCAGTGTTTCGACCAGATTACAGGTGGTCTTCCAGTTCTTCTACTCTAAACTTGTCCTAAGAAAATCAGAAGCAATTTCAAGATCAATTGGCTAATTGGAGGAGCTGCCCAAGGCACTGTTCAGAGATGAAGTCAGTCCAGCAGGATATTAAGCCTATGAGGTGTCCATAGAAGATCCCTGTTCTTACCGGAGAAGCCAGTGGAGCCATTTCTTGTTCAGAGCACAGTGGACCTTTCACATCATTTTGCCTTGTAGTCAGTGCTTACTCTCCCATCCGTAGCTTTAAAACAGATGTTCATGTCTTTGGCTTTCACAGATTTTCTCTGCTGGCATCCTGGCAGCTGAAATAGGCTGCCAAGGGTCAGATAGCCTTAAGAGCAGAAATTTAACACCTCCGTAATCTCTCCATCCTTACCTGGATGCCTGATAGCCCACAAAAGCTCACCAAAATGACACATTGGCTTATTAAGCTCAGTCAGGAGGCAAATTTCGTTGTCCTTCCGATTCCCCATATGACTTCTGAAGAGAAGCCCTGGGGTTTTTTGCAAGCTGGCTTTATTGCAAATCATCAGAGCCATTCTTCACGCAATTAGGTACCCTCTGCCAAGTTGACTCCTTGTGGTTCATTGAGCAGAATTTTCTGTTTCAGCCACCCATTTGGGCAGCTAGCGGAGAGCTGGGGAAACCAGTGCTGCAGGCCCTGCTGGTAAATCACTGGGGAAGGAGGGAATGAGCAGGGGCTAAAGGGAAATGGTGAGCGAGAACCCTGATGTAGGGGGTGGGAAACCAGTTGTGAGCAGTGGAAGACCTGAGGTACTTCTGTCAGTGGGAACTGTGTTTCAGGCGGGTAGATAAACGTTCTCGTGATCAGCAGCAAGTGGACCGACCCCCTTCTTGCTGCTGGTTTGGTGTCCTCAGTCCCTGGCATTCCCCAGGAGCAGCAGCCCCTCTGGTGATGCTGGTGTGCCTTCTGCCGAGGACACACGTGAGCCCTCTAGGCAGGACAGCACTGTGCTGTCTCACACCTCAAGGAGTTGGTTTTTCAGTTTGGTGTTTATAGCTTTGTTTTCTTTTTGTTTTCTTTTCTTTTTTTTTTTTTTTTTTTTTACTGGTCACTGCCCACTGCACATGAATCTTTTCATGTGCGTATTGGGGCTGGGTGATGTCTCTTCTGGTTTTGGGTCCTGTTTCTGAGATCTGTCTGGTTTTAGGTTTGAGAGTGGTCCAGTCCCCAGCATAACTTATGCTGTCGCTGCTGCCCAGGGCATAGCTTTCAGAGCTCGTGTTCCTGATATCAGAAGGCTTTGTCCTAACCTGTGTTTGTGTTAAAAGGGCTGGAGAATTTTCTCCTAGAGGATTTGATGCAGTTCAAATTTGAGACCAACAAGGAACTATTAAAAAAGAGACTTTCTGTAAACCTCTACTACAAAAACCACTTTTTCCAACAGGTGGCTTGTTTGGCCCTCTCAGTGACAACATACAGTAGAGTGACCGGGCTGAGAGAAGACGTGAAGCTGTCAGACCTGTCCATCCCTGTCTTAAATGGTGTCTTCAGGCTGTTGCCTCACCTTATGTCTTCCTTCCCTGCCGTCTCCCATGTTCTTGGGGGAGTCTGTCTGTCATAGCTCTGCAGTGTCAAGGATTCTGCCTTGAATTTAGATAGCAGATTGTCATTTTGGCCCCTTTGCTGTTTGGGTGGTGGCTGCTTGTGACTTCAGTCACCTTTTGCAGTTTCTTCCTGGTTTCGCTGGTGGGTGCTCATTCCTTCACTGGTGAATTGGGAGCACTGGCAGCATGCTCCCTGGTGGACTCTAGCTAAACAAAGCCATCTTTGCCGGCCTGGGCTGGCCCCAGCTCAGCACCATGCTCCATGCTGCTCCAGGTGGTTTTCCCCTCATCTTGGATTTGCCAGTCTCCAGCACTCTCGTATGGGACCTCCCAATCTGGGACCTCTCCTTGCCTTCACTCGCTGAAGCGGTGTTTGTTGGGAAGTCCATGGTGGCTTCTCAAGGTGTCCTTTTGCTCCTGCGTCTGCCTGGGTGCTCTGCCCTATAGCCCACCCACTGTCCATCCTCTGAGTTCTCTGTCTGCCCTTTCTTTTTCTGCCTGAGGAGATTGTGTTTGGGAAAAAGTGGAATCTTTGCGTTCAGTGTTGTTCTGGGCTGCCGATTAAAATCATCTCTTCCATACAAAGGATATTTCACGTGTTTTCCAGAGCTGGAGAAGTAACAGCAGAGAAGGCAGTATCAGAGGTGGGAGGAGATGCTGTCAGGGGGAGCTGTGGAGTTTGAGGAGCATCCTGCGGGGATGGCTGTGAAGGGATCGTGCACATGCGAAGGGAATGCTGAGGAGGGCTGGGGGGACTCCTGGATGACCAGAAAAGAGGCTTTTTGGAGACAGATACGGAGTGGGCCCAAAAGGGACATGTGAGTTACAATATGGAGAAAAGTTCCTTGTGGTATTGCAGTATTTTCCAAAGAGGTAAACTTTTCAGAGGAGTGGGTAGCATCTCAGTGAGAGACTAAACTATTCCTCATAGGTCCCACCATGGTGGCTTTGGCATCCATTGTCTTCTGTGGAGGTCAGAGCAAAGGCATTGTCATTTTGCATTGCTGATGGTGTGCCACCTGGAAGGAGACCTTCAGTCTGTTTGGCTTTCAATACCTCAGCAGGGGGTTGTTGAGTTTTACATGGTGTAGATGCAAGACAGAGAAATAATCAAACTTATCAGGCTTTCTTCAGTGGTGTGTGTCTGAACTTCTGTGAAACAGACCTGAACCAGTGACCTAGAGGTGAAGCTTTTTAGTTTCATTACCAGTCCCTTGAGCTGTCTTCTCACTCTGTTTGTGACTCCAGGATCCCACCCGCTCAGTGGCATGGCAGAGTGGGGATGGTACAGATGTGGGTGGTCTGGGCAAGGCTCTTGCCGGTTTGCCCAAGTACTGTAGAATTTGCTGGGAGGGAAAAGGGCAATACGAACGTGACAATTACTGGTCTAAGCCAAACTAGAGCTACTAGAACCTTAAGAACGAGTGGTGAAATACCAAAATATGAGGATACACCAAAGGTAAGGAAAATTACAGTGTCGATACTGTCCTCATTTCATGTGGGTCATCACAAAATAGTCTTAAGGTACATAATCATTCAGTGTTTCTCAGATGGTGGTATCTGAATAGCCAGCGTTGAAAGTACCTTCATTTCCTTACCCCTGGGCTCACTAATGTGTGTGGTCTTGATGCCACCAGCAGCTGCTCTCAGGGCGGCAGTCTCTCTGGGGGAGGGTGCTGGTATCTTGCAGAGTTTTTCCACAATCTTGAACAGTTTTTCTTTCTTTAATAACCAAGTAATTTTTCTCCTCGAGGAGGGTCCAGGCTACCTCTGTTGCTTTGGACTTCTTGCAAAATAGTTTTTTCTTGTTTTATTTAATGATTTTTCAACATGAGCCACACCTTCAGGATCACGATTTTCCTCCCCTGTGATTCCGCGAATGCATTAATTAGTGCAAGTAGCTAAATAAGCCTTTAAAATCACATGAGAAACTGTGGATGATCTTTTCCATCCTTCATTTAACAAGCTTCATGTTTGAACACGTACAGTTTTCTATTTTCAAACTTGCATTGTTCTTTCAAGCCCAAATGAGACTTTTCTTTATATATAGTGTGTCTATATTGTGTATGTATACACATAGCATATATTTCCTATATATAAAATATCTTTTATATAGTGTTAATGTTCCCTAGACCAGTATTAGGTAAAGAATTGTTAGTTTTATGAGAAGAGCTCAGGGGACCGTTGCTCACCACTGGCGTTACCAGAGCAATGTGTTCCCTCAGTTCTGTGATGGCCCCTTCTCACCGAACTGGAGGCATGGGGGAAGGAGCCTTCTTGTCTTCTGTGCTTGTCTTAGAAATTTTAAACATAGCATTCCTCAGTTAAATTTCAAAACGGCCTTTGAGCCCCATTCAACCTGGCCAAGAACTGTGTGGGAATTTGTTTTGAATTAAAAGCCTGAATACATTGTTTTGCTGTAGTTTCAATGAAATCTCTGCTCTTTAATTTCATTCTGACATTTCATCTGAAAATGTTGATGCTCGTGAGAGGACTGGGGATTTTATAGTCTGATTTAAATGGCTTTAGGGGTTTTCAGTTATATTTTGTATTTGAGAACACAGCTTAATTCTCTAGAGTGTGTTTGAGCATGCCTTGGGGAGTGTCTGCTCAGCCCTGGGTTTGGGGTCCCTGGCGTGTTTCTCCAGAGGCGGGTCTGAGGATACAGTAATGGCATGTAAGTGATAAAGTCTCTGCCACTCTTCCTCTTTCAGAGAATTCGGTCGACAGTGGATGAAAAAGAACAGAAGCAGCTTCTGATGGACCTTGATGTAGTAATGCGAAGCAGTGACTGCCCGTATATTGTTCAGTTTTATGGCGCGCTCTTCAGAGAGGTGGGCACCCCAAACTTGCTTTATTCATAGCAGAGTTTGGTTTTTACTTTTTTTTTTTTCTCTTTGCAGTTTCCAACTTGCAATAAGGAGGAGAAAGTTAATTCACATTAGGTTTCTTAGCTCTCTGCGTTTAATCAAGGGCATTTAACCAGGACACCCCGACGCCTGGGTGCTGCTGAGCACGCACATGCTATTCCCATTCCTTGTTATGTCTCTCTGCTTCTTTTCTTCTCTATTGGTGAGCTCCGGGTCCATGTGTGCTGCTGGGCTGAGCACAGCTCTGCCGCACAGCGCTTGGACCCAAAGGTGGCTTCTGCCAGTGGCTGTGAGATGGGACCCCGTGGAGGACCTGCGTCTCTGTCATGAAGGTGGCTGCTGTGACAGCAGCTCCCCGTGAGGGTGTCTGATGTGTGTGTGTCTGTAGCCAGGCTGGGGCAGACTCCCAAATGTCTGCCTTTAAGTGGTTTTTACCTGAGATATGTAAGAAAACAAGGGTAACCACGCTGGGTTGGACCAAAACTCCTGATGTGGTGTTCTGTCTCTGGCAGTGGCATCCAGGACCCACTTGCAGAAGCGTGTGTGATACTTTGCCCCGTAGCTTTCAGTTGTATACAGCTGAGTGTCTTCTGAGCTGGACGTGCAGTCTTTGTGCTGAGTGATTTTTGCTGGATTTCTTTTCCATGGAAGTGTTCGGTTTGCCCTTGAATACATGTACCTTTTTTGCATCTGTGTTGCTCCCTGAGAAGCACTTCCCTTGCTTGTCCTCCCCTCGTTTGAAGGCCATCACCTCGATTCATTGTGAATTTTCATCCTGCAGTTTTGAGTGGTGCCCTGATAGTTCCCCTAGTTTTTGTATTTGAAGACTTATCCATCCTCTCCAGGCCACTGGGGATTTTATGAACAGTTGCCATATTCTCTGTCTGTCATGTCTTACCCAGCCTGGTAAGTGCCAGCCTGTGTCATACACAGAACCCCTTTCAGACCCTTGATCATCTTTCTTGCCGTTCTCTGCGTATTTCCAGTTCTACTCTGTCCTTTGGGAACAGAGACCAGAATTGCATGACTGTTCTTGAAAAGAGCAGTGTCTGCAATAGCTGGCCTGGAGGCTGGAATTTTGCTTGGCCCTTCTATGCGTGTAGATACCGTTTCCCCTGGGGGGTTTATTCAACATGATGCTTCCATGAGCGCTTCCAAGTGAAGAGCAGAGTTAGGGTGTTGAGAGTGCTCTCAGCTGACCACCCTTAATCCTGACGTACGTTGCCTGTTCATGGCCAGGAATGCGATGTTAAATCACTGCTTGTTTGTGACTCTTTTAGCATCTACTTACTGTAATTTAAGATAGACATTGTGCTGTAGGGCCACAGAAGGTACCCTTCTGTCTCTTTGTACCTTTGCCCAGGTACTCCTGTTGCTGTCCAGCCCCAAATGACCAGTAAGAAGAGTTGGGAACTGGCCTTCTCCATCCAGCCCAGACAGTCTTATGTTGTGGTTGGAGGCCAGTCCTCAGGTCGAGCGGAACCTGTTTAGTACAGGCACAAGGAGAGGGATATAGCACTGGGTTGGAAGCATTTGGTCCATTTGCAATAACAGGAGTTTTGGAGAAGATGAATGTCCAAACCTGGTTACTCGTCCCCATCCTCCAGAGCAGCACAGCTCCTCTGCGGGGGTGGACTATTCCTCTCCTGCAGTTGACCCGCTGTTGAAGTTGGCACAATGTAGGGGGGCAGAGGTGTCCCTTGCCTGTTACCCACTACTTCAGCACAAATCCAGCACACCTACTCCAGGGAAAAAGGGAAATGGAGAACCGCTGGCCGCGAGTTGTCTTTGCATATTATCAGGCATAGCAGCCTGTGCAGAGTCTTTTGGGGCTTTACTGGGAAAGTGTTAGAGAAAGAAGGTCAATGGTGTAGTTTAAGCTCAAAACTGGGACTGAATGTTCAATTTCTGCTTCTAGAGGGTCTGCCTCTGTAATTTTGGCAGATCCTCTGGCTTTAAATATCAGTCTCTAAAATAAGGATAATCATCCTTCCTTTTCCCATGCTCCGCTTTTTGTTATCTCTTTAAACATGAAGCCATTTTGGGTGAGGAGATGTTGTCCATGTGCACACAGGACAAGCTCCTACCAAGAGTGGAGCCTCAGCCTTGGCTGAAAATTTCCAGCTTTGCTGACATACAAACGGTAAGGCCGTCAGGTGTTGTGAGGAAGAGTCTCTGGGCAAGACAGTATCTTGCCAGTTGCTGATGAGCAACATGTTCAGAGCTGTGCGAGCCCATCACCTCTCTGCAGCTCCAGGCACATCCCAGGATCTAAGTGTAAACACATACACAGTACAAAAACCTGCCTTGATCAGCATCCAAATGTCAGCCGGGCTTCTGCTGCTCCCTTTGTCTTGTCCAAAAATCCTGTCCTCCTGCAGCCAGGCAGAGCTCCTTGGGTGCTCCATCTGGGACAGGTTTCAGTAAGGTCACTGCGGGTTATACTGTGTTGGTCCCTGGAATTTCCTTTTCCACCCACCCTCAGCATCAGTGGCATTTGATTCTAAGAAGAAAGTGGCTTCCCCTCTCCTTGGTCCAGTATGACCAAGGGGACCTTCCAAGTCACATACCTTAGAGGCACACAGGGTGAGCTGGTGTGCTTGGATAAGGGATTCGGTCTTGTCATATTAATTACATGTTCTAATATTAATTACATCTTTTAAATTAGGATGCTGTGACAGCAGAGATGCACAGAAAGGAATAAAAAAGTTTCACCAGTACGTTTGAACCTGTCTCACTGCCCCACTCCGCTTAACAGATCTGTTCCCAAATAACTCCATGATACAGGTCACTGCTGCACCATCCCCCAGGTATAAGAGCACATGGGACATTACTAAAGACTGAACTTCTCTCAGGAAGTCCTACACTAAAACACGTGTAAACAAGGCTCTTTGTTCCAGTGTTTCAACGTGAAATGTAAGGAAATAAGTTCCAAAAGGCAGATCCTCTTGGGTCCACTTGCTCTGAGCCAGGATTCAGATTCTCCAGGGATGGGTGGAGCTACCCATAGGAAGTCTTCTTCTGCGTGCTTCTAAAAGGTGAAAGACTTCAAATTGAACCTCTTCAGAGGAGCTGGAACACTGAGGAGGCAGCTTTCACAATCGGGTGATGGGCAGGAAAATAACAGTGGGCTCAGGAGCGGCACAGGGAAAGTCAGGTGCCTTTCTGGAAGGGTGAGCTGTCGATGGGGAGAAGCAGAGCTAAGCTTCTGGATCCTTACAGCTTGGGGAGTGGGAGAACTGAACCAAATTGGACAGAACTGCTCAAGGATTTATTTTGAAGACATGAGTATCACAGCTTGCAGTTCGGAAAGTAACTACAAACAGAGAAGTTACTGTTGCAGTCTCTGTGACTACGAAAAGTTTGATTTGGAAAGGGAAAAAAGGCTACACAAATACTTTTCCCTAGTTGTATTCTGTCTCACTTGTTCAGCAAGCATCTTCTAATAGGCAAGGTCTTCTCTGGGAACTGCTCCTGCCTGTCCCTTCATCATAACACACATTATTTGCTTCTTGTTATTTAATCACATGGGACATCCTTCTGTTACTATGTATGTCTTTGTATAACGCAATGTGTAACCATGCAAAAACTACAAGGTGGTTGCCGGGAACAGGACTTTGCTTGAGTTTATCGGTACCCATCAGATGAGATTAAATTACCTGTTGAATGAAACATCAACAAAGTTGAAAAAGTAGGAGATGGCATTTTCAGCCTTTGCATGGAGTAAGGGGCTTAATTGATCTGATGCCAGATAGTGCATCTGCTGGGGTCAGGTCCTCCATGGAACAGCATCTGCTCACACCTGATCCCATTGATGAAGCCATGACCTTCACGTCACTGTGTTAAACCTTCCCATGATATTAAGCATCTTTCATATGCCAGTGCAGCTGTTGAGCTCTATTACTTCGTTCTCCAACAATCCCAGGTAGAAAAAAAAATGAAACCTTTTTCTTTCAATAACAGAAAGAATCCCTGAACACTGATGTTGTGATGTGTGGCAGTTGAAATGATTTTCATGTCCACAGACTGACATGCATCTAGTAAAGGCTGGAGAATTAAGAGAATCAGAAAGAGAAAGGCCTGGAGGAAAGTGCAGAAGGGGTAGTTATACCAGGGGCTATAGAAGGGATTCGGTGGCTGATGAATCATAAAATCATCGAATTGTAGAATGGCTTAGGTTGGAAAGGACCTTTTAAGATCATTGAATCCAACCCCCTGCCATAGGGGGTTGCCCATGTCCGTGCCAGGGACACCTCCCACCAGACCAGGTTGCCCAAAGCCCCGTCCAACCTGGCCTTGAACCCCTCCAGGGATGGGGCAGCCACAGCCCGTGCTGAAAGCTTTACAGCTAATCTAGTTTGAGACAGTACCTGTAAGGCCAGGAACATTTGGTTGGTTATGACCACACTTTTTCAAAGTAACTGATCCTGTTACTTTTCTTCTGAAGAGGAGAAGAGGAAAAAAGCCTTGTTTGACTTGGGATCTGAGCAGTGACTCCTACACAGTGCGAGTGTAGCCCAGCCAAGTTTAAACAAACAAGTTAAATAGTTGATAAAATTATCCAATGAAAAATTCATAACAATTTGCAAAACCTGCCTGGGAAGCCAGGTAAATTAGCCTGTGGGGAGCTTCTGCTGGTTAGAAGAGCTAGTATATGGGTATGGATGTGTCAGTAGCACAGGCTGACGTTGGTATGAATTGTGGACATGTCCTTGGTCAGTTGATAGAAGATGTTTGCTCTCTTTGCTATTGATGCACAACACCCTATTTCTGTGGAAGTCTTTGGCTGTCTTGGCTTTACTCAAGATATCTGTCCCCATGATCAGTGCCCAGTCCATAGGAAGAGTGTCCTGTGTCACATAAGGATATGTGAGGGTGATGACATTCTTCATTCTCACTGGTGTAGATGCAACTTGCATAAAAAGTTGGCCACTCCCTGCAGTGCGCTGATCTGAAACCTTCAGTGTAGTTATCACAGAAGGGTTGAGGTTGGAAGGGACCTCTGGAGCTCACCTTATCCAACTCCCATGCTCAGGCAGGGCCACCTAGGGCCACTTGTCCAGGACCATGTCCAAATAGGTTTTTTTAATATCTCCAAGGATGGAGACTCCACAGCCTCCCTGGGCAACCTGTGCCAGTACTCAGGTGCCTTCTGTTGTGGTTTAGCCCAGCAGGGAGTGAGTGAATGCCACAGTGCCGTTCACTCCCTCTCCAAGTGGGATGGGGCAGAGAATCAGGGAAAAAAGGTAAAACTCATGGGTTGAGATAAAGAAAGTTTAGTAGGACAGAAAAGGAATGGAAAATAATAATAATGATTAAAGAATATACAAAACAAGTGATGCCCAATGCAGTTCCTCACCACCTGCTGACTGATGCCTGGCCAGTCCCTGAGCAGTGACTGCCACCCCCCGGCCAACTCCACCCAGCTTTATATGCTGAGCATGACATCTCATGGTCTGGAACGTCCATAGAATTGTCCTGGTTGGAAGCGACCTTTCAGATCATCGAGTCCAACCATCAACCCAACACTGCAAACTCCACCACTAACCCATGTCCCTCAGCACCACATCTGCCTGGCTTTTAAATACCTCCAGGGATGGCAACTCGACCACTTCCCTGGGCAGCCTCTTCCAAGGCTTGACAACCCTTTCAGTGTAAAATTTTTCCTAATATCCATGCTAAACCTCCCCTGAAACAACTTGAGGCCGTTTCCTCTTGTCCCTTTGGTCACTTGGGGTCAACTGTTCCAGCTGTGTCCCCTCCCAACTTGTGCACCCTCAGCCTGCTCACTGGTGGGGTGGGGTGAGCAGGAACTAAAACATCCCTGTGTTATCAACACCGTTTTCAGCACAAATCCAAAATGCAGCCCCATACTTGTGACTGTGAAGAAAATTAACTCTATGCCAGCCCAAACCAGCACACCTTCACAGTGAAAAAGCGTTTCCTGATATTCAGAAGGAACCTCCTGTGCTTCAGCTGGTGCCCACTGCCTCCAGTCCTGTCACTGGGCACCACTGAAAAGAGCCTGACTTCATCCTCTTTGCACCCTCCCCTCAAGTATTTATATATATTGGTAAGATCCCCCCGAGCTTTCTCTTCTCCAGGCTGAACGGTCCCGGCTCTCCCAGCCTTTCCTTACAGCAGAGATGCTTCAGTCACTCAGTCATCTTAGTGGCCCTATGCTGGATATGATCATACCTCTCTGGTACTGGGGAGCCCAGAATTGGACACAGCACTCCAGGTGTGGCCTCACCAGTACTGAGTTGAGAGGAAAGATCCCCTGCCCTGACCTGCTGGCGATGCGTTGCCTAAGGCATCCCAGGGCACTGTTAGCCGCCTTTGTAGCAGGGGCACTTTGGTGGCTCATGGTCAACTTGGTGTCCACCAAGATCCCTAGGTCCTTTTTCTGCCAGGCTGCGTTCCAGCTGGGTGGTATCTTTGTGACATGCTCGCTTGTCAACTGGGAACTCAGGACTCAGTATCCTTGTTGCTGGTGAAGCAGATTTTGTGTGTGCTGGAGCCGGGCAGGGTGTTTTGAATGAAACGTGCAGGGTGTTCCTGAACATTTTTTGGAACGCTTACAAGATGTGCATTAGCATCTGGCAATTTAATACCCGGTAAGGACTAAAATATATTCTTTGGAAGAATAGCTCTATCAGTAACAGAAAATAAAATGCTTCTTTATAATTGGAAATCAACCTGACCTGAGAGTGTAAATTAAAGAGAAACTTTAATTAAGATCCTTCTGTCCTCACAATTCAAGATGAAGCAGAACTTCCTTGTGCACATCAGCGCTTTTTTGTATTTGGTCAGAAAGGAGCTGGGTGACCAGCACCCAGTCATCCCTGTCAGTCTTCCTTTTTGGTCTTGCTAAAATTCATCAGCTTTCCCAACGGGTAAGTCCTTTCAGGCCCCAGGGGGAGATAAAAATCTGTAAAAAGTTCTGAATCTTGCCACCAGGCTGAAACGATTGAAAAAGTCTGACGTCTTTTTTCATGCATCTTGCTGACATGAATCTAAGTTGATCAGGTAGATTTTTATGTTACCAGATCAATAAATGCCCACATCTGGGATTTCTATATGGCATATACTTCAGGAGACCAAGTAAGCTCAAGTCTTTCCTGGCACTTCTGAATCATGCATAGGTTTTCTTAATGCTTAAATTAACACTGGGTAACACTTTATTGTACTTGTCTGAGCGTGCAGGAGCACATACATCCAGCCCCGCAAGTGCACAGTGTTGTGAAACTCTAATCAGGTTGCCTGTTGAACTACTTGAATACAAAAAGTTCCCCCTAAACATGAGGAGGAACTTCTTTCCTGTGAGGGTGGCAGAGCCCTGGAATGGGCTGCCCAGAGAGGTGGTGGAGTCTCCTTCTCTGGAGACATTCAAACCCATTCAAACACGTTCCTGTGCAACCTGCTCTGGGTGGACCTGCTTTGGAGGGGGTTGGACTGGATGATCTCCAGAGGTCCCTTCCAACCCCATGTGATCTGTGATTCTGTTGTTTCACTTGAGTTTGCTTTTGCTGTCCAAACACCAGCCGTTATGACCGGGCGAATGGAGACATTCACAGTACTGGTGCGACTGGAGATGAGCTGTCAGGGGTTGCAGTGTTCTGGTGTTCCTGTACCAGTCCCGTCCCCAGCAGTCTCAGCACGGTGACACAGGAATATAGCACAGGGACGGTTTTTTATGTGAAGCTGGTCAGAACAGAAGCAGTGTTTTGGTCCTGCAGCCAGCAGAACAAGTCCGTGTTGGCTGTCACTGCAGAGGCTCCGGGTGGCTCCAGGTGCCGAGGTTTGTGCCGTCACTAGCGCTGGATCCACGCTGCTTCCCCCGAGCCACCCTCAGTAACGTGGAGGTGCCTCAGCCACGCTTTGCATTTGTGGCCAGTGCTGAAAAGGGAAAATCTCTGCACGTGCTCGCTGATTTCATTTCTGCAGTGTAAATCTGAGCAGGTCCTCAGCCAAATTCACCCGTAGCCACCCTTTTGTTCTCCAGCAGCTTGAACTCACCTTTCTCTATGTCTGCTGAGACACCGGTCATGTCCTTTGCCCGTTGCACTGCCTTGCCTCTTTCGTGGTGGTGTCTCTGCTTCTGTGTCCGGCACAGCAGCTTTTCCATCCGTCCCTCCTCCTTTGGTTTGGGTGAAATGCATGTTTTCTGGGCTCAGGCTTGTAGCAGCCCTTTCGCTTGGGTGGATGGATGTTACCTCCCACTCTACCTTGTGCTGGTGTAAGAAGCCTGGTGCCAAATGAGCAGTGCAAAATGGGGCTGCCCGTGGCTCAGAACTCACAGTCGCCCTCCCCAGCCAGCCCACTGTTGGCTTGGCCTTTCCCAGGAAAGCTGATCCCCCTCCTCTGGGAAGGGAGAGGCTCTCGGGGGCAGCGTCCCTCCTTTGGCAGGAGGGGCTGATGGATTTGCTGTCACTGAAGCAGCAGCACCCTTGAAGCTGGTGGCACCTGGGACACTTGCTGACCATGTGCTGTGTGTGTGGCTGAAGCAGCCCTGTGGGTGTGTGACAGCCCCAGACCACACTGGGTGGCCCCATGGCCTCTGCTGATGCCGGCGTGCAGTGTGTGACAGCACCTTTTCTCTCCTGCTGAACCA
Organism: Xenus cinereus; assembly: GCA_025774025.1. NCBI lineage: Eukaryota > Metazoa > Chordata > Aves > Charadriiformes > Scolopacidae > Xenus > Xenus cinereus. The sequence goes on from JAOXJK010000003.1 coordinate 24,910,052, forward strand.
AGCACTTGGACTGGGGGCATCTTGGCAGATGCAGTGCCTTGGCTTGGGTTTCACAGGAGGTCATTCTGAGCAGTCAGAAAAGCCCTTTTTAGCCTTAAAACCTGGGGCTCTTCAAGTTTTTTAATCATGTAAATGTAACTTGAGACCTGCTGCTGGCTCTCGGGAGCACCGGGAGCTTGTTTCAAACAGAAATGACTCGGGTGTGCAGAATGGGAGCCCTCAGTTTCCCACTCCTCCAGCCTGTCCCTACCCCAGGGTTTTTTCTGATTTCATTCCCAAGAATATAGAGTTTGGTTGGTTTGCGTTTTGTCTGTCTGCCTTCTGTAGGATAATCACTTGGGGAAGTTTCTCCTCTATCCCAAGAACATGCAGTTTATTGGTAACCAAGAGGCGCCCTGTGCTCTGAGCTGCCCCAGCAGCCCAGGGCAGCTCCAGCACCACTGGTTTGGGTGCTGTGTGGTCAGGATGGGACAACCAGGCTAACCCACTCCATTCTGCATGGAGCTTTTGCCAGCTAATGCAGTTTTAAAGCTCAGTGTAATGCAGCCTGTCAACGATGGGTGCGAGTACATCGTTTCTGGTGAGGACAGGTCTAGTTCTTGTATTTCAGTCTGTCTGGCATTGAAGAGTTGCCTGAAGCGCATGACAGTCTACACATACAGCTCACACAAAGCCTTCTGATTGTAGAATGTTCAAAAAAATTGAAACAACTAAGATCAGTCCATGGCTAAGCTGTTTGTCACCATGTGCTAAACACATGCTAAAACAAAAGATGAAGTCCTTCTGTAGATCCTCTTGGTAGGGATCTATTTCTCATCTGCAGCAAATCCATTGTGAGCGGGTAGATTTACAGATCTCAGGAGAGAATTTGATAAAAAGATATGTTACGCTTCTATGATAGCTGAGCTTAGCTTGGTTTAACACAGATACTAGAATGCTTTACAATTTTCTGCATTTAAATAGCTTAACTACAAGAAGGAAATCAACAAAACTTTCCATATACTTGAATTTTTTTTTATTTTCTCTTGCTTTGATGATATTTCTGAATGTGGTGTGAAATGTCTTCTGTCCTCTGCAGGGCTGTCATAAACTGCAAGGGATTTTTTTAGTCTTGTTGTGCATGCTTATGTCTCGTTGTGCCTTCAGCCTTCTGGAGAGCCAGGTAGTTTCTGAGACTTGGATTCATCTAGGTTCAGGCATGTAAAGTGTAATGTCAGGTCTGAGCTGGTCAGCCAGATTTCTCTGCAGGTGAACGGGGTTGGGGGGAGGTACATGTAGGGGTGAGTCTTCCATTGCTAAAATGAATCAAGATCAATTCTGTCCTTCCTGTCCCATGCATGTTGCCACTTATGTGTATTACTGGGTTCAGAGGATCTCTTTATGCGCTCTGGATATTTGTTTCTTGTTTTAGCCTGGCAGTAACACAAATTCTTTTCTCTTTCCAGGGTGACTGTTGGATCTGTATGGAGCTCATGTCTACCTCGTTTGATAAGTTTTACAAATATGTATATAGTGTATTAGATGATGTTATTCCAGAAGAAATCTTAGGCAAAATCACTTTAGCTGTGAGTATTTTGTTAAACCTTTTTTTCTTTGTATGTTTTTGAAGCTAATGTGAAAAATTCAGATCTCTTCCCCTCACGTGTGAGAAATCTGGTTGATCTGCCTGCAGCTGAACTGCTATTCTGCTGCACCATGGTTTTAATGATCCTGGAGTATAGTCTGACTTTCCCATAGCGTATTGCATGATGGAAAAGCAGGTCCTGGGGTTTGTAATCGGTTCATAAAGATACCCCAGGACCAGCTTTCTGCTCTGTCTGCTCGAGCATCGGTGCTGCAGCGTAGACACCAGCCCCTCCTCAGGGATAGCTTCATGTGTGCTGGTGGTGGCATCAGTGGAAGCTGGGCACAGGTCACCTCATCCCAAGGAAGGTGCCTAAAACAGATCAGTTGTCTCCCCTCCCCTTGTTTGTTGACTTGTTTGTAAAGGGAAGAAGGGATTGGGCATTTATAGCCAGGACTTTTGAACCCCTTCAAACCATTAAAGAACAAGGGTCTGGTCTCAGTAAGTTGCGGGCCCTCTCTCTGGAGTCCATGGGGAGAGGTTGGTGCCTCTGAGCGGGAGCTGAGTTCCCATCTCATGGTGCCTCAGGTGGTGAAGTGAAGTGAGATGAAGCTCACCAAGGGTATCTGAGAGCAGCCCTGCTACACAGACCCCGCTGCCTCCCTTCTAGGAGCCCTGTAAAATTATCCTTGGCTGTGCCAAAATGAACTCTTAGTTGTCTAAACACAAGGGCATGTTTTGGCCCTGCAAAACAAACATTTTGTTTTGGGCTGTTGAGGAATGTGTCTTGGAAGGTGTCCCTAAACCTCTGTCCTGCTACTGCCTGTGAAAATCTGTCAAGTCCATTAGATTTCTGTAGGGGATGCTGTGCCAGTCCAGTCCAGTCCAGAGAGGCCTCTGGTGGCCTTGTGCGAAGGCTCCGAAAAGTACAAATAGGTCTTCAACAGGTGGAGAACCTGGTTGATGTTTTCTTGACTGAACCTGGAAGTCCTGGCCCAATAAAAAGTCAGTCCCTTGCCAAATGAATTATTTCAGCAAGGCTGCTGGAAGATGAAAGGCTGCAGAAGTGAAGCACCGTTCTGGAGTAACAGGGGAAAACGTGAGTGAGCACTGAAGCCATGCCATGTTGGTAAGAGATGGGGAAACTGCCTCTGCATTGGCTTCAGCACGTGAAAGCCGTGGTGAGTTGGTCCTGAGCCCTCAGAGAGATGGGAAGCTGCTCAGCAAGTCACAAACTGTGACCTCTTGAGAGGATATGGGCAAATTCTTCTCGGTGCCTGACTTTGGGAGAAAACCATCTTCACTCTTCTTAGGGGCATCTTTGTAAAATGTTGAGCTTACGTGGGCCTGCTGCCACTTCTTACAGCCAACAGGCTGCCTTGACCGCTCCTGTGCTGTCACGTGTTTAGATGTTTGTGGCCAAGACTGAAAATCCTATCAAAGGCAGCTGATGGCTGTTCTGCAGCCTGTGGGATGCATCAGCTTCCCACCAACCAACTCAGTGTATTACTGTCCAAAGCAAGACTTGAGACATAGACAACGGATAGGTTGAAGGTCTGTCCTTCTGGAGTAACTGCTTGGAATTATATGTAATTCTGTGGGGGGAAGAAAAGGAGTTCCTTTTAGGGTTTTCAGGGTGTTCAGGGTGACATGCTAGCCTATTTCGGCTTGGGCAGACCTTGCAAGATGTTTTCCCGATGAAAATTTCTTGGACAGGGAGTTGACGTGAGTTTTGAAGCTCTCAAAGGAAGTTTCTCTGCTTACTCTGTGCAGGCAGCACTCTGTGAAAGTGGACCGAAGCTTGAACTCCTAGCCAGGGAAGTGGTCACCTTGGTTGTTTCTGGCCTGGGATTGAGGGATGGATGGACCGAGTAATCTCAAATTTTCCATACCTGGTACCCACAACAGATCTGAGGATGCAAAGGCCAGATGTGCGGTGTGGGAAGTCGAGGGCTGCTCTCCTTCTTTCACATTGCACCGGAAGGCAGCCCAGCCCCAGAACCTCCTGAGGGAGGTCCTCTGCACAGGCTGGCTTTGGGAGCCGAGACAAGTTCTGACTAGAGCTTATGGTCTGAAGTTTGTTTCTGCCCACTTTTCCTAGAAAACAAATGAGGAATGACATTTAATAACTGGTATGAGAACATGCCCCGAGTATCTTAGACCTTGAGCGCACCCAGGTCCAAAAGGTCTATGTGTGCACCGCCCTGGTAGCCCCATCCTGTGCAGGTGGGGTGTGTGCTGCAGTTCACAGCTCCCCCAACCACCCTTCATTTCATCTTAGCGCTCCCTTACCCCAGGTTGAAGAGCTGTGAGCTTCTGCTTCACACACGTGAGGGTTGGGACAGAAGCTTCTGGCAGGGTCAGCTGGGATTGAACCCAACACTCAGTCACTGTGTCCAACAGGCTTTCTTTTGCTGGAGCTCAGATCTGAGGGGGCCATTCAGTCTCATTCCTCTGCAGACCTGCCTGAGAATCAGTTGGTGGTTTGTTGTTCAGAGATGTAGCAGCTGTTGCTGCCAGAGCAGAGACCTGCACTGGAGAAGCAAGGTGGGCGGCAAGGAGGAGACAGCCCTTCTGCTGCCCCAGAACCTGCCAGAGCTTTTAATTACCTCAATGCTTGAACGTGGGGCAGGGTGAGCCTCCTCTCTTGGGAGTTATTCCTTGGTGCCAGACTTCATCCTTGCTGTGGCAAGGATCTCACCATCATGTTCAAGGCAGTTTTTTGGCCATAGGCTCCAATGGTATTTTCAGTGGAAGCAAAATGAATTGAAATGGTGAATTTTCAGGGTTTTTTAAAATCATCCTGTGAAATCAGGCTCCCTTAGTGTCTCTCCCATTTGACGGTTAATGGCTAAATCAGACCAGCCTCCTCTGCAGCTCCTCATGCTGCTGGTGCTGAGGCGGTGAATGGGAAGAGTGTTACCTTCTGAAAAAGTCCAGTCCAGGGCTTGCAATAAGTTCCTACTCAAGACAATTAACATCAGAAATTGCTTGACTTCACCTCTTGCTCCCCTCTCCCAGACTGTGATCTTCCCAGGTTACAGCAAGTGCTGTGTGTTTACTTAAGCACATGCCCTCTCTTATATCGCCTTCTGTTTGCAGGAAAGATTGTGAGAAAAATGTTTTAATGGCATATTACAGATTGATATCTCAACATATTAAATGTTCTCCCCCTGTTCTTGGAACTCCAAACGTTTAATGATCACAGGAATCTTATGACATTTGCTTATTTTTCATCTGTTTTTCTTTCCTAGACTGTGAAAGCACTAAACCACTTAAAAGAAAACTTGAAAATCATTCACAGAGGTGAGTTCATGTCTTTTTTTCTTGCCTGCAAAAATCCTTGCAAGGATTTTAAGCGGCCTTTACTTCAAGTCAAAGTGTAATTAGCACAGGTACTGCCACCAGGGTGAGCACAGGTTTTGCACAAGTGTGTCCCCAGTGGCTGCTGTGTTGCCACTTCAGTCTGTACTTTTCCATAAAAGTGTGGTTTCAGGGTTGTTGGGTGTCCACCTCTGCCTCTAGGCACGTGGCATCCTTGGGGCTGGCTCCATATCCCACTCCCACTCAGGATGCTCAGCACCGGGGAGGGCATCCCCTCCATCCCCCCTGCCAGGGGCACCGCGCACATTCTCCACAGCTGCTCTTCTGGAAGTTGAACCCTCCAGCAGTGACTTACCCATTTAAATTTCTTTCCCTCACAGACATCAAACCTTCCAATATCCTTCTGGACAGAAATGGGAATATTAAACTCTGTGACTTCGGCATTAGTGGACAGCTTGTGGACTCCATTGCCAAGACGCGCGACGCCGGGTGCCGGCCGTACATGGCGGTGAGTGGGGTAGCCCTGGGCTCCTTCCGCTGGCCGCGCGGCCGTTCCTCTCCTGGCTCCGGTGTCAGCCTCTTCCCATGGGTTGAGCACCCCCTTCCCAGATGACGCTGAGCTCTGGATTGAGCGCTGCAGCTGGCAGCGTCAGCAAAGGCATCCAGGCTGAAGCAAAGTGATCAAATTCCCTTTTTTTTTGCTGGGTCCCTGTGCTGCTGGTGGCACTGGGACAGAGAGCTGCTCTGGGACACCAGTGCCCGCTCCTGCTGCAGCCCAAACAGGCAGGGGGCAGGCAGTGCCTCCGGGTGGGGGGTTTTCTTGGTCTGCAAGAAATCCTTTTGCCACGGTAAGATTATGTCACAGGAGTTATTGCAGAGCAGAATTACAGTGATTTTGCAAACCACTTCAATTCCAAAGTGTGCCATAACTTCCATCCAGCAGAATGTGATTCCAGCGCAGCGGCAGCAGAGCAGCTGTGGGGAAATGGCTGGGGCTGAGCTGCGGCTCCGGGGAGTCTGTCCTGCCCCTTGGCTTCCCTCCCCCTGCCAGGGAGAAAAGCTGTGGTGGGGATTTTCGAAGCTGTCTGAGGGTTTTAAACACTTCTGTGCATCGGGCTGCTTTGAAAATGCATCTCTTGGTTTGACATGGGGCTGTTTCTGCTGCTGTCAATGGAACTTTAATTTCAGTGGCTGTGTTTAATTGTCATCGCTTATGTTATGGCTCTATATGCTGAACAATACTGTTCTTTGAACTCTCATCCCTACCACCAAGGAAACAAGAAAGGAAAAATCTCTCTCTTTTGTGGTAGAGTGCCCATCTGGTCTGGGGAACAGCTCTCATGTGGCTTTTATCTGTCAGTGGTGTCCAAGGCAAAACCTGCCTGCCCCCATCCTGAGCTGCGCAAACAGAGTTTTTGAGGTTTAGAGCATTTGACCTTTTCCATTCACTGTCCTTGTAGCAGAGCGAGTTACAAATCAAGCTGGAGAGAAGAGTACAGATGTCCATTACTGGAGCTCAGTGCTGTGGTACAGCAAAGGATGTGCGAGCCCTGGCTGCGTGTCATGGTGAAACAGGGCAGAGCGGGGTGTTGGTTTAGATGAAGATGTTGTGAGGCTGGACACCAGCAGGGGCTGTCTCTGCTCTGAGCTCTTCTGGCGAGTGTGTGGAGGTCCCTGCAGGGAAGGGGATGTTCAGAGCTGCCCGGTCAGTGGGACGTGAGGTGCTGAGGGCAGCAGAGGGAGTGCCCGGGAGGGCTGGGCTTGTCTCACCCCAGCCTGGGTGTTTGCTCCTCAGACCGCAGGCGCTTCCCATCACATCCTTCTGTGGAGTTATGGCTGTTGCTGACTTTTCCCTGTTCTCTGAGGTGTGCATTGGGTCTGTAAATAGGGCTCTTGAAAAATTGCTCACTCCTTTCCACCTCCCAAGTTCAGTGGGCTATAACGACAGGAATTAATGTTCCTACTTTTCCTTAAACCCGTGGGTAGATGGTTAGCTTTGCACAGGCTGTTGGTTTAGTCACAACAGTGTGTCTGGAAATAGCTGTGCTGCTTCATTTCCCCTGGCACTCGGGTGGGTGGGTGCTTCTGCTAGCCCCTTGTCTTTCCTCCCTGTCTGTGCATATCCACCCTGCTCTCTGTGCATCTCCATCACCAGCTCCACACTCTGATGGATTTTTAAGTAAGCAAAAGTGTTTTGGTTCAGTTTGTGATTTTAAGAGCCTTGGCATGGTATAGGGTTTGTGGGACGAGCCAGCAGCTGGCAGGCGTGTGAGAGATGGCTGGCCTCTTCCCTTCTGCTCTCCGGGCTCGGTGACTCCTCTCCAAGTACATGAGCTTTTCCACGTACTGAGAAGCCTAGGAAACAGAAGGATGTCCCCAGCATGCAGGCACATCTGCCAGCTCTTCCTCAAAGCCAGGGGAGGCTGTGATCAAACCTGGGATGGAGTTAGGCCAGTTACACTCCTTTCAAAAGGATTTTGTCTTTTTTTGGTGAAAATAGGTGACTATTTTTGGTACAAAATAATGTGACTGTGTCCAGCCAGGGAGCGTGGGATGATGCTCCCTGACAATGGGAACGTCTTGCTCTGCAAAGCCTCCTTGGCCTGTGGCACTTGCAGTAATTCTGGTAGCACTTGCCCACTGAAGGAACCTGATAACGCTGTGTTCGGTGGAGCTGGGTCCCCACGTAGCTGCTGACAACAATAACACTGGATGTTGGCCAGCGTGACTGTGAGCAGCTTGATCAGGCAGCAGGAGCCACGTCCAGCTGCTGAGCCAGCGCTGCGGGGTTTAACCAAAATTGTAAGAGCTGTCACAGAAAGCACATATCAGCCTTGGAGCCGCCAGTGCTGGGGAAGGTGTTTTGCTTTTGGCTTTGAATTCCCCTATGATCGTTATATTGAAGCATGTGTTGGTGTCTTGTGTTCTCTGAAAGAAAGGCAGGAAGGACCGAGGCAACCGCCTGGGCTGTGTGTGAGTGCCCCGAGACCCCTGCCCGGCCCGGCACCAGGGGTTTGCTCTGGCTGAGGGGTCACTGTGTGCTGACAGCAGCCTTAAACCTGCCATGGGGCTAAGATGGCCCCTGGCCCTCCCCGGCGATCCCAGCGCTGATTCCCGTGGCGGTGGGTGCTGCTGGTTGGTGTGGGAGCCGTATGCCGCCCTGGAGCTGGTGGTCCTTGTGGCATTAGTGCCTCTGCCATCGGAACGCTCTGAGGAACCCAGTTCCTGTATCAGAGAGGAGGAATGAGACTGGAAGCACCTGGTTTAGGGAGAGGAGGACCCAGCCAGCCTGAGGACGGATGTTCTGCCCTGCCCTGCTCCTTTGGGACCCCTCCAGGGGCAGAGTTGGATGGTGTCACACGTGTCCACAGTCTCTCGGATCCTTTTCCCAGATCACCTGGGAGCTGTGAGCAGTGGCTGTGCCCGGGTGCCAGGGCCCTGCCCCTCTTCGACCCCCATCCCCTGGGCTCCCTGCGGGGCAGATCCTGCTGAGTTGTCGTTGAGATGAGGGGCTGTTACAGTTTGAGGAACCCACAACAATTTATTGTCGTTTAGACAATTACTCTCACCCGATGACCCCTGCCCATCCAGGAAGGGGAATCAGGAAAAAACAAGGAAACCCAAGGGTTGAAATATAAACAGATTTAAGAGAATAGGACTAAATAATTAACATTAATGACACTAAAGAACCACTATTGCTCCTGCTACCAATATAAAATACACAAGGACTATACCCAGCCCATTCCCCAGCAGAAGCCGTGCTCTCCCTGCAGGGACAGCCCATGTGGGACCCCGCGAGCGCTGGGGCTTCGGGAGGAAGGGAAGGGCTCAGGGCTCCGGCACCGGGGCAAGGGGTTGTCAGGATGGCAGCCATCGAGGGAGAGGGAGAGAGAGAGAACCCCTCAGCAAACTTTCTAATTTATATTGAATATGACATTCATGGTATGAAATAACCCCGTTGGCAGCTTGGGTCAAGTGCCCAGGTCTCGCTCCTCCTCGTCCCTGCACCTGGGGAGCTTGGAAACACTGAGACCTTGAAACCCACATGGCTGGTTATAAAGGAAATACTCTCACCAATTCAGACACTAGAGTCTTCTAAAAGTTCAGTTTTCCCAAGCATTAGAAGAGACTTTACTGAAAAAAAAAATACTGAAAGAGGAATTATTCCTGTGTCACAGAATCCTGGACTGGCAGGGGTTGGAAGGGACCTCTGGAGATCACCTTGTCCATCCCCCTGCTAGAGCAGGGTCACCCAGAGCAGGTTGGACAGGAACGTGTCCGGGGGGATTTGAATATCTCCAGAGGAGACTCCACACCCTCTCTGGGCAGCCTGTTCCAGGGCTCTGCCACCTTCACAGGAAAGTTTTTTGTCATGTTGAGATGGAATTTCCCGTGTTCCAGCTTGTGCCTGTTGCCCTTTGTCCTGTCACTGGGCACCACTGAGAAGAGTCTGGCCCCATCCTCTTGCCACCCACCCTTTAGATATTGCCCAGCATCGGTGAGATCCCCTCTCAGTCTGCTCTTCTCCAGCTGAACAGCCCCAGGTCTCTCAGCCTTTCCTCAGCAGAGAGATGCTCCAGCCCCTTGATCATCTCCTTAGCCTCCGCTGGACTCTCTCCAGCAGATCCCTGTCCCTATTGAACTGGGGAGCCCAGAACTGGACACAGGACTTCAGCTGTGCCCTCACCGGGGCAGAGTGAGTGTTGGTCAAACCAGAACAGGGAATGCGCGGTGCCGGGGGCGTACGAGCAGCTTTCTTGGTGCTAGTGCATGACCCATGTTCCAGCAAACACACCTCTGCTTGTCCCTGCCCGTGCGGGAATAGAGGGCCAGCGCAGAGCCCCGTCGCTGCAGCCTGGTGCTCAGGATGTCTTTCCTGCTCCTCATTTCTCCCTGGCAAAGATGGGCGCTCACCACTGGCGTCGGCGTCCAGGGCCAGGCAGAGGCCCTGTCCCCGTGCTCGGATTGCTCATGCACGGAGCAGGAAACATTCCCAAGGCAGGTGACAGTGATGGCCCCGAGCCCTAACCCTGTGCACACAGAGGGAGAGGCTGCGGGGATGGGGGATGTGGGAGCTCCCGGGATCCTTCACCCCAGCAGAGCCGCAGCCAGAGCCTCTGCTGCAGCTTCACCGTCCTCACCCAATGCCCAGGTTCTCCTCGGGCTCAGCCATGCGTTGATGGGAACCAGCAGGCTCTTGGTTTGAATTCATGCAGGTCAGAGCCTCTCAGGTGCTCCTGAATATTGCCCTGTGTTGGATGGGGGTTTTTTTTCTTCTTTTTTTCTCCTCTGAAACTTGGCACCCAAGCCATAATTTTTGACTGCAAAAACAAATTTGGGAGGAGACTGGAGACGTGTGGCATCGTCCCTCGGCAAGCGGTGGGGACCAGCCCAGGCGCTGCCACCCGTGACGTAGCCAGTGCTGGGGAGATGCCTGAGCCCTGAGCACAGCCCTCCCCATCATGTCCTGCTGCTGCCTCTGCTGCTCGGGGGCTCCAGCCGAGAACGTCACCTCCACTTGCACTGCCCAAAACCCTCCGTGAGGTTTGCCCAGCGGGACTTCTCCTGCCCAAACTCAGCTCCTGGCACCAGGCGGTGCAGAGCCGTGCCTGGCAGCTGCGGGGCTGAGCTCCTGTCCCTGCACTGACCCCTCCACCTGGCAGGATGGGGTTCTCCTCCTCACCTCGATATGCTCCCCTGCAGAGGCGGTTTGTGTAAAACCAGGGAAATGTGTCAGCAGCCGCCTGGGTACAGACTGCTTGGCCAGAAGTGCTGTGGGCAGGACATGAGTTTTGTGGAGAATATTAAAAGGGGGGGAAAAAAGTTCCTTTGGCCACTAGGGTTTACATGGGAAGTGCTCCTGCTCGCCCTGGGTTTGCCCCGTGCGGGGCACAGCTGGCTGTGCTGGGGCAGCCCAGATCCCCCCCACCGCCATGATTAGCTGCAGGAACGCTAATTGGAAGCCACGAACAGCAGGACGTGATCATCAGGAGTGTGAAGATGCAAAGAGGGATGGGTAAGGCTGCTCAGGGCAGGGAGGAAGCCAAGGGTTGTGCGGGTCCCAGGTCTGCAGCTGTGAGTCTCCTGCCCCCCTGGAGCCTGCTGCGCTCTTGCCGCTCCTGCAGTTGAGGCTGGTGGGATTCTGCCCTGGGGGACCCATGGGAGTCTTGCAGGGGACTGTCCAATCCTTTTGCTTCAGCGCAGGCTGGGTGGCTGCTGGAGCCGCTTGGCAGCACCAGCCTGTTCTAAAAGAGTCCGAGAAGACCCTCTTGCCCCGTGCGAGGTTCAGGCTGGGTCCCTTTGCTTTCTAAACTTCTCTTAAAGAGGAGTCCAGGGGCGGCCGGATCCAGTCTGAGCCTCTGACTGTAAAGAAGAGTTCAGACCCCAGGTTCTGCCAGAGTTGGGTTATTGCAGCTTGAGCTGGGAATCTCCAAAGAAACCCCTCTTGGTTGTTTTCCTGTGCCTTTTAAGGTGTTCACACTCCTGTCCATGTGACATGCATGGACTTTTTGTCCAATCAGTTTGTTTAATCGCTGCTTCTCCTCTACGATAGTTGGAGTAGCATCTTTTGAGTTTTACCTACTCACACAGTTTCATCATCCTCCCATCTTACCTGTACTTGTGTTTCATCTATTTTCTTCAGATGGAATGGTTTCTCTCTTTCTTTGAAGGTCCTTCCCTTGAGTTATAGGTTTGGTCCAGTTCATCTTGTTGTGCAAGACTCCCAGTGCTTCTCCTTTTCAATCAAGCAAAGGTTCAGCTGAAGTTCAGTTATGGTTTGCGGCCCAGGGCCTCTATGCTTCAGTCACCCATGCCAAGCAAAGTCATTCAAGCAAAGCCATCAAGTTCCAGTTCAACCTAATTTTAAGCGATCACACAATTAATTCTAATAATCTATAAGTAAACTATTTTAACCCCCAACACAGCCTACCCCAGCAGCTACCCTGGCACCACCGTCTGGATGCAGCTGAGTCTGGCCTCCATCTCCCCCTCCCGTCCGCTGCTGCGGCGTGACCCTTGCTGGTGGAGCACACAGGGTCTTGTTCAGGACCAGGTACACGAGCCTTTGTGGAGGGCAAAAGCTCCAGATTTCCCATAATACGGATCGGGACCAGGAGTACAGCTGGGGTTGAGGGCTGTGCTTTACAGCTGGAAACTCTCTTGGGTGAGGAGGCCAGAAGGACAGCTGATTGAATGCAGCCAGGGAAGCCTCCTGATCCCGTGCCAAGACCAACAGCTTCTGGTTGAATGGAAGATGTCTTTTTAGAAAAAGAAACCAAATTTTAAGGCTCGAGCTACTGGTGACTGCATTTGCCACACAATGACTCACCTTTGCTGATGACCACCTGCATCTTCTTATGTTTGATTTCTGGTTTGGGTGTGTGTAACTTCATCCCTGGGTACCCTCTCTTGGTTCCCTTTCTCCTCTGCATCAGAGAATCCTCTAGGATCAGAAGTCATCCCATTGTACTGCTTCCTGCTGGACTCATTCCTTTTCAGCAGGTGTTTGGTTAGGCTTTACGGCTGTGGAAAAATATCTGGACTTCCTGCAATTCAGTCTTTTGTAGTTACTTCAAGGACTTCTAGAGCATCCCCACTGAAATTGCAGGCCCTCAGTGAGGTTCTGTGACAAAGTTACTTAGTGGGGCTGAAACGATGCCTTAGAGCCCTCCAAAACTGCTGCATCACCAGGGCCTGGCCCTGTTAATCTAATCAAGTTCTTGGAAGCAGTGGTGGGGATGGCACTGAGGGGATGTGTGGGCTCTAGGTACTCAAGTGTGGCCTTCCCAAAAGAGTGCCAGAGGGAGAAGCCCTTCAAAGTTTCTGTCCTGCATTAAAGATGCCTCTTCAAGTGTTGGAAAATCTACCCATAGTGCCCATGAAGTTGTCCTCATCATTAATTATGCTCTGAATACCACCTTTTTTACTGTCTTGTTTTAATGGATGGCCATGGGCTCTTGTTCGTGCTTTGTTTGCAGAATTAAGGAGTACTTAATACTGGCCACAGCTTCTCTCCCCGGTAGGTACTTTCTGACTCTGCTGGAGTCACCTCTTAAGCTTTCCTTTGAGGAGATTAGTGACTGAGCAGCTTATGGTCTTAAGGCGGATTGGATTGTATTTTATGGCTATGCTATATACCCTCCCCCTTGGTTTTTACAAATGTAGACCCTGGAATTTAGCAAACTTCGAGTGTTTCTTTCACTTGCAGAGTATATAATGAGAGCTGCAGTTCCTCATACGTCGCCCCGGCCTTTAATGGTGACGGTTCTCGGGGGAGCTCTGCTGTCCCTCTCCAGGAGCCTATCTGTCACCCCGGGGTCCTGCTCTTCCTGTGTCTGGTCGAGTGAGTCATCATCCAAGCCCACTTGCCAAACCTTCATATCACACCAGTTCTTCAGGAAGCCTTATTTATCACCCTAGCAATATTTTTATGATACGGAGAATTTAGCAGCACTAATTTTATATTTTCGTGGATATTATTAGCCATAAGGCCAAGGAAAGACAACACTGAGGTCCCGTTATAGATCCTTTTCCCACGCAACAGAGACCTTTTAACAGCAGTTACTCTGAACTCTCTCAGTGAAGCCATTTACTAAAGCAAATGACTGATGCTTGGTGTAGTGGCAGCCCGGCCAGTGCCTTGCACTGCTCCGAGTTTATTACAGCCACACATCTACTTCTTTTAACAAGACGAAGAAGGTCATTGAGAATCAGCTGTGCCAAGCCCAATGGGACCTCATTGCTTCATTAATGTTCCTGCCAATCTTTCTGTTCCTCGCAAGTATCCCCCATCCGCCAGTCCGTCACTTTCCTGGGATCTTCCTGCTATTGAGAAGGAGGAATTCCAATGCTGCGAGGAAAGCCAGCTGGGAGAGGATGGTAACCCCGTGTGAATGGAAACCAGTGTCTCCACCTGGAAAATGCTGCTGGAGAAGTTTTTAAGTGAAACAGTCTCTCAGAGTAAATATGAAAAGGAAATAAGAGGGGAGGAAAGGCCATTCTTAAGAAACATGATCTCTGCTGATAATCTCCATGCAGCAACGGGCTCCATGGCTGACCTGGGTGAGGGGGAGGGACAGGAAATCAAAGAACAGAGGAGATTTTGGAAGGAAAGTCTGAATGCAAAAGTCCAAGTAGGGATGGATATTTTGGATGAAGTTGGTTTTGGACAATAATAATACTCTGATTCCCTATTTAGTATTTGTCTTCAGAAGGTTTACAAGTGGTACACGCTGAGACAGTGCTGCTGCTGCTGCCCTAGAGGTGGTAGACTGAGGAACAGGGGGAAGCAACAGGTCCCCTTAACCAGCAAAGACAGAAGAACTTGTGTTCTCCACTTCCCCGTCAGCTCTTGCACCCATCACACTGTGTGTCCTTTGCTCTGCTGTGTCACACACCGGGCAAGGCGCCGTGTCTCTTCCTGCATCCAGAGCAGGCTGCTGCATGGGGTGCTGCACGGCCCCTGCAGCGATGGGCGCTGTGATACAGGTCCAGAGAAAACGAGGTGTTAACAGCTTTTTCATCAATCACCTTGTCCTGGAGAGAAGGGGTATAACTGGAGAGAAGACTTTGCCCAGCTCAGTGTGACTGTGATGCCTCACTTGCTCCTGTGAATGACTCATGTCTGTGCTCTTAAACCGAGGCTTTTGCCGCACTGAGGTCACCTTCTGTGAGCTCCTGCATAGCCAGGAGGAGATCCAGAGAGCTTGTTAAGCTTCACTGCACATAAAAATCGAGATCCACATGAAATGAGACACCAAAGGGAAACCACTGTCATCCAAGAGAGATCAGTGCCGCCTAAGTGAGTCTCCGAAACTTCCCATAGAGCAGAGCAGTAGCACCAGCCAGGAGGAGTGGATGGAAGTTCCCATCTGTTTGGAGCTCCAGCACCTACCGTAGGGCTGCATCTTGGGCACTGAGGTCTGCTCGAGAGCCATCATGGTGGGTGCCCTCGAGGACAGTCCCCTCACAGAACAGGACTGCCTCTTTCCTCGAGATGGTGGTCATGTCCCCAGGGCTGGTGGTGAGCATCTCCTGGGGAGGTGAGCAGTCAGACACTTCCTCAGCCTTACAGGGTCTGAGCTGCCAGCCCAGCCCTGCAGTGAAGTCAGGGATGGGGCTCACAGGAATAGAATGTTTGGGGGTCTCAGCGAGCAGATGAGAGGGAGCTGGACACAGCATCCTCAACACTGGAGGAGGAAGAGATGGGAGAAGCAGGTTGGAGAGCCCAGTGAGTTGGTGCCTCCTTGCCTGCCCTACTTTGTGCCCATGGCTTGTGTCCCAGCCCGGGCCATGCTGTGACACCAGCGTTGGCCACTGCCCCATGCTCCTCTTGGGTGGGCAGGGAGAGCCCTGAAGGAAGAACAACTTGCTCTTCACTGTAGGAATATGCTTAAGAAATACAGCAACATGAAAGGCGAGTGACGACATTTTTCTTTACTGAACAGCAGAAGAATTTCCCAAGCTAGTTATTTATGGTCCTAAAGATGGTTGCACAAACCTGCAGGCAGCTCTTCAGAGCCATCGCTCCCCTCCTCGCTGTGGCTTCGGGTTGGAGTTGGCCCTGAGAGCCCAGTCCCTCGGGCAGTGACAGATGCTTCTCTCTGCGAGCGCTCGAGGGGCACCACACGAGGAAGCCATGGTAATGGGGTCACCACCATGGGGGAGATGGCATTTCTGTCTTGAGCATCCCTAAACAAAGACATGTGGCATTTCAGGTAACACAGCAGCAGAATAGTGTGCCAGGGAGCCGTAACTCTCCTGCAAGACTCGTCTGGTATCAGAGCAGTGAAGGTCTGTTAACCCTGACTGCCCGGTTCTCATCGCGCTGTGGGGTTTGCAGCTGGATTTGGCACAGCTGGCACTGCAGCCGCAGCCCCCTCAGCCCCACTCCCAGATGTACTTTACCTTGCTCCTGCCACCGACCAACACCAGGGATGCCCCTGGACTTTGTTTCATGCATTTTTTAGAGTGGAAAGAGAGTCTCCAACGGAGGCTGGAAGCTTCCGTCTCGCATCCGTCTGTTCCCATGGCTGGAGCAGAGGGAGAGTTTGTATCATCCAGACTTTGTTCTGCTTTTCATATTGCAAAAATGTAGCTCTTTCTGGTTGTTCTTCGCTCCTCGTCACCTTTCATTTTCTTCCACTTCAGGGACACACTGGCCTAAGTAGCGACTAAGAATTTGTTATGTACATTTCAATGCCATATAGGCCATTTTGAATTTGCAGTGCATGCGGGATAAAATTCTTGATTGTATAACCAGAGAAAATCCAGAACAGGGTTTTCCCAGGAATGCTACTTTGCTCTTTAGCAACATGAGGACTGCAGGGAGTCATGTGTGCATCTGTCCTTGTGTCACCCCAAATTGCGTGTGTTTGCCTGGCTGGGCTTTGGAGGTGAGGGAGGATCAGTGCTGCCCACTTTTCTCCTTTTTTCAGTCAAGGTGCTGGTGCTGAGGTGGACACTGAGATGGAGAGAAGCCCCACGACAGCCTGCACCCGTCTTTGATACATTCACACCCCGCCTCTCACTTCAGCACGTGGTAGAGGGTCTCCATCTCAGCTGTTCCTTCCCTCGCTAGCGCTTGGCATTAGGACACCTGGCAGGAGCCAGGCTTTGTCTGCAGCTCTTGTTCCAGGTGCCTGGAGTGTGACATGCTGACTCTTCCTTCCTTGGTGTTAATCGCTCCCATGTCATCTACATGGAAAATTCCCAGGATTCTTTCTGCTCTGTATTTAGACAGGATTTATTTTGGTCCATCCTGCTTTCCCTTTAACTGTGCCACCAGGATCCAGGGCCAAGTCCCTGTTGCTCCATCTGCTGGGTGGTGGTAGCAGGCTTGTGGGTGCTGTGGAGGAGGCGCTCTG
Source organism: Xenus cinereus (assembly GCA_025774025.1). Classification (NCBI taxonomy): domain Eukaryota; kingdom Metazoa; phylum Chordata; class Aves; order Charadriiformes; family Scolopacidae; genus Xenus; species Xenus cinereus. The sequence continues at coordinate 24,926,807 of JAOXJK010000003.1, forward strand.
TCTCACCACTGCCACCTACCTCACCCGTCCCAGTAACACACAACCCTTAGTACTTCAGACGCTTCCCAAAATACCTGCTCTCCAGGCAATCCCATTCACTGGGCTGTACCAACAGCGAGTCCTTCTCCTGCCGTTAGACAACTGCTCTGCTCTGCTGTGGCATATCCCTGTGGAGCTGCCATGTGCAAGCCTTGGCACTGGCAAGGTTGGCATCCCCATAATTTTGTGTGCCCTGTGCTGGCTGGTCTCTGGTAGCAGCCACCAGATGTCATGATGTGTCCCCACCAGCACACAGGGTTGAGCCACCCGCTGCCATTCCCGCACACCAGCATCCATTGCATGGGGGGCGTGCCCCATGATGGTGTGTGTGGGGCTAAAGACAGTCTCTTGTCACAAGGTGGTCCTTGTTCCTGTGAAGGAACTCTGATTTTCTCGGTGGGAAGGTACATGCCAGCCAGGGAATCCATCTTCTGTTGCCAAAATGCATATGGCCTGGCATGGATAGTGACCATGCCCCTGGATAGCTGCCTTGCTGTGGGGCACTGGTCCAGAGTGGTACATTGGATGTACCACTACCAGGTAGCATTGGTACAATCATCAAATCATCGAATCTCAGAATGGTTTGGGTAGAAAGGGACCATCGAAGATGACATAGTCCAAAACCCCACTAGATCAGGTTGCTCAAAAGTCCTGTATAACCTGATCTCGACAACTTCCATTGATGGGGCATCCACACCTTCTCTGGGCAACCTGTTCCAGTGTCTCACCATCCTCACCATAAAATATGTGTTCCTTATGTCCAATCTAAACCTACCCTCTTCCAGTTTGAAGCCATTGCCCCTTGTCCTGTCACTACAAGCCCTGGTAAAAAGTCTGTCTTTTTTATAAGCCCTTTTTATTTACTGAAAGGCTGCAATGAAGTCTCCTGGAACTTTCTTTTCTCCAGGCTGAACAACCCCAAGTCTCTCAGCCATTCTTCGTAGCAGAGGTGTTCCATCCCTCTGACCATTTTTGTGGCCTCCTCTGGACACCATTGTACCAGGTCCATGTCTGTCTTGTGCTGGGGACCCCAGAGCTGGATGCAGTGCTCCAGGTGGGGTCCCACAGGAGTGGAATAGAGGGGTAAAGTCATCTCCCTCAGCCTGCTGGCCACAGTGTTGTGCCCGAGGGACAGGGAAGGGACAGCTTGGTCTGCTTCACACCCACTCTTGCTGCTGGGAACCAAGAGGGCAGGAGGAGCCACCAGTGTCTGGCAGGGGGGGTTGGAGGCAAGAGGATGCAGGCAGAGTGTTGCACAGAGGGACGGCAGGACTGGTGTTGGACTAGGAGCTGCTGGGCCCATGGAGTCCGGCTGGTCTGGAGCCTGAGACCCAGGGATGCTGGAGGGGGTTGGGGGTGGGCAATGGCAAACAAGGCTGTTGCAGGGGGCAGGTCCATCATGCTGCCCAGGGCGGTGAGGCAGGGCAGGGTGGACACAGCGTCACTCTTGAGCATGGTTGATGAGAGTCCTTTTCAGTCTGTGCCCTTCTGTATGAGGGGGCAGAGGAGGTGCCTGCTGGGCCACATCTGATGCTGGTCTGTCATTGATGCCATGTTCTTCTGTCCACCTTCCTACTGCTGGCATTTTCCGTTTGCTTTCTCAGGAAATTTTTTTCACAGAAATAAATAATTGAGAGCATTTTGAATTTTTTTTGTACCGATCAGCTGATGTTATTCCACATGTTACTTCTGAGCAGAGGATGCCTTCGATTTATAAGTCTGAGCTCCTCTTTTCCTGCCTGAGCTTGAGTGTGAGCCAGTGCTCAGCCAAGGGCTCCTCCTTGAGATGTTTTCTTCTTGCTGAAATGTCCAATAACTGCCTGATACATCCAAGAGTATCCAGATCCTGAATGTTCGCTGCTTATCAATCCTTCCTCCCTCAAATAAGCAAGTAGCAAGGGCTGGGAATACACATTTTCCATTCAGATCCTCACTCCTCTTGCTGTTTTCACACACTTTTCCCACTGTTTTAGCTACAAAATTGTGGAGAAATTGTCATTGCGTTTCTCTTCGCCATATCTAAAGAAATGGATGCTTGTATTAGCATTAATTCCTTATCAGCTGATTTGGTAGTCTGTTGATGTGGTGTTCCCAATATGGAAGGACTGAACTCATCCAGCAAGGCGGGATGCTGGGTTGGGAGCAGTTACAAGCAGGGGTTTGCCTGCAATATAAACAGGGTTGGTTTTGACTGAGCCACAAGTTGAGCATGTGAAGGGCTGGTGATTGGTCTAAGAGAGTTGAATTTTAGTAATTTTATTATTTTGCATGCCCTCCTGCCCTCCCAGAAGAATTATTGAAAAGTCCATCCAAGTCATGAGAGGAATAACTAATACATGAGTTTAGGATGAAGGGAAACCACAGCCAAAGGATAAGAAAGGGAAGAGCAGAGCTGGGAGGGTGGGAAAGGAGCATGTTCAGGGCATCGCCTTTGAAACCAGCCTGTTTCAAAGCAGAGACTGTAACTGGAAGTAAGGATGATAAAACACATCAGTGGCACTGGGAGGGCAACCAACCATGTGCTGAGGAGTAGTGGAGACAAGAAAGTTGTAGGAGAAGCCACATGTAGAACCACTGAACCTTGGTGGAAACATCTCCTTCTCTGTGTGGGTATGTGTGGGTGGTAGCCTGGGCAGGTTTCCTTGTTGGAGAAGCTCCTGGAGCCAGAGGGGATGGGGGAGGTCTGGAAGCAGTCACAGCTGGGGCAGCCCCATGTGGGTGGTGGGCTGCAAAGAGGAGAGCTGGCAGCAAGGAAGAGCAACCACAAACACCATCAGGGCTTGGGGCTGGGAGGTATTGCAGGAATGTGGTAGTCTTCTCATGTGGTGGTCCACTGGAGGGTTGAGGTTGCATGAAGGGACTTCATTCATTGTGTGGCACTCCTCAGCTGGCATCTGCCATGAAATTCTGTGAAAATGTAGCTTAAAAAGCAACTAGTGGCTTTCGTAGTATTTTCTGTACCTGATAATTTAATATTTAATTGCAGTTCAGGTCCCTTTATTGTTGTTGTAGTCAAAACTGAATGAGACCCTGTTTCTTTTTGACATTTTAATTATTACATTATTACAGAATTGAGGTTTCTCATAAAGATGACACAAACCATAAAGATATTTTGTGCTGGTTCACCTGTGTGGATAACTCGCTCTTAGGTGCAAATAACCCATGTCTGGCTTGATACTGTTTTCTATGGAAAACATGTCTGAAGAACTTGTAACATCACAGTTGACTTCCAGGGATGCCCAAATTTTTGGAAAGAAGAGCTTTTTTTAAAATGCATTGTTTTTAATACCCCCTGAGGTTAAGCAACCAGCAGACATCTGGGAAGAAGAGTTCTGATAGACGCCGCTAAACCTCAGTTCCCCGAGCTGGTGGATGAGATGTTCATTCCCATTCTTATGACTCCCTAGGGGCAAAATAATTACTCAAGCTGCTTGTAGAAAAGAAAAAAACAACAACGGTTGAATTGTGCTGAATTGCATTACAGATCACCTTTTACACGATCCATCCTTACAATCAGTGATTGATTCCTTAATATGTTTCTCTGATGGGGCTGGACATGTGCCCTCGTGACAAGTTTGGCCCTAGGGATGTGCCAGGCTCTGCCCAGCGGGATGAGCTTAGAGTTTTTTCTAAGTTTGCAGATGCTTCTCATTCCTTCCTGCATAGCTCGGTGTTTGACTGGTCCTTCTTCCTGTTTCAGCCTGAAAGGATAGATCCCAGCGCATCCAGGCAGGGCTACGATGTCCGCTCAGACGTCTGGAGCTTGGGGATTACATTGGTGAGTGAGTGGGGTTTGGACCCTCTGTGGTGCGGTGCTGTCCTACGGGGTGGCCGTGGGGCGCTTTGCAGCGTGATGGAGGTGGTTGGTGTGGAACACGCTCGTGAAGCAAAGCACAGCTCTGCGGCTGTGAAGCCTTTGCATGTTGTGGTTGACGTGGGCACCTCCTGGCTCAGAACGAGCATACATCCCTTGGAGGCAGATGGCTCTCCTGAAGCCCTGAGGATACATTTAGCTGCAGCTATGTTTTGCAGAGAAAGAGATGTGAGCAGGGAAGACGTGTCAGATCATAAATGAATTTAGTCTTCAAAATCTCAGATGAGAAGGGATGGTGAGTGTGGTGGTGCAGAGCAGAGCACCCAGCGGGTGTAAATGAGCTTCTCACAGCAGGCATCTGGCACAGTTCAGCTGTGTGGGGCTTCAGTTAATCCTGGATCCTGATTGCTGATTCCTCTTGGGCTTAACCACAGCACTGCTGGGTGCACACACTGATACATTGAAAAGATTTTCCCTTATTGAGGTAGTGAAGTAGAAGAGAAAGCAGAAGCAGTAAGTATGAATCAGTAGCTTCTCTCTTCCCCAGAAGCATTTTAAAATGCTTGTTTTCACTGTCCTGTGAGGAGCAGAGAGTTTGACTCGATGATCCTTAACGGTTCCCTTCCAACTTGAGATATTCTATGATTGTATGACTCTCACTATACATTTTCTGTAGTGGTTGTTTGGATGCTTGGAAAGGGACTGGAGGATTTCACTCTCCTACTTTTGAGCACCCTAGTAAGAGCTCTGGTTCATTTTATAGTCAGTGGGGAAGAAGACATTGTCAACATGGAAGTATGTTCATGTTAAGCCAGCTTAAATCTGGAGGTTCTTCGAGTGTAAGCAGCGGAACTTGCTGTTGGGTAACACTTCCCCTCCTCTCAGCTGAGATTCGTGTAGAGAATGGGATGAAGAATCTCATCTTAGTCTTCCTTTTGGGAGGTTCAGGGTCCTGGCAGACATTTTCTTACCCCAATTGAACTTACCTTGTGTAACCTGCCTGGTGCTGTTGCTGTCTCTGCAGTATGAGCTGGCCACAGGGCGATTCCCCTACCCCAAGTGGAACAGTGTGTTTGACCAGTTGACACAAGTAGTAAAAGGAGACCCACCACAGCTGAGCAACTCAGAGGAACGGGAGTTCTCCCCAAGTTTCATCAACTTCGTCAACTTGTGGTAAGTGTTTCCTATTGAAAGCACTTGGAGTTGGCTTGTTTTGTCATTGCTAGGTATTTGGCAAAGATCACACGCCAACACTTAGTTTCACATTCCTGCGCCAACGTGAGGGTGAGGACTGGGAGACTTGTCTGGGTGGGGGCTGAAGGGCAGACCTTTGCTGAGAGTCTGTGTTTAGGGGAAGCCTGATAAGACCCATGGCAGGAGGTTTGTGTGATCAGGTAAAGGCCTGGCCTGTGCATCCTGTTTCTTGGTATGACACAGCCTTGGGACAGACCTGCTGTTTGCCCTTTCTTCTGCAGGCAGAAGCCCAACACACCCAGCAGTATTGTCTTGTGGTTGGACTGAGGATCTGTACTGGTCCTGCCATTTGCCTGGCAAAGCCAGGAGCCTTCCCACCCCATTCTGCTCAGCACAGTGAGGGTCAGGATCTTGCTTGGTTGTTGGCTTCATGTCTTGTGTCAATCCTATGTCGAGATCAAGAGTAGAGGTGCTTTTCTGAGAAGGCAGGGCCCTGGAATGGTACATGGTCAGCCTTGGATGGGGAGTGTGCAAGGTTTGCGCGGGAGAGGGCTCGGGGCCGTCCATAGGCCTGCCCCGTGTGTGTCGTCCTGCTTAGGTTAAGGGTTCATTGTGAATTTTCTGATGGAGTACTTTTCTATCAAAATGTGAAAGGTGGTCAACATAATTTTGTTAACACAATACGAGAGCACACAGAATATCCACCAGTGTGAACCTGAGTTCCTCTTCTGGGACCTCCTGACCCAGGTGATGGACATCCCTAGAACAGGGATGTCTGGCTCAAAGCTCTGTGACAGGCACACTCAGCTCTAGACAATTTTAACTTTCATAGAGTCATAGAATGACAGAATTCTGGTCTGGTGGGAGGTGTCCCTTCCCAGGGCAGGGGGTTGGAACTGGGTGATCTTTAAGGTCCCTTCCAACCTGCGTCATCCTGTGATTCTATGAAAGTGTGCATTGAAATTTCAGAGCAACACTTGCTCTGTGAACTGAAGGCCTGACTAGTTGCCTTAAAGGTGTTGTGAGGAGCATATTCGAACCCCCAACTCACCGAGGTTAGAAGATGAATTGCTGTTGGGTAGAAAAAGCCTGAAGCCAGGATGTTTTTGCCGCAGCCCTCCCTGCCCCTGTGCAGCTCTGCAGGCAGGTCACAGGACCGAGCAGTGCCAGGGAGCAGCATTAATTACCCTCTGCTTCTCTGATTAATTTGAGGCTGTGCAGTCTTAGTGCTGGAGCTTGAGAAAGGTCCAGCCAGAGCTGGCGGGGATGGAGAAGCTGCTGTTGGGAATGAGCCTTAACTCCCCTCATTTGGACAAGAGGCTACAGCCCCGCTCTCTCCTCCCGGCAGAGCAGCTCTGGCTCCTGGGGCTGGCGCTGCCGAGCCCCATCCTGCAGCCCCTCTGCCTCCAGCCCCTGTCACCTCTCCTGTCCCCCGCCATGTCCCCTGTGCAGGGCTCGAGTGGCCTTCACTGCCGTCCCCCTGCGCTGGGCTGGGGCTGGGCGGCCGGCAGGTGGTCGGATGCCGGTGGAGCCCCACAGGAGGACACATGTGCCATCCGGGCCCCCCTTTCCCCAGCCACCCCTGGGCAGCCATGTCACCTCTCCTGTCCCTTCCGGGTGGCTGTGGCATGCTCAGTGCTGGATGTGCCACCAGTGCTGGGGATGAGCTGGGAGGGCCCAGGAGCCCAGACCTGGACCCACGCAGCGGTTTGGGGGTCCACTGAGTGCTGCAGCCCCAGCACCTGCCCACTGGGTGCCCGTGTCACCTGTCTGTGCCCCGACAGGCTGTCCTGCCCCTCCTTTGCCTCTGAGCCCCTCTGCCTTGTGGATGGAGGACAGGCCATTCCTGACCAGAACTCATGGTGATGCTGCAGTTCAGGCCCGTTTCCCTGTGGCAGCAACAGGAGGGATGGCATTCCGCTTGCAGCTCCTTTGGGCTCCATCCCCAGCAGGATTCGTTGGTGGCCGCACTTGCTGTTCACCCATGTGGGGAGGAAGGGAGTTCCTATGGTCACTCACAGCATGACAAGGATATTTTTTCCAGAAAACACATTCTTGGTATTGCCTGGTGTGGAAGGTGGTGAATCCCAGCACGACAGCAGCAGATTCCATGTTGTGTCCTGTAAAAATTTGCATTTGACATCTGTAGCAACTACCCCAATCCCACCTCCTCCTAATTCTCTTTCTGCTTTCTTTAGCCTTACAAAGGACGAGTCCAAAAGGCCAAAGTATAAGGAGCTTCTGGTGAGTGTGAAGCGTGGCTGCCCGTGCTGGCTGTCGCGGCTCTGCTAATCACACAGCAGAGCTGGGTCACATGCCCAAGCTCGCTCATCGTCTTCTTGGCCACCAAGGTGGGGTGTTCAGCTCCACAGCCCAAGGAAGAGCATTACCTGTGTGCCACTGTCTCTGGCCTGTGGTCATGGCAATGGCCACCGTAGTTAGTGGCCATACATAACGACAGGAGATGGGGGGATGTGCCCCACGGCGGTGGGTCGGTGGTCCCTGAGGCGGGCAGACGCAGGCCAGGTGGCCATGTGCTTGAGGTCCCAGTACCATGCAGGAGCCTTGATGAACTGCTGTCAGGTGTAAATGCCTCCAGCGCACAGGCCACATGAGGAGGATGGGAGGGCTCAGAGGCAAAAGTGAGACCTGAAAGCATGGCTCTGGAGTAAGACACCAGCAGACCCTGTCTACCATGAGGGGGTCCTAAAGGAGGGTACACAGTGAGGCCTTTGGGTTGGATAAGTCACATTTGACAACCAGGCACCTTCAAGGAGCTCTGGGCATCTGGAAGCCACCTCTTCAGGGGATGTGTGAAACCACAGCCTGGATCCCTGCTGGTGGTGGTGTGATAGAAAAGGCATTTGCCTGGTGTCCTGGCCCAGAGTCACCCTGTTGTTACTTCCCTGCTGCTCAGAGCTGGGTTCAGCCAGAGCGGTTCCCTGGGCAGAGCAGAGTGTCAGGGTTGAGAACTGGGCTTGTGTCCTGATCTTCTGTTTGACCTCTGCAAGGCATGTCTCCCTGTCACTCCTGTCTCCCCTCTGCTGACAAGGCTGACAGTGAGACCTCTTTTGACAGTATTTCAGAACGTGCCCATGCTACGGAGGAGCCAGGTGCTGCTGACGCTGCACCCTCCTGCCCAGCAGTTCCTGACACCCCTGGAGCCCCGTCCCACCTCCCTGCTGCATGTTATGGATTCCCCATACATAGAAGCCATGGACCAGGCTATGTCCTACTGCCCACCAAGGCCTGTGTGGGCAAATCCATATGCTGAGCTTTTTTCTGGGGTAGCCAGCACGTGTCAGAAGGGTGAACGTAACTTGTTGTCTCTTTGTCTGGTTCCAGAAACATCCCTTCATCCTGATGTATGAGGAACGCACGGTGGATGTTGCATGCTATGTCTGTAAAATCCTGGATCAAATGCCAGCAACTCCCAGCTCTCCAATGTACGTTGATTGATATTGCTGCTACATCAAACTCTAGAAAAAGGGCTGAGAGAAAACAAGCTGTAAAGAATTTTCATCACATACTGCAGTGTTTTTAATGCTCGCCCAAACACCATGTGCAATAATATTGGTGTTATTTCCATCCTGTCTGTATACTGTTGTCACATATAAAGTGCATCCCTGTAATACCTGATCACACAGTGTTAGTGTTGGTCAAAGAGAGACCTCATCTTGCTCTTTTGTGGACATATTCATGAAATGTGGAAATAAGTACATTTATTTGTTGACCGTGATTGGATAGCACCTAAAATTCATTTCTAGACTCAAAACTTGGAGACTTCTCAGCAGCTACTGGAAAGATTTTTCTCTCAAACTCTTCCAATTGTTGTTTCAAGTAATAATAAAAAGCAAACAAACAAAAGTTAGGCGTTGTCTGTCTGAACATTAAGAGACTTTGCCTGGAGGGAGAAGAACTTGCTTAACCAACGAGATGCTTTGCCTTCTGGAGCTGGAAAGGCAAAGGAGAATTTTATTCTTCACAAAGTGCAATAGATTTACTGCTATGAAATTCTGTTGCTTTACAGTCGCAGTGTACTTTCTGGGGACAGTGTGCTCAGCTGAACTTCCTGTTAAAGAGAGATCATGTTAAATATAGTGAATATGTCTTTACCAAAAATATGTTGCGTTGAAAGAGGCTAACATTAAACTATTCAGAGATGGGACATAATGTATTCTTTCTCCTTTTACCAAGCCAGCCACTCTTCACTCTTAACTAGGTGTCCTGTAAATTGTTACCTGGTAAGATAAGACCTTTGACCTGAAGAATTATTAAACTACTCAATTGAATTTAACCTGCTTGTGACCTGGTTTGTAGCTGCACAGCGCTCACCACCAGCCGGCTTTGCTTTGGCCTCGATGAGTGCTGTTCACAGAGTCTGCAGCTGCTTTAATGAGCCACGAACCAATGTCTGTGATTTCTACCCCGTGTTTCTCCTGTTCTTCCCTGTCCCCAGCCCTGATGCTGGTGTATTTTCACTGTCCCGAGACTGGACCAGCTCTGCTGCCACCTCCCAGCCCAGTGTCCCTCACAAGAGCAAACCTCAGTGTGTCCTCCTCGCAGCCAGCAGGATGGCGGGGATGTCCCCTACCCGGGATGTCCCCCTTGAGATGTCCCCCCTGCAATGTCCCCACCACACCGGGGCTCTGTGCCGCCTGCGTCTGCCAGTGCCACGCTCTGCTTAGCTTTGCTGGAGACCTTATTCACCACCTTCTGGGTGCATTTAACCTCTTTTGTGACCCTCCGTGGTTGTTGCTACTGCACCCTGCAGCCAACCTCCCTGAGACTGTTTGCTGCAGATGGAGACGAGGGAGTGTCTCATGCCTTGTGGGCTTTGAGCTGACCTGGCAAGGCCAGGCAAGTGTCATCTTCTTACCCTCTACTGAGTAAAAAAGTGCATCAGCCATTTTATTTTTTTTTAATTTGACGTATTTTTCAAAGATTAATTGTACCCGAATTACTCTTTTTTCCGAAACAGTTTTCAGGCGTTTAGCAGCATACTGGGGTACAATGGAGGCTGCAGGGTCTCTGATTTCCATTTTGAATTACCTAGTGTAGGCATTTGGTAGGACTTCATCACTGTTAGAGCGACTACTGTCACAGCTCTGCGGCAAAACTGGACCCGGGAGGCAGAGGGCTGGAGATGCTGGGAATGAGAGCAGCGGCACCAGGGAACAGGCTCCTCGACTCAAATCAGTGCTGCCCAGCAGAAACGGGGCAGGTGCGGGAGCACTGGAGACCAGGGAAAGGAGTGCTGAGGCCATGCTTGTGTGGACACTGGGGGTTCCCTGACCTGGAGGTGACACCCTGGCCCATGCTGTGGTACCCTGCATCTCCCACTGGTGGTGGGAGCTGGTCCCTGGCTCTGAGGCTGATGCTGAGGGGTTCCCCTGGGGTGCGGGGTTTCTGGTCAGGCAGGGAGGTGAGGCCTCCTGCCTGCCTGGGGTGATCTCCCTCTGGGGCTACTCCTCAGGCCAGGCAGGCGCTAAAGTCTTCCCGAAATGGACAGGGCAGAGCTTTCTGAAACAACTGGTCATTCCTAACAGCTCTGGAGAATCATGTGGAAGGAGCCATTGAACAAGAAGCGTAGCGTATCCAAAGAGGTAATTCTCCCCCCCAGCCCTGCAGCCTCAAAAAACATGGCTTTTCTCAGGCTTGGCAAATCCAAATTCATCTCACCAGCCTTCAACCACCCGTAGCAGGACCTGAGTCTCTTGGGTGGGAGGCTGGGGGGACCAGAGCGAGTCAGGGCCAGTAAGGACAGATGCTCTGCCTCTGACCCCACCTCCCAGTCATTGCAGTTCAGTTCACACCCCAGTGACAGGAGCTGAGACACCTTCCAGAGGGCTGGCACTGAGATGGAGCCCACCACAAATTGGTGCCCCTCCAAGGTGACGCCCACCCTCCAGAGCTCCTCCTCGGCAGCCCCACCGGTTCCTCCTCCGCAGCCCCACCAGTTTGCTGCTGGTGAATGGGAAATGGAAACCTGAAGTGGCCAGGTCAGGACTGAGGGGCTGCGGCAGGTGTAGCATAGAAAATACAGATTATTATAAAGGGTGCACCATTTATTACAATGTATCTTTATTAAAAAATTAAAAAAAAAGGTGTCTAGTGTTCACAAGCTGTTAATGTAAGAAATGTACATTGTGAACTCTGGTTATTTTTTTTTGTTTTGTACTATAGAAAAATGCATAAAAATTATCAAAAATCTCATGTGCAGGGATGTTGCCTTATTGTCTGTAAAACGGGGCTCAGGAACGTAACCGCTTCAAAGAGCTTCAGAATATTTTATCTGGTATCCTGGTTTACTTCCTCCTCTACTTAAGATACTATATGTGGCTCAGAGTGTTTATGTAAGAGTTCTATCCTTTTGCCTGCAGGTCATTTGTAATAAAACTAGGATGCGACTGTGACCTTGTTATTTTCATTTTGTAAGGTCAGACGTGAATGGGAAGGCTCATTAAAAGCTGTTGAAATTCCTGGCTTCCAGGCCCTTTCTCCAGGAGGAGGCAGCTCTGTGGGGAAAAGCAGCTGTTGAAATGGCCTATGCCAAGGTTAGGTTTTTTTCTAAAAAAGGCGTAGGGAGACCCGGATAGCTTTTCTTTCTCTGGAGGACTGCTGAGGCCTCTGCGCTCGTGGGCTGCCTCAGGTGAGCACTGTTGGCTGCAGAGGGAGGTTCTGGTGGCTCAGGACACTGTCCCAGCCAGGGGAAGTGGCTGTGCCCACGGTCTGGGGAAGGGCAGCTGATGCCTTGCAGGCTGCTTTGTTTCGGAAAGAGCAGTCCATGCCTGCAAAGTCCCCATGATCTGAGTACCAAGCCCTGGCAATTCCTACTGCCAAACTCCTGCTGCTGGGACAAGTGTCTCTCCTGTCTGGAAGCCACGGAGGGCTTGGAGGCTGTCCAGGCGGGTGGGCAGAACTGGACCCCTGCAGCCCCACTGGAAAGAAGACAGTGTTGGGGCCAAGGGGCCATCCTTGAAGTGCTCAGACTGGTTTGATGTGACCTCCCCAGTAGTGCCCAGTCCAGTGCGGGGAGTCAGAGTGTACCAGCAGGGATTGTTGGTCGTGGACTTCTGAACGGGTGGAGTAACCTGGTACTGGCTCTCACAGCGTCTCTTCAGGTGAAGGGTGAGAATTTTATGAAGGGAAGGCAGAAAATGGAGCTGAAGAAAGTCTTGCTGCGTAGAGAAACACAGTGTGAGAGGGTAGTGGTGGTTGAAGTCTCTCAGTTTGCATAATTCAGCGTTTCCACCGCATGAAGCTTTTTTCTGGAAGGTTCCTGTTGCCAGCATGTGCTTGGGGTACTTTGGACCACCTGCTGACCCCATTCTTCAGCCAGAGCCCAAGATCTCTGATGTAGAAGATCTCCAGGTAGAAGACAAAATCCGACCACACACCCGGAAGAGTCCTTCCTTGCTGGGCAGACAGTGGAGGACCCAGCTCTTCACTTTACAGGTCCTTTTTCCATGAATAGGAGCTGCTCTGGGATTCTCTCCCTTTTTCACTGTAACCTGCCCTTGCATCCTGAGATTTTTCTGGAGGAAGCTGTCACAGCTGAAGGAGCTGAAAGAAGCTGTGGCTTGGCAAGAGTCCACCTGCATGTACCCTGCACTGGATGTTCCATGAAGGAGAGGAGGCAGAGGATCCCTCTCATCTCTTTTCTCCTGTGACTGTGGCGTGCAGAAGGGACTGTCTTTGTGGCCATTTCAGCTCCTCTCAGTTGTCCCTTATTGAACTCACGCTCAGCTTTTCCTCCTTTGGGCTCTTTTCCTTGCCCATTTTGACTTCGCTGCCTTTGCTGTGGTCCTTTGTTGTCATTGTGTCGCTGCTGAGGGCGGTTCAGAAAACCTCTGACCCACATCCCGGATGCCGCTCGTGTCTCAGACAGGACCCGCGCTGGCACAGTGCCAGTGCTGCTGCTCCTTTGAGTCCTTGGAAAATTCCAACGTTCCTTGCTTGAGTGATGTATGATGGCTTTCTCCAGCCCTGGGGCTGGGAGTCCTCCGATGGGCATCATGACCAGATCCATATGGCTCGACTGTGCTGCTCCATGGGCTCTGAGGCTGCCCTGGGTTCTGTACTCAGCACCAAGGCTGAGGAGCAGATGTTTGAGTCAGCCTCCAAGGTAGACTTTGAGCCACTGACCACCCTCTTTGTGCCCAGTGGTCCAGACCTCATACCAATTCCTCACACCTTTATGCCCACTTGCATGGCTGAGGCACTTCTCAGATCTGCACCAAGCATTACATAGCATCCAAAAAAATCATACTGGGATCTATTATGATTATCATGTGTCTGTGGGACTCCAAGACCAGCTCTGAGGTTTGGATGAGTTCAAAAACATCCTTGCCTGGACCCAAGCACTATGAATGCAGATGTGCACCACCACCTATTCCCGTCAGGAGCATTTTGAGTTGTGTGGTCTGTATGTCCACTAATCTTCTGCTTGGCTTCCCCTAGCCTTCATCCCAGCCTCTTGTCACCTTTGGTGGCCAGGTAAGTATAAATGAAGTGCTCAGGCCTGGGTACTGCGTGCTGCTTAGAAACTAATGCTTCTTTTTCACTTTGACTCCTGATACAAATCACAAGCATGGGGTCATCGCTTTAGGAGTCCAGGGAAAGAAGGAGTGGCTGCTGTGATGAATAAGAAAAGAAAGCAGCTGTTGAATTTTTCCATTGCGTTTCAAGCTGTGCAAATGTTTGGAGAAGAGGATGAAACGCAAACTCCCTCTTCTGGAGACAGACGAGGCCACCACTGTCTCGGGAGTACCAGCAGAGCTGGATGTCTGGGCTGTGGGTGACTGCCAGGCTGTGTGTGACTAAAAGCCGTTATCTTTGGATAAATCCCAGGTGGAAGGGCTGGGCAGGTCCCACTGCCAGGAGAAAGTCAGCATCTCCAAGTACTTGCCACAGTAAATCTCTGGAGGGATGATACCTGCAGGTGCAGCTGAGCTCACACACCCAAAAGCAGAGAAAGGCTCAGAAAGTGAGGCTGGTGGGAGGGTTTGGTGTCTACAGAAAGCCCTCCTGCTCATGCTACAGGAGACACACTTCTTGCTTGCAAGGCCATATGGTCTCTGTGTGTGTGACCATACATGTGCTTGTGTGAGGGCAGACACTAGAGCAATGCGGAAAACCTTTGGAGAAAGTGCTTTGTGTGAGCCTCACATCTTGTTAGGACACCAGACACCTGCTTATTGGCAACCATCCCCCATTGGCCTGCCCAGAGTAGTTCTGCTCTGTCCTATCTTGTCCCAGATTTGGTCTGTACTTGACCTGAATCAGCCACCTCAGACAGAAAGACAAGATGCAAAATTTGGATGTTTGAATTCTTTCTATGCCTCTGGGAAGAAAGTTTACTCTAGTGGCCAACCATGGGGCAATTCTCTCCTGTGGCCAGACAGGAGTGCAGCTGTTGGATAGAGATGGAGCCAACTACCGTTCTAGCAATCCACGTTGTGTTCAACCAGATTATTCTGAGAAGAGGAGGACATCCTGCATGATCTTCTGAGGAAAACAGGTTTCTCACCAGATTCAAGATGGACTGAGAACCCCTGTGCTGCAGCACACCAATAGCTCCACGGACTGATTACATGTGATTTCTCTTGAGAAGCTGTTGGGTGTTTCTGGGAAGAAGAGCTTTGATATGAGGCCCACCAGACATTTACAGAACCGGCTCGTGAGCCATTCAGTTTGTGACAACCTCCAGTCCTGCTGACCCAGGACACACGCTGAACTCTCAGTGCTCCACAGAAGGACGATCCAGCAGTGCTGCTCCATGCAAGCAAACACACCCTGGCCAGCTGAAGGTGCTGTAAGAGAGAAAAATCCCAAAACATGGAGAAACTGTGATGGGTGCGTGGCTGGAAGTTGTAGCTCAGCCTTCTGTACAGTGCAGACCACAGCCATTCTGCTCGTTTCCTGCACCAGGATCCTATGTTTCTTTCTCCTTCATCAATGGGGTTTGGGCTGGAAAAGCAGGAGGAAAGCAAATGAGGAAGGAGGACAGAAAGATTCAGGCCCTGGGATTACACGTCATAGTGATGTCCTAAAGGCATTTGAATCTGATCCCCATTTCAAGAGGTCAGTGGAAACCATCTTGAAATCCAGTGAATTCCTGCTTCATGCAGAAAAGTCAGTGCAGCTGAAGCCGCATTTTTGATGCGATCACTCCCACCAGCGTGGGTTTGAATGCAGGGGCATTTCCAACAGGGGGTGCTGGGGCCACCGCTTCGCAGGGTGCTGGCTGAGGCTGCACCAGGAAGGGGGTTACTTGGACGGGAGAGGTTCAAGTGTCCCGGCGAATGGGTTTTCTGATGAGCAATGCAGGAGGTGCTCTGTGTCCTCTCCTCAGGTCCCACGCTTTTCGTAGCGTTAAAGCTCAGTGAACAGGGTGCTGCTGCTGCTGCAAGACCATAGCCTTGTGCTGAGCCAGCAGAAGTGTCTCAGGACTCACCAGACCTTCTCTGAACTTGCCTTCGCCTGCCTGGAGCTTTGCTTTGACTTGTTCAGCTGTAACCATAATTACCTAATGACAACTTGATCATCTCTTGCTCTGTTTTAGCTCTCCTCAGTTGTGTGCTGTAATGGGCTTGTGTATATTTTGTAAGGAACAGATAGTGATAGTGAGAGGTTCTGTGTGTCCATAACTATCTGTGCTTCTACAGCAGAATGCACCTTGAGGCCTGGAGGCACAGGATGGCAGTGGGGACTGAGGGAGGAGGCACAGGGTGACATCGGGGGCCCTGGGGCCGTAAGTATCTCATCAATGGTCACCCACTGGTCATCAAAGGAATGTTACTTGGGTGTGTGGGGAGTGTTGGGTAAAACCAGCCTTAAAGAAAGAGAACAAAGAATAAGCCTCCTGCATCTGTAAATCCCACCAAGTACAGTAAATCCAGATGTAAGGTGAAGTTATAAACCAGGGAAGAACGAGCCTGCTAGCAAGGGGGTAAAAATTACCCCAGTTCCCTACAGCCAACTGTAGAGTGAAGAAGAAAAACCCATCAACAGCTTTGCTTCTCCCAGGAAGGACTGAAGATGCTGCCACATGCTGCAACACCCCACGGTCTCCACCTCAGGCTGGAAGCCCTGGAGAGGTAGAGGAAGGTGAGCAGAGCCCCCAGAAAAAGGGGTCATTACAAGAAGGTCTGTGAGCATTGACGGGACTTGTACATAACACAGACTATTAGTATATTTGTAACTGAACTAAAACTATTTTTTTGATTCAACTCTCACAACGTTAATGAAACTGACAATAAATTCATGACTTTGTATAAAAGCAAGTTTGTTTTTGCGTGCAGCAAAATTTTGAGTGTAAGAAATTAGTAGAAATCCAAGGAACTTAGTCCCTGACTTGCACGAAAAGAGTGCAAGTAAAAGTTTGAGGGTGGGAGTGCTGTGATTAAAAAAAAAAAGAAAGTGTCTCTCTGAAGACTCTCTTGTCCTCCTGCGTGTCAGCCAAGGTGGGCAGAGAGCGTTGGTCGTCTCGAATACCCCTCCCCATTGAGCCGTGTCACTGCCCGTGCTCCAGAGAGAACATCTGGCTTTAAAACCAGATGTTGACTATGCCAAAGCCCCCCAAGACCCTCAGTGCATCCTGCACAGCGAGAAGAAGCCCTCCCTTCTTCCTTGGTGGCTTCCATTTAGGTGTTGCAGATATGGGGGTGACAGCAGGTCAAGGGGGTGCAGAAGGTCTATGTGTGGGTGGCCCTGCTCCCCCCGCCCAGTGAATTTGGGTGAGAGAGGGGTGTAGAGGCTGTGGAGAACTGGCCAGAGATGAGAAGAGGGATCAGGATGAGTCATGGGTGGCAGAGAGGGGTCAGAGGAGGCCGGGGGGGCTGTATGTGCTGCTGCTGCTGGGGTGATGGAGTGTTGGGGCTGCTGTGTCCTGAAGAGCCGAGGGGCCCTTGGAGAGGGCTGTGGGTGCGGGGGTGGCATTGGGGTGCAGAGAGGGATGTGAGGGTGCGGGTGTAGGCATCACAGGTGGACAAGGGGGCAGTGGAGGGCACTGGCACCCGCGGTGCTGGGCTCGGGGGCTCCTGGCTCCCCCCGTGACAGGCACAGGCATGTTCCTACCTCTGCCGCCTCCCCATCCCACCCCCCAAGGGCACAGGCCCCCCCCAGCTCAGGCCAGGAGGGGAAACTGTGCCTAAAACATGGTCTGTCTTGACCTGGGACTGGTGGAAAGATGCTGCTGATGCCTCAGTGCCTCCTGTGGAGGAAGCATTGGGTGGTGCACTGAGACAGGCATCTCACACTGAAAAACCTCGCCAAAGGCATGAAAATTGTTATTTGACTCTTGGAACTTTTTATTTTTCTTTGTATTTCCTCTATTTTTCAGGCAGGAAGGCACAGGGA
Organism: Xenus cinereus; assembly: GCA_025774025.1. Taxonomy (NCBI): domain Eukaryota; kingdom Metazoa; phylum Chordata; class Aves; order Charadriiformes; family Scolopacidae; genus Xenus; species Xenus cinereus. The sequence continues at coordinate 24,944,217 of JAOXJK010000003.1, forward strand.
GAGTGGGACATCACAGAGATGGCGGTTTTTTTCCTTTGTTGAATCCAGGGTTTAATGGTGTCCAGGGTCTGGCAGGGATAGGGTTAATTCTCCCCAGGCTCTAGCAGGGACACAGGGATCCCATCCCCAGGGACCCATGCCCAGGGTACCCAGGAGCTGCCAGGGAAGGGAAGGGACAGGAAGTCACGGGGAGTGGAGTGGGCTGGGGTGAACTGGGTCTGGTCGGTGAGCGGTAGTATCGTAATCGTGGTTGTATATTCCTCTCTCAGTGTTGTTTTCTTGTTCCCTTTGCTCTTCTGTTAAATTGCCTTTTTCTCAACCTATGAGTTTTGCCTTTTTCTTCCCATTCTCCCCTAACTGCAGGGGGCGAGGGGGGGGTCCGGTCTGAGAGAGCGGCTGCCGCCTGGTTCTTTGTTGGCATCTGAGGCCGAACCATGACAAATGGGAAGAAAAACCCAAAGAATCTAAATCCTGTGGAACAGCCTCTGTGGGAAAATTACCCACTCCTTAAAGGCCCTGCCTCCTTTGGGGATGGAGAGTCCAGCTCACCAGGAGGCACTGGGCAGAAGGCGGCAGAGCATCATCCATGGCATCCATTCACGCAGGGTACCATGAAGGACAAGTTGTTGGAGATGCAGGACACCATGGCACGGGGACAGGGATACAAAGCAGGAGGGAACAATCCTGAAGCTCTAAATGCGAGGACCTTGCAGTGCCTGGTGGAGTCAGGCTCTGGCGGCCCTGCCTGGGAGGGCAGGAAACTGAAACACCTCCCAGATGGGACCTAGGGGTGGTGCCCGGCCAGGAAGCTGCTGTGGCTGAGGGTGGATGGGGCTTTGCAGGTGCTTCTCCGGATGAGGCGGTGGGAGGGGAGAGCAGGTCCTGTCCTGCTGCCTGCTCCAGGGAGCTGGAAAACCAATGGCTGGGGCAGAGCTGAGCTGAGCTCTTCTCCAAGTACCTTTTGGGGTCTGGAAGGAGACTTCAGGAGACCCCCTCTAAATCCTCCCTCTGCCCCACGGCAGGACCTTGGTCTGGACTCAGCCTCCCCAAAGGCTCTTGTCCAAACCTTGGCACCTGACAAACATCTTTTCTGCACCTCAAAGCTGTGACTCCCTGTAGCCCTCACCCTGCTCTTTGCCTTTTGCACCGGGAGACCAGCAGGGTGTTCCCCCAGCTCCTCTGCAGGTGGAACACCACCAGCAGGCTGTCCTCAGCAGGCAGCGGGACAGGCAAGTGCTCCTCCATCAGTGTTCCTGAAACAATCCCAGACTCAGGCTTCCCTTCTCATCCTCTGAGTAACCGTAACTTGGCTCAGTCCAGGCATTTATCACAACACATTCGGCTGCAGTGTAGTTTAGAGATTAAAAAGGATGATCACGGGAACTAGTTTTTTCATCTACACCTTTTCAGAGTCACTTCTGTGATGTCTCAGGGCTGTTTTACCTTTTAAGCCATTGTGGCCACACAGGGAGTCCCTCCTTGCACACCAGTGGGTGAATGTCCTGGGAACCCTTTTTAGTCAAAGGAAAGATGGGACGAATCCAGAAACTGACACTGATGGGTACCAGGGAGCAGGACCCAGGGTTCCCCCGGGGAGAGTTCTCCATGCCCCTCTGCCACTCGCCGCTGGGCAAGGGGAGGTTTGGCTGCATTGGGAGCTCTGCCCATGCCCCCCACGTACAGCCCCATGTCTGGCAGCCACCGCTGCCAGGCGCTCGGCCCTGGAAAATGCAAAGGATTTGGGCACCAACCGTGGCCTTTGGAGGGGACACTGACCTGAGGGACAGGGTTTGCAGGAGAGCGAAGTGAAACCAAAGCCAACAGAAGAAAAAGCCTTCAGGAAGAGGAGACTCCGCCTGGCTGGTTTAGAAATCCTCCAGAAGAATTTATGAAAGAAATAATGCTGCTCTTGCGAGGACTGTGGCTGCCCCAGGGGAAGGAGCTGGTTTCAAATGGTGGCAGCCGGGAGAGCTGAGGGTACCCCAGCTGAAAAAATCAAACAGCAAACCTCCAACAGACGAGTGGCAAGACAAAGGGGTTTTTAATAATCAAGGTGTTGCTGGTAACATAGGTAAGGAAATGTGCTTGCTTACAGGTTTGAAGCTGACAGCATCCCTTTAAATAAGGAAATACATTTGCTGAGAGGAGAAAGTTATCTGGAAAGCCCTGTACACGACGCAGTGTAGCAGCTAACACTACTCTGTTTCAAGTGCTATTAATATTCTCCACAGACCGGCTTCAAAATTCTCTCACTTAGAAAAAGAAATTCTTTAAAAAAAATGCAACCTGTGATTGTCTATCCTAGCAGTGCACAGTGACCATTTGTACAATAGAAAAGTGGTGCTTTAAATAGTGAGTTGAAAGCTCCTGCCACATGCTTTATACAGCATGCAACAACGCCAGGAGCAGGAGGCGCAGCCGGGGCTGCAGGGCATCCCTGGGGGACCCCAAGGGCTGGGCTGCCCCCCGCACCGTGCCCCCTCCCCAGCCGCTGCCTCTCCATGTGCTGTGCTTCCAGTAACACAAATATTAAATATGCTCAGTCTGTAAATAGTTTAACAATCTTTGTCAGCAACAATATTTACTTCGGCAAAACCAGGATTGCAAAGAAGTAGATGTGTCTGTCAAACAGTCTGCAGCAAGTTCTTTGGTGGAAGCCAAGAAGTGAAGCAAAGGCTCCTTCTCACTAGAGCCCGAGGAAGTATATTGCACAGAGACTCACAGGAGAAATGCTGGTGACTTCAGATGGGAGGCATCACTGCAGGAGAGCATCCATCTCTGCCAGCTTCGGGAGAACTAGCTCCTCCAGGCTCAGTGATTCACAGCAGTTCTCCGATGGCCTTGCTCTGGGCTGAGCGAACAGTGACGCTGGAGTAGACTTGGGAAGAAGGGGATGACTGCTGGGGATGGAGGAGGCATGGGAAGGATGGAGGGATGGACGGCAGAGAAGTGGAGGCAGCAAAAGCAGACACTTGCACAAACCCACAGCCACTCAAGGGCCCGCTTGGCCCTGCCCCAGGGGCAGGTCACTGAGTGCCCCTTTCTGGCTCCCTCTGCTCCAGGTCATGCAAGGTGGTGGAGATCCATCCTGACTTCTGGCTGTGCGAAGGACAGCCCCTGCCAAAACCTGGCTGCATTTTCCATACGACTTGCTCCTACCTTGGACCAAAACACATTACACATCTCTTCCTCTGTACCGCATGAGCTGGAACATGGCAGCTCCACCGGGATGCCATGTCCCTTCAATACCTGAACCTACAGCGTGAGCAGCTGCCTCCAACATCCAGAGCTCTCTGCTCCCAGGTGACAGGCTTCAGCCTCCTGACTGCAGCCAGGAGAGCTCCTGGGCTTTCAGGCCTCCAGGAACCGTGAGGACACAACAAGGTGCCACCACGAATATGGTGGCCTCCATCTCTCATCCAATTGGAGCAGAGCTGGGCAGGGACTGGGCAACACAGCTTTGGGGGCAGGAGGAAAGATGCCCAGCGAGCCTGGCTGTATGAAGTGTGCTTGTCGCCCTGGCCAGGCACAGCCTCCTGGCTCCCACAGCCCTGGCCTGGGCATGGCCAAGACATGCCCAGGGCTGGATGGGCAGGAGGGCAGCAACAGGCTTCCCGCTCCATGATTTCCCATTGCCACCCAGGTGAGGTCTCCTCACCACACAGTTTTGTCATGAGCTGCTCCAGGTCTCACAAGAGTGACTGCTAAAACTGGGGGTGGGGGAAAAGAGAAAAGAAACAAAACTGAAGTTCTTGTCAATCTAAAGAAGTGTCGTTAAAGGCACTGGTGTCGTCTGTGGGGGTGTGTCAATGGAGGAAAACCAAAGTACCAGAGCTGTTGTGCTATCAGTTTGCAGTAACTGGAAATTCAAAGTTTATATCCTGGGAAAATGGCTCCACTTTTCCCTGGACGTGGCACATTAGCCCTGTGTGTCCTCCGGCATGACAGAAACACTGCTGGCTGCTGAGGGGTTACAGTACCCTGCCTCCACCACCCACCCTTTCACCACTGCTGAAGGTGCAGGTCCATGCTGGTGTTTAGATTGAGATCAGTAACATCTAGGAAATCGATGTTGAAGATGCTGGGACCCGCGGGGGTGAGCGAGCCAAAGCCAGTGGCGGAGCTGGGGGGGGTGAGGTCCAGCCACTCCATTGTTTCCCATGGAGATTCAGTGAAACTCATTTGTAAACCGGAGCCGTCGGCAGGGGAAGGGGAGAGCTGGGTTTCCATGGGCGAGAGGGGAGTCTGTAAAATCTCCTGGGAGGTGAGCAGTTCATCTGCGGCTTTGCCGGAGAACCCCTCCATCATCCCTTCAAAGTGGGACTCTTCTCCCCCCATCTTCAGGAGGGCGATTTCACTGACCCTCCCCAGGGGGCTGTGGGCGTTGAGCAGGACCTCGAGGTGGGCATCGCTGCTGCCCGGACAGTGCTCGAAGGAGAGCTGGGTCGAGGAGACCTGCTCGAAGGGGGCAGATGACTTTGGGAGAGGAGCACTGGAGTTCCCTGTAGACACTGTTATCTGAGGTACTTTCTGGAGGCAGGACCGATCTTCCTTGGCATTGGCTGGCATTTCTGTCAACAAATGAAAGGGGTTTGAGGTGCTCTGGGAGTGCCCACCACTGCTGGGCACAGAGGCACCACCACAGCCCCCCCGCCGGGCTCTGGGGCTTGCTTACAGAGACCTGCTCCCCGCTCAATCACCTCGGCATTGCTTGCCCACCCTCCCTGTAGGAAGCTGCACACATTCCTGCTTTCTGACCCTGGTTTTGGACACAGTCCCCAGGGCACAAGCACTGTCCCCATGGGCTGGGCAGCAGTTTGCACGGGGAGGGCACCAGCAGTGCTCTAGGCGGGAGGTGGCACTGGGGATGGGGGGGGACACAGGGGACTCTGTGTGGGGAGGTGGTGGCAGTGCTGTGCACAGGGCTGCCACCCCGCCATCCTTCTCTCTGCGCAGAGGTGATAACCAAGCCTCGCCCACCCCACCAGGGCTGCCCGTGCAGGAGCAGGCTCCAGGAGGGCAAATATGCTTCTGGATTCAATCTCAGTGGCTGCTGGCACAGGGAGGGCAAATGAAAGTTGTCCTCAACTCAGGCAGCTCTGCTGGGCTGCACGGAGCGAACTGAGCCCCACGGACCAACGCTGGCATGGAGGGGAAGCCCTGCAGGGGAACAGGGAAGCAGTGCGTACCTCCACTCTCAATCAGCACGTCCAGGAGCTCATCCATCTGCTGACTTCGTGTCATCTGCTGCAGCAAACGACAAAGAGGAGAGTAGAGGGCATTAGGAGGAGAGTTCCTCCGGCCACAAGCCAGGTAGGTGGCTCTAGACCCACAAGTAGCTTTCTCCCATGCAGGAGAGATACCACTCCAACATGGGGCTGGCAGCGGCTTTCTGCTGAGCACTGCAGAGCCATGGGATGAGCACGGCGGATCTGGGGAGCACGGCGCCAGGTTCCTCCCACCCTGCTGCCGACCCGCTGCTCGGTGGCCACCTGGGAGTGGTCTTCCCAGGGCCATCAGGACACACTGACTTTTTGGACCCAGCACCTTGCCCTGAATTGTGCCTCCTTGCGCTCCCTGCAGCTCCCTGGGGGCAATGCATTGTTATCCTCCTCTCCCCAGCTGGAGACTGGAAGTACTTTCTGCATGCCTTCCTGCCAGCCAACATAAGCCCATTTTTATCACTGCCAACAGCATCACTCCATTTTCCTAAAGGCACCATCATGACTAGCACTGAGGCTGCTGATGGAATCTCACAAGAGGTAAGGGGTTCATGGGTGATGGAGACAGCCCCCACCATGGGAAGGTCACTCCAGGGTAAGGCTACAGGCGGCAGATGTCATGGAGCAGGGCACTTTGCTCATGGGATAAAGAAGGAAGAAGAAGTTTCCTGGTGATGTGGGAATGCTCAAGAGTCTGTTTCTCACATAGCAATGAGCACCCCAAACAGAAGTATACCCAAGCCCTGGGGTATTTTTGTGTGGGGTCAGGACCCCAGGATGGAAGGGTGCCTTTCATCAGCACAGAAGATGCAATCCCATCCAGCATGGTATCTGACTGCTTTGTGGCACTTTCAGCAAATAACTCTTCAAGAAAAGCCCACTCCTTATGAAAACAGGGCTGTTATACCCAGAGGCTGCCCCTACAAGCCCCATAATGCCTTGTAACTCCTGCAGATGAGTTCCAGTAACCACAAAAGAACACTCTGCGCAGCACTAGCCCTATAGAAAATAAAAATCATGCAGTTACCTGCTTTACTGCATCCTCATAGGGTGGAGGCTGCTTTCCCTCTGAGAGGGCTGGGCTTGACTTAGAAAAACTTGGGGATGGAATAGAAAACTTTTGACCTGCCTGCGTAGCCATCTGCGGGGGGGAGATACAGGGAAATGGAGTCAATGCACAGGGAGGCATGGCGGGAGGCTCACCCCTCTCACCCGTGTGGAAGCCAGAGTAGTGCCAGGGAAACTAATGATTTTGTGAGTCAAATCAGCTTGAAGTTCCTGGCCTCCAGGCAGAAGAGAGGGAGGTTAAAGAGCTCTGTCAGCCCAGGTCTGAGACCCCGGGCCAGGCTGGCCTCTGGCTGCTGCCAGAGCATGGCCATGATGCCACAGAGCACCCTGGTGCTCGGTCCAGCCATGAACGCACAGAGCAAGGGGCAGAGGGAAATGGTTTGCTGGCAGTCGGCTGCAGCCAGCTGGTGATGCAGCACTGCCAGCTGCCTGCCAGCCCCTCTGCAGGGGACCCTCTCCATCACCACCTCCCCGGGGACATCTCACAGCCCCCAGCCCAGGGAAGACCACTCAGAAGAGCCACTGCCAGGTCAGCACCTAGGCTTCCCTGCGCTAGTGCCAAACATCTGCGTATCAGTGCCAGCCTTCTGCCAGCCCTCCCTTCCAGGAGGGACCTCACCTGATGGTCCAGTGCCTGTTGGATGCTGTTCCCATTGCCTCTAGGCCCTTGAGCCCTTCCCCACCACCTGGCTGCAGCTGCCTTGTCCCATGAGAGCCAGCACCAGGGGATGCAGCATGGATGCAGCCCTGGCAGGCAGACTGGATGCAGAAGTGGATTCAGGGCAGTGTTGGGGCCACTCGGCCTGGCCGTGCACATCCTGGCCACATTTCTGTAGAGGGCGGCTGTGAGGAACAGTATCCCTGGCTTGGGAGGACGGCACTCCAATGCTGGGCACAGAGAGGGAGCTGTCACCGACTGAAGAAGGACCCTGTCCTCTGGGAGCCCCTTGTAGGCAGCAGAGCAATGTCAAGGATGGGTGGTGTCACAGCCAGAATGAGCTGCAGGACACCATGGGACCTTCTCCTCTGTGTGTCCCTTGTGCTTGGGCAGCGAAGAAGGAGCTTGAGATGTCCCCAAGGTGTCGCTGCTCCATGTTGACGTTTACTGCTGCTTGGTCGCATAGAGCAGCCCCAGCCCCACTGCCTCTCTTGGAGTATCGCCCGTTCCCACTGCCTGTAGTACCCACAGCTCTGCCCCATCACTCTGCTCATCTCTACAGCTCTGTGCTGAGGTCACCCACCGCATCCTACTACCCATCGCATCCCACTACCCATCGCATCCCCTGCTCTCTGTCCTACTGCCCATTTCACCCACAGCACTGCTCCCCACAGCACTGCTCCCCACTGCCCAGCTCACCCACAGCATGTCTCCCCATTCCCATTTCACCCCAGCAGCCAGCCCCAATGCCTACCTCCCTCTGACAGCACTGCCCGTCCCACTGGCAGCACTCTGTCCCTCTGCCCCTCTCACACTAAGTTGGTCCCCATTGCCCAGCTCACTGGCAGTGCTGTGTGACAACTGCACGTGTCACCTATCCCACTGCTCTATGAATGGCTTAGAGACAACACTGAGTCCTACCTTTCGCCACCTCACAGCACTGCACCCCACTGCCCTGCTCCCGCTGCACACAGTGTGCTAACTGCAGGAATGTGATTCCCACGTGGAAAATCACATTCCGTCTTGGAGGAAACCTCTTGCAGCACTCCAGGCTGGGGGCAGAGTGGATGGAGCTGCCTGGCAGAAAAGGATCTGGGAGTATTGGTCAACAGGGGCCAAATACGAGCCATCAGTGTGCCCAGGTGGCCAAGAAGGCCATCAGCATCCTGGCCTGTATCAGCAATAGTGTGACCAGTAGGACTGGGGCAGTGACTGTCCCCCTGTACTGGGCACTGGTGAGGCTCTGCTTCAAGTGCTGTGTCCAGTTCTGGGCCCCTCATGCCAAGAAAGACATTGAGGGGCTGGAGCGGGTCCAGAGAAGGGCAACAGAGCTGGTGAGGGGTCTGGAGCACAAGTCTTGTGAGGAGAGGCTGAGGGAGCTGTGGGTGTTCAGCCTGGAGAAAAGGAGGCTGAGGGGAGACCTTCTCGCTCTCTACAACTCCCTGACAGGAGGGTGCAGAGAGGTGGGGGTCGGTCTCTTCTCCCAAGTCACAGGCGATGGGACAAGAAGAAATGGCCCCAAGTTGCACCAGGGGGGGTTTAGGATGGATATTAGGAAAAATTCCTTCACCAAAAGGGTTATCAAGCATTGGAACAGGCTGCCCAGGGAAGTGGTGGAACCGCCATCCCTGGAGGTATTTAAAAGATGGGTAGACTTGGTGCTCGGGGACATGGATTAGTGATGGTTTTGGGCAGCGCTAGGTTAATGATTGGACTTGATGATCTCGAAGGTCCTTTCCAACCTAGATGATTCTATGATTCCTGCTGTCATTTACAGTAGTGAGACAGCTGCATGTTCATCCCTGAGAGACACTGGGACCAAAAGTGATGGACGTATCTCACAATAGGAAGGGAAGTATGGCGTTGCCTTAAGAATCTGATAATAACCTCACCAAGGGCATCAGCCTAGGAGGGAGGTAGGATGTAGACATCAAGTTGAAGCAATGCCCAGCAGCAAAATTTTTTCAAGAGTTTAACCCCTACTGTCCTGGCTTGAGTGACAGAGGATTAATTTCTCTTTCAGTATTTTCACTTTTCAGTAAAGTCTCTTCTAATGCTTGGGAAAACTGCACTTTTAGAAGGCTCTGCTGGCTGAATTTGTAAAAATATTTACTTCATGGCCAGCTATGGTGCGTGGGTTTCAAAGTCTCCGTGTTTCCGAGCTCAGCAGGTGCAGGGATGAGGAGGAGCAAGACCCGGGCACGTGATCCAAGCTGCCCAACAGGATCATTTCATACCTTGAACGTCACATTTGATGTAAATTAGAAAGTTTGCTGAGGAGTTCTCTTTCTCCCTTGATGGCTGTGATCTTGAGAACTCCTTGCCCTGGTGCCGGACCCCTGAGTCCTTCCCTTCCTCCCAAAGCCACAGCGCTCACTGTGTCCGCCATTTGCTGTCCCTGCTGGGAGGGCACAGCTTCCTGTGATAGAATGGGCCGAGCATAATCCTTGTGTATTTTATATTGGTATCGGGATCATATTGGTTCTTTAGTATTATTGACGTTAGTTACTTAGTCTTATTCTATTAAATCTGTTTCTATTTCAACTCTCAGGTTTCCATGTGTTTTCTGGTTCCCCTTCTTGGGTGGGGATGATCCCTTCAGGGTCATCGGGTGAGAGAATAATTGTCTAAATAATAAATCAATTGTTGTGGGTTCCTCAAACCATAACACCTGCATTAACAAGCAATTGTAGGTTGCAGTAATGGAGAGAACTGTTACCCTAGTGATGTCTCAGTGGCCTGCAAACTGATAGCCGAGCCAGGATTCCCAAGGCTGGGATGAGATAACTAATAATAACCACTGGGAGACCTCCTCTGCGTCCTGTTACACGTGCTTCCCACCACTCGGGGCTTCTGCCTCCGCAAATAAACAACCCTTGGATCGTTGCTCCCCGTAAAGCTGCTGTCAGGCGGTCGAAGGACAGTGCTTTGAGCAGCCTGCCGTTGCTCAGATATAAAAACAATAGGCTAGAGTTAAAAAAAAAAATAAAAACAATGCCTTGGGTTTGGAGCAGCTTTAGTCACTGTGCTCATCTCGCTGTAATGTGAAAAAAAAATAAAATAGAAGACCGCATGGAAATGTTACGCACTAAGAGCTGCTTAATGCAGTCAGCTCCAGCACTTCAGAGAGTGTTTATATCTTAGTTCTTGTTATTCCCCTTTCACCCCCCTCTCGGACCAGCTGTAGAGAAGTGCCTCCACCCTGTAGCCCTCTTCTGAGACAAGAGGCCCTCCTTTATGCTGTCAAGTGATTTGTTCTGTCAAAGAAGAGGAGTAATTTTGTTGCCGTGTGGAAGGAGGATGAGAGGAAGGTGGGGAGATTGTGCCACCCTTGAGCTCCTACTGTCCCTTCTAATAGAATTGCTCCCTTTAGCAGCCAGAAGGTGTTTGACTGGGGAGAGGGAGCACAAGCCAGCAAGTGATAGGGGCCTGGAGCACCTCCCTTAGGAGGAGAGGCTGAGGGACTTGGGTCTCTTTAGTCTGGAGAAGAGAAGGCTGAGGGGGGATCTGATCAATGCTTAGAAATACTTAAAGGGAGGGTGTCAAGAGGATGGGGCCGGTCTTTTTTCAGTGGTGCCCAGGGACAGGACAAGAGGAAA
>JAOXJK010000003.1:24960797-24979735 GCA_025774025.1 Xenus cinereus
AGCCCTCTGTTCCACTCTGTATCATTCCCCCCCGGTACATTGTTGGCCCCACAGTCTCCCCCAGCCTAGCCCAGTCCCCAGAGTCCACCTCTGGTCTCTCCCAGTCCCTCCACCCGCTCCCACTCCACTCTGCATCAGTTCATCCCCGACCCTCCCAGTGTCCCCAGTCCCTCCCAGTCCCCCCAAGCCTGGGCTATTTTCCCTGCTCAGTCCCCGTGCCCGGTCCACCCCATTCCTCCCAATCCCCCCCCAGGCCGTCCCGCTACGCCGTCGCTGCAGTCCCCAGGCCCGTCAGTAGGGGCCGCCCCGGCGCCGTGCAGCGCCGCGGGCCTGTGAGGCGGGTCCCGCGGGCCCGAGGCGGGTCCCCCGGCCCTACCTGTGGCGGCCCGGCGGGAGCGGGCTCTGGGGCCTTGGTGCCGGCTGCCGACTCGGTGGAGCCCGGGGAGTCCTCGCTCCTGGCCTGCTCTGGAGACAGCCCGTCATTGCTGCTGTCCTCCTCGAAGGCGAAGGCGTCGGCCGGCTTGGGGAAGCTGACCTGGGTGCCTGCCGGGGGAGACGGGGCGGCGGTCAGGGCCCGGCCCTGCTGAAAGGGGACGAAGGCTGCGGCGGGAGGGACGGGGTGAGCCCTGAGGAACACCTCCCTGCCTGCGCCCGCCTCCGCTGGACCTGGCCGCGGGGGAAGGTCGTGGTGAGAGCTCAGACACCTCCTGCCACCCCAGCCATGTGCAAGGGCAGCTTCTGGCTGTGCCCCTGCAGCCGGTGCTGGTGGAGAGGAGGTGGCATCTGCCATCAGCTCCTGGCCCATGCTGTGGACCACGTTGCTCAGGAGGAGACCGCCGAGGAGCCTGGCCCGCTGAGGGCAGGAAGCTTATTGCAGGCAGATGGGGCTGGGGCAGGAGGGGCTCTGCCATCCTACCCCACCTGAGATGGGGAGAGGGGTGTCAGAGCCACCCTCCCCGTCAGCTGAGCATCCCTACAGCACGCGCGGGGACCCTGTCCTTGGCAGATGAACTGAGGTTGAAATCCACCCAGAGGGTGACCCATCTGTTCATGGCACAAGAGCCAACACACATGGACCCGGCTGCAGCTGAACACAGGCTTCTGGGTCCTGTCTCTGTCCACAAGCTTCACCCACACGACATGCTTCAAAGCACTGCCACTGCCTCCTGACTGCCCCAGACATCACTTCTCCCCCCACACAGCTCCCAGCACATTATCTCCCAGTCAGATGGGCAAGAGCTCTTGACCCCTGGCTTTTGCTGATAAATAAAGTGCTGAAAAAGAAAAGGTCTCATGTGAGCCTGGGGAGGGCTGCAGGTGGGGGTAGAGGAAGGAGCAGTGTGGCCACACTCGTAATCTCCTGGTGCTCGCGTCTGGCATTTGTCAGGCAGCTTGGCACGCCGATAGCAAGGTGACAAATGGGGAAATAGGAAGGGCCCGGGGACAAGCTTCCACCTGTCCCTGCTGCCGGTCCAGCAATGTGCACCTTCTCAGTGACACACACCCTGCCACGCTGACCCCCCTCCCTATCTGAGAGATAAGGGTTATCTCCCCCTGCTCCGGCTGGCGGTGCCAGGGTGGGCGAGGGAGCAAGGAGCCCTGGCTCCGTGCCCTGAGTTGCTGCCCAGTCCTGTGTGGGCAACCGCCTGCTGTGGAGAGCCTCTCCTCCCCGCTCCCCGGGGCTCCTCCTGTGTCCCTGGAAGCAGGACCTTGTCCCCTCTCCCGCGGAGGCAGCACCCACATGGGGCCTTCCCCCAGGAGCTGAATGCTGCGTGGTCAGAGCCCTGAGCTGGTTGGGAGATGCTCCCCACGCCTGTGGACAAGTGTGGGCATCTCTCTTGGGAGAAACGACACCAAGCAAGACTTGTGGGTCTGCAAGACTCCTGCCGGGCTGGCATTTAGTAAACATGCGTTGAGAAATGGTGCCAAAGCCAGGAGCCCAAGGGACCTTCAGGACACAGCGGCAGCCCAGAGCATGAGAGGAATGTGCCGCATCCTGCTGCTTGATACCGGGGCCCTGTGCTGGGTAGGGAATGCTGCCCTTATCTGTCCTGCTCTCACCCAGCCCAGGGCTGACCGTATTTTTTCGCGATCGCATGTCTCTGCTGTAATCTCAGGCAGAATGGTGTTTGCTCAGGGCTGTTTCTAATGCACTGGGTATTGTCCTCTCAAGCGTATTGGACAAAGTGATGACAAGGACCTGGTAAAAAAGGGTTCTTATATCACTGCTCAGCTATGTAGGGCACTGGCGGCCTCCTGTCACTGGGACGTTAGGGCTTTCAGTTGGGGTCTGGCACTTTCTGCTCACCCTGCCGGAGGTGATTAGAGGAACATGTCAGCTAAATTTTCCACTGTATAAACAGTTGAGATTCCAAGGTTAAAGTAAAATGATTTTAAACCCTGTCATCTTTCTGGTATTGCAAAAACAAAAGGCTTAACGTTCAGAAGTGCCAGTGCTCATCTCTGCTCTGTGTTCAGCCCTTTGCCCCAAACCGTAAGCACCACAGAGCGCCTGTGATTCCAAAAATCAGCTTGAGGATCATTCAGTCTGGGGATTCCTTCTGCAGAAACCTGAGGGCTGGGTTTGTGTTCCCAGTTTAGGTGCATCACCTCCTTCTCATGGCACCAAACAGTACCGAGTAAGTTCATGTTTGACCCTAATGTGCTGTGTGTTTCACCCTAAATGGGATAAAACTGGCTTACTGGACACATTTTTTCCCCATCAATGTGATAGAAGGGCATTGCGAAAGGGAGATGTTTAAAATTAAGCAAATCATCTTAAGCCAGTCTCTTTGTTTTTAACAATTTTGTCCTGTAAATCTCTGTTTACCACAAGCTCCTGACAAGGCAGCTGGAGAGAAACACTGCTCAGACTTCAAGCACACTTCCCCTGCCTCCAAGCCTCAGCTCCAGTGGATAAAATCATGCTCAAACTACCTTGAATGTTTATAAAGGGGGGATGTTTTTAAACTTGGGTTTTTTTTTTCCGCTCTTCTCTCCTTCGATAAGTGTCTGGGGAGATTTTACTTGAACTCTCCTTAAAAATTCCTCTTCAGGCAGAGTCCTGGAATATTTCACCTTCAAAGGCAAGAGCTGTGAAAGGCTGGAAATGGAGCAGCTCAAGGACCAGCCTGGAGAAGCCACCGTAGGAACACTGCATGCACTTCACAGCGGGAAAACCAAGAGCAGGAACAATTGCAGGGCAGGACAGAGCCTGGAATATTTAATGTCATTTATGCTGGTTTCTGAGATGAAACGAAAGTCAAAGTGTTTCCTGTTTCAATTCCCATTTTCGGCATTACTCCTGTCATTCAAAGACTCCCCCCTCCACATCCCAGAGCCCTGCCACTGTCCCCAGTTTGCTCTGAGCCCCAGAACAGGCACTTAACATGGGATTATGCCAGTGGAAATAATCCCATGAATTCAGGAACCAGGAGCAACAAGAAGAAGGGGTTCCCAGGGAGCAGAGCACCTCTCTGGGCCTCACTTGAGACCCAAGGGCCAATTTGGACATGCAGAGGTGGCCCCAGGCTTCAAAAATACAGGCTGATGTCCTGGCACTGCAGGGCCCTGCTGGCTTTCCTGCTCCTTTCTCTTCTTTTGGACCTCCCTGTCCTGCCACTGGGGCCTGAGTCAAAATCTGAGTCACCTTTTTGCTTTGTGTTGGCTCCCACGCTAACCTTCCTGCACAGGGGAAATAATTGCGGAGGATTCTGCCTCCCTCCTCCAGCTGGGGGTAGGCGATGGAGGAAACCCAAGTTTAGGTATAAGCCACGCGCTGGGCACTGGTTGCCAGGAGTGTACCCTGCTCTGGGGTGCAGGCTGCTCCTTGTGTTCCCCAGCAGCCGAGCACCCCAGCGATGATTTCCCTTGCATCCTGCTCTGGTGGGCTGTGCATGCCACTAGCATCAGTGGGAAAAAAGGAGCCTGTCTGAACCGGGGCAACTTCACCTCCACCTACTGGGATGGAAAAGCTTGTTCAGGGCACAGGTGGGAGAATCCAGGCTGGCCTCACAGCCACACGTGTGCACCCAGGTCCTCTCCCATGTGAGGGAGGAAGGAACGTCCTGTCTCCAGCAGTATCATTTATGCGCTCAAAGCCCTGGGGAAGGAAAGGGTTTAAGAAGGGAGGTTCTTTCTGAAGAGACACAGCTGAACAATCGGGCATGTTGCCACGGTCATTGCTCTAAGAGCTCTCTTTTCATAGGCCTGGATAAGAAAGCATAGGCTGTGCTGGACTGGGATGCTTACTGTGAAAATAACATTTAAGCAATAAATGCAGCTCTTAACTCCAGGTCGGTCACCTCCTGCAGTTGCTGCAGAGCATCCGCGTAGTCTCACCAGCCCCTGCCCCGTGCCATGCACACAACACAACATGCACCTTCACTTCCACTACCTTTTATGGCCTCTTTCACAGCTGAGTCGACAGGAATAATATTCTTCTCCACCAGCTCCAAAGGACCCGGCCTGAGAGCAATCTTTTCATTGAGATCATCTGCCAGTCGGGCTCTTTTCAGCTTCATTTGAGTAGACTGAATGGACCCCTCTGCAGCTGAGTCTAAAAGGCCAAATGTAAGGTGTCAGTTGATGACCTGGGGCATCTGTAAGCACAGCTCAGCGAGAATGTGCTCCCCCTTCACCCCAGCCTTTCTGGGCTGTGGCCAAAACCTAAGCATGGCTTTGCACAGCAGGAGCTGCTTGAGGCTGGGAGGCAGGGTGCTGGATTAGATGGGGCTGGTGGGGTTTGGGACATGGGTTCTCCTCTGAGCCTTAGGTCCAGCTTCTCCATCCCCAAGCCTCTGTTTACCAGCCTGGGCTTGCAAACACAAGCTGGAGCATCCTCCCCAAGGCCCAGGAATGATCTGCAATGGAAACTTCATTAACAAACTCTGACTAACATGAAGGCCAAAGTGGACTCCAGCTCCCGCCCGCCAGGAGCCCATTGGTGCTTGTATTCCCTACTTCTGGGGAACAGCTGGAGAAAAGAACCATTAACAGTGTTTGACAACTGGAGTAAATGCCTTACAATGGAAGATCAAAAGCTGTCTGAGTGTGGACATTTGAAAGTGGCATGACTGCAGTGCTCCAGGCCTTCAGGGAAAAAACAAGGTGGTGGAGATGACCATAACAAAGGCAGTGAGATCTGGAAGCTACAGCCCTACGGAACTCAGCTGAGAAGTTCCCAATTACTGAGTGGTGGTAGAAGACAAGAGAAAGCAGTGATTTCCTGAACAAAGGTGATCTGGCTCCTCTGGTGGCACAGGCACGAGTAGTGAAGGAACAGGATTCTGAACTAGACCATGCCTATACTCTTGGAGGTCTGAAGTAAGAAGGGTTGCATCTGGGTTGTGCTGTCTTCAAAGACTGGACACTCTTCTAGAAGAGATGCTGTAGGCAATGCGAGCTACAGGGCTTGATACCAGGGAAAAATGCTCTGCAGGAGGTCAGAAGAGCTGGTCCAGTGTCACTGCTGGCCTCAGGCTGTACAGGGCACTGAACACACTTGAGTTCTTTGGGGTGCACAATAACAGAAGGTGTCCTTGGAAGTTAATTAGATGATAGAAGGTGTCTCAGCTGGCCAATTTCAATCATCTCTGGGACTTGTTATGAACCAAATGGACACATAAGTCCATGATACGCCCAGGCACACCTCCATGAAACAGAGAGCGCATCAGGCAGAGATGTGAGTGGGGCTCTGGCTGGGAGGTGTGTGTCGGGCAGCACAGCCGTCCTGCTCAATGCGCAGCCAGGCAGTCTCGGCTCCACCACTCTTCCAGCTGTGTCTCACTGGCCCTCTCCATGACTGGAGACTGCAGCTGCCTCCACATCTGGTTTACAGCTCCCAGGCCCCAACACCAGTCCATATTGCTTCTGTTATTTAATCTAAGGGGAACACACTTTCCACCTGTTAAATAGGCAGTGGTGCTGGCTTATTTTAGGGATGGAGACCCAAGGGACAAGCAAAGCAGTGGCACTGATCTGGCATGGGCCCCTGGCTCAGCCCTCCTGCGTGCAGAGGAAAGAGAAATGTGGACTTCATCCATGCTGAGAGCAGAGGCCAGCATTTACAGTTGCCAGAGAGTGGTCTGCTCCTTCCAGGGGACTGACAGAACTCAAGGAGAGAGGCTGCACATCCTCCCTGTCTCTAAGGAGCTTGTTATCTCTGGAGATAACGAGGGACACTGCAGTGTTCTGCTGTCTGTGATGGGATGCAGGGGAGCTGTGCCAGCTCTCTGGCTGGGAGGGGACAGTGAGATGGGAGAGGTGAGAGCTGCTGTGGCTCACAGGCTGAGAGCAGGGCTTGCCCTTTTCATATGGCTGTGCTTGGGTCATTGACTGCATCGCCATGGATTGTCACCTAAAATACCCAGAATTAAGGCAAAACAAAAGATGTCCAGCTTTAGGAGGGTATTGCAATCACCTGCTACATGGGTTTCAGTGCTCTGGACAACAAATGCCCCAGATGTACTTTTCACGAAGATCAGACCTCAGCACTTCTGTCTAACAGAGTCCTTTCTGGGAGCTGTTCTCTGCCCCACTGTCCTCTAGAGCATCTTATACTGGTCTCTGCCAGAGGTGGGACAAAGATTAGATGGCCTTGGGTTTGCTTCTGTCACGGAAGAAATGTGTGTCCTGCCTCCTGAAGACCAGGTCTGGACTGAATTCCATACAACATGTGTCCCATTAGAATCTGCTTCTCATGAGCAGCTGGGGAAAAGTTAATCGTGATGAGAGTCCTGAAGGGAATGCAAACGGGGCAGGAGAGACGTGAGTCACAAGGCAGGAGACACAGGGAGTACGTGGGAGAAGCTCCAGCAGTCTTACCTTGTAAAATGTGCATATTGACCAGGTCTGATCTCTCAGGCCTGCTTCTGATCTTGTGCTTGAGATAATCTTCAGTCTGCAGAACACAAATGCAGAGTGTTACCTGGCTAGAGCAGCAATAAGGTACAGAGAGTGTCTGCCCCTGTGCCATCCCATGGTTCTTTTGGATTTATTACAAGCTGTGTTGAGTGAGCTCCTAAATGACTTTTTTTTTTTTTTCACTCAGACACTGGTTTGTTGTTGGTCAGAAGTTCTTCAAAAAGGGGACAATGTACATAGAGCTGCTGACGGTTCACTATCCCTGCTCCTAAGCTGTGTCGATTCCAATTTCCCTTGGGATTCTGATGCCTGAAGTATTATGAGATTTATGGGAAGGATGAGGCCTATTCACTGGGAGAGGTGGATCTGCTCTACACCATGTCACTGTGTACAGTTAGCAATGGCTTCTGTGGGAAGCCTGGCACTTTGGCCAAGCAAGTCATGAAGATACTCAGGCTCTCTACCCCGGGCAGTCTTCCTGCAGTCCTGCAGCTCCTTTGCTCTGTGGTTCCTCAGCCCAGTTATGACGTAGGGTTGGGAAAATCCACTTTGCAGATCACTCCATCTGAGCTTGTGATGAACATGGTCCTGGAGCCTTGTACCAACTTCCTCGTGGCTTTAGGAGCAGAAAGGCACGCAGAGGTACAATAACACCTTCCATTAGGGCCAAGAAAGTCAGAGTTGAGGGCAGCTGCCCTCAAGAATACAAATAAATGCTTATGCCCTGGTGGAGAAATGCTAGATCATGGCTTGGACAAATTATTAGCTGTTTGCTAAGCTGAGATGCAAGAAAAAATAGTACATAGTTCAAAGAGGTTAAAGTCTTAAGGATAAATACAAAAGAATACCACGAGTAGCTGTAACAAAACTGGAAAACCCACAGTACAAAATGTACAGAATCATGAGAAAAAGGTTTTATAAGCACTTATGTAGCCAGGAGAAGGCAATGGAAAGTGCTGTCTGTGTTTCATAAACAGGAGAAATAAAATTGTGGATGCTGCTGAGATGGCTACGGGATTTAATGCCTTTTCAGACCATCTTCACTAAAAAGATAAATGGCTATTATCAATCAGACAACTAAGCCAAGAACCATCACAACAAAAGAGAAGAAGCTCCAGTTATCAGGTTGGAGAACAGGTTGGAGAATACTTAGGTGAGTTAAATGTTCCCAAACAGTTTGAGATACACAAGGCTAGAGTAATAGCAATTATCTGTGGGGCTCCAGGAAACTGGGCAAGGGAGAGCGTTACTTCTTGCTTTAAAAGAGATGGAAAGAAGAAAACAGGAAATTATAAACCAGTCAGGAAGATACTGGACCAAGTAATCAAACAATCTATATAGATGGATTTTGAAGATAGCAAGGAGTTGAGTAACAGCCAGGATGGATTCATCAAGAACAAACCACATCGCACCAGCCTAATTTCCTTCTATGCAGAGATGACAGATTTCTGTTACAGGAATAAACAATGCATGTCATGTAGCTTGAATTTAAGCATGTTTTGACATTATCTCACATGGCTTTCTCATATGCAAGCCAGAGAAATTTGGTCTGGATAAGACTAACATAAAAAAGGAGCATAGCTGTGGGTCAGCAGAGGAATTAGGAATGTCTCACAGTCTAAACAGAAGAATATATCAAATTGTGTTACACAGCAATTTTTCCTACCAGTCAATATATTCATTAGTGCCTTGGGTGATAGAAGACATACTCTTTAAATCTGAATCATTCAAGGCTAACAGATTACAATGCAATATGATTCACAGTAATTGAAGAAATGACCTGGAATACTTTTGGTACAATTTAAAGAAAGACATTTGGACAGGACTGCATTCAGGTCACAGCCACGGCTAAGCCAGCTGATTAAGCACTGGGTTGGATGAAGACTTAATCTACCAGAGCTACTTCTGCAGTGGTCACTGGACTGTGGCCTTAGGCAGAAATTAGTTATGGCATAAACAGAGAAAAAAATATAAAAGGCTCTGGAGAATCTCGTGATCAGCAACTGAACCACATCCCCAGAGCAGCAGGCAGCTTTCTAGGAGACACAGTGAAGAACGTCAACAGCAAGGTCTGTCCTGTGCCCTACATCTGAAAGGGTCCATGGGAAGGGTCTGGAGCAGCTACAGAAATCATTACTGAGCCAGAAAGGGGATCAGCGAGGGCAGGCTGAAGGGAGAGGAGGGTGGTCAGTCTGGAGGTGAGATGGCTACAGGGAAACAGGATGCAAAATACTTTTTAAAACTGCTGCAAGAAAAAAGATAAACAGTTCTACGTGTGTGTGTGAGGAGAAAAAGTGACGGGTTTAAACTGCAACAGACAAGCTTGAGTCGGGCATCAGGGGACATTTGCTAACAGCACAGATTAGAGAGCCCCAGAGAGTGTGCTGGGGTGGGATGTGTGTCGGTGGTCACACACCTGTCAGGAACGACCCAGATGGGGCTGTTCTGCTCAGGGCAGAGTCATGCTGGCTGTCCCCACAGTCCCTGTCTGCCACGCTTGCTGGGCTGCTGGGGTAAGTGCTAAAGCCCTGCTGAGCCAGACTGCCCCAGGAAAGTCAGCCTGCTCTCTGTCCTCCAGTTCAGCAATCCATCGCAGGACATTGACTTCAAAGTCTGCTGCACTGGCCTGTTGCCAGCCTCTAACATAGCGAGTGACATGTTTAAAGTGTAAAGACTGAAGTCTTTACAATTTCTTACCCTCCCCCCCCTATTTTTTCTCCAGTTTATTTTCACCAATGTAATCCCTTATTTGAACCATGTGAAAGTTTGCCTGGTTCTTGTGCCAGGTCAGAGCAAGCTGGTGTCTGCACCTGGGTGCAATTAAATTCACCTAATGCGTTTCCAGCTGACCCTGAGATCAGATCCTGACTTGGACTAAGCTTGAATTGCTGTCCTGCAGATGTGGCATCGTTTGTGTTGAACCCAGCATTCACACTCCGTTAGCCTGACTGTCTGCTGTGATCCCTGTTCCTTTCGACCTTTGCTGTTTATAAGCTGTGCTTGTGTCACTGGGAGTGCAAATGGTGGAGAAAGAACTCAGATGGGGTTTTTTTAGCGTCAGCTGAAGGAGAAAAGCTTTCAAAACACATGGAAGCGGTTATTGTTATCTGCTTTCTGTTTGCAGAGCATCAGTTTGGAGGAATATCAGCTAAACAACAAATGCCATTGAGTAATTATGCAGAAACAGCCGCTGCTCCTTCCCTGTCACAGCTTTAAGCAGAGCATCCTTGCAAAGGAATATATGTTTGTTATGGGATGTGCTCATTAGTGTCTTTGTTAGCTTGCTCTGGAAGAAAGAAATGCATGCAGTTTGGGACAGACTAGACTTTCCTTCCCTTTTGCCCAGGCAACTAGCCAGTGAAAGCCTTTGAAGAGAAAGACAAAGAGACACAAATGTATACTTAAACTGTAAAATATATGACACTTCAAGGATACTTTGGATTGCTTGAAATTTTTTAAGCATACTAATTTTTCAGAGTCATATTATGTTTCTTGTGCTAGTCATTTATTACTGCAGGAGACTCGGGGCAAGAGATTCAGAGTGTGTTTAAGTTCAGAAGAGCACTTCTCCATATTTCACAATCATTCTTCCTTGCAAGGCTCCTTTTCCACGTGACTGCAAGCACGTTTTGCAGATTAATGGACAAACTCCTGTGTTCAAGCAAAACCTGCATCACTGATTTTTCCCTTTTCTGTGGACATCCCTCCAGCTAGGTCAAGGCTGGATGGGTGCTCGGAAACCAGTGTGATTTCCCAAAAAGCGATCGCATCACAGAAGTTTTGATGTGTTCTGGAAATGGCTACTTATCTTATCCCTGCCTTCAGCAATATTTAGGGAAGCCTGAGTGCAGTTAGATAATGGGGCTGGAGGGAGCCTGGCCCACTTAGCCCCTTGGATGTTGTGTGTCCTAACGGCCAAGCTGCACTGCCGAGCTAAAAGCCAGGCTCGGCTCTAATGACAACTATGAGCTCCCTGGAGACTTGCTCCAGGTGACAAAGGGCATCTGCGTTCCCCCTGCACACTTGCTAAATGGTTGGGCTCCCTATGTCCTGTCTGCTGCTGGCCCTGCTCTAGCCCTGCTGACCTGAGCAAGAGAGCAGCCAGCACAGCGAGGAGTGGGCTGTGGACCGGGCCCGGAGAGGAACACGGCACTTCAGCTAGTTGGACATTTACTGGAAGGGTGGCCAATGCCACACTGAACTGTGCCCTGGCTACTGCCTCTTATAAACCCCAGGGGTTGTTGTGAAACCCCATAGTTCAGGGCACAGATGGCCCCTCTGCCCCTTTAAACCTCCCCTGCTTGGAGAAGGGTGCTCCAGAGCATTTGTGAACCTTGTATTGGCCCCACCATGTCTGGAAGCAAGGGAGAAGTCCTGACCCTCATCCTTGGCCACAGGGCCTGGATGGAGGATGCTGGAGGAGGGAACAGTGGTGGAAGGTGCTTTCAAACCCACAATGCATGCAAAGCGAGCCCACGTGTTCCCTCATTGGGATGGCTGCAGGAGTTACCTTGGCCCGCTCCAGACTTTTTCGCTGTTCATGGAATGCAGATGGGCTTTTCAGTGCTGCAACAGGAAAGAAAGAGGAGCAGTCAGCACAGGAGTGGAAGCAAGCAGCCACCAGGATATTCAGCAACAGCATTTTAATGAGTGGTATAAAAATAGCAACACAAACTAGCCGTTGGCTTTATTGCGCTGACTAAAAATAACTCAGGAAAGCTCTGGGAAATCCCATGCTCTCAGCCAGCCCACGGCAAGAGACAGGGGGGACAAAGAGCACGGGGAGCGCAGGAGGCACATGGGCAGGGAGGGGGTGCAGGCTTTGAAACGTAGTGCTCCGTGGGACACGTCAGAGAGCAGATGCGGCTTTTCCCTGGAGTGCTTCCTGCAGGTTGTGGGAGGCACCACAGCCCCACAGGACAGATCTGGGAAGAGCAACAACCTGAGGGAGGACCTCACCTGCAAGTGAAACTTGTAGGTGACTGAGGCTTGAGGCCAGAGGGAAAACCGAAAAGAGCTGCCTCTCCTTGTGGGGCCATGTGGGTGAAGCCTCTGGCAACGGTATTTCAAGGCAAGACCACTGAGCTGTGGTCCTTTGTCCCTCTTTCTTTGCTGACTATCCCTCCATCTCCTTGAGCTTCCCTCTCACTGGATATTTGTCCTGTCCTCTGCCCAGGAGTGTCTGTGTGACATGAGGCTTCCCTGAACAGCTGCCCAGCCAACTACCAGGCAGCAGATCATGCTTTCAGCATCTCCTGACACCAAGAAGGATTAGCCCAGGGGGGCTCCCGAAGGAAAGCCAATAACCCGTGGCTCTTGGACCAATGAACACCAGTTCCATGGAGCAGTCTGTACTGGAGTCATGGGGAACTTTGCACATTTCCTTGTTTACTCTGGTTCAGTGGAAATTGGAGCAGAGCTTGCATGGTGAAGGGGTTAATATTTCTCAGATCCTGCAAAAATTCTTTTCTGGCTGTGTAAGCAAACAAAATTAACTGTTCCCCTTGGGACGGGGAAGGGGAAGGTGTCCCGACCCACAAAACCAGTCTGCTACAACTTTTTGTTTGGCAACAGGAATTCCCTTTCCATCTTCTGAATGGGATCCAATAAGGACAGAAATTATTTTCACACAGGACATGTTATCCTCCATAAGTCTAGAGGAGGATGAAGAGAAGACTGGGGGCAGCCAGGAAATGTTTGGGGGACCGTCTGAACTGGTTTTTGGTAGGCACCACCCAGGGTCACCTCCCTAACCTCCCGTGAATCACAGCAAAACACAGAAGGCTCATCCCTTCCCCTAACATCTGGAAAGCGGACATACAGACAAGGCAGCGTTACTGTGCCATGCTCCGGTGAGCAGCCATGAGGACGGGTGACAGCTGGTTTAATCAGAAGCAAAACAAAATGGTACACACAAAAAAATGAAGTTAGCAAGAGAGATGACTTTTACAGCCCTGCTCACTGTGAAGAGCTGACATGGGGAGTGTGCTATGGGCATTGACCAAACGTTGTGCTATTCAAGAGGGAAAATGTTGCAGAATTTAGTAATTTACCAAGATTTTTGGAGGAATTATGTGGATGCTGCAGCTTGTATTAGTCTGCAAAACAAATGAAGACATTGCTAGCACTGGTTATTCAGACAACTTGCCAGGGAATGACATGTCAGCTTGAAATGGCTGCAGCTCTGGAGGCAACAGGGCAGAGCTGCTGTGCTTGGTGTTGATAACCTTGGAACTATTGCCTCTAAGGTTTGTGTTAGGGAATGTGGTCCTTTGGTGGCTGAATACTGCAAGAAGGTCTTTACTTCAAGTGCAGCTATTTCTGCAGCCCATCACAGCAGAGGGAACCTTGGCTGGAGGAATCCGTGGTCCTGCAAGCTGCCTCCCTCTCCTTTTGGGTGGGTGCGCAGGATCTGCTGGGGTCCGGGGAGGGCACCTGTGCAGGTCTAGAGGAAGGGTTCATCCATGCTCAGCCCTACAGCCTGCCTTTCCGCAAGTGACCCCCGCATGCTCTTGATTTAAAATGCTTTTGCTGGGTGTGTGCCATTTTCACTAGGAAAATAAAACTACTTGTGTTGGTGCACGAACAGGAGACTTCCTACTTACTGAGCCTGAAAAGTGGGGCAGGCTCTGCCCCCCTCCCCCCACCCCCCATCCTGTGCATCAAGAGTGTGGCTGGGCCTCAATGAACCTGCATCTCCCCTTACTTTCAGAGGACCCTCCATACACAGTCATGGGACTGAAGGGACCCACAGGCTGCCCTTGCCTACCAGTCTATGCCTGTCTATTTGTGGAGCCTTTTTCAGTAGTGTTGATTGTTTTGCCAGGCAGTTGTTCAATTTACAACCTGAAAACATCTGACAATCAGAGTCCAGCTTTGAATCTGAAGTCTTGTGCAATGCTACTGGCTGAGCATCCTCCTTTAGGAAGTTTGCTGCCTGCTACAGTGATGGTGCCATTGAAGGTTTCACATTTCTTAGAGGAACACGAAAGGGAGCATGAACAAAGCTGCTCACGTTTGCAATGGCATTAATCTTTTCCAGTGTCACCAGTCACAGACTGGGCTTTGGTAAGGGTATTCATCTCACTGCACTTTGCTCAGGTAACTCTGACACTTCTTGCACTATTCTCTTGGATACCAAAAACCAGCCAGCTTCCTAGGACTTACTGCAGTGTTTCATGCTTACCTTATATCATGTTTCACACGCTATCGCTGCACTGCTGAGCCGCTCAGCAGGCTCTGCATATAGTCATCAACCCCCCCTTCCTACAAGGGTTTCTACAAGCCCTCAAAGCTTTTATCCAAAGCTGTTCTGTTACTCTGACCTTCCATCTCTCTTTCTGGTCTCTGTATAAAATGGATCAGTTAGAAAAACAAAATTTCTCTGGCCTGGGATTATATCAGCAGAAAATGTATGAAATGGGTTGAAAGCAATCCTTGTGCAAAATCTGATGTGGAATGTGGGATCAAGTGCATGCTCCAAGCCTGGTACCAAACCTGACTCACCATGGAGACCAGAAATTCTCATCTTTTTTCTTTCTAGAAGGGCTATTCTTGACTACTCTGGGTTACAGCCATATGGGTTCATTTCTTGCCCTCCTGCAATGCATGTGAGCTGAGATCCCGTCCAGGTGCACCTCCTAGAGCCCACCTCACCTGCTGGTCCTCAGAGCCAACAGGGCATGGGAAGATATAGTGCTCCAAATGGGTGCAGTGGGGTATCCTGCACCTTCTCTGAGTGTGCCCTCTTCTACCGAGTGGACTTAGCAGTTCAGGAGATGTCAGACATCTTTTTTAGCCACTGACTGTATTGCCAGGGCTTGCAATACTGTAACGAATCTCACAATGTCTTGCTTAAAGATCCAACTCCTGGAGCCCTGTGGGGAAAATCCTTGCCCTTTGGTGGCAGGCAGCATAAAATTTGATCATTTAAAAAATAAACAGAAGAAAAATGAAAAGAGCCTGCATGTATCAGGTTCTTTAAAACCATTATAATTTAAACCCATGGGATCATTTTGACAGGCGTGATTTTTGCCATCCTGTTCCATTTTTCTTAATGCTTGATGCTGGCAATACTATAGTGAGGAGGTGTCTGTTGCTGGCTACACAATCCTTTAGGAAGGCAGCCACATGAGAAGGGCAGGACAGGCAGGGTGCAACAAGCAGTGCTATAGCCATGCTCTTAGTGAGTTGTTCTGCTCTTTAAACAAGAGCTGCATCACAGTCTTCAAGGTTAGGCAGGAGACACAAATGTGACACAGCCTTTGGAAAGTTGTGGTCTTGGCAGTGATCCCAAGGAGCCCTGATGAGACAGAAAGGATAATCCTCTACCTGGGTCCCAAATAATCACAGATTTGTGCACACGGAGCCTGAGCTAGGTCAGGATGGAGTTATCCATCGAGCAGGGCTGAGCTCCGGTAGTGCTGCAGGTTTCAAGATACACCTGCGGGTGCAAAAGGGGATCATTCTCATTCACTTACTCTTTGGGCTCTAGCAACTGGCATTCTGATGCTGAATGATTACATGACAATGCTGGCCTGGAGCTTGCCTTCAGGCTTGAATGCCAAGTTAGCAAGGATGAATGTCATCCTTGAGAGGCGGGGAAAAGGAGGGAAGACATGGACATCATTTGCCAGTCTGCAGGCCCAGATGGGGTTTCACTGGCCTCAAGTGTGCACTCACAGCTCTGCCCTATGGGGTCCTGGCTGGGCACAGGCACAGATCTGGATATGTCTCACTCATCCAGGGGCTGCCCTCCACACTGTGGCCAAGGCTGTTACCCACTGCTCCCTTCTTCCATAGCCTCCTGGAATGGGCCCTCTCTACCTCATCCTTGTTCTGTGGGTCTGATCCTGCCACAGAGGTTCCTGGATTTGACAGGAGGGCATGGGATGTTCTGAAGAGCTTCGTGAGTCTTCTGGTTGGAGTTGGGTGCACTTGTTGGGTATGCCACCTCCAGGACAGGGAGCTATGCAGCTGAATTTTTGCATGGTGTAAGGTAAGCATCTCTTCTGAATTCAGTTGAGCAGCAGCATTATAATCTGTGTGGCAAATGCTGGGCACTGTTGCACAGCATGAGGGACCATCATATTTCTACAGGGCAGGAAACAAAATCCCCCCATGGCGGCAATGTGCTCAGAGCCGGGTGGTCTGAGCTGGCAGCTGGTGCCACGCAGTGCCCAGGATGCATACGGCCCTGCTGGGCCAGGAGTGGGTGAAAAATGCAGAAAAAGGTACTCACGAGGCATGATGCCTTGGTCTGCCAGCTGCTCCCGGGTCCTTCTCTGCTGAAGCCGTAGCTGTAAAACTGTGAGAGAGAGAGTGTCAGGAAAAGCTGCAGGATTTTACTGAGGTACTAATACGTCTATCAGGGACAATGTTTTGGGGGGGTCTGTGTGTGGCACAGAAGACTGGCACTGATCCCTGCTGCTGCTGCTGGACCAGCCGTGATGCAGAGAGTGCCCCAAGCCAAGGAGTCCAGCCATGGAGGAGCTGTGCAGCGAGCACCCACCCAGTCCTCACCTTTGCAGAGGGATGAGCCGGGCAGGAGCCAGCAGCACCCTCCTGCCTGGGACAGACTGATCCCTACCTGGCACCTGTAACAGCAGCCTCAGGTGACCATGTCTTCAGCTCAAATAGTTGCTCAGCTCTGAACTTGGAAGCTGGGAGGTCCTCTCTCGCCCCAGCACTGTGGGTTGAGTAGAGCTTTCCAGCACCATCACCCTCCTGAAGGTCTGGCAGCACATTTCTCGTCCTGCAAGGCTCAGCACTGGGTGTGTATATGGTTACGCTACCGAGGGGGAATGTAGATAATGTGGTGTGGAGAGAATAGTGCCACCTCTGTATAAACCCACTACTCCAAGGACCTGCAATCTCCAGGATACCTTCCTTTTGTAAACCATACACTGACAGATGGGAACGAACCACTGATCAGGGTCACTGAGTGGCCTAGTGTCATGGCCTCAAGAAGCACCTCTCAATATTTACAGCATGTGATGAGAACCCATCATATACCTGCAGTGTGTGAGGCTACAGACACCCGTGTGGCCCAGGGCTGCACAAGATCGTTCATCCCATCACTTGGATAACCCTGCCTGTACTTTGAGCTAGTAACATATTCTACACCTTTGTTTTTGCAAATTTGTCTTCAAGAAGATAGATACTTATATCACAAGGTGAAACATAAAACTCATTTCCATGTTTTCCTGCTGGATGCTCAGTACAGCTCGCTGCAAGGATATATATCTTTCAGTGATGACTATATAACTGCACGCATATCCCCTGTCTGCCAGCACAGCCCCAGGCTGCACCCCCTTCGCTGCCCTGAGAGAGCCAGTAGTGGAAGGGGAAGAGGGGGAAGAACAGATTTTTTTGTCCTGGGGAGCAACCTGCTGAGCTCTGCCAACAGCTCACGTCTACAATGTGGCCTCTCTGGACCTGGGATGGAGCTGAATAATAATCCCTTCCAGACGAGTCCCCAAAGCACAAGGCTCCCTGAGACTTTTCCATGTCCTCTGCACAAACCGTGTCTCGCATTCAGAGCAAATGTTTAGGGAAGACCTCATGTGAGACAATGATCTCCTGCCAAATTCCAGCTCTTCTTAGGACTCCAAAGATAGATTCTTGCTGTGAGGGAAAAATGTGGCCTTCAGTGCCTGGTAAAGTCTGCACGTGTGATGTTCCCCTTTTGCCAGAGTGACTAGAAATGACTGGCTGCCAGGGAAGTCTGTGGCTCTCCATTGCCCCATGGCACCACCCCCAATAAGTGCTGTTTCTGCCATGGACTCGGATTTGGACCCTTGCACTCTAGGTATCTACATCGGACCCAGTTATCTGCATCTCCTTCACAGGAACCATCCTCCTCAGGGGACCTCAAAGCCAAAATAGACACTCCATGCTTTAGGAATGCCAGTCTTTCCTCCTTGACTATAGAGGCAGTTTAATGGGAACCAGCTCGTGGTAGGTATCTTGCGCAGAGTGAGGTGGACCCCAGTTTCCCTGTGTAGAACCTTCTCTGTGACTGGTCACAATATTGAACAACCATGCAGAGCTTTGCCCTTTCTCTGAGGAAGAGATGTATCTTTATGGCACAGGTGAGTTAGGGGAGGTTGGAGACTGTTCAAGAATGAAGCAGCTCTGTAGCTCATCCAGGAATGTTTCTCTACTCTCCTAGGTCCTGGTCCAGTGTCCCCGCCATCAGAGCATCTTGCCTTAAACTGAGGCAATTTACGCACAACATCCCATCATCAAACAGGAATCAGAGACAGCAAAGACTTCTAGCGTCACGTACAACACCCTGCCAAGGACACAACAGCCTGCTCCATCACTTCCCTTCACAGCTCCCACACATGCCAAATTATTTGCACCATTTCATTCCAAGTTCTGACACAGCCAGGCCAAGCGATACACCACATCCACATAAGCAAGGGGGATGCTCTCAATCAGATGACCGTGCATTCAAAGCCCACACTCTCTGCTTCCTCTGCTTATTTCATAGCCCTTCCTAGCAGACAAATAGTTTAACAGCCTCAGGGTGCAGTCAGCTGTCGGCCAGGCCTGTTTAGAGAAAGAGATGTTTCAAATTCCCTTGAAGCATATCTTGGAAGTTGATGATGATTTCCAGTGTGGTGGCTATAGGATAGAGCATCTGCCTTGAGGCAAGAAGTGCTGAAAACATGTAGGTTTCACTGCCATAGCTCTCCCTTTGCTTGGGTGAAGGAGCAACACTCAGGACCCCAGAATTCCCAGACCCAACTGCCTTCCAGCAAACAGTGCACAATCCAGGGACCTGTCCTGCCCCAGCTGGTCTATGCTCCAGCTGCCAGCCTGTCAGAATCACAGAATCATCATGGTTGGAAGGGACCTCTGAGATCATCGAGTCCAACCACAACCCCGCCCCCAAAACAAGAAACCAACCAACCAACCAGAAAACCAAAAAACCACCAAACCAACAACACACACAACACCCCACCACATCACACCCAGCCACAACGCAATAATCTTGGGCACTAGAGCATGCCCTGAAGTGCCATGTCTACACATTTCTTAAATACCTCCAGGGATGGTGACTCCAC
>JAOXJK010000003.1:24979835-25022755 GCA_025774025.1 Xenus cinereus
GGCTCTAAAATCTCTTTTAATTGATTTTGGCCTCCTCCTACCCATTTCATCACTACCCACCTGAAATACTAACAGGGAGTAATAATCAGAGGGGTTTACTAGGTCTGGGAGTTTGTCCATCACATCCCTGACCCATGCCCCAGGGAAGCAGCAGACTTTCCTGTGAAGTGGGTCAGGGCAGCATATTGGTCCCTCTGCCCCCCTCAGCAGGGAGTCACCCACAACAATGACCCTTCTCCTTTTCCATTTGGAGCTAGTAGTGATGCTGGGTCTATGGTGACGTGTACTGCCCAACTTCTCTAGTCTGGGTGTGCCATCCTCCTCTCCATCAGCCAGTTCCTCCTGCAGGACTCCATACCTGGTCTGCAGCGGGAACTGGGGTAACTCTCCTTTGTCTCCTGCGCTAAGTGCTGCTGATAGAGCACCACAGAGGGCACCTGATATTATTTAATGATAATTTTGCGCAAGGAGAAAAGGTCTCCAAATTGTTTTTGATGCTGACAGGCACAAAGACCGTGACCCATGGGTGACACGAGCTGTTCTGGGCATGAGAGCTAAGCTCTGCCACGGGTGAGTGGTTATGGGCAGGCCATGCAACCTGTCCCAGACACATGGTTCTTGGGCCATGAGGAGCTTACAAACTTCCTGGCCCTTTCTTAAGACACAGGGCAAAGAGGAAAAGTTTATCCAGCCTTGTCTGTTCAGGGCAAGCTGACAGGAAATGTGAGGACAGGCATGTGCAGATGGTGGCCGTTTCCAGGAGCAACCCAAGGTCAATGGTTGAAGCAGTGATTTCAACCACTGAATTTTCATCCAGATCTGGACCCTGCTCATGCCTTGACTCCCAGATGTCACCTTTATGAACTTCCAAATCCTGTTGCAAACCATCTGAAGAAATGTACCTGCGGACAGTGTCAGACAATAAGTCTGAACATCCCTGCAGGAAGATGTAAAGCATCCACTACTTTTGGCAGTCTCCAAGTCAGTGCTGCAGCCTGCAGCTCATCTCAAGGATTGCACCTTTCCCTTACAACCAAAAATGCTTAAAAACAGGGCTGGAAGGAGCCCTGACACCATCCAAACAACCACCATGTAGGTGGGACTTGAAGGGGACTTGAAATCTGTTGAAGTTGTATCTGTTGCCAGCTGCATTCCTGTTCTCTTCCTTTGCTGCCTGTCTGGAAGCCTGAGCTCTGAGTGCTAGCAGTGACTCACTTTGAGGATGCTGTCATCCACCACATACAGGAATTGGTTTTTTTATGGAACATTCTTATTTTTCAAGGAAACTGCTTTGCTTACGCTTCAGAGGAACAGTTTTAATAAAAAGATTGATGGCTGGAGTACCGCTGGTGAGACAATCTTGGGCCCATACCCCCAGCATCCTTGTTTCCTGTCTGCACCAGCTTGGATGGTGAGAAGACCTAGATGACCTTTGAAAGTCCCTTCCAACCCAAACCATTCTAAGTCCCACCAAGGGAGCAGTCATGCATACTGGTCACCCTGCGGTGCCAAGCTACGCTAGCACCATCAACTGCCATCAGCTGAGAGACAGCCTTGCCCTCAGCAAACTTGTTCCCTCCTATGGCACCCCATTATGAGAAATCCCTCCCTTCAAGATGCCAGGCATGTCAAAACTATTCCAGGAATTTTGCTTGTGCTTGCTAACACCAAGTCTCATTTAGTGATACAACTTCCAGAAATATTACTGAAGTGGGGCTGTGTCATCGGTGCAGTGATGAGCTCCTGGTGTCAGTCATAGCTAGCTCTGGTAGCCCGAGCTCTGAGCACTGGCCATGACTCACAGTCATGACTCATAGTCCTCCCTAGGAGTTGATCACAGAGCTTTAGGAAGCTAGGAGGGTATCCTGGGCCTTGCCTGGTGATGCACTGGAGTGATGCACTGGAAAAGACACGATGGAATCCTCCCCCCACCCCAAAAGCTGGCAGCCCTGGCCTTCTGCTGCAATCTGCAGGGGCACATTGGATCCAGTGCTCAGGAGCTGGCCAAGACGGGACTTTTGTCATCTGCATCAGAGCATCCCCCATTCTCAGGCGTTGCCAAAGCGCTCATAGTGCCCTCTTTCTTTGGGGAATGGGCTTTAACAGCACAGGGGGCTGAGCAGCACTGAGGCACATTGCCCAGGGAGGTGGGGAAGCTGTCCTTCCTGGGTTCAGGACCAGGGCAGGCAGGCAAAGCCATGGCTGAGCTGACCGAGTGTTGGTGATGGTCTGTCTCCAAGAAGAAGCTGGCTGGATCAGAGCCCGTTGCTTCCCACCAATACTTATGTAGTGACCAGAGCAGGTTCCCAGGAAACTCTGAGGCTGCGCGAGGCTTTCTCGGCGTTCAGCTCAGCTCACAGCCAGAGGAGCTGCCCAGATGGAGCTGCAGATCCACTGCTGCTTCTTGACTTCTAAGCCAGTATCTGTCTCTACCTCTGACAGACCCTCTGGGAGTGGGAGTGACTGAGGCAGAGGCTCTGCTGCTTCAGCTCCTCCCAGCTCTCTTACATGGCTTCAGGTGAAATTCCAGTAATTGCTGGTTTCCCCCCTGCCTGGGCTGTGCCAGCACCTTCGCTTTTGGTTGGGTGCCACATTCACCACCAGTGCAATTGCTGTGCTCTCATCTGCCTCTGAAATCAGTCACTGCTGCCACCAGAACTGATGGCCGGGCAGTCACCTGCTGATCCCTGTACCCTGTGCTGCTTCCCGCACCAGCCAGTGCTCCCAGGCTGGCAGTGAAGGGGACCAGCAGGAGCACCATTGTTTGACCCAAGTACATGGCCACGATGGGACTCAACAGTTTGACAAACAACTGAAGCTGGCACTGCCACTGAGAAGAGTGGCAAGCAATCACTGTCCCCTCTGCCAGCCACCCCAGCAGTGCATTCCTGCTCTCTGTGGCCCAGAGTTGGGGTTTCAGGAGCATGAGGGCAGGTGAACGGTGCACAGGATGGGGACTGCTCTGCTGGGGTCAGCGGGGAGGTGGCTGCAAATGGGGAATGGACTGATGGGGAGGAGGGACTCCTGTTTTTGACAGCAGCAGCTTTGTTGCATGTCAAACAGCAGCTGAGCGAATGTGAAACACAAGTTTGTCCATGGCCATGATGTGTACCAGAGGAACCCAGGGACTCGCCCCTGCTCACACGCTGGCTGGCAGAAAACAGCCCTGCTTTGGACCCGGCCTCCCTTGAAAGACAGAATTGCTGCCGGCTTTGGGACCATCTGTACAGATGGTGCCTGAAGCTTTCTCGCGCCAGCATGCCAGCGGAAGAGAAGCTGCCCAGTGGGAGATGCATGTGGGATCCTTTGATGGTCCCAAGGTACCATGGGCAGGAGCAGGGCTGGCTCGGTGGCAGGGTGCACTCATGTTTCTTCTTGGGGCTGTGGCTGTTTCTCGCAGCATTGTCGAAGCAGGATGCTCACAAGGGCAGGGCAGCGGGAGCCATAGTGCTCCGTCCCAGCTGAGGAACAGGCTGACACCAAGGTCCTGATGGGGACTGTACTTGGGTGAATGAACATGGAGTCACCCTGAGGTGGGGGACAAGCCAGCCAAAGTCCTGGCTGCCACCACTGGCAGGGTGAAGCACTGCTCCAGCAGAGCATCGTAGGACATGCTTTTCTGGAGCTGATGCTTTGCAAAAGCACCTTGGCCAGGCTCTGTCCTAAACCCCTCCATGGCTCTCAGCCCACCTACTCTGCCAATAGCCAGATGCCACAAAGTGATTTCTGTGTAGCATTATGTCTCCAGGCCCATGTTATCCTCTGACAACACAGCCCTTGTGGGACCTATGTGAGCGGAGATGAAGCTGAGCCAGACACAGCCCAGCTGAAAATGGCACCTCTCAGCCAGAACAGCCATGGAAAGCCCTGGTCAATCCTCTCCCACTGGGCACTCCTCGGAACAGGGCCCAGCAACACCAGCCTGATGTTCACCACCTCTGAGGTGGGAGTGTTGTACCTTCTCCCAGGCAGATGTGCTACAGCTTTCTGTGTTATCCAGGAGGCTGCCATGCACCAAAAATCTCATCTACATTGGTGAGAACGATACCTTCACACCCACCTCCAGGCCTGCAGGTGCCTTGGAAGGGACATAGGAGCACCCCTGGATAGCAAGGACCACAGACCAGCAAATGGGCGCAGGTGTCACTAAAGAACAACCAGCTGTGACATCCCTCTGAGGCCTGTGTCCATCCTAATGTGCAACCCCAACCTCACCAGGGTCTTGAGAACAGGCTGTCACCAGCCCTTCTCTGAGTCATCCCTTCAGCATCCCTGTGAGCAGCTTATCCATCCTTCTCCTCAAGCAGCGAGGTGCATTTCAGTCTGTGCTGACACATGCCTGACTGACAGAGAAACATATGTCTGTCAGGTAAAACACCAAGGTATAAGACGCTGGAAAAACAAAACCAAGCACAAACTGATCTATATCAAGACAGTGTTTTACAAAAACTCTGTGAAATCACAAAACAGTGTCACCAGTTACAGAGGCCATGGTTTGAACACACACACCAATCATGAACTGTATGAGTTCATGATCTGAGAGGAAACACGTGCACATGCCTTATCTTTGGACACTGGGAAAAGGAAAATAAAGGTTCTGCCAAATTGCCTGGCCTAACACCCTACCAAGACCTACTCTCTTCTGCCTTTATTAACCTGCTGATTTTGGTCCAAACCCCTCTCTCCATCACAGGCAGACAGAATAAATTCCTCTCCCATCTCAGCCAGCTTCATTCAAGCCCTTGTGTGAACATGAATCCTTTCCTCTATAGAGCCACCACCTCCTCAAATTCACACCCATGTGTCCACGATTAGGCCTGGATATTACCCCCATGCCAAACGATGCAGAGCCATATTTAGAGCGTTAAACTTTCACTTCTCACCAATTATCTGAACTACCACTGATGTTATGCAGATGTTGGCCTTGTAAACTCTCTTTCCATATCGCTGGACAGAAAAGGTCAGAGTTAAGGTTAAGTCTGCATTTGCCAGCTTTGTTTGCTCTGCCCAGTGGCAATGCTTCTCCACTGCTGGAGTACAATTGGTTTGTATTCAAAGCAGGAGATCACTTCACATACGTGATTGTCTCTGGGAAGAGTTAAATATGTTTCTGGAACAGGGCTTAAATGTCCCAGTTGATTCAGTGCGATCCCATTGATAATTGGAGCACATGGGATAGCATGGCAGACTTGAAGAATCATCATTCCTGCAAAATTTGTCAGGATGACCTCAGATCAGTATATTTATCTTTGTCAAAACAGACAAAATAAATATGCTCACAAATCCTCCAGGAAGGGGAGGGGGGACCTGAAGGCCTGTAGCATGTTGGTGAATTGATGTGTCTTCTCTGGAGTGGTTCCTGGTGCCCTGCACTGGAGTAGCCACCATCTCTCCACACCGCATGGCTATGCTGGTCCTTCACTATGGACCACTGGAGAGAGAAGAGCAGAAGACACTGTGGGAGTCGAGGGAGGATTTCCAGGCACTGTGTGAAAAAGCTGCTGCCTCCACCGCATCAGCCTTTCCTGGACAAACTCTTTCTTTTAAGAGAGATGTTACTGATGCTGCCAGATGGAAGCAAGAGACAGCCTGTGAGACAGCTGACCCTTGAGTCACTCCAGGAGGGACACCTACCTGCCATCATCCTCTAGTTGCCACCTCCTTGCCCCACTTTCTGCCTGCTGTGTGCCACAGAGATTAAAGGGATTCTGGGATGAGGAAACAACAAGCAAGTAATATATGTCTAGCACCCTTTAACACACACACACACACACACAGAGCTCTTCCAGCTGCCCCATGTGTGCAGGCCGTGGAGAGACAGCAAAAGTTTAGTTATTAAGATTTACCTCAGCCCTCATTAACACTGGCCTGGAATCCTTCAAAGGGGATTCAGACTCATCATGAGTCATGGAGCAGAGCTAATCCTTCCCAAACCTGGGTGCAAGCAGAGCCTCACACCTGCCAGCACAAGGCCATTCTCAAAGCAAGGGCGCAGGGGGAAGCCTCGGGGCTGCTCGGGGCTTGGCATTTCAGGACCTGACCCCTCCTGGCTTGTCCTTCACTTGCTCCGTGCAAGCGACACAGCTCTCCGTGTAAACTGTCTGTGGGGATGCTACAGCCCCGGAGCTGTGAGTGGTGCAGGGCGATGGGTTGTTCATCCCTCAGTGCAGTGAGCGCAGGACAGTAAATCAGAGCGTGGCACCTCCTGTCACCCTTGTGTGGCTCTACAGCTGCCAAAGCCTGCACACGGGGCAGGGACACCAGGGGAAACTGTCCCTTAGAGACTACTTGAACCATTACGTTAGCTTTTCTTCTCTTCCCCATGTTACTAAAAATCCAGCACAGATTGAAAGCAGCATTATTGATTTATTTGTATTCCTCATCATCCCTCTTTCCTCCTCTGTTCCACAGATGGCGATGACCAGGGCTATGCAGTGGCCGTGTCCTGCGTTACCTGCAGCGCTCCCAGCAGCAGGGAGAGCGAGGGGCAGACACGTGTCTGGGGTTTTGGCAGTCCTGCCTCAAACATAATAAATAGGCAGAGAAATCTTGTCAAATGGGAAACCTATCTTTTGCCAGGCAATAGTTGAGGGATGGCGGTTGTGGGATTAAGTCATGGACCAAAGAATGCCCCACAAATTGACTGCCCTAGAAATGCTGAAAGGCACAAGAATTTATGGATGCAAAGACCCACAAAGTTTACTTTTACTGGAGAATCATTTGAAAAATATGTTTAGAGATCCCACTGTTGGTTCTATAATGAAGCCAGCTTACAAATAAACCAGAAATGAGCCTTAAAAACAATACTGGTTCATTTGAAAAGAATGCAGCCCATCCTCCTCTGTCAGAAAGGTGGCAGTGTTGCTTTGTAGTTGCTGGAGGAATTGTTGCAGACCAAGATTTTTTTCAAATGAACAGCAATGTACCATAATATACCAACAAAATCTAAGGAATGACTTAATCTAATGAAATGTAAGATCAGAGTGATATGGAAACCACACCAAAGCCCTGGACCCCAGTTTTGTATAATTCAGCCAGACTAGAACACTTGTGTTTGCACACACTTACGTTTTCAACTAACTGCCAACTCTGTATTTGCTGAGAAAACAAAGTTTAAGTTGACCACCCAGCTATCTAAGAGATCCTGATAACACCACTCATGTCTACCATCAATATCATAAATCTCTAATTTCATTATCTACATTGCATGAGGAGGAAAAAACACACACGGCGTGGGTGACATGCCAGACCGGGTGCATGTTCCAATGTGACTACCCCGTCCGGTTTTACAGCGTCCCGTACGGCACATGCAGCTGGTTTGTCTGAACATCCTCACAGATAATACTCCCGGGGAGAACTTCACCTCTGGGAAGGTCAGAGAAAGCTCCTTGATAACATTTTTTGACATTACTATTAATATTACCATATGTTATATTCATTTAAAAAATTACAAGTAAAGACACCCACTCACAAGCGCGCCATACTTACTATAAATAAAGCCAGTGAATAAAGGCATGAATATCCAGCAGAGGGTCTGATTTAGAAGTGACCGTCTCATAGTTCACCTTCACTCACCTTCACTCACGCTGAACGTCCTCTGAGAAGCCCCTGACCGGTGCTTCCCCTAACTCACGAGACGGAGGCATGTTTTACTTGCAAACCCTCCGAGAGTGGCAATCAATTGTGTGGCTCTGGTTTTATTTCTCTGATGATGTCACTTTAAATACTTTTCATGTTCCATTAGTTATTTTTACTTCTAAAAATGACGCATTTCTTCAAATTCATTTTTCTCCAATTAGTCACAACTTAATGGAACAAAGTCAGCTGCCTGCATGTCCGGGAGAGCATCGGGCCCACCCTTGCTGCCGTTATTGCAGAGGGACCTGCAAAGCACCTGGAATATACGGGTGGCGCCAGGTACCTTGTTTATCCCAGATGCCCTTTTGGCTTCCTGCCTGAATCCTTCGCAGCAGGGCCAGGGCAGGAGACCCGGGAACTGCAGTTTTACCAAAAGAAACCACAGACATAAATCGAAGACAATGGAAAACCAGGAAAAAAAAAAAAAAAGCAAGGGAGAAGAAGGAAGATGCGTTTCTCCACTTGCGGAACAGCCTCTGAAAGAGCAAAGCCATGACAGCTCTACGACCCCCTGAATATTTCGCTCGTATGCTTCTTCCAAACATTTAATGCAAAACAGTCTCTGGCTACAGCTTGCTGGAGAGAGAAATTTTAAGAGAAATCTCAAGGTTTCCCCTACCTGATCTGAACTTGCTCCGAATCAGCAAGGAGTGCTCAGACCCCAGGAGTGTCATGGTGACTCGGGGACCAGATCCAGATGCCCCTCACTTAAACCATTAACTTCCTCCACAGAGAGAAGCCGCCCAGACCACGGCTGGAGCTCAGCATTCGTCCACCTCTCCCGGACCCTCTGGGTGCTTTTACGGCTGGCCGGCAAGAAGCAGCAAGTGGCTTTGAAAGATTTGGTCCCATCCAGCACTGACCCTCCACGGACACCGACTGCTCCCCCTGTGCTGTGTTGAACTAATTAACGTGGAGCTGGCGGGAGCCTCCTCCCGCCCGGCGTTTACTACCAGCAGCTGGGTGTCCTGGCTGATGTCATCGTCTAGCGGGGAGCAGCGACTATCGGAAAGGGTCTCAGCAAAGACAGAAGTTTGATATCTGATACTAATTACTACCGGCGGTATGCAGCCAATCAGGGCGCTCCCTGGCTGGGCTGACTTTGGGAGCTGCTTGGAAATATCAACAGAGCCAGGGCTTAACTCTTTGCAGCGTGGTGCGGGATGGCCCCTGGGCTCCGGCTACCAACGGTGGCCAGTATGGCTTTGGGGTCTGTGTGACCCTAAGACGAAGGAAGGGCTGGGGTCAGAGCAAGTGTGCCAGGCCAGGGGACGTCTGGGTGCGGGTCCTGAGTGCAGTGTTGGATGCCCATCCCATCAGGGGAGCCGGAGGACACGGCTACTCAGCAGACGGAGCCGTGCCTGCGGCCGCTGTGGCCCCTGGGTGCACAGAGCCAGTAATGCCCTGGGCTGCGCAGATCCCAACCCTGCCGGGAAGCCGAAGGTGAGCTCAGGGATGCTCAGGTGTCTCGTCTGCACATCCTTCCAGGTGTGCCCAGAGCTGGGCTGCTCCCTGAACACCTTTGTCAGCGTGTGGCTGCATCCATAGCATTATCTGCATGAGATGCTCACGTGTGCCGTGGCCCAGGTAGGACACGCTGCAGGCACTGAGAACACACGCTCTTGTTCTCTTACACACAGACACTCAGAATAATGCCAAATATACCAGGAAGGGCTAAATCTTGACTTAAAGCTTCCCGTGCTGCAGACGAGCGCAAGAAGGCTGGGATCAGACACGTGGTGGATGTAGCTGCGATGGAGGATGCTTCTCCACCTACCAAATGTTCTCTCAGAGAAGAAAAACTTTGTGTAAACAAAGAGATACAGATCCTTTGCAGGTCCCCCCACCCCAAGCCCACATCTGGTTCACTTGAGGTAAGTGGAAGGAAATGAACTGATGGCAACTTTTACTTTGTAAGAAGTCAAGGTAAGTCAAGGGCAGGTCTCAGCTTTCCTGACATATGGCTCTCACCTGGGAAACTGCCTAAATTTCGGCCACCTGAAAACTCCCTCAGACCTGGTTTGGAGTTTTGGTGGGTTTTTTTGGTTGGTTGGTTAGTTTGTTGGTGTTCTTTTGGGGTTTTCTGTTGCTTTGTTGTTTTTCTTTTTTGTTTTTTAATTAGGTTTTGTTTGTTTGTTTGTTTGTTTAATCCTGTGGTTTCTGGGAAGTCCTCTTAAACATTTTGAGTTGGTGATAGGGATTCCAGACTTGGAGGCCCATGTTGCCAGAGACCTTAGAAAGCCGGTAGCCCTAGAAGCTCTGGTACCAGCAGTGCCCCACTTACAGCTGAACATGCTGGGGTCCCTCACCCTCATGTAGCCCATGCCAGGAGGCTGTCCTGAGCTGAGGCCTCTACCAGGCATGGGCAGGACTGTGATTTCCTGATATCCACTGATGAAGTGGATATTCCTTAAGGTCTGATGAGAAAGAGTTTATTGAAATAAATTAATCTCCAAGCATTGATCTGAGTCGGTAAACACAGCACTACTGCAGTGTCCAGCAAGATGGCTAGGAGACTTTTTCCTTACTATTTTTTCCTAATGTTTAGCCCACTGTGTTTGAGGTGTCCCATCTAATGGTCTTCTCATAAGTAGTCCTGTCCTGAAACAAATGCCACCACTTAGCAGAACCAAACCATGAGCAGCTCTAGGACAAGAAAGGACTCAACAACCCCCACAGTCTCAAACTGCAGTTTCTTGTACTTTGCAAACTCCAGTGTGATTTACTACCCCTGACAGCCAAAGGCCCACTCAGGTGTCCCCTCCCTCTGGAGCCTGCAGGTTCCTATTGTCTTCTCCATCGCGCATTAGCGGTACCCACCTACGGAGATTCTGGACACACTTCATGCGCTGATCTCACACTGGATCTGTCCCTCTACCCCTTCAGGACTATCTGCAGATGCGGTGGATGAGTGCCTGGTTCCACATCAGCCATGACAGTTCACTTGTCGCCCAGAAGCCCAAAGGAAGTGTCTCCAGGACTTTTTCACTCCAGTGCTACATCTTCCCATGAGGATGAGTGCTGCTTCCTCAGTCCCCTCTTGCTGCTACCAGACTGGTCCTTTTCTGCCTGCAAATTGCCATCTTCAGTCCTTTGAGTTCAGTGGAAGAGGAATGAAGTGCAAGGGAGACACTGAACAGTGTGATCCTACTTGGGGTAAATCTCCCTGTGGCAGTAAAAGGCCATCAGAGGGGATGGCTTAGGACCAGCAAGGAGAGGCGAGCTGACCAACGTACACAGCACCGCATGTGCTGATCTCATCCTGGATCTGTCCCTCTACCCCTTCAGGATTATCTGCAGATGTGATGGATGGGCACATGAGCTCCAGGTCTGATACCAAATGCTTGGTGGAGGCTGGGAGAACAAGTCTAGTCCCTGCTGCCAGGCACCCTGCTCGATGGCCTTCTCCCATCTCCTCCACCACCAGCATGTTGTCGCTGCTGAGATTCGTACACAGAAGAGGACTTGTTGAAATACCCCACATCAAGGATGTAGACAGCGTAGGAGCCTCCTGGGCCTCTAAAGCCCTTGAGTATCATAGTCTTCCTTCTTTCGTGGTGATGCATTGCACATCTAAATGACAAACGAAGACAAAGGACTTTTTTTTTTTTTCCTAGCATGGACTACTAAAATGGGTAAGTGGGTGAGATGGATACAGGCTGTGGTCTCATAATGTTTCTAGGCAGTCTGGAGGTGCCTCTAAAGCAGTGATTAAAACAGAAACAATTAAAAAATTTAGGTTTTGACTTTCAGAAATTTTTTCACATGGTCCCACACAAGTGCAGTGAAACCTCAGAATTGTTCCAAGGAAGGAAGCAAAGTATTGTGATGAGTCACAATCAGGAATACACAGGAAAAAGAAGTAGAAATGTCAGGCAATGATCAACAGGGGAAAAGGGCAAGCACTATTTAGATGGGGTAGGGGCTGCAAAATGTGCAGCTGAAAAAGTAAACACGTTTGTAAAATCCCAGAATTATCAAGAAATTGGTGTGTGGTCTGCCTCAACTGGGGAGGGTGGCCAGACAGTGGCAGATGGAGTATATTTGATGTGGATAAATTCCTTACTTTCATGTCAGAATGGAGGATGAACCCTGCAAACTCCCCAAGCACAGAAGCCTGGGAGTTGGAGTCATGCAAAGACCACAGGTTCCTTGAGCTTGAGTCACTGTGAGAGTGTACAGAGACCAAGTGGACAAGATGGTATTTACACTTCAGAATAAGTCTTTCTCCTTTCTTGTTTGGTGACTGTTCACCCAGATAAATGCAAAGCGTGGTGTGATTTAGTGGG
This sequence comes from Xenus cinereus, assembly GCA_025774025.1. Taxonomy (NCBI): domain Eukaryota; kingdom Metazoa; phylum Chordata; class Aves; order Charadriiformes; family Scolopacidae; genus Xenus; species Xenus cinereus. Next base: position 24,991,763 of record JAOXJK010000003.1, read on the forward strand.
CACATCCTGGCTGGTGATTTGCTAGGCATGTACATGGTGTCCCACCTGGGTGACCTCCATTTTAATGGGATGCCTTTATTCCTCCCTACTCTTTTCTCAGGACTTTTTATTAACCAGCAGACAATTCCTGAGCATTTCCCCTGGAGGGCACATGTCAAACTAGCACTGTGTATGGGAGGTTGTACTGGCCACATATCTCAGGGTGTGTATGTAGTTCTCCGCTAGATGAGTGAGCCTGCTTCTATCTGAGCACATTTACACCAGATATCTCACAGTATGAGAGGCACCCAAGCATCCCGTCACACAGTGTGAGTTTCTCAGTGCCAGGGTTTGCTCACAAGAGATGTCAGAGCTTGTCCTGAACTCCAGTGCCTGTGCAGGACTGCTGGTGTTACAGCTTTGCTCCCTCTTCCCTAGCATTACAAGCCCATAAGGGAATGGATGAGACTGTTGCAGCTTTCTTTAATTCCTTTTTCTTGTCACCTACAACCCGTTGGCCACTGATAGTCCTTTCCCTGAACACCCAGATCCCAAAATACAGCATTGGCACTCTCCTGAATTACGTCAAAAATGAAAGGGAAGGGCAGGAAGACTGAAGTGTCAACCAAGGGGCTCAAACTGCTGCAACGATCTCATCTAAAAACTCACCTCCTGGTTAAAGCAGAATTTTCTTAGGGAGGCTGAGGAGAAACTCTGTGTCAATGCAAACCACATCTCAAGATGATCTTGCTTATCTGGCATTTCTCTCCATGCAGTTCCCTGTCCAGGTGGTGCTGGAGCCACCACTCTGAGAACACTGAGGTGCTCTTCTGAGAAGGCTGTAGAAACTGTACTCATCTCTTTGGCAGCCACTAGACATGGGGCTGTCATGTCTCAGGTCTGAAGCCACCTCAGTCTCTCTTCCTTGAGTGGTAATTGCTAAAGCTGGGCTCTTGGCCATGGAGACGCAACAACTGGCCATTTCTCTTCACTGTTCTGTGCATTATTTACATTTATTGATGTCGAATCTCATCTGATGTTTCATCTTTCAAGCATCCAGCATGGGGAGAGCATTCTCTGCAGGAAGTTACTTCTAACTGCTTTAGTCATTTTGAATCATCAGCCCTTTTTCCTAACTTTTGTGCTGAGGAGCCCTCTCCCAGCACATGTTCCTTTGGTACTCCACAAACTACCTCACTCAGGTGTCCAAAAATGGCTATTTATTCCCATCTTTAGCAAATCATTAGTCCCTGGAAGGCTCTTGCTCTTCCCACCTAAAAGCTTGGAGCTAGAGGAGAAATCTCATTGAAAGGCTGGTGGAAACCCACAGCCACCGTGTTCTTTGGCCACTCTTAACTGTGTCAGTGAACATTTTCAAAGAGTTTTGAGTGACTGGTGGGCATGATAATCCTCATACATAGAATTCCTCCATATTTCTGCTATATCTGTTCAACAAATTTGCCAACTGAAATGAATATCTACTTGTTTTTAGTTCCTTGGGTCCTCACTGGAGCCTTTTGTGAAAATGAGCATCAGATTTACCACTCTTCTCCATCCATGGCAGGTAAGGATGTTGGGTTGCACATCGTGCTTAGCAGCAGAGACGTGGTTCTTTGAATATTCAGAGTTCTGCAGTCTTCTGAAACTACCAGGTCCCAGAGGTTTCTTACTACTTGATTTGACATATTTCTTCTAAAATCACTTCTGATGCTACTTCAACAGCTCCTTAATCACAGTCGTAGGAAAGACAGACCCTGGCACACTACTGATCTTGGAGATGTTAATACCTGGCCACCATCCTTTCCACCTCTTGCTCTTCTGCTGGTGCCTGCAATGGCTGTAACTTTCTTCTTGGGTTGCCTTACACGGGATGCCTTACACAGAATGCCAGTTGTTTATCCCAGATGAGGGCAATGCCCTGCCCTTACCAAGCCGCGTCAGTGAGGAAAAGGCACAGGTGCTTAGGGGAGAACCAAACCAGTTCATGAGCTCCACTGGGCAACCTACTTAGATCTCCACTGCCACCTTTCCATGTGACATCCTCTCAGAAAATGAACAAACACCCAGCGTGCAATTTACCACTCCATTTAATGCAGACATAAGCCTGTGATGGAATTAAGTGATAATGAAGAAAGCCAGTTAGTCAGATTGTTCAGTGCCTGAGCCTGATTGGGCCAGGAGAAACTTCTCCTGCCACCTTGTGAACACTGCACACATGCTGTGCCCACTGAGGTACCTCCATGGGGAGCAATCCCACAGGTCTGGCCTGGGTTCTTGCAAACTGCTGCCTCTCCCTGCTAGTGGAGGGGTGGGAAGGGATCAGGCACACATGGACTCTGGTGGGAGGCTAATAGTCAACCCCAGGCTTCTGAGATGGTGAAGATCCTGATGCTGGGTGCAGGACATGCTCTCAGAAATTCTTTCTCCCCTTTCCAAAACAGAACAGCCACAAACTATGCCCTATAAAACCATGCTACTGACAAAGTCTGAAAGTGGTGAAAGACATTTTCTTCTCCTCTTCTCCCTCTGTCCCACCTTCTCCCTTCCATCCTCCAGGGAATGCCAGTGTCTAAACCTTGCAAGCTCTCAGTTCAGGGGCCATGCTTGTTTCTTAGGAGGTGATGCAACCTCTAAGAGAGGACTCATCTCAACAAATGACTCAACTGCTGAATTCATAGTTCAGAGCTGGTGTTTCCCTGTGGTGGTCATTACATGAGAGTCAGCCCTGACCACATGTATTCTTGATGTCCTCAGGAAACATGTGAGCTGTCTTCCACAAACCTCAGACTAGAGGCAAGGAGGACAAGCACTGAGATGACACCACAGATACTGGTCCATTTACCTGGACACTATCTGCCTTAGATGATAGCCCAGAAATAGTAAAACCCTCCACAAGTTCCTCATGTATTTCCGGACTTCACACTGCCCAACCCTCACGTGTCTTGGACGTCTGCCACCAAGCACTGTGCTGCACCACAGCCACTATTCAGCTCTGAAAAGGGCAGGCATTGCCACCAGCTGCCACCTTTTGTCGGAAGATGAAACAGGCAGGTAGTACCAAAGACTGCAAAGACCAGTACTGCTCCCTGTTCTCCTGTTTCCAGCATTGCTACAGGCATCTCTGCCGTAAATAGGGTCATATTGACTGCAGTGAGTGAAGGAGTGAGCCTGAAATACCAGAATAAATTAGTCATGGTAGGGAATTCCTTTGAACTGAGAAGTCACACCCCAGAGCCATAAGGATATCAGCTCTGTGTTGCTCACCAGATACCAGGAAGCAGTCCCTTCTAATCTTCCAGCACACTCTATTGTTTATGGTACTGATTTATTTTAAAGCAGATTGTTTGTTTCTATGTAGATTTGCATCTGTGGGAAAAAGACCCAAATGAGCTGACGTTTCTGTGAGATCCCTCTGGGGACTCAGAGGGGTCAGCGACTGACACAGTATTTGTGCCACAGAAGGCCAGACTCCAGCAGGTCTCAGGGCTGTGGAGTCACAGCCCAAGGGAGGGACATCCCCCAGTCCCCACCAGGGCTGCACTGCCAGGTGAGGATGGGATTTGTCTCCTGCCCTCTCAGCGTCCTACAGGGGATTCACTTTGCCTGACCCCCTGCTCTGCTGTTTGCTTTCTCCTTGCGCAGGAGATCCAGCTCTGCCATTTTACCCATGTGCTCCAGCTCCTGATGGTGTTGACGCCAACACAGAGTGCATTTATCAGCATTGTCAACAGCGAACCCCTAAATTCAGCAAACTGAATTCACTGCAAGACTTAGGGTTGGATGTAATGCCAAGTAAAGGTCTCATAAACAGTTTGCAACTGTCCAAGCAAACAGTTTTTCCACAAACCTGGTATCCTGCCAGTCATATCTGCTCAGACTGCCCTCTCCTGAGGGCACCTGGCAGCTCCATTTGGAGCAAAGCCCTCCTGCCATGGCCTGAGTTCTCCACAGCGTGCCCTGGGAAGACAGATCTGATGGGCTGAAGTCGTGACCCTGACTCTCCCCATCCCATGTGTAGGCTAGTGATAATTTGCTGCGTGCTTGTGTAGCTGTGCCGGGGAAGGTCCCATGGGGAGATACAGCCGTACTGGCACAGAGCTGTGTGCTGAACATCTGCCGGCTGGTATAACTCTGAATCTGAAGGAGGAGGAAGGCTGGAGAGAGATTTGCCTTTACAATTATGTTGCTCTGGAGGACTATATTCTTTCATTCATAAACAACACAGCTGTGATAAACTGAGTATAGAGCAGGCATTACAGTAGCCAAGGCTCACAAGGAGCTCTGGACATCCTTTGAAGATGTCTAGTCTGGAGGTGTCTACCTCCCACCTGGTCTGGAGGGGAGGTGGGGGTGGAACAAGATGACCTTTAAGTTCCCTTTCCAACCCAAACCATTCTATGTTTCTATGAGTCTAAGATACTTACTGCCAGGATGTACTTGGATAGAAAGTGGAAGAAGCAATCTTTCCCTGAGGGAGACTGTTGCAACAGGCAAGGTGAACTGGCCATTAATGGGTCCCAATGCCGGAGACACGAATCACTGCAGTCATCTGAAGTTAGGGCAGATATGAATGTCCTGCTCTGGGACTGTCCTAGCAGACCTCCAGCTGTGCCTCAGAGATTTTCTGAGCCATAAAGCTGTGCCTCAGAGATTTTCTGAGCTAATAAAGCAGCAGTGTCTCCATCAGTGTGAAGCAGAGTTGGTCTCTGAGGATCACCTCAGATCCTAGTTTGGTCCTAGTTGAGGACTTAGCCCAGAGCATGGTATTTCTCTGGTCAGGAAGCTATGAGCATCAATGATTCAACACAACCCAGTCCTTACCTTCTGGTTGCATCAGGCCCTGGTAAGCGCCATCACAGTGGCATTTGTCTGCCTTGAATTGACTGCTGTCTGCCAGGCATTTAACTGATCTGTCACCTCCCTATCTTCTCATGGAGCTTGAGGGCAGGAATTTATGATGGAGATGTCGTGAACTCTTCCCGTTCTGACAGCTGACAGGCCTTATTGAATTCAAGCTGTGAACTATTTATCAGAGTGCTGCAAGCGTCCAAGCAAGATCCCTTAATTTATGAAGGTCCAGAAGATATTATGCAATTGACAACACGAACACAAAAATACTTCTGCACTTCACTAAAGCTACTATTAAGCTGCCTGATGTTTTCATCATAATATTTACTTCTTTGTAAATACGCTAAATTCTCCAATCCCGATTCAAAACATAGAGATCAGAGAATGAAAATAGGGAGATGACATAGCTGTTTAAAGATTATGTAAAATGTTTTTTACTAGCATAAATATTTGATTGTAAAACTCTGCCTGTTGTGTTTACCGAGCAGGGATGTGCAGTGAGTGCAGAGAGCTGCCGGGCACCGTGGTGGAGCTGCCCCATGTCCCTGCCCAGCCCTTCTCATGCAGCCCAGGCTGCGGGGCCAGTGATGGTGACAGTTGTCCCCATCTCCCTGGCTCCAGGCAGTGTGCACAGTGGGGAGCTCACTCCTGATGCACCGACTGGTCCTTGGGCAGCGGTGGCTGCAACCACTCCATCATCTCCAGGAGTTGGGAGCAGGGTGGATCAGAGGGGGTGAAGGAAGAGTTAAAGGCTCAAAGTCTCAGACTGGTTTGAGGCCGGGAGGTCAGCGGGAGGGGTGATGCTTGCAATGGGGACACTGGCCTGAGCACAGCTCTCTGGTCAAGCGGGCTATGGTGGCAGGAGTTCAAGGCACTCGGGGACCTCCTGTGTCCATGCAGAGCAGGGGGAAGGGCCAGGCCAGACATGGCCCATGTTTTCCAGAGGCAGCACTGCTCTGGTCTGTGGGATGGAGGATGCCAAGAGCTGCTTCCTGACTCATGATCGTGGGGGGACACCAAGGTCAAGGGGCTGCCCTTGGCAAGAGGGAAACCCAGCAGCACCGTGTGCCCTGAGCATGCCCCTGGTATGGAACCTTGGGTAGTGGAGGGTCTCGTCCCCCATGTCCCTGTGGGGAGGGGCACTGGGGACAGGCTTTGCTGATTCCCTGTGCGCATAACTGAGGGAGGTGTATGCTGAGTGGGACCACGTATTTGTGTGTTTCACAGCTGGGGCAGGTGAATTTCTATTTTAATCCACTGAAGATGACATTTTGGTGATGGTTTCCTGATGGAGCTGGGCAGGGATGTCAGAGTCTGGTGACTTCCTGCCCACAGGGGACTTCTCTAGCACCCAGGGCCGCTCTGGTGTCTTGGCCCACAAGCATGTGCTGAGGTCCACTTGCAGCAGGGCCTGGGGAAAACCTCAAATGCTGCACCTCAGAAAAGCAGTGACCTCATCCATCTGTCCCGCAAGAGCCTCCTGCATGGTGCAAACCAAACCTGCAATTGGCTGCTGTGTCCTTCCTTCTGTACCCCTCAAGCTTTATCTCCTTCTCCCCCACCTTTTAGCATCCAGTCACACAGGTCACTCCAGGTGAGACTCCACACACACCTTCACATCCCCAGACCATGCAACAGATATGCTCTGCATGCTGCCTGGGCTGCAGGTTGACTGCATGTTCCTGAAAGGATGTCACGGTGAATGAGACAGTTGCTGCACGTGCCTGCTTGTCCCTCCTGCCTTTAGTGCCAGCCAAGTGTGTCCCCGCATTGGGCAGCGCCCACCTTGCCCCACCAGGGCAGGACACTCCACAGCAGCGTTGGTGCTCAGGAGCCTCTACCACAGCATGAGAAGGGGAAGGGAGGATGATGTGTCTCGAAGCCGGGCATCCCAGCCAGCCAGTCCTGTGTGAGCACCTGTGGGACCAGTATTGGGAGCATTAAGGAGCCCGTGAGCCTCCAGCCTGAGCTGGTGCGTTTTGCAGCCTTTGCTGGATGACCAGTGCAGGTGTGAAGGAGCTTTTGTGCCTGGCCTGGATGCTCCAAGGTCTGGTGGCTTGGTGGCTGGCTGGAAACGAGGGAGTGAAGCAATGTCAGAGTCAGCATCATCTGCAGAGCCCCCAGATGACACGCTTTGCTGACCTGTGTCCCCCCGCACCCTCTGCTCTCTGTTTGCAGGGACACTCAGCAGCACACAGGTGGCCAAGGGGCTGCACAAGTCCTGTTAGTCCATGAGGGTGACTCAGTGGCCAGGCAGTGCAGCAACTGTCAGGCCAAGAGAGCTGAGGAGGACGTGCCTGAGCAGGACACTGCACTCTGGGCCCCGGCCGGCAGAGTGTCCTGGCTTCTGTTCCCTCTGCAGCCAGACTTTGGGCAAGTCACGTCCCCTTTCAGTTTCCTTATCTCTAACCAGCGGTAATGAGGCTAACCCCTTCCTAAAGCTCTTGGAAATCTCACACCGAGCCGGGCCAGATAAGAGCTGTATTGTTGTAAGCCCTGCAGCAGCTCCAGAGCTTGAGGTTTCGCTACAAAGCAGCCTACCCAGCCCTACCTCTGCTCCGACGCCACCGGAGAGCGGCAATGGATTGAACATTTCCATCCGCATCCCTCCCTCCTGCCCACTCAACCGTCTCGACGCGGCCACTTGTTTTTGTGGTTCAGCCCTAAATAAGGAGTGTGTTTTTGGGGAGGGGGGGTGACAGGCACCGGCGGGTGATATGAAGCAAAGCTGGGCCTGGGTTAGTGGCGAGCAGAGCTGAAGCCCCAGATATACATCGGACGGGCTGGGAGCATTATGTATTTCTGGAATGCCTTCTGGTCTTTATTAAAATAAAACCACAGCCAGCCCAAGAGAGCTCATCGCCCAGGCACGGGGCCAAGTATAAGTTACTTCTACAAATATTTATTTAACCATATCAATGACAAACTCTTTTGTATAAATGTTTTTATTTAATCATAATTTACCAATTATTTTAAATCAATTGTTTGCCTGGTTTCTAAACACTAATCAAGAGGCTTGCATTAGCATTACTCAGGCGGATTAGATGCATTATTTCACTGAAACTTGTGCCATGGCTTGCCTGCCTTGGCCATGGAAAAGGGTGCAGATGGATCCCAAATTTCTCTCAAACTGTCAGATTCCTGGAGGACCATGCCCTGCGGCATCATCAGCCCTCCCCACCGAGGTGACCTCTGGGCTCAGAGAAGTTCCTCAGGCACAGGGATGCACAGACCCTGATCCCACCTGAGACTCTCGGAACAGGACTTTCTTCTGGTCTCCCTTGGCTAATGGTTCTTCCCCTCATGGAGGTGCCAGCCACGTCACAGATGCTTCAAGTGCCCTGCGCCGCCCCTGCTCTTCCCTCACATCTGAGCCTGGACCTTTCACTGGTGCAGGGGAGGGTCCTCCGTGTCCCCTCAGCCCAGAGTATCAGGCAGGAAAGCACATGGTGTTTTGGGGCAGAGCAGGAGCCTATGGATGATGGTGTTTGTCTCAGGTGCCCAGCACCCTGCTCCCAACCCTCTGAGCGCCCTCACCTCCTCAGGAGCATCCCCCAGCCCCCAGGCCCCATTTACCCCAGCTCCCTCACGCATGGACCTTCTCCAGCCCAATTCTCCCACCTCTGCTCCTGAGTTTAGACAATGCTTAAAAACAGAGAATCTGTGACATCTGCAGGGGTTTGCCTCTTCCAAAGCACTGGGAGATGTGGTGAGGGCATGGTCTGCACCCAGCAGAACTGCCTGGGATATGGGCGCTGTTGGGGTCCCTGGGACCGGCGCACTGTGGCCTCTCGCTGGCCACCATCGAGGAGCAGCTAGTCCTGCACTGCCGCGGAGACCCGAGGCGAGAGCAGGAATCCGCTCCTGTTGTTTATTTATATGATGTCAGGCTGCTACTGTCTTGCACCTTGGATGGTGGCTCGGCAGCGCCTGCTCTACGCTCTGGGGAGTTCTCTGTCCGTGCTGGGATCTACTCATTGTCCGTGCAGGGACTACAGCTTCCCAAGGAGCACCCCTTCCCCACAGCCCCCCTGAGGGGCACCTCTCCTGCTGTAGAAATGCCTCCCCGCCTGCCCTTCACCTGCGGCATTGGAGACGTTTCCCCCACCAGTCGCCGTTTAGTGGGAAATGGGAGCTGTGTTGCCAAGAAGTCGGGAGGGCTGGTGGTTGATCCTGCTTACAGCAGCCCCCCCAGGTCCCCCGCTTCAATCAGTTTAGGCTACTCAAGCAGGAGAGAATGCAGAGGCTTTGAAATTCTACCAGCTGGGGAGGGATATGGAGGTGCCAAGGTTTGCAAAAGGCAGATTTAGAGATGAATAACCTGAGCAAAGACATCGCTACAGCGCTGCGGCAGGGACCCAGAACTTCCAGAAAATTTTTCGCCAAGATAATAAAACCCAAATAAAAACAGAAATTGGGGTAATTTTGATATAACCATGGGAGTTACCTGCTATTTAAAGATTTTGAAGGTAGAAATCAATGCTAGGCATAACCTTTTAACATTTAAGTATACGTTAGTTTTTTCTGAATGCTGAGGGTTGGAGCGGCTGCTGGAGGCAGAGCCGCGCTGTGCGACCGCGGCTGCACATCCCCGGGGTCACACCTCTGCGGGAAACACTAAAGCGATGGTGCTGGGGAGCTTCCTACTGTGGACTTGTAAACAAACAGGGGAGTTATTTGGAGAGGGGTTTGAAATGCTGTGTAAACATAGACCTAATGCTGTAATGCAGATGAAGAGGAAACTCTTGGAAATAAAATTATTTCACACACTGCTCTAAAAAGCCTTTTCCTGTCCATTCTGAAGGGAAAATGAACCATAAGGTGTCTGTCTTTGTTCTTGACAATATCCTATTTCTTACAAATACGTTTTTAGAAATTAACGCCTCTCCCCCCACCCCGAAAGTATTGAGGGATATTTCAGAGCTGAGGCAGGACCCTGTGAGAGCCCCACGCCTGACCCGTGCTGGCTGCAGGAGGTGATTGCTCCCTGTGCTCCTGGGAGGTGGCAGAACTGGGGCAAGCAGGGGCTGCCTTTAACCCCCCGCTCCATTGTCAGTAGCGAGGCTGCTGTTTTGAGACCCCCCACACTCATCCTTCCCAACTTGACTGTCTAAAAATTAGATTCAGACTTCAACTTTCAGGTGTCCTGCACAGGCAAAGGACAAAAGCAGTTGCTGGCAGGGGGCCATCTGCTCTGCTTATCTTCCACACTGAGCTCAAACTGGGAGGAACTGGGCTTTGGAGGAAAGTCTCTCTTTCCATCAAGTGGAGAGGAAGCCTAGATGACAGCTAAGACTAGATTCTAACTTTCAGATAACTGACGTGAGAAGAGATGGACCCACCAGCCGTGGCCGAGACCAAAGGATGGAGAAGACAGCTGATCACTGGGCAGCACGGAAAGATGCGTGTAGAGGGAATGGACTGGTGGGGGCCTGAGGGGTTCCTGGTGAAGTGAGAACAGTGCAATGGCATGGCAGGAAATGAGCAGATCTGAATTCATGGGAGACAGAGATGCGAGCAGTACTGAACAGTGACTAGAAAGCACAGGAGACAGGCTGGGAAAACCCGGCAGGACAAAGCAACTTAGCAAGCACCTGGGCTGAACGCTGGAGCCAACCCTGTCTTGCCCTGCCCTTACCTTCTCTCCAGTCCTCTCCCTTCAGATGTGGAGCTCTCACCAGCCCATACCCCGTTGGCTTGGACAAGATGGCAAATACCATCTTTTTACAGCTGAGTGAGGGATGGGTTCCTTGGTTGTGGTTCAGCCTGATCTTATCACTGGCAGAAGCACTTACTGTTTATTGTACAATTACAACCTAAATGGTGCCATCTAATGTCAGTGTCCCGTTGTGGGCCTGGCACAGAGAGCACAACGTTAGTGGTCTTTAGGTGGCAATGGGATGGTTGAGGTGGATGTGAACTGGGTGAATAGGTACCAGGTCATTTAAAAACAGACCGAAGTGGCTTCCAGCAAATTCCTAACTCTATCTCGGATGTCACTCGTGTCCTGTGTGGTGCTGTGGGCCCAGCACATCTCCCTCAGTGTCAGCCAGCTGTGTCTACTGTACAGTAAATGTGGAGTGTCCTGTCCCAAGTAACATGATGTTGGTTGTCTAAGGTATCTGAGTCTCTGTGGAAAAGGCCTCGGAAAGCAATCCCTGGGGCTCTTTGCATGGGATAATACTAATAACACATTGGGGCTGTTCACATCCAAGGTATGACAAGCCTTTGTACAATGCATCCAGGTACAGTCAGAGGAAATATAGACTGCAAGACATGACACCTTTTTCCTTGACCAAGCTCACAAGCAAAATAATGCGAAGATCACTGAGGACAGTGAGGTTCTTGGTCCACTGAAACATCTAAGTCTGTTCAGTGCTGATGACCGAAGGACCAGATGGTCCAAAGGGACAAAAGAGTTTGAAGCCACAGTAAGAAAAAAAAAACCCTGCCTGACAATGATCTGCAGGACAGAGAACATCAAGTGAGAGATGTCTCTTCCATGAAATATCAAAGTACTTGTTCAGGTCAGCAAGAACTGTAGAAAAGTGGATGCGCTGTAGGACACTTATTTTGACTTATTCTGTCTGAAGGGTGGGCCTCACGTCACACAGCTTCAGACCTCTAATCCCGAACTGCTCATCCAGGCACATCTGGAAATGTTAAATATACTGGGGAGCAAGGAAGGATTCCTGGGTTCTGTATTCATTTCAGGCTGAGTATTTACGTAAGATACTTTTCTTATCTTCTCTAACTATTTATAGTTTTGTTTGTATGTTTGGGACCTAGACGTATCCCACTATGCTTCAATAAATCTGAAATATCTTTGTTGACAAAAAGAAATATCGTCTGCTATTAATGAAAAGAAGGTAATCATGGTATTGAATTACTTGCACAGTTAATATTTTAGTGAATGCTCCCTAGGCAGATGTTGACTCATATACATTATTTCTTATTTTTCATTTCTTTAAAAAAAGTTAAAATGTATGAATTATATGTTTTAATTCATACGATGAATTAAATGAATTTAATTCATGCGATGAAGATTATCCATGTGATGAAAACTAGGAATAAACCAGACAAAATAGATCTTCCTTTCAAAAGACCTAATATTGTCACTAACATTCCCCACCACGCAGATCAATACAAATATAAAATGGCTTTCAAACGCCTGCCGTCACCTGGGGGGCTTGTGCTGGAGCAGGAAGGCAATGGGTACAAGAACGAGCCACTTGGCCGTTGAGACCATCTGTGGGGTTCCCACCCCCAGCTTCAGCTGTTAAACCCCCAACAAGCAGCTTGCCAGGGAGCCGGGGACCAGCAACCCTTGAGGGGACAGCAGGTCACCAGAGCACGGCAGTGACAGAGGGACGGGGGAGACCGGGGGGAGCTTGTTAAAAGCAACAAATCACAGCAGGAAGAAGTCATATCTTTTGTGAGGAAAGGTTTTTAACTTCTATGTAAGTAAGGGGATTCTGCAAGCAATTCAGTGATTTTTCTTTCTGCTGAGCACAGGTAATTTCATCAGGCTGCCAAGCAGGGTGATTTCAATACCTCCTTCCTACCCTCTTTTAATAAAACCGTCTCTGAACCCGTCCAGTTTCTCCAGACAAAAGCTGCAGAGGGAGCTTTGCAGAGTCCTTGGATTAGTGTAAAATGAGATTTACTCTATTGCCTGTGAGTGGCAGCTGGGGTGCCTTCATATCAAAGTGGGGATGCCAGGAACGGCCCCAAAGCCTGTCTGTGGAGTGGCTCACGGTGCAGCGCTCAGCAGCGTGGGATGGGGGACAGCAAAGGTGTGCTCAGCCCCAACCCCCGCACTCAGGCTCCCAGGGACAAGCTCCGGTACCTGGCCCCATTGGAAATGAAAACAGGCAGGCTCTGCTGCTTTAATACACCTTAAATATTCTGAAAATGAAAGGAGGCAGGTCAGTTTGATTTCGTTTACTCTGAGATTTTATTTTAATGTAGGTTTGATAACTAAATGGAAAACAAATGTGGTGCATTAAAGGGAGGCGGCCCGGCCCAGCGGCGGGAACGGGACCGGTGCAGGAACATTTTTCTAAAGATCCCTTCTGGAATGTTATTTTGAACTCTTCAAAACGGCAAAGGTTTTTAGACATTGTATGTTTTATTAAGTGTCCCTTGGGAAAGCTGGGTTTAAAATTAGTCAAACTCTTTCACTTTTTTAAACCCTTCCCTAAAATAGTTGATATAAAATTTGGTGGGAATTCTGCTGAGAGCTTAAATTGGCCAAAACAGACGACCTAATGGAAATGACATTTGGGGAAAAAATGTAAAAAACCTGGTTTTCTTTCTGGCTTCCAATGACATAATCAGGACAAGGCAGGACTGCCTGCTCCTCCGAGCGCAGCCCTGACCCCGAGGCTCTGGTCACCAGTTTCCCTCGTACAGGAGAAGGAGGGAAGCAGCTGGGAGAGAGCTAAAAGAGGGAGATGACTGCTCTGGTACAGCACTGCCCGTCCCGCTCAGCTGTATTCCTCTGTGGGCTGACATTCATCAGCCTTGGAGTGCATAACCTGGTGAGTAGGCCAGCAAGCATCCATAGCTCCGTCTGGAGGTGTGTAGTAAAGCTGTTGCTCTCTGATGGGAGACTTGCCTGGTTTTCATGGTTAGGAAAGGAGGGACAGACAGGTTTTGGCCTGAAGGGAAATATGGGAGAGTTCTCCTGGTGACACCCAGAGTGATTCTGCATGAAGGTTTTCACCCCAGGGGGACCTGGCTCATTTTCCAGGTGGTTTTATCATTGCAGGTGACCAACATCCTTGTGACAGCTCACATCACAGTCCTAAGGGACCTGCTTCTGGACGAGACTGTGTCACCCTGCCCTCACCTAGGTCCAATGGAGGGCGACACTTCCTCTCACTACTCTCTTCACCATGGGTATCAGATGTGCTGATCGCTATGGGCAGTTTAGGCGTCTGCTCTGTGCCCTGGTCCTGTTGTTCTCCATGGGATGTGAGGAAGGCTTGTGCTGGCAGTACACACCACTCCTCCACACTATCCTCAACAGTGAGCTGTGATGGCTCAAAACATGGCCCAGAAACACATCTGGGACCTTCCCCAACCCAGTAGCTTATTTACTCGAGGATTTTTGTCACTTGGGGAGATAAAGCTGCCTTCACACACCTCAGGTTCCTCTCAGTGCAGCTGGGAGATAAGGGCTGAAGGACGCTGGCTCCTACTTGCCGTGAACCTCGGAGGATTTCGAGGAGACACCTCTTTGGGAAGCCACCTCTGCTATCGCTTTGACAGGTGTCAGCTGCGCTTTGAGCAGCCAGATGTAGATTAGCCGAACATGTCTCCTGCCCAGAGTGCTGGGGCTCTGCAGGCGTTTTTTTAAAACACAGAATGGGAAAGGATTTTGAGCTGAGATAGGAGGCTTTATTCAAAAATAGTCTGACCTAAGGACCTCGCTATCAGCAGCCCCAGCAGCCACCACAGATGGGGTCCTTCCCAAGAGGGCTCTAGTTGATAACAGGGAGGAGAGGCTGTTCTCCCATCACAGACCGCAGTTTAGTGTCTGGTGTGCAGGGTATGAGAACGTCCTTGGCATTCTGCTTTCTGAACCCCAAGGCATGCCAGCGACACAGCCGCATCAGAGCAGCTGCTTGGAAAGTGGCCATCCCTTTGGAGAAGTAAAGTTGTGTGAACTCTTGTATATGTGTTACTGAAAGGACACCTGATTTGGGGGATATCCACGTGCCTCTGGAAGTTATATCAGCCAGAGAAACAGACACTTCCACTGCACAAACACAGCCACGGAAGTTAGCCCTGCCCTGAAGCCTCCTGCCTGCTTCTACATGCGTGCAGAGTGTGGGAGCATGGTCTGCAAGCAGCAGAGTTCAAAGGATGTGCGATATGGCTGTGGGCAGAAAGGAAGAGAGGAATCAGTGTGTGGAGAGCAGGTTCTCCCAATGATGGGGCAGGCTGCCATGGAGAAAGCCAGGACGACTCAAGGGGGAGACCAAGAAGTAGCCAAGAATGCAACGTGCTGATTGCATTCTTTCTGGGGGTGGTGGGTGCACGTCAAGTTGGAGAAACTAGTTTAGGACACAGAGCACTGATTGTCACCAATGCTCAGGGAACCTGCCTTTGTCACCCACCAGCACAGGGAAGTCCCTCTCTAGCAAGTCACTTCTTGGCCCGCTTCCCTTCCCACACGGGGTTTACTGAGATGCTAAATTCCTCTGGATAGGGGGTGTCCCTTGTCAAGTCTGTACAGCTCACATCCAAATGCCTCATATTCTTGTTACCTCATTGTAGATGGCATTTTTTTCTGGAATTTGTGGACTGTTGCTCTGCCAGTCAGATTGCCTGAAGCACCCTGCAGCTTTCCACAGGCTTTTGCTTGCCAGCCATGCCCAATCTATAGGTCACTGTGCACAGTCAGGCACAGGAGAGGCACGTATTCTGGGCACGACGTGTGTATCCATGGTATGCATATATTGTGGGGCCCATTCTGGTAGCACTGAAAACTGGCATTCCTCATGGTACCCACATTTTCATGCCAAGCTAAACTTTCTTGTCCTTTTCAGAGATATTTATAGATGGGAATCTTGACAAGAATGAGTTTCTGTTTTGGAAGGAATAGTTTTACTTATTACTAACTCTGATTTGAGTGTGTATGTACGCTCCATCTTTGTGCGAACAAGTGACAAAAACATCACCTAAAGCATGAGATAAGTGAATCCCTGGGGGAAATAGTGAGGAAAAATGAGACAGTCTTTACTAAAAAACTTGACACAAGCAAACACGCTCCTCCTGTTCTGGATGGTGTGTGGGGCCAAGGAAAAAGGGCAGGCGCTGCCAGCTGTGTTGCGCTGGTGTGTGCTGCGAGCTGAGCTGCACTCACAGGGGAAACCTTCCTTCCACCCTGCAGACTGCTCATACCTCACTGGAGCAGTATGTGCTTAATTCCAGTGTTTTCCAGAAAGGAATTGTTTTTTTTTTCCAGAGGAAAACTATTGGCTAAGAAGATTACATAAAGTTGTCCTCAATTAGACTCACTAATGTCTCTGAAAGGCAAACGCATCTGAGCTGTTGTGGGAGGATGGGTTGGCTGAGGGGACAAGCCATTCCAGCTTGGAAAAAGCAGTGTCTCTCAACACACTTAGTGGAGAGTTTTCACCATTACCACAGTGACGAAGGGACAACCAGTAGACGTGATGGGAATGACCGTGTGTGCACTCCTGGCAGTAGCTAATTCTGGGAACACAAGATGGCAGGCATGTCCCACAACCCCTCCCCTTGCCGGCTGCCTGCCTCAGTCCCACCTCCATGTCCTGGATAGCCAACCCCTTTGACTTTCCTTTCTCCAGACCCTGAATACATCCATAACGTTCTACCCCCCCGGTGCCTACGGTCTCCCATCCTGCATGCTAGGGTTGGAATATACTCTTAACTCTCTGTGGACAGAAGTTGTCTTCCAGGAGGCAGTTCCATGGCACTATGAAAAGCAGCAGTAAGATGTGATGAAAAGCAGTGCAGAACTGTTGAAATGAACTGAACAGTACCCAAAGCTCTGTTTGATTCTGCTTGTGGGGGAATACAATCACTGCCTTCAGCAAGCAGAGAAGGGCATTACCACCATTAGGTTCCTCTGGTGGACAGTTCCCATCCCTTCTTGGCTGCACACCAAGAGAAAAATTGTTGACCAAGAGAAAGTCTGTTGCTACAGCCTGGGAGAAAAGAAAGAAGTTTGGGTTTTTCTGCTTGAGAAAGGGTCTGCATCTTGACATGAACTGGAATTGAGAGGAATTCAAGGAACTTGCCCCTCTCCAGGAAAAAAAAAAAAGAAAACCATTGCTGCAAATTGTATGTGGAGTCACTAAATAAAGAACAATGATACATGTTTTACCTCTTAGGTATCAAGCACACACTGGCAGCCTCCAGGTGTCAAAACCTTCTCCTCATGACATGCAATGCACGGCTGCACCTGCAGAGCAGAGCTTAGCATGGATAAGAGACTGGGTTTGGGGATTCTCACCCAGAGCAGGACACTTCTCATACCCCTCAGGAATTAATGAGAAGCAACTGTAGGACAAGTATGGCAAGCAATGTTTTCTCACCTTCCTTCCAGGTAGATTAGAGGCAACTTTGCCATAGTTTTGTTCTTGCCTGCCAAGCTGAACCAGCCGCCTCACGTCTGTGGTTAGCTCTGAGTAGCTGCCCAGAGAGGATAATACAGCTTCTCACCTTCAACCATTTCCATTCATTCTTCTCTCCTTGACATATTTCTCTGGCCTAACATAAAACTTTGTGACATCATTAAATACCTCAAGGACCATGGAAAGATCTATGAAAACCATGTAGTTTTTTCCTGTTGACCTTCCCACTTGGTCTTAGCTAAAATTGCATGTTTATGATTTTACTCAGCATCTTAGAACTTTTAGCACAAGAGGACCATGGTCCACAGCAGGTGCCACCTCACATTATTTAGAGGCGCAGCAGCAGTATCTCCAAGACCCTTGACACAGTCTGAGAGCAGCCAGCTCCTGGCATCAGGGACTGCTCCTTCTTGGAGACGACAGCCTTGCTAAGAATGATAATGCTCCTTAGAGACAATGTCAAATTTGGTCCAGTGTGACCTTACCCTGTAGTCACACACCGTTGTCATCTCCTACACTGATGCTGTTGCTTCCCATGAAGGATGACTAGTCTGTGCAGCTATTGCGTTGTTTGCTTTTGCCCCAGGGGTAACCAGACAAGTATGAAACAAGAACCACCTGCTCTTGCAGATACCAGTATCTTTGGAAAATCTCCCCAGGAGAAGGGGTGGACTGGGCTTTCCAACACCCACTCTGGCAGGACAGCAGATGGAAGTCAGCATGAGGTCCCTACCTGTACTTTACAGGTACCATTGACCCAAGTCAAGTGAACCTACCAAATCTCCAAGCACTGGATCATGGTGGTGGTGACTGAACAGGCTGCTGGACTGGGGCCATCAGCTCCAGGCCAGTGTCCGGGGCTGAGCTGGGGCTATGCCCAGCTGTGTACTTGTGTAGCTCATTTCTTTTGCGTCTCTGCTCCAGACTGCTGTAGTCAGGCCCTTAGTAACACAGTTCAGCCGTGTTCGCACCACAGTGCTGCAGAGCCCAGCGCTTTCCAGCAGGAAGATGACACAAAGATGGACATGGCCTGATTTAGCAGATGCCCAGCCATTCCCCAGCATGAGACACAAGTGTGTACTGCACAACCTGGTGCCCAAGAAAGAGATAAGCACCCCGAGTCCCTGCAGTGCATCCCTACAATTAACCTGCATTTGTAGCACCTTGCATGTGATGTCACCTACTGCAGAAAATGAGGATGAGGAGCACAGGAGCACTGTGTCCCTCTGAGGTGCGGATGTGGGGATGTGGCAGTGTATTGCTCCCAGCTCACCAGTCCTGGTGGTGTGCACTCGAATCTGGGCTGGCCCATCAAGAGACATCTCCTGGTGCATTCTTGTCACCCAAACTGCACCCTGCTCTGCTGGGTGTGTGTGCTGCTATGAAAATTTTGGTAGTTTGTCTTTAGAGCACCTGGATACCTGCAGATCAGCTTCCCAACAGTGCCATTAGCAACTTCTGAGGTCAGTGATGGGGATGCAATTCATTCAGACCTCTGGAGCACACAATTCCCCAGGTCACATAAATGGGCATATGATGACAGCCTGAACTGGTGAATTTAGAACCCTTTTTCCCAGTTTCACCACTAGTTATGTCGTTCTTGGTCTATGTATCCCACTGTATTTCCAGTGACAGCAACAAGCAAAACAAGTTTAAGTCTACAGCCAATGTGATGGGGTTGGGAGTCCTCCAGAGCTTTCAAAC
Organism: Xenus cinereus; assembly: GCA_025774025.1. Lineage (NCBI taxonomy): Eukaryota > Metazoa > Chordata > Aves > Charadriiformes > Scolopacidae > Xenus > Xenus cinereus. The sequence goes on from JAOXJK010000003.1 coordinate 25,010,425, forward strand.
ATAGCTACCAAGCTGCCCTTTTCTTCATGAGTACCCCATAAAGAGCTTCTAAATATGAAATTATTTCAAATAGAACCAGGAAGTTCAATGTGAGACAGAGTGAAAAGCAGCAGGCTTTGCAAAAAAGGTACTCTTGACCCACTGTGTGCTGGCTGGGAGGTCTCTTTTTCAGGTCTGCTCTCCAAAACGAAAGCCTTTACATGGGAAAAGAAAACAGGAAGGGATGTTCAAGCTCAGATGAGGATGGACACGGTTCCTCTGAAGTTTCTACTTCTTGTCTGCCCTCTTTCATCTCCGGGAAAGGGTTGGACATCTCAGACAATAGACACAGGAAAGACATAGTTGAAGCTATCCTCTAGGGAAAACCAGCCCTGGAAGAGGGAGGCTAAGATGCCAGCTTCCCAAGCAAGCTCTGGAATGCATTTCTTATTATAATCCTAATCATGGCTTTTATTGGTCTATATTTTTGTAGCTATTTCTAATATCACAAATATTTGCATTTCCCTGATTTTCTTAGATCCATGTCACATTCTCAGCTGCCATCTGCTCCCAATGCCATCTCAGAGAGGTTACTCAGCTGAGTGGGGAACCACACAGATCAGTCCTTCAACCCCTTGGAGGACCTATGCCAGACATGTGGTGGGGAGTCCCATGAGGTAGGACATATCTTCAGCCCCTCCTGCTGAGGCCCATCTGGATATTATCCTCTTTTCTGACATACACTGGCAGCAGGAAAGACTGGGCCAAGGGACAGGTCCTGACCCTGTCCCTCAATAGTAGCTGAGCTCCAGGTTCTTGGCAGTGAGCCCTCTCCTGCACTGAGATGGGCCAGCCTCCTCCTGTGGAGAATCAAATGTCCATAGGACCCTCCCTCTTACCAAGCCAGTGAGACACTTTGGGGGTTGATTTGACACCAGAACTGGATCCCACCTGCATCCCCAGCAAATACCCAACATTCGCATCCTTGCACTGTTCTGCTACAAATTCTTCCCTTGAGTTTCCAAGATGGGATGCTCAGCCAGCTCTGTCAAGAGGTCCACCCCATCAGCATGAACCTATCAGGACTTGGGAATCGTCTGCCTGACTGCCCCCCCCCCCAGCACTACTCAGGATATAAAACCTGCCTTGAGTCCTTCTAGCAAGGGAAATGTGCCTTGGTACACAACATGGGCAGAGTTTGCAAGGTGCGGATCCCTCAGTGTCTGGCCTGTGGGAACACCCTCATCCCTGAGCTCACAACAAAGTGGCACAGTGCCTTGGGCTGGGGGACATGGCCGCTCCTCCAGCCTCCCTTGCTGATTTGTGTCCCGTTTGCACCCTCTGCACAATGGCTGCCTGGGACTTCCCACGCTGGCAGGGCAGTCCAGTCCCTCCTCCTGCCGCTCCCGCTAACGGGGATTTTCCCGGCAGCATCCCGACAGCGCTGGGAGGTGCAACTGAGAGTGATGTGCATGTGCAGTGATTTGCAATGCAGCCAGCCCTGTGGAGAGGCAGCGGAGGTGGCTGCCCTGGGCTATGTGTGAGCCTCACAGAGCCCTTCAGCAGGACTAGGGGACAAACACTGGCAGGTGACTCAGCTAAAAGTCACGACTGACAGATGTTTGAGTGCCTGTTGGTGCCAGGCCACCAGGAGGGAGTGGAGAGGTGAAGGGCTTAACAGCTGCCAAGCATTTCTCTTCAAGGCTGCCAGGCTCCTCTCGGGGTGCTGGAGGATAATCATCAGGCTGGGGGAGCAATGACCCTGCAGAGCTGCACCCACAGGGGTGCTCTTGTGGCAACGGGGCTGATGGCCAAGATGATTTTCCCTAATCTAATGGGCCCCTGGATAGCGAGCTCTTGACACAGACATGCCTGGACTCCTTAGTGGGAAGTGGGGGATCTGAAATCTTTCTTGTGGAAATATTATTCCAAAATTCCCGGGCAGCCAGGGAGAGACGTAAAGCTGTGAAGCTGCTCAGCTGTGGGGTCTGTGCTTACCTGCCCTCCTCACCCACTGCTTCTCATCCGAAGCCTTCCTGGTTGGCCCAAACCTATCTGGACTTTTGAATTAGGAGATGATAGCCCCACCAGTAGCAGCCGCACGTGGTCAGGACCCCCATCCCACTCTAGGAAGCTCCTGAAATGGGTTTCCTGTCCCTAGATACACCAACGGAGCTTCTTGTGGTTTCCTTGCCAGCCAGTGTCTGTCCCTGTCACTGCACTCCCTGACAGCCAGGCTCCCCAGCGTGAGCAGAGCCCGTCCCGAAGAGGTTATGCAGCAGTTCCCAGGAACTTGCAAAGGACTTCCTTGGAAATCCAGCATGCCTGAGCCTGGCACTGCACCACTTCCTCACCATGCACGGAGAGGAGCTCTGCACCATGTCTGGTCCAGGGGCACACCACTGCCTACTTGCCAGGCAACCTCCCTACCCCCCACCAACAGCAGGATTCACCCCCTGACTTAGATTGCGCAGCCTCATCTGGCTCCCTGTTGCCCTGTAAGGACTCGGAGAGCTGCAGCAGGTACCAGCTCCTGTTTCCAGAAAGCCTCTGGAGAGACAAACTGAGACTTTTTCCAATGGAGATGATAGGTGGTGAGAAGAGCAGGGTGCCTGGCACACACTGTGGGGTGCAAGTCGCTGCCCCATGGCTGCACCTTCCTTCCACACCCCTTCTGCTCTCCCCAGCAACGGGCAGAGCAGCAGGAGGTGAGGCTGCTGGGGCAATGCTGTGCTGCGGGTGCTATTACAGCCCATGGAGCTTGAGGCACGGCATTCCTCCCACCTGCTGTGCACACTGATGCCCAGCCAAGAGGTGGCTTGCAGAAGGGCTGAACATACACGTGCTGGGAGAGAAGAGACTGTGGCATTCACCAGACATTGCGCAGGGCTGCTAGCCATGCTTCTTCCTTGCCCAGACAGAAGCCGTGACCATGAATGCTTTCCTACATCCATGATTTCCATCTCTGGTTGGCAGCCTGGAGGAGGCAGAGTCAGAGGACCCGGACAGTCCCGGTCAGTGATGTGAGCTGTCACAGTAGCAGCGTCCAGCACAGACCTCACAGCAGTGACCTGAAGAGACATTTCCTCCGATGGAAGATGTGCAGAGGAGACCACAAAGCTCATAAATAAAACAGGTCAAACTTTGGAGAGTATCTCACCCCCCCAGCTCAGAGCAATCGCTCGATACCCCCCAGAGCCAGTCATACAGTAAAGAGCAGGAGCTTTGCCAAGATGTGTGCTGAGCGTGGCTTGACGTCCAGCTTGCTGGGCTTTGTGGGAGTGCTGGGGTTCCTGGTGAGCACGTGCACGACAGCTCCACGCTGGGGCAAGTGTTTGCAAGGCAGAAGCATGCAAATCTAATCCCATGTGAATATTCATCTGATACTTCTTACCAGAATGTATTTTTGGGTCTCCTGTTTAAAAGCCATCCAGTTAGGGAACAGAAACAATGGCAGATGATTTAAACTATCAGTCACACAATGTGAATGCTAACAAATAGCCAAGTCAAACGATAGTTGTTTAAACTCTTTGCTCATGAATAAGGGCACATTGGCAGAGCCCTGGGGGACCAGCCTGATTTCTGGCTGTGGGGTCTCCGTGCTCCCCCTTGCCAAGTGCTTGTGTGGGGCGACTTGCTGGGTCTCACCAGGAAAGAGGGGTTAAAAACTCCTCGGTATGAGAGAAGCTGTCACTATCCTGCAGTAATGTGCAACACATCCTTCTCTCCCCCAACTCACATCTCAGCATGCTCCTGCCTCTGCTTTGGGTGTGTGATAGGAAGGATTTAGAGTTCCCATGTTGGTTGTGCTTGTCTCTCCTTGCCCCTCCCCCTACCCCCCCAAATTAATGAGCTCTCTGCACATCCCTTTCTCCCTACCTGGAAGAGGAGCTGGGATTCCCTGGAGCTGTGTGCAGCTGGGCTGCCCAGGGAGGAACGGGGACGACCAGCTGCTGGAGCTGTATGTGGCAGACATAGGCTGTCTGCCCTAAAAAAGATCATTGTGGGACTGTGTGGCACAGAGATTTGGTTGGGGGTAACTTCTGAGAGAATGTTTACTATTTTTGCGGCACAGAGAGCTACAACGTGAGCATTTGGCAAACCCTCTCCATCTGCATGCACACGTTGCAGCAGTGTCTCTTCTCTGCACCCAAAAACTCCCACTCTGCAAAAAAAATGGGACTTCAGTGTGTCCTGGGAGATGAAAAATGGAGCAAAACAAACAGTCCATTCTGGAGAGAGGAGAACGTTTCTGAGGAAGGGCTGATAACCAGATCCTCTGCTTCAGCCCTGGGCAGCCCCTCTGCCCTGGCAGTCCTCCTGCACAAGGAGGATCGTACCTGGCACTGGGCAACTTGTGCAAACGAGGAACAACCAAGCTGCAACTCGCTGGACCTGACCCTGCAGAAAACGGTGTACCTTCCTTCTCCAGTGAATCACCTCCAGCTTAAAGCCATGGGGTTAGGCTCTGCTGTTCATAAAGAAAGCAGTTCCTGTATCTTACTCCTGACCTTCAGACTGTATTTCCTCATTTTCAGATTAAATTCATAATGACCAGTTTATACCCATTTGTTCTTTTGCCAGCAAAGATCTTTAGCTTAAAGAGCCAAGAACAGCTTTTCTTAATCCCTGGTATTTACCCCAGACTTATGTGCAGCAAGTAATGAACGTGTCTCTCTCGAAGCCAGCAAGCAGAGCTGGCTGCACCTCTCCAGACATGGTCTCTCCAGGGCTCCCTGGCATCAGCTTCTCCCTTCACTGCTGGGAGGAGCCATTCGAGGCATCCAGGCATTGCACATGCCTCTTTCATGGTGGCATCACACCGGTGGGTTATACTTGTCTTATGATGGACTTGTGCACTCCAGTCTCCCCCATGATTTCCAGCTGCCAAAGTCCCAGTCTGGAGCAGAAGCCCACTTCCCAAGGGCGTGATCCATGCTGGTGTGTGGCAGCAATTGCCAGTACCCCAAGATCAACTAAACCCAAGATCAAATACCATTAATCTAATCAAATGTGGGATTTCTACAAAGCTCTCTCCTGTTATGGCTGAGACCATCACCACAGCAGTGCTTCCAGTACCCAATATTTGGTAAAATGCATTAATTATTGTTACCTAATTTCCTGCCTCTTTAATCAGGAGAATTTCAAGTCACAAAGTTCTATCAAAACCAGTGAGGTTCTGGTATCTATGAAGAGGAAAACCAGCCATACATTCCCACCACACCACACTGACCACCCCCCTCCCGTGCCATGGAACTCTGCTCTTGGCTGGAGCTGGTTGGCAGCACCATTTCTTTTAACTGAAAAGAGCCGCCTCGGTGTTATCCAGAAATGCAGAAAGTCTCCTCATGCCCCGAAAGGATTGCAGTTGAACACAGTTGAGGAGTGATGCTTACGCTGGCCAGCCTGTGCCTGCTCGCCTGAGGATCAGCTCTCGGCATTGTCTGAACTCAGCAAAACAGCTGTGGTATTGCGGTACAGAGACTGCTGAGACGTTGTCGCTCTCCCCAGAATAATGTCCCAGAAATCACATGCTTTTGTAATTATGCCTGGCTGACAAGGAGCCAGCGAGAGGGGCAGTGAAGTACAGGGTACCTTTGACTGTGTGGGTCAATGCCTCAAAGGGTTTTCAGAGCTTCAGGGAGAAGTAAAAGGGCCAAATCCTGCTGTGAGGTGGGAACCTAATATTGTGATGTGCCACTGGAACTCTGAGGAGGGGACCTGAATGACTGTCACTGGTATATTTTATATGGTGCTTATTCTGTTTGGAAAAACAAGGATTATTTGTTCTAGAAAATTTAGTTTCCATTCTCTGCAGTCCCCAAAATTTCCAAAAACTGAAAAAAAAAACAAACCATGATGTTCTCTGATGCAGAAAACTTACGACCTGAGAAGTCAAACCTCCTGTCACTGGCTGTTGGATAAACTGCAGCACACCTTGAGGTTTGGCATAAACCGGAGATTGTTCCATAGGAGGTGGCAGAGAGCTTGTGGGAAAGCCGGGCAGGGAAAGGGAGCTGAGAGGCCACAAAAAGCTGATGGCTGCTCTCGGAGGTCCATGGGTAGGTAGTGCAACCTCAGAGTTTGTCAACTCTTTTTCTTCCTTTGGCCCCCAAAAAACTGTGTTGTTACATACCTGCTTTGGCTGCATCCAAACTGTTCCCAAGTTATCCCTGAAAATCCTCAAAACCCCACCCTGTTTTTTCCTTCCCCTTTCCCCTGGGTGTTTCTGGGGTGGACTGAGGTGCTGAGACCTGCTGGGCTCTCGGGGGGTGCTGGGGCTGAGCCTGCCCTGTGGTGGGACCTGCCCGCAGACGGCTATGTGATGGGACATAACACAGAGGATGTTCCTGGCAGGGTGAAGTGTTCTCTGGAACTGGCAACAGGCTCACAAATGCCTCCTTGAGAGCTGCTGCGGGTCGCCGTGGGGCTGGAGGGAGGCCGGGCTGGAGCTGGGAAGATGAGGAGGGCCAGCCCAGGCTGGAGTCGGTGCCAGCATCTCCCTGACCCCAGCAGCAGTGGCAGAGCTCTGCCTTGGCACCCAGTGAGCCTCCAAGGACCCTCCAGCCTCTGCCAGATACGTGACAGACCACGGTGGACAGCCTGTGATGGGGCAATAGCCCCTGTGCTGTGGAAGGAGGTGATGGCTGCCTTTGCTTTGGGGTACCCTCTCCTCACAGCTGAGATGCTGGGCTGGCTGGGGGAGAAGCTGACTCCAGCCCTGGTGCGCCCTCATTCAAGGACTCAGTTACAACTGCCTCTAATCCCTTACCTAAATCTGCTGGTGATCCATGCCCTGACCTGGGGACCTGTTTTTACCAGCAAGGCAGAGCACAGCCTGGAACAGAGCTGGGGTTAGGGGAGGCAGAGCCCAGCTGGCACCTCCCTCTGGAGGCTGCTCCTGAGGGTCTGTGCTCCCAGAGCAACCTTGCTCTAATTCACGTGGTTCCCTGCCAGTAGGTGTCTGTCCCGGACCAGCAAAGGCAATCAGAGTCCAAAGGCAGGAAGAAATATAGCAGATAAAGCCAGAGTGAGAATGGAGACCTGCAAATGAGTCAGGTGAAGGTGAGGTGGGCCCTGGAGCCAGCTGCGTGTGGGGTTTGGATGGGGACCTCTCCCCTCCTGAGAGCACATGCCATTGTGAGTACATACACAGCCCTTGCTGGGAAGGGCCCTTTTCCAGCTCATTTAATAACACTAGTGCCAGAACTCGGAGGGGGGTTCGGGAACCTCCCCCCTCACTGCCTCACAACCCGGAGAAAATATTCCCGGCTGCTTCAGCATGAAATCCCAGAGCTACCTCCCGTGAATCCTTTAGAGAGTAAATATGATGGCACAGGCACATGTGGGGCTTGGTGGGAAAAGGCAGGGGCACCATCTCCACTTTTGTTGTTCCCTTTAGAAATGAAGCACGAAACACAGACCAGATAAGTAGCAAGAGTTAAAACCTCGCCTTTGACCCTTCAGGGAGCTCAGGAAACTTCAGCAGCCCAACATGCTGAGAGCACACGCAACTAAAGCCAGATGAACAGGAAAAACTGACCCAGCATCTTCCAAGGATTAAGGCAAGAGGCGTAAGCTATACACCATGTAAGTCTCTGTCAGGGGGATGCAGAGCTGTTTAATGAATCGCTGCACGGTCTGTTCTCTCCTATGGCTTTCCCTGCAGGATAAGGCAAAGTGATAGGCATTCCCTGACCTGCCTTGACCACTCAAACAGTGTTTCAACAGTCCCTTCCCCAAGCTGCTAAGAAGCAGAACAGAGACACAAAAGCGGAGAAGCGAAGCTGTCATCCTCCTCTTGGCCTGTATCATCTTCCCTTCCACCATGAAAATGGAGCCTTCCTTGCTTCTTGCAAGGGCATCTCCTTCAGGGCAGCCTTTTGAGCCTTTCGTCCCTGACGGCAGAGTGGGGAGAAGCGACAGTGACTTGCCAAGCTCAAGATCCCAGTTCCTATAGGCCTAAAAGATTTAAATGGTGCTGGAAGAACCACATCTACATGAAAAGGGGTTTAAAAGCAATCAGGGAACTGAATGCAGAGGAGATCTTGTCAACTAGCTGGTTCCATTAGTACTGTCAGGAACACAAAGAATATAGACATTACATGGTTTGAAAATGTTTCCAAGAGTTCTGTGTATTATTATGTTATCTCTGATCTAAACCCCTGTTAGGGATTTCATGCTCTTAGCCTGTGTTTGAGATTCAGCACATTAATCAGTGAGATCTCTCTGAGATGTGTCAACAAATTCAGCCCGCTGTTCCGAGTTAGTTGCTGCGAGGGAAGGAGCATGGTGTTTAGGAGCAGCTCGAACCTGCAGGGGCTGAGTCACACTCTGTGCAGGACCTCAGCAGGAAGATGATGTACTGGAGCACCTTTTCCCAGGGCACTGGAGATCACAAAGAAACAGACCAGGGGGACAATCCTTTCTGTCCACCCCGGCTGCTCCCCTCCCTCTCCATATTGTTTCTCTTGAGAGGTGAAAAGGGAGTTTCAAAAAAAGGCAGATAAATATTAAGAATTTGTATAAATGGAGCATTTGAATGTTGATATCAACCCTGGGAGGAGGAATGCTTCGCGTGCCCCCCAGCCTGCACGCAGAGCAATGACGGGACCGAGTGGGGACTGTGCCCAGACCCAAGAGTACCCTCTTGCCGAAGGGGCTGGTGTCACACCTGCAGTGTCTTCTGCGTGGAAGAAGGTGGGCATCCAGCAAAGGGACAGGGGCACTAGGGAGAAGGCAGCGACCAATTTCTGTACCCCAGTGTTCCCAGTCACAAAGGGAATGGGGGTATAGCCATGGAGCCAGCAGAAAGGAGGACAAGATAAAAGGTTGTGAGCTGTTTGTTGATCCCTAGGTGGTGCTCCTTGCAGCATGGGGAGCTTAGCAGGCACTGGGGCTGATGAAGATTTATGCTACAAGCCCTGGAGAGATGGCATTTCCATCAATCCCAAGCGTGCAGAGCACCCTGGTCCATCTGCATGAAGCCCAAACATCAGAGAAGGAGCACTGTGATGGCATGTGACAGCAGGACCGTGTTGGGCGCAGGTGCTGAGGGCAGGAGCATGTGGTGCCAGCAGCATGGGGACCCCGCTGCGTGTGCCTGACACATGCGTGTACCTTACTGGAAGCGACAGCATCCGTGTAAGAGTGTGAACGTTTGCGTGAGCGTGTTGGCAGTGGTACGTGCACGTGTGCTGGTGATTGTGTAAACGTGTGAGGGATACATCATGAGTTTCCACATGCCGTGCCTTTAGATTTCATTTCCTCCCTAATGCAACCCATGCCTGGGAGTCAGTTGGCAACACGGTGCAGTGCAGTACCCCGATGTACACTAGAAATCTAGTCCAGAAGGCTAATTATTCTCCCTGTTGACCAACATTTCTGAGACAATAGAAAGATGAAAATTAATTGCAGAACTCATGTTTTGAAAAGTAAATGGAATTAAGCAAAATGTTGTCTGCCAAAATCTGATCTAGTAAGAGTGAAAGGGAAAATAAAGGGAATGTCACGGGAAACGCTACTTTATAACACTGCATTTCCCCAGGAAAGATAACCTTGGATACAACCTCTGATCAAATCCACATTGTCCTCACAAGGTGCCACTGCATTAATCAGCTGCATTTATAAAGGCTGGAACAAAACTCAAGCCAGCAGAACCGAGTACAAGCACCCCAGGAGCACCATTGTCACGCAGGACCTTGTAGCTGGCTCACGTGGGTCTGCAGAGCCCCAAATCATTTCACTGGCCAAGAGCATCGGTCGAGCCATGTGTTACGGCTGGGTGTCAGGGATGCTCACCACAATGTGTGTAATCTGTATTAATCAGACACTCTTTCTTTGAGAAAACTCTGTGATGGCAACACCAGTCCTCCACCTGTACATATGGTCATAGTGCTGGTGCAGACCAGCCTTCACAGATTAACAGATTTTAATTTCTTACAAATTTATTATTTACTTTCTTACAAACCTCAGTCAACAGCACTGATTTGGGGGTAAAGATTACCTTGTAGTTGACTCGATCCTCTGTTTTTGTTACATCCTTCTCAAAGCTTTTGGGCAAGTTTTTATGCTTCACTTGATGATGGCTGGCAGTGCAGGAGACCTCTTGCACTTGACATTATTAAAACTCAAAGGGAAAAAACGATTTCTGTACCAGGATTTCATGTGAGCAGTGTTTGCCTTGTCCTGGGTCCCTGCAGCCCCCAGAGCCACCAAGCTCTGGCCAGTATGGACCCAATGGGCTGCTCATGGTTTGAAAGCTATCAGTGGCCAAATTCTGTGCTCCAGAAGAAGCAGAGCACTGCCATCCCCACTGAGCCATCCCCAACATTCAAACCCTTAGAATGAACACCATGGTGCCCTGACATTGGGCTCTCATCCTGCTGGAGATGCTGACACCTGCCTGGGTTTCTGCAGGTCATCAGCAGCCTGATGCCACCACCATGAGTTACTTTGCACCATGGCTGCCCTCAGGTTGGTCTGGCTGTAATGGTGAGAATCGCTCTAGGAACCACAGGCAGGCAGAAGTGGGAGCCTGTCCATGAAGAAGAGAGTAAGTCAGGGTGCTCTGCCTCCCTCCCCTTTTGGATGGAGCTGCTGTCATGTTCTTGTCCTGCCGTGGCCTTGCTTTGGTCCCTTGTCACCGTCACGGCAAAGCTGCACTGTCCCCTCCCGCAGCGTGAGCAGCCCCGGTCACCTCCCTATGGGGGTCTGTGGAGAGGAGGAGCCATAGCTCAGCAGTGTCCATCCCTCTGGGGACCCAGGCTGCCGTGCAGGGCAGGACCAGCCGCTGGCCGGGGCAGGAGCAGCCGCAGCCCTGCACGGATCCTACCTTGGATCCTGGATGGTTCAGGAATGAACTGTGCTGAGCTCAGTTCCAGGGAAAGACTTAGGGCTTTTGACAACGTGAAAGACAGCTCAAGCTGTGTCCAAACTGCTCAGCTCCACCTCATTTTGGGAAAAGTGAGAAGAGGGGGATATCCGAAATAATGAGTTTTCTGAATATTTATTCAAAACATAACAACAGATAAACTCCAATCACATGTTGCATTCAAATATTGGAATATTTATTCCAAATATGGTCCTGTTGCAATTGTGTGATAAACATGAAAGGGATAGTGCAGTTATTTATGTCCTGCCTTCAGCTTCTCAATAGCATGTTTAAGTTTAGGGTATTTATGCTCTTTCATCCAGCTGTCTGACTTTATCAAGTCCTGTACAACTTGGGAGAGGCAACCATGCCAACGGCAGAGCAAGCCCCAGCAGACCTTGATAGGGTGGGCTTCCCTCATGGAAAGCACATTATGTCCCTCCTGCTTCTCTCCTGGCCCCCATGGAGCAGTACTGGCAGAAAACTCTTGTATTACATAGTCCCCTGGCAAGGAGGGAAAGCCTTTCTCCCTGGCTGGGGCTGAAGGAGCTTCCAATATCATTTAAATGAAACAATAACTCAATGGTAGTGAGAGAGGGTTATTTGGGGTGCTCCAAGAAGGCACATACTGTGCCCAGGAGCAATGGAAAATTAGGCAAAGGGAAGTTTTGACTGAACAGCCAAAAAAAGATCTTGGCAGGACCTCCTGTACTCTGTGGAGCCACCTCTCGCGTGGCAGAACGGATGCCCTCCTTAACTGCTGATTTGGAATTGGTTTCACACTTACTGGTACGATACGACGTTTACCTTCATGCTCTGCTGTTCTCTGGCCATGGACCGAAACTGTCAAGAGTCCTGAAGAGGGACAGGGCTGGAGCTGTACCCAGCACAGATATTCTCCTGGGTCTTGGTCAGGCTTCAATGCTCAGACTCAGAGAATGCAGCCAAGGAGTTCACATCTACCAGGTAGAAGAAACTTGAGGGCATCTGGGTGGGGTGATAGAAACTGGATAAGCCACTATCAACTGTGGTGAATACAAAGCCAGGAAGGAAAACGTGTCCTCTGTGTGCTCCATGCTGGTTCTGGATCAAGGACCTCAGAAACTCACTGCTGAGTCTGAAAAGTCTGAATTGTGGGCTCCAACACTGTGATTCTGGACTCAGTCCGAGACCTCGGGGCTTTTTGCAAGTAGGAATTTCCTAGGAGATACTTAGCAGGTGAAGGACTACTAGGGGGCAAAATCACAGAGTTGTGAAGGCAAAAGATGTTCCTCCTGACTTACCAAGCCATGAGAACTGCAGCATGCCAACAACAAAATATTCTGGGGATAATCCAACTTCTATCGGTATATATCAACATAGAATCAAAGAATTGTCCAGGTTGGAAGGGACCTTCCAGAACATCAAGTCCAACCATCAACCTAACACTGACAAAACCACCACTAACCCATGTCCCTCAGCACCACGTCTGCCCGGCTT
>JAOXJK010000003.1:25023745-25039805 GCA_025774025.1 Xenus cinereus
ACTTGTTCTCCAGACCCCTCACCAGCTTCATTGCCCTTCTCTGGACCTGCTCCAGCACCTCAATGTCTTTTTTGTGGGAAGGGGCCCAAAACTGGACACAGCACTTGAGGTGGGGCCTCACCAGTGCCCAGTACGGGGGCAAACCACAGGTACCAACAGGCCCAGCAGACAGGTTTCCTGCCTCTCCAGGGGACGGGGAGCAAGGCCACTGAGTAATGTCAGGCAGATGAGTCACCTTGTGCCCGGCCATGCTTTCCTGAGCACTGCCGGTGTCAACTCCCAAACCTCAGTCTCCTGATGCCACTGTCCCTCACCCCCTAACTACAGACATGTTGTTACATCAGCTCTTCATACACTTGTCAGCTTATGGCCTCTAAAGAGCTCCCTGGAGGCTCAGCCCCTCTAACCTGTCCGTGGCAGACAGTGCAGTCTGTGCCCATCCCCCACACAGGCTGTACCAGCTGCTGTGCAGAGAACAAAAAACTTCCAGTGAAAATCAGGCAAATAGTTCAAGTGTCTACTCTGCACTTGAGAAGTAGTATTGGATAATGCCTTGAAGTCTTAAGTTTACCCTCTGAAGCTTTGTCAGAGGAGGTTTCTTACCCGCATAAATGTACAATGTGCTCAGAATCCATGCAGTTTCTGCATTTACATCATCCAGGTTCTCCTCTACCTCTAGTGTGCTATTTTCAAAACTCCTTGAACGTGTCTTAGGACTGGAATGGTGACAACAAAAACTGAAGTGGGAACGTTGGCATGCTCTGATGTTTCTCTGCCGTCCCTCAGGTTTTGTGTTTATATACTATGTCATGGCAACCATGTACCTTGTCCTCAGGTAGGGCGCTTTCTGCCTCTCCACCTTTTCTGCTCTTGTTTGCACCTTTTCTATCTTTACAGCATCCTCCTCTGAAGTGAGGTGACTGATCCATCCCAGGTGAGTGCATGCCAGCCCTTTACACAACTTTACTGGAGGGTAAAGTTCTTGCCCTCAGTAGCACTCAAAGTAAGCCCATTTTTGGTTGGTGTTGACTACACTTTTGCACTGACCTCCTGTTTGGACTCAGCACACATTATTTCTTTGAATGCAAAACTTTGCACTACCAGCTCAAAAATTCACTTGTCAGACTGACCTAGGTTTAGCTGGGTTCCTTCCAGTCTTGACTGAAGCCATATAATTTTCCAACACTGCAATACTTTCCACTTCACTGTGTGAAGCTGGTTCTCTCTCATAGATGTACATTTATTCTCCTACATTGTTTTTTTTGCAGGTGGAAAGACAATAATGAATGAAGAGCTGGCTTTATTATTAGTTCATGGGTATACACTCAGAGAACAAAAAAACCACAAAGAGACATATGCTACGATACATGAACACGGTGCTTGCCCTCTTGAACCACTGTGGGTGATGCAGAGGAGGTGGGCTGAGGAAAGACAACCAGGTCCCCAGGACCTGAAAATACAAGTCCAGTCTGGAATCCAGACCATAATACATGGATCCATAGAAACACTCTTCTGGATGGGCAGACTGAAAAGTGGTCTGGACTGCACTATTTCAAGGTGGACAGACAGGGGCAATCCCAGCTGCAGCGATTTCTTAGAGCACAGTTTTTTCCTCTGCAATATCAAGCGCATTCACATCACCCAGTTGTGCTCCGGGCCTGAATGTACAGGTTTCAGAGTCGTGCCTGCAATCTAGAGGCTTTTCTGCATGCACCAAACAGAACCTCATTGCCTGGCAGAAACCCGCTTCTTCCACGTCCACCCATGGATGTGCCACTCTGTTACGCTGAGTGCTCCTGTCCAGGCATCTCATAAGTCACAGCAAAAGCAAGGGGATTGTACAGGCGTCTCTGAGGCTGGGATTTAAACCAAGCATCACAAAGTCCTGCACGTCTGTTGTTACTGATGGTGGCATCTCATCTGGAAGGAGCCCAGCATGTTTCTTACAGCCTGGAGTGCTGTGGTGCCAGCTAGAGAAGACATGGCTGTGTTTGTCAGCTTGAGACCATTGAGTATGGTATCTGCTCCTCCATCCTCCCTTCCTGCAGCTGTGCTCTCTCTGTACCAATGCTTCCTCAAGCCTTGTGCTGGAAACAGCAGTGGACGGCCCTCTTTGGCTGACTTAAAATCAAGGCTGGAGGCAGGGAGATAAAACCAGTTCTCCCACTGTGCTGTACTCAGCAGAACTAATTGAGAGGCCTATTAAGAAACAATACACAACAATATCCACATTATAGAAACATTTGTGCAGGCCAGAACCACACTTAAAAACATCTTCCCGTTCTTTTGCCACTCATTTCATTTCCAATCTAGGGAAAATGAGCAGCAGGGAAAGCTAAGAACTTGCTGATTACCTCAGATTACTCAATGAAGTCTCTTATTAGCTACCCCCCATCTCTGTGATCTCAAGGTAGTGCTAACATGGAGGACCAGAAGACGGAATGCTGCACATAAGGAGGTAACCAGATCTATTTATGCAGTAGAACATCACTAGTTTTTCTGTTAAAAGGCATTGCTCATGCCAGTTTTTACACTCCGGGTCAAATAGAGGATTCCAAGCCCTTGAGCACCGTTTATCTGCAGTGGCATTCCCATTGCCTGAACCCTACTGCTTTCAAGAAAACAGCTGACTAGGAGCTCGAACCATATGGAGACAGCATTTGGCTTTGGCATATGAGAATTTAGGCTTTGAACCTGGCAAAGGTGAAGCTGATCAGTATCAACAACTTGAAGGTGAGGCTGATATGTGGTGGCACAAGTGGCCTGGAGTTGCCAAGAGATTCTTCAGATGGAACAGGACAAACAGAGGTGAGAGATGGCCAAGGTGGCACACTGTGCTGCAGGAAACAGGACATTTTGATATGGACGTTCGTAGGGCAGGCTGCTGCCCCAGCGACGGCCTCTCTGCAGGCTGAGGAATGAGATACCAGCTGCAGAGCCACCCATCGGAAGTGCCTCCTCAGAGCATCTGGCTACTGTGTATGGAAACATCGACAGGGAGCAGCAGGACGGTTTGTGCTCCAGGAGATGGAGTGCATGCAGTTGTGTAATCAGTTTGTGCAGGAGGAACAGCAGGGTTTAGAGATAAAGAAGACTTACGCATACAGTTAAAAATAATGAATGGGCTTCACCTATGAAGAAGAGCAGGCAGAGAATGAAATAAGCATTTGCAATCATACGGCACCAGAGAGAGGAAACATGGTTTTGGAATCAGCCCTGAATCTGCTGGAAAAACTCATCTTGAGTCCAACAAAGCAGTCGCTGCATCCCAGAAGGGCTCATCTTGACCTCACTCAGTCCCGTGGGTGGGAGGCAGGGGATCGCTGGAGCTGTGGCAGGGAAGCAACCCCTTCCCCTGCCAATGGCCCCCTTTGGACCTCGGGGAGTCATCCCCAGAGGAGCGGGGGGGGAGCTCTGAGCTGTCGCTCCCACTACGTGCATTCTGGTGTGCTGCCATGGCCCGGCTGTGCAGGAGGGCACCACGCAGGGAGAAGGCTTGTCCTGTTGTGCCACAAGCCAGGGACATGGAGGTGGAAAGCACTTCATCAGAACAGACCTCAGTGCAGGCTGTGCTCAGTGCGGCATCAGAAGTTCCCGGGCACCTTCCAGGGAAGAGATCACCAGGGTGTGACATCAGACAGTGAAGTAATGATAAAAGAAATTGCAAGTACTGGAGGGCAGCAATCAAATGGGTAGCTCCAAAGGGAACCCAGAGAGACCAGTCTAGAGTGAGATGGGAAGCCCAAGGCTAACTGAAGCTAGCTGAGGTGAATCCCAACCTGAAATCCAGCAGCATCCTAAGGGAATGGCTGCCTGCAGGCCAGGAGGGGATGTGGCCTTTCTCATTTTATTTGCAAGTCCAGAGCAAAGAGACAAATATTTACTGGGATGTTTATTTGAGAACAAGTTGGTGGGAAGAAGAGCATGGCTGATATCAAAGGAATGCTCATTTGTGTCATAGCCTTTGGAAACAGTGTTTATGATTAATTCATCTTTCTATGACCAGCACTATCCACAAAGTGTTTGTTATTTATTTATTCATTTATTACCCTTTTCTGTATCCATCAGAGTGATTTATAACATGTAATGAACCAAAGATCATTAGTGCGTGACTGAAGAACTGGTACAAGCTTATCTGCAGGACATTGCTCGGCAAAGCACCAAATTCTCTTCTGAATTTATTTTTCCCCATCAATGCATCATCTAAGATGTGGTGTTTTCTTGAGCCTGGCCATTCCGAAGATGTTATTTCCCTTTGGGAGGCCCTGGTTGTTCGAATGTTCAGCAGTTGACAGCTGCCTGGAACGCACTACAAAAGGATTAAAGCCAACAACATTTCTATCTTTTCATCTTTCTAGCCTTAGACTGAATCAGGCACTGGCTGCTACTTGTTGCTGCTATTC
Source organism: Xenus cinereus (assembly GCA_025774025.1). NCBI lineage: Eukaryota > Metazoa > Chordata > Aves > Charadriiformes > Scolopacidae > Xenus > Xenus cinereus. The sequence continues at coordinate 25,028,149 of JAOXJK010000003.1, forward strand.
ATGACATAGCTGGTGTTGCTGTGACCTTTTCTCTGTTATGGTCTTATCTGATATTTGCAGGACTTTGTATAATTGAGGAGTTCATGTATAACAACATTTCTGGGTCATTTTCTCTCTGTTTCTGGAGGAATTTATTGTTGGTGAAAGGTGCTGCAGAAGTGCCACCACAGCATGAAATCCCCTGGGCAGTCATAAGGCAGCCATTGCAAGGAGCAGCTCAGCTCCTCCATCCAAGAGCAGAGAGGACAACTGCAGCCCAACATGGGATGGCCCAAGATGCAGGAGGCAGAAGCTGTGGTAGCAGGTGAAACTAGAACAACTGTTCTTGCTCCAGAATTGCTCCATCCAGCAGAGCCTGGGGCATCCCAGCAAATAAAACGTGAGTTCAGCACAGGCTGGAGGTTCCTTTTCTGTCCAAGTTACCATTTCTAAGAAAGTCCTACCCTATCAAGGCTGCACAACTGCGTGCAGGGCCATCTTCTGCTCGAGCGGTTATTAAGTCTCTCACCCACAGGCCTCATGGTAAGACAGGTTGTTGTCACCACCCCTTTGCCTATTCACGTATTATCACTCAAAGCCCACCTGTGACATGTCCTGCTGGATCTTCATGGCCAGATCCCTTAGTCTGACATTTTTCCCAGGGAGAGCACGCCTTTGGTGTTTCCTCCTGCTCTTCTTAGTGTGTGCACAGCTTGGGAGAGGTCTCCTGCTGTAGCTACTTGTCCATGCAGGTCACAGTGATGGTGTGATCCACAGTTCCAGACATGGGTTTTCCACTGGTAGCTCAGTGCCAGGAGCAGACCCACTGGAGGGAGGAGAGAGAGGCTCTGCAGATGCGTGGGCTCTCCCACATCTTGTGACCACAAAAGCACCTGGCTAAGGCAGGAGACATGGGTCTAAGTCAGCTCCCAACACACTTCAGACCAAGTTTTAGCAGCAATTTTAACTTCAAAGATGGGACAGAGCCTTTGTCTGAACAGCCCCAAGCTTTGGATGAGTCTTGGTGTTGGTCCCATCTAAGACCCTGAAGCAGGAACTTCATTTCTCATACCTCCCAGCTTAAAGCATAAATCTTTGAAAAGGCTGCCTGAATTTATAAGCTGCAGCTTCTGGGATTGTGAGATCTAACACTTTCTGCCTGGCACTGACTGCAACACCACAAAGCATTTGAGTTATATTGCAAAATTTTTGAAGGCTTTATGACACTTTATTTGGGAAAATAAAACCGTCTTTAGGAAGAGTGGGTGTGTAACATCCCTTTCAGAGGCTGTATTCCCAGCACCCAGGGGAATATGTGTGTGTCCTATTTTGAGATAAGTCAAACAGAATCCATTTCCCTGAGGCAGAGCACATGGTCTGCACCAAAGGAGGTCAAGAAGCATTTCCACCCTGCAGCTGTGTGGCATTGCTGAAAAGCAAAGAAATCCTCAAGGAAATCTTGTGAGAATACAACTCCAATGGAGAGAAGCAGGTACGGTCCAGTGGGAAGGCTTGCTAACAACAAAGTCCTTCCTTTATGAAAACAAAAATGTTTTAAAAAGGAGCAGCCCTTATATGATGTCCTCTCCATATGGCTGTTGTCACAGTACCCCTGAAATATAACAGAGAAAAGAATGGCAGAACCACGGGTCTGTCAACAGGAAGGGACCCTCAGAGCCTGTTGCTTGTGCCCTTCCACAGAGAGGGATTATCAGCAAAACCAGCTCAGGTCAGCCACGGCTTGTCTGCCTGAGTCTTCAAGACTTCCAGGGATGGAAAGCCCACAGTCTCTCTGGGTGATCTGTTCCAGTGCTGCGTTACCCTCTTACTGGAGTTTTTCCTGAAGTCCAGTCTGCACTTCCTACATGAGTGGCTTTTGGCACTTACCATGTTGTCTCTCATTACTGAGAAGAGTTTGATGCAGTTGCCTTTGTAGCTGCTTTTCATAGTTGCGATCTGCTGTCGGATTCCCTCCGAATTCTCCTTCTTGCCAGATGTTGTTTCCCCTCACTTTGTAGGCCATCTGCTCAAGCCTTCCTCTGCACCATTCCCAGTTTTTCCCATCCACCACCAGCAAGGGGACCGAGCACAGAATAGGAAAGAAGTTAGCAAAGCTCTCCCTGTAGCCTATTTTTGGTTCTGCAGAGCCAAGGTAAAGGACAGCACCACAGAGCAAGCACTGTTCAGGATGGGGCTCCCTTCCCACAGCCTTCCTAGAAGTAAGAGGCACCCAGTTGAGGAAGCGTGTCTGCACCCTGCCTGTTCTGGAAGATGGCAGAGCCTTTAACTTCAGCTATGACCAGTTGAAGAGGAACTTAAAGGCAGCCATTCTGGGTGACTACAGCCTGCCTACCCAACAATCCAGTCTCTGGCGGTGGTCAATAGCAGGTACCTATGGAAGAAGATGAGAGCAGAGCTAGCATGCAACGACACCTTCCTAGACTATGCTCCTCACCTCCAGCAAGGCAGATCAGGGTCATGAGAACTCTAAGTCTCACTTGCATGCTATATACAGTAGTTGTGTCTGATACACTAGGCAAGAGTGCTCTAATTGATGCTGGATGAAATTTTAAGCAGATGAACAGGCCCACTTTGGGCTCACCTCTGTGATTCCCACACAGCTTTCAAATGTAGTGTTAGTGCTGTGCACCTACCACAGTGAAATCATTGTATCAGCACACTGGGCATCATTAATGTTCCTTAACTGGGGGGAAAAGGATTGCTGCCCCAGGGAATCACTAGGCAGCAAAATGCAGATGGGAAGCCTGCTGCACCCACAGCCTGGCACACAGGAGCTGGGACATCTCAGTGCTGCCACGCTGGGGTGGCAAGGGATGGAGATCTCCACTCCAACCTTCTCGGTCTGCTTTCCTGGGAGGACTGACACTACCTCAGCAGGATGCAGCCTGTGCCAGAGGGTGCGGGAAGCTGGTTGAAGGCAGAAAGAATGGAAAATGTTCGCCGCTGTTTTTGTTTAACTTTAGGAACTGATCCAGCTGAGATAATAACAGAAGAGTTCACTTTGCCATGTCAAATATGCAGGTACTTTACAGTATTAAGATTTGATGCCCTGTTCTTATAAAACTGGCCCCTGTTGATTATGGGAAGAGAAAGTTGCCCATAAACAACATTTTACTTCTTATTTAATGCAAATTCCTGGTCAAAAGGAGTCAATCAATTTTTCATAAAGTATAAAACAGAGATAAGTGCCTGGGATCATGTGTGAGTCCCTGTCAAACAGAACCGATAAGTCCGTGATGCAGTACAGGGAGCGCTTTGCAAGTATTGTCCAAGTGACCTTTTCATTAGTTTGCCTTAAGCAGTTAATCTCTTTTTTCCAGGATACAGACTATTTTAAGTCCCATGACATCATACATGCATTTTAAATATTAATTTTTCTTCCACGTCATGCCTAGGAGGATTTGGTTGTTTTTTACGTTTTTTTAACGCAGTCCTCCCCATCTTGCTGAATTTTCCAGCGGGGTCAGAGTTAAGGAACTGCTAGGCAAGAACTGAAAGTGCTCGTTTGCAGTGAGTATGTGATGGCTGAGGGGCAGGATGTGAAACCCTGTGATTTAGGAAACCCTGCCAGGCCAGAAGCAGGGATTGGGCCTCTCCAAAGGCAGCCCTGTGATGGCAAGGGACCTACAGGGCCAACGAGAGGAGGCATTTACTGTCTGCGTGTGGGGTACCATAAACGGGAGAAATGCAGCCCTGGGCCAGCACGCCTCAGCAGGGCTCCAGCTTCTACAGAAAAATACTTGAAAATGATTTAGAGGAAAAAAATGTGCTTCAAAAGTGTCGCTGGCATGTTGTTGTTTCTGACTTGTAAATCATATTAAGCTCTCAGTGTCATTTTGAAAAAAATAGAGGTACCAGCTGCTACCTGCCAAAGGAGAGCAGAGCCTTTAAACAAAGCTGTTCCTGGACTCATGCTCGCCCTTGCAACGGGTGTAAAAAATGCCTCAACAACACCCTTGACACGATTCCCAGGAGATCTCCTCTGTATTTGGATTCACTGATTTCATAACACAGAGCCCCTGGTACGGAGATGAGCTTTGCATGGAGTTCACACTTTATTATTAGCCACAGTTGAAAGAACAATAATAAATCAACTTCATTCTCTCAGACTTATGGGTGAAGCCGAGATCACGATATTTATAAGCAAAGGTTGCAAAGGGTAAAGCAGTAACATGTTTTGCTGGTATCCAGCAGTAACGTGCACTGCTGAGCCTTGGAAGCCTATGTTCAGCAAACCTCGCCTCTCCAAAACTGGCTCGTTTTCATCCGCAGAGGGGAGCTCCTGCCAGGCTGCCCCTCATCTCGCGCAGTGACGCAGAGAGTCCCTGCTCTGCTGGGACCCCCAGGCTGGGCACCCTCCTCTCTAGGACCAGCTCTGTGGTCCCAGCCCCTTGCCCAGAGCATCATCAGAGCATCACCAGAGCATCACTGCGCTGCTGCGATGGAGAACTGGTTCCTGCCCACATGGAGAAAGGACTGGGCAGCCTGTCTGCACCAGGAAGAAGATGTCTTCCAGGTCCTTTTCTCAAGCCTGGAGGCACAGGCTGTAGATGGGAACCCTTATTTCTGTCTTGGACACACTTTCTGCTTCTCTTCAACCAGACTTTCTGTGGGAGAGAGCTTCTGTGGAAATGCCCCACCACTGGATGTATATAGTTTGTGTAAGTTAAAAAAACGTGCAAGAGTTTTTGAGTGCAGTCCAGTGAAGTCTAACACAGAATAGCTGGGCTTGCCTGGACCAACAGCCCTTTCTCCAAACCTTCAGGAGGGCTGGAACTGGTGAGACAATTACCTGGCATGGACCCATCCAAAAAGGATCACCATGGTGATCCCAGCCTGCTGAATCCGGAGAGGAATCAGGGGTCTGGGACCACACATGAAATAAGGAGAGGAACATGCCAGTGTTACACATACAGTTTGGTCCAGTCCCATGACATTTATTTTGGTTCCTCTGCCACATTAGTGGGACTCTTCAGGCCTCTCTTCTCTGGGTCTTAAGCATTTCGAATTGCTCCTGTGAACCTGCCAACTGGGACACCTCCAAGCCTAGATCCTACCATCTCGAGGACCAGAGCAGATCAGATCTGCTTCAAAGAAGTTCACCTCCCCAGAGTTTATATCTCCTTCTCCAGGGTTGGAGAAGAGAGGACAATGACTGGAGAAATCATTCACATGTTTATTTTCCCATCAGGCCTGGTATTTCAAGAAGAGAAAAGGGATTTTCCCAGATACTGACTGAAGGAGTGGAAGCTGGAGACAATTCCTTTCCATCCTCCCCTACAAGAAGAGTTGCAGGTGGCTGAGACAGAAGACACACAAACAGGAAGGAAGAAGAACCTCCCTGCCTCTGTATAGCTTTGATTATCATCTCAGCTCTAGTTGCTGCCCTCGTTCAGCCCCAGGAGGTGGGCAGGTGGGGCAGGAGGCCCAAGGAGCCGGGCTGAGATAAGCTTCACCCCAAGATTCATTCGTGCTGCACCTTCCCCTGTCCTCATCAGCCTGGGCCACGGCTGCAAGTGTGAAAAGCCTCAGCTGGCCGTGCTACGCTATTGCTACATTTCCTGCAGAGCCAGGACAAGGAATTGAAACATTTGTGATATTTATATAATAACGAATTTCTGTGGGTTTTGTGCAGCGTTTCCATTTTTCCCCTTCCTTCTCATTATTAGCACACAGGGTTTTTTTTTAGTCTATATTCATATTATGCAAACAATTTTACAGTTACAACAGCACTTTACTCTGATAGTCCCTCTCCTCCTCTTGTTACATTTCATCACCAAAAACTACACCTTGGACCATTCCTCGGACGGATTTTTTATTCTGGGCTTCTGTTGCAAACTTAATAAAAATATTTCCTTTTCGGCAATGGTTTTTACATTATTTTTTAGCCCAAGAAATTCCCTTCCCTGGGTTTCAGAAGTGAATTTCAGCCCACAATCACAATAAAACAGCACAGGTTTTAAAAAGTAAAGAAAAGCGCTTTGTGTGCCGGTCCAGGCCAGGTGTCCGTATCTGATGTGCTGGCTGCTACGCAGTGAATCACCTCCGGTCCAGGAGTGCTTCCATCAAGACCTCTCCCGCAGCGATTTAGCCAACAGGGGGAGGGAGTTTAACTTAGAGGCACTTCAAAAACAAAAATACTTTCTGAATATGCAGCAGGTCAGCTGAGTGTTATCTCAGGCTAAAGAGCCAAACACTGTTCATAGCTACTTGATGAATTGTTAGCAGGCTGAATGTTCTCCATGATGCCAGGACCTGCTCGCCAGCCCCAGGCTCTGACCAGCAGGGGCCTCGCAGGACCCGACCCTGGGCATCTCCCAGCGCACAGCCCTGCCACCGAACAACCATGCTGCTGCATAGACAACGCACAAGGAACATATGGACACAATCTCCTGCAGACTGTTGTGGCTGCCGCAAATGCATAAAATGTAAATTGTGAAAGTGAAATCGCAAGGAGAGCTAATCTCCACATTGTATTAGACAAAATACCAGCGTGCACACACAGATAAGCACCAAGTGTGAAGTGTCTGGCAGGAGGAGGTTTCACATTCCGCCTGACTCAATGGAGACTTAAAATAGCACTTCCCACTGCAATACTTTAAACAAAGACATCCAAGGGATTATTAATACCATGAGACAGAAACCAGTTTTATGTATTCCAACGCGTACGGGCAGAAAGGAGCTGCACACATGTGAGCCATGGCAGGTTGGGTGAAGGCAGCTCTGCCTGAGCCGGGGGAAGGAGCCTGGCTGGAGGTGGCCACCTGTGTCCATGGGTCCCTCAGCCTGTCCACAGGCTCAGCAGAGGAGGAAGGGGACACGCCACCGCATGTGGCCGCTGCCCACCAGCCGGTCAGAGTGACTGTGCTCTGGGAGGGCAGGAGGAGGGCGGCAGGGCAGGAGTTATTGCCACCCTTGCAGACCCCGGGATCAGCCCATGCAGACCCTGCAGTGGGGGCAGCAGCTCTGTGTGTCCCCTCTGCCCAGGTGACAGACTGCTCTTTTGGATGTAGCCACATGAAGCAAACAAGGACTCAAGGTCTGGTTTGGAGTCCCCCCTTATGGCAAACATCCCCCCCTGGGTGAGCAGCATCCCCTCCTCGGGCAGCTCTGCCTGCCTGGCAGAGGCTCTCTTTCTCTACCTGCCCTCTCCGTGCCCGGGCACAGTCTCTTGCTGGGTACGGACCCCACTGGTCCCCCTCCTCCAGTAGGCATGCCTGTGTCCCCCAGGAGAGCCCTTTTCTCTGCAGCCACCCTTGTGCCCTGTGCCCTTTCTCAAAGGGCAGGGGAAGTTTAGCAATGGAGAGACCTCTTTTATTTTTTTGGCCGTCCCTTCATTATCTCTGACCCCATTCCCACCATTCCCTGGAGCCCCAGAGCATCCAGCTGCCATCTACATGTGGTTTTTCTTTGTAGACTGCTTTTTATCTGGGTCTTGGGAGAGAGAGCAGAGGCGGTGCATGAGCCACAACAACCAACTTCCCATTTTGGTTTTCCCCATTGCAGAGTGCTTTGCAGAGTGCTTTACAGAGTGCAGAGTACACACAGAGTCCTTATCAAACCAAGAACCCCCCAAAATATCTCAGCTTTCTCTATTTCTACCACTACATTCCTACACGTCATGGGCAATATCAAACTGGAATGTACATTTGCAATGTCCTGGCACTCTGAAGTCCTGTTTCCAACAGAGAGAGTTGACGGATGGACCTGCTGGACCTGCCCCTGCACATGGGGCACCTCCTGCCATGGAGCTGCACATCTCCACCTCCCACAGCTCTGCCAGCTCATGTGCATCCTCCTTCTGGGTCTGGAGTCTCCCAGTGGGAAACAGGTAGAAATGCACTGGACATCTCAGAAGATAAATGGGACTATGAAAAAACTGATAGTCATCACAGCCATCTGAAATGTCCACACTATGCTACAACCTCCATGCTCTCATAGAAGGGAAAAGGAAACCACAAGGGCTTCATGAACAAATTGAACTAAACAGGCTGTTTTACCAGAAACAGACTTATAAAACTGAGTCGTGAATGCAAGAAGCAGAAGATTTTCTCGATTCTCTGGATTTCCAACCACTGCAAGCTGACTTTGCCAGAAATAGGTAAAACAAAATTTGGTCTTATTCTTCCATCACAGGCACTGTCAATACTAATTTTCAGTCCCTGTGCCTGCCTTCCTCTTTTGCCAGCACAACCACCAAGATGGCAAAACAGAGATGGGGGAAATGGTGCGGGTTAAAAAAAATTTTTTTTTTTATTCCAAACTCTAAATCTGTGTAGCAATATAAGACAGATAGATATTGTAACATGATTTCCTTCAAGACTGAAAATTAATTTTCCCCATCATTGTTTGCTAGTCTTTGGACTTATGAATCTCTGAACAATTAAATTTCACTTGTTTTCTCTTCAGAGAAGCATTTCTGTGGGGACCAGGACAATGCTTAACAGACTAGAGAGACAGGGTATCCCACTCCATAGCAATTAACAGCAATTAACACACGGCACAAGATGCAGTTAATTGACCCAGACACACATCTGAATGAGCCCTTCTTAACTAGCATTCCTAGCTTCTCATGAGGTGAGTATGATGAGAGTAAACCTAACTTAAACCCAGTGCACAATTATGGCAGCAGTGTAGCACCTGGCAAAATCTGTGATGGATCCAGAATTTATACTGGCTCAAAGTTTTCCTGCAGACTGCTTCATCTCAGTAAAACATCCCGGGAGCTGACTGGCAGAAGTGCTCCTGCAGCCCAGGGCTGTGCTCTGAGGCCCCTCTGCTGCGAGTCCCTGCCCGCAGCCACAGCCGTGCTGCCTGGAAACTGATGTGCTTTCAGGGACCTAAAGATTTAATTCTGTTGGGTTTTAACTACCAGCTCTTGGTGCAATATCTTGATGGAAAACCGACAAGAGCTGCGACTATTAAAGGCAGTCAGATGTTAATCTGATGCAGGTATGTCGCACAAAGTCACAGGTATGCTGGTTATTGTCACAAAAATTAGCAGTTTCTGCGCTGTGACTGATTTGTTCTTGTTCCTCAATTTGCAATGTTTGGGGTGAGGTGTTTGGACCCATAGTTCTGGTTAACATCTCAACTGAAAATATGAATAACAAGGATGTGTAATTATTTTTTCACATAAAAATATTGTTGTCAAGTTAAAATACAGGCTCTGTTACTACCTTAAAAACATTAAGGAAAGACAGAGCATTGTAAACAGACAAGCAGAAAGTGATTTATAATAAACATGTCTTGCACCAAAACTTCCGCAGGGCTCGCTCTGCTCTCCCTATTGCATCGTTACTGACAGATTTATCGGTACCTGCTGCCTTTGGTCACTCTCTGGTTCTTGCTGCGCCCAGACCTGCCCAGCCTGTGGGCACCGCGGGGACATCGCTCAGGGGCTAATCTTCCAGAATGCACACTTTTTCCAGCCTGGATTCCTGACACCAAGCACACTCCTGGGACGTGGTCCAAGCACAGGCAGAGCAAAATCCCAAACTGTCCGTGAGGCAGCATATGCCGAGCACAGACCGACAGAAACCCCGGCGAGGTGTTTCCAAAGCAAACATCTTGTACGCAGTGATAGGATCTGGGCTGGAGGGTTTTTTTTTGCTGGAGTCAACCTTTGTTGTTTTCCTTATGGCAAATACTAATGAACTCAATGGTAAAATATGGCATTTCCCAAACAGCAAATCTCCTCCCTGAGATGCACCATCTCTGGTAAGGGCCTGTCATCAAGCCTTCGCCTTTAATCAGTCAACACATGTTTTCAATCCGCATGTTCATATGGTAATAACTTCACTCTATTAGTTTGCATTTCTCAGACCGAAATGCCCTTTAGGTTGGAGCATGCTGTAGGACACTCTCCAGGCAGGTTATTCTTAGCAACAAATGAATTTACAAAGAAAAGGCAGGTCTGCAGCTCAGCCTCTGTTTTTATCTCCTGCCCCACTCCCATCACGCCCGACCTCTGGCCTCTCCTGCAGCCCACCCCAGCAGGCACTGCCACCTGCCCACCTTCCTCTTTGCTTTACGTAAGTTATTACAAAATGACGGTGAGACCTTCAAACCCAGGTGGTTTGGGCCTGGAAATTCCCGTTCTGCCTCTTTCCAAACAAAATCATGTGTCTCAGCAAGATCCCGACAAACCCAGCAGAAGGAAAGTTGCGGATTCAAGGGGTGATGTGCAGCAGGACATGTCACCGTGCCCCTGCTGGAGCACACCAGGTCTGCTCAACACCCCTCGTGAAGATGACACCACCCCAGAGGGAATATTTTGAGACTGCCCAATAAATTACTGGTCATAGGGTGGTTTCATAATGGTTTCTAATTGCCCTGTGCTAATCACAGCTATCAACCATATCTTCCACAAAGCTATTTAAGCCTATATATGGTCAGAAGATCATTGGGCCAGGGTATTTGTTTTGTTTTGCTAGAATCAGATAGCTAGGGCCCATCACTGACTCCAGTGGGGTGAAAAGAGAACACTGCAGAAGGGTAACATGTCTGAGATTATAGAGTCTATGAACTTGAATATGAGGCAGTTATTTCTCCTTCTTAAAGAACAAATGCTGGGAAGAAGGAGTGAGAAACAGCAGCAGAAATGTCAAGGGTAAAAAAAAAGCTGAAGAGTCATTGCACAGCTCTCAAAGATGAGCAAGACTTCATGGAAGTTTCCTGTTTCAGTACCAGTAGAGAAATATATCCCACAACCTCCATTCTCTGTATCATTGGATACAGGAGTTTTTGGCTCTCAGTTAAGGAAGGATGCACATAGGGAGACAATACACATTGGCCATCTCAGCTTGGCTATAACCAATCCTTTCTTTCACAAGTGCTAGGTGCTATAAATCATGACATAAATTATTATGGTGTAAGCTGCACCAAGAGCAGTTTGCAGTTCTGCCTCCTTGTCATTAAGGGGAGACTGAAGGAACGGTGTTTTTCATGCAAAGAAAAGCAATTACAAAAGGCCTGAATGGGGGTTGAGTGGTCATCTCCCTGCACCCCCAACAGCAGCCCCTCTTGCCCTGGCTCTGCCCAAAGGTCTTTCCCAAGCCCTTCTCCTCAGGCAGCTGACAGTCCCTGGTCTCTCCGCTCGCCCGGGCACACAGCAGGGTCTGGATCTGCTGCTCACTCCTCAGGTTGAGTTCAACCAACCCGCAGTGACCAGCAGCACCTTTCAAGGGCACCGTGGGGACACATAAGCGCAGAGTCTCCCTTTCAGGTGCAACAGGGAAAAAATGGGAGAGTCTGCTCCATGTTGTGTTTCTCAAGGGGTGCAAGAGTGGGACTGTTGGGGAGCTTTGCAATTAATATCAACTGTTGGAATGAGTCCAACAGAGAGTCATGAAGATGATCAGAGGGCTGGAGGACCTCTCCTATGAAGTCAGGTTGGGAGAGTTGGGAGTGTTCAGCCTGGAGAAGAGAAGGCTCGAGGGAGACCTTAAAGCTGTCTTTCAGTATCTAAAGGGGGCCTACAGGAGAGATGGGGAGGGACTCTTGATCAGGGACTGTAGCAATAGGATGAGGGAAAATGGTTTTAAACTGAAAGAGGGGGGATTTAGATGAGATATTAGAAAGAAATTTTTCACTGTGAGGGTGGTGAGAGCCTGGCCCAGGTTGCCCAGAGAAGCTGTGGCTGCCCCATCCCTGGA
>JAOXJK010000003.1:25039905-25050027 GCA_025774025.1 Xenus cinereus
TGCCCCATCCCTGGAGGGGTTCAAGGCCAGGCTGGAGGGGGCTTTGAGCAACCTGGTCTGGTGGGAGGTGTCCCTGCAGAGGGATTGGAACTGGACAATCTTTAAGATCCCTTCCAACCCAAACCATTCTATGAATGATCTCGAGGGCAGTGAGTTGTGAACAGGGGGTCATTGTGTTGGCAGGAGGGCCTGGGGACAAGGTTTTGGTAGCTTTGCAGCTTTCTGGTCAAATTGTCTGATGTATTCATTCAACTTGTGGGTTAGAGAGGTGTAACAGGTCCCTATCAGTCTATGTGCTCCAACAAAATGTTTTTATCATTATCATTTTTAAGGGGAAAAAAAGGAAGAAAGGGGAACTTTATCGCTATGGTAAGAAGTAAAAGCTGGGCATGGGCTTCTGCAGAGTGGTGCCAGTGACCCTGCAGTGTGCTGATGGCTTATCTTCCGCGGCAGCGTGCCACCGTGCCTCCAAGGCTGTCGCCTGCCTTGCTGTTGAGAGCAGAATAATCTTCAGGAAAAGCTCTGTTAACCTGAAAGAGTTTTGACTGACATCACACAGGGCTGATTGAGATCCCTCCTGATACACTCCTTATCTTAAAACAAACAGAAAAATTGCATTGGTCTTCCAGGAGGGTTTGGAGTCCTTGAGATGGGGTGAAATACTAAGAGAAAGCTCTGCTCTTAGTCCAACGTGAGCAGTGTTGGAGTGCTTGACTTGGTTTTGCTCTCCTGCCTGCAGGCTTTTTGCCTTGCAGACTTCTAAAAGTGGGCTTTATGTGCAAAAGATGATTTTTTTTTATTTCCCACATCCTGAATTGTGCATTGAAAGTGTGGTGGCACAGTTCTGCTGTGCAGGTGGAACAAGCTCCTGGGACAGGAGGGCTTGGGAACATCGAGGCAGGAACCCCAATGAAAAAAAAAATAGTTACTAACAAGAGAGTATGTTGTTGTCTTTTGCACAAATGCAGCTGTGGGATGGAGAAAGGGCATCATGTGGTGCTTTATGAGTCCCAGCTGGAGTCACCTTGGTGTTCCTGGGCAGATGTGTTGGGGACAGGAGAGTGCCTGGACAGTTAGATAAGAAAATTAATTTATTGGCATCTTGGAATGGGGTAATGCAGGAGTTGGGGCATCAGCCTACTGAATGGGATGGGCAGGTTCTATCGGGGAGGTGACAGGAGGCTCTCTGCAGCACCAAGAGTAAGTGAACTTCCCCCAAAAAGTTGTTCTGCTCAGTTCTTGCACCCACCCGTGGTTGTGCTCCAGCAAGTGGTCCGCTGCTGTTGGAAACTGTGTGAAACATCGCCCAGCAGTATCTTAACTGGGTACAGAAACACCGTCCTATGTCCCCACTTCTGCAGGAACAACAGTTGACTGCTTACAGGTGTCTTACCTCTGTACGGTTGGATCAATTTTTTAACAAACTGCCTGGGAGTCTCTGGAGCAACCTGTTTCTCCCCCTGGGTGGCTTGTGAAGACCTTAGTAAAATGGCTAGTTGTCAGGAAACATTTCTTGAGGACTCAGAGAAGCATCCTGGTCCGCAAGCAGGTTACAGTATAGCTTAAATACTTCTGTTGAGCCTCTTTTACAATAAAAGGGCATTGCTCTTGAGTTAAAAAGAGCTGGAGGCTGAGACCTGGTCTGGCTCTGATGGCTTCCAAAACTGAGCAGGTTCCTCATCCTGCAGCATCTACCATTGGCAGGTACTTTAACAAGGGAAAACAAAGGTTTAGGTGTCCAAGGGCTTTGCCTCCCTCAGCTTTCTAGAGAGTGATTAATTTGGCTAAACAATCACAAATTACCAGTGATGGCTGTGATAAAATAGAGACAGATGGGTAAGGAGAATATTTGTGAAAGGCTTTCCAATATCCTACTGCAACGATGATCAAGTTCATGTCCCAGTTTAGGAAGTGCTGGTATTGAGTGTGTGCCCAGTCTGGCTAAAACTGCCTGTGTGCTTTCCTGCTACAGAGCCAGAGCAGTTTGCTGAATCACTGTCAGAGAAACAGCAGCTCTCCTAACCAAAAATAAAAATGCTATAAAAGTTATTAAAAGATCAAAGGACTATCCTTTTGAGTAGTCTTCATAGGATTTAGTCAGATGAGAAACTGGCATTACTAGAGGGGGGGGAAACACACCCCAACCAAGCCCAAGGAAGACATAAAGGGAATTATATGCAAAAATTTCTCAGAAAATAAAGACATAAAGAGAGGAGTTTTCTACCAGACAGGGTAAAATAAAATCTAGACCATCATGGGAAGAGTTGCATTTAAAGAGATCTATGTGGTGGCAGGCAAGGCAATGACTCACACCACCTGCCTGTTGTTTCTAAATGAATAGCGGGTCATACTTTGCCCAAAAATGTGCATTTGGGAGGTGACACCACTTGCCCTTTGCGGTGTGTTTCTGTGGGCTGGAATGAAATCACAGTTAATCCCTGCGAGCGAGTCCCCTGCCTACGGCCAAGGTGCTCGAGAGTGTGTATCACATCGGAAGGAGCCAGTCTTTTTATATTTTATAAATATAGTTGTGGGTCTTTCTTTGCCTTTTGAGTGTTGCACAGTGGCTGCTGCTGGGTCCAAGGCTCTGCCTGCATGACACAACTGCTGTCCCATGGACAACTTGATGGGGAGGGACTCTTGATCAGGGGTGGGAACCATAGGACAAGGTGGAATGGTTTGACGCTGAAAGAGGGAAGATTTAGATGAGATCTCAGGAAGAACTGTGCTGTGAGGGTGGTGAGAGCCTGGCCCAGGTTGCCCAGAGAAGCTGTGGCTGCCCCATCCCTGGAGGGATTGAAGGCCAGGTTGGATGGGGCTTTGAGCAACCTAGTCTGGTGGGAGATGTCCATGCCCAGGGCAGGGGGTGGAACTTGGTGCTCTTTAAGGTTCCTTCTAACCCGGACCATTCTGTGATTCTATGAACTGGAGGTCCCGGATTTCCTCTGGTGACCGAGATCCACACGACGCATGCACTGCTGCACCCAACAGCAGTGAGGCAGAGCTGCTCCACAGAGGCCCATCTATGTTCTGAGTGGAAGACCTCTTCTAGGTGAGACTTGGCAGGCTCCCAATGGCCACGGATGTTTAATGTTATAAATGGAAAGGAGCAGGCAGGTGAAAGAAGCTGCCATTTCTCTTCAGTGTGCACTTGCTCATGTGGAAGGTATTGCTCAGTGCTTGGAGTATGTACCTGAGGAATATGATATGGTTTTCAACCTACTTCCATCATTTTATTCTTGAGTTTTCCAAAGATGGCTGTCAGAAGGCACTGTTGCCATGGCAGTGTGCTTCAAGGTGGTTTCCAGATACCAAACAAAAATATAGTTAAATTGAAAGAATTTTCACTGGTTTGGTTTACATGTTTCTTGCTGATTTACATGAGCAGGAGTAGAAATTAAAGAATTAAAGTCTATTTTTACTGTTTAAACTAATAATTTGCCACAACTCTCCATTGCTGAATGAAAACCTGAACCAGTCCATCTTGGAAACACAATATATGCTGTCAGGATAAATATTTCTCTTTACCAAAGGGGACTCAGAGTGCACGTATGCAAACAAAAGTCTCTCTGAAATAAATCCATTAATATACATATTGTCATAGCACTACATCAAACCACAGATATAAATCTGTCTCTGACATTAAAAAATGGAATAGAGGATTTGTTCCCTGTTTATTAATAAGCAGAATTTTCTTTCAAGAACATCTAATCCTCTCCTATTATTTTCTTAGACGCAATTATGCACAGTTTTAAAGTAGTGGTGTTTGACTTCTATGTTCTGATGAACTCTAAAACGCAGCTTTGCATAAGAACATAACTTATGGATCTCATAGTTCCCACAAGTTCATACATTGCATACCAGGACCTATGAAATGCCCAGAGCTACTTTTCAGTGTGCCAGGAGAAACCACGAGAAAGTGAAGATATTCAGACACTTTTGACAATGCTTTAAATGCACCAGGCAGTTCTTATTTCAAAAATGACCAGTTCAGCCCATTTCCCGGGGAGATTCTTGAATTGGTTTTCGATAATATCTGACTAGCAGTGTTTCTTACTTTTGTACTGAAATCTTTGGGACAACCCTTGCCACAAGTTTGCACTCTGCTGTGCAGGAGTGCTATCAAAAGCCACAGTGCTAAACAGGTAATTCAGTCCAAAGCAGCAGATTTTCATACTTTTCTGTTCTTTCCTCAGACTTTGATCTGGCTTTTCCTAAGTGTTTCTGTAATCACCCTGCCCCTGCCTGTGTCCCCGAGAAGACCCCACAGCAGCCTCTGACTCCCTCCTCTGCTCCCTTCTCTGGCAGTCTTTGATGACAACTTAAAAAAAAGGCGCCCTGCAAATCTTATGTCCTTGGCTTCTTAGGATGTACCAGGTCCAACAGCATCTACACATCAATCTTGTTGAGAGGCAAACTCCTGCATGTGTCTTGAACCCGAGGGGATGTTTCTTCAGGTACCTCTTTCTGATGCTCTCACATTACAGGTCCCTCCAGATGCTGTGGTGGCTCTAGCAAGGATGCAGAGACCCACACTCTGAGGTGTTTCTTCTCCTCAGAGGGACATTTTCAGCCACTTGGATTGTTTGCTTAGATAAAGAAAGAAATTCTGGAAGAGTCTCTTCTTCTTTAGCTGTTGTCTCACCAGTCCACAGAGGCTTCTGAACAGGTGCCTGAAGGGGACTTGAGCAGACACTCTGTCTTGGTTTAATCTCTTTGTTATATTGTACACAAGGGGAAAAACCCACTGGCAAGTGTCAAGAACTTGGAGTGGCAGGAACATTGGAATGTCCTCTTTATACAGAGAAGAAGCAGGGTGAGAAGCAGAAAATGACTTCTCCAGTATACTGCAGGTAATTAATAGGAGATCCAGTCCTAACTTCCTAATCGGAAGAAAATTTGAAATTTTTTTTTAGGAAAAACTGGTTTGGGTTCATTTTTTTATTTTTTTATTTTTTCTGAAGCAAACTAGAGCAACTGAGTATCCTAGCACTGTCCATTTTGTCTTCAGCCCTGCAGGACCCTTCCTGCACTTTGGGCCAATTCAGGCAATTGCCCTTAGAGAGCTCAGAAGCTCTGGGAAACTCCGAGGAAATCTGTGCAGATGGTTTTGAGAGGGACTCATTTAATTTCATTGTTTCATGGTCCAGGTGAAGCTAAAGTTCCACATTGCTTTGTGGTATGAGCCTTAGTCACCCACTGGCAATCAGTCCCCAGCAATTCTTATCGTTTGCGATGTGAGAAAATGCATATACCCAGAGCTGCAGCCACCTGAGGAACAGAGCCTCTCTGTTCCGTAACGAATCTTCCTCTGGCAACAGGCCAGGGAGAGGAAGGAGAGAAGGAGATCAAACCACTGTTATTAGTAATTTCACACAGCCAGCAGCATCCCTGTGCCGTATAGAAGTACATGCACAGAACAAAGCCCCCAGCAGGAATGATTTATCTCCGAAAGGGAGTTTGTTTCTATTCGTGTTTCTGTAAAGTGGCTTTTCCACTGGCCAAACTCCTTGCCAGCAGCTCTTGCACGTCCAGCTGCAGCTTCTGCCTAGAGGGCCTGCTGGAGACTGTCTCCACAGCACTTGCTGCTCCTGTCTATAAATAACATTTCAGATGCCCAGGCCACACAGTCACACTGCAGGAAAGGTCAGGCATAATCGTCATCGCCCGAAGAGATCACTCTCGACGATTGCCCTGCGGCTGAGGCTTGCTCTCTGGGCTGCAGCCAATGCTCCCAGCCTTATCAGAGCTGGATCTCACTGGGAATTTTCTGATGAAACAATTTTATTGGAAAATGCTGATTCATAGACATCAAAATGTTTCATGGAAATGCACCATTTTTTTCTTAATTTACAAGGAAACCCAGACATTATTTGGATGTACTAGTGACTGGTCGGCTGCCAGGGTATCCCATGGCTCCCAGTGTGTCTGTTTGTGGGACAGCTGTGTCCTCTGGACAGCTTCAGACATGGGAGCCTGAGCATTGCAAAAGGCCTCTGATGGCCCTGCTCTGATCTAGTCCTTGACAGCCCTTACACCTCAGCATGAGGAGGTTTGGGGCTCTGGGCACTAAATCCCTGGGGGCCACCAGGTGCTCGGGGACTGTGGGCTGCCACTACCCTTCCTCCTTGGAAAGCAGGGCAAACCCTCTGGTCTCTCTCCGGGAATATGGAAATATTTTTCCTTTTTTTTTTTTTTTCAAAATGACAGTAGTCCAAGTGTCCAGGCACAGCCTTCTCACTCTGGGAAAATTATGTTCAACAACTCAGAGCTTTCCTGGAGCCCTCAGCCCAGCACAATAGCCCTGCCTGCAGCCTGCCTCCATGCCTTCTGCTTCGTTTCCATCTACCATGACTTCATGGGAGCAGTGAGTCACAGACCCAGCCATCTGGCAAGGTGCCCCACCTTGAGGTCAGCTGGGAATGGCCCATCCATGAGCAAAGGTTATCCAGAATGACTCTGTCACCAACTCCTCAAGCTCCTGGTCCTTGTCAGCCCTTCCCCATGTGGGCAGAGGTGCCCTTTGCTTCAGGACAACATCTCGATGGTGTTGCACTGCCATGAAAAACAGAGTACTACAGCTGGGTTTTGCACTGGCAGAGACCATCTCTGGTCAGAATTTGTACTAGGTGCAACTTTTAGGCTGTTCCTCTTCACTCTGCATGCTGGGTCCTTGCTGCTGCTGACACCTTTGGGCATTTGCTGGTTGGACTTTCTAAGTGGCTGTATCCATGTGGGACAGACGGCCAGGGTCCTGCTCCACATGACGTGGCAATAATGTGCTCACCATCCTCATGTCCTTGTCCTTTTCCTTTAGACACGCCCCCCCCTCCATGGCTGCTGTCCAGTGTGGTCTGTTATTTTTAAGGACCACAAGACCCAAACCTAACCCTTCGTAGAAGGGAGTTTCAGCTGAGATGTGTTTGATACAGGAAAGCTTAGGTCTCCAAAGAAATCAGACTGTAGACTTCCGAAGGACTCCCCCAATGCACTGTTCACGATGTCTTTGCAGACACAGTGTCCTCTTAGCCTCAGTCCAGCAACCTTCAGTACCTCTCTTGGTGGCAGCAGGCTCTGCAAGGTCTCCTCTGGGTCTGGAGAAAAATCCCTTTCTTTCTGTCACCCCACAACTGCCCTTGTGTCTACTCCCTGCTCCTCAGGAATTTCCCATCTCTCCTCCAGCACCTGGCTGTGTCTTCTCTCTCCCCCATGGGATCCTCTCCTTTCCTCACCCCCCCAGGGCTTCACCTGCCCAGGATGGACAGCCCAGCCAGGGAAGTTTTACCAAAGCAGAACATCTAACATGACACCGTGCAGAAGTCAAATGCTCCTGTTCCCCTTCCCTGCCCCTCTCTGCAGCTGGACTGCCCCTGGAAGGCTGAAATCCCCCTGGCACCTGGGACTTCTCTGGGACAAGGGGCAGTGATGTGTCTGTGGGAAGAAAGGGAACTGATGATGCCGAGTCCAAGCAATTGGGGATGGCGAATGAGCAGAGTGTATCATGAATTTAGTAAAATCTTTGCTGGCTTGCGGTACAAAGGTGCTGTGGAACGGGACACTTTGGTCTCTGGTGGGACTGGTTGAGGCCTCCCCTCTGCTCTCCCATAGAGGTGCCATGGAAGCATTGCACTTTTGCCCCAAGAAATCCCTTTCTCATGCCTGCCCTAAGGATGGGGACATCCTTCTTCCCAAGGAGCATGCGAACCTTTGCCACTATAAGCCATTTGTTAGTCAAAATATGTGTGCTGTGCCAAGGAGATGCATGAGAAGACACCACTGTCATTCTAGAGAGCCGATGAGAGCACTTCCTTCATGACAACATTTCCTGCACAAGTCCTAAAACATGCAAGGAGACCTTTCCATGGGAGGAGGAGTGACAGGGCACAGAGCAGCTGGTGTGGGTATTTAGTACTGCGCTGCCGCTGCTTTACCCCACAGCTGGGTGCTGGGATGTCACAGGGGTGGTTATGAGATGGGCAGTCCTGAGAGACAGAGAGAGATGGCAATCCCATGGGCTAAAAGGGTGAACTGTAAGCAAACTGTGAAAAGGTCCTGGTGGAGCAGAAGTGGTGCAGCCAAGGCCAGCACATGTTCCCATGGGTCTGAGTGGATGCTCAGGAACTCAGCTGGGTCCCTATTTATGGGCTTTCTGGTTCCTGCATCCTCCTCCAGTCACAGCTGACAAGATTGGCTGCACCTGCGTGAGCAATTGGATGTCTGTGAGATTCCTTGTACCAAAGAGGAAAAATGATAAAATTTCAAATTGTCAGCCTTGTTCTTCCAGCCAACAGTATTAACCTGAGGATAAAGGACCCCTGGTCATTTCCTTCTCCTGCTGGAGGACCTGGAAGCGAGAAGCTCCAGTACAAATCATCACAAATACAGTTGCTTTTCCCTCTAATGTTGCTGCTTTCTTAAAGAGTGGAAACAGAATTTTAGTCAGGAAATAAAACACAGCACAGAAAGTCACAGCAGCCCAGAGAAAGTGAAAGTTAAAGTGTCTGAAGAAGGTGAGAAGTGTACCACAGGTTTATCAGAGCTGCAGTATTAGTTTCCTTGTGGACAAAGGGGAAAAGCTTGTGAAGCTGTGAGCTCCTCACAGGTATTGAGGGGAGGAAATGTGGGGACCAAAAGGAGGTAAGTGGCTACAGATCATCTGCAAGAAGGAGATGAAAGAGAGATTATTGCCAAGACAGCATATTAAGAAGCTTATTAAATCAAAACAAAGGCTGAAACTAAGACCTGAAAAGAAGGTTTGATCTGAGCAAGGTAACATTCCCACTTGCTTTACATGCATTGTACATGATGAACTGTGAAGTGCTGGAAAGGCACAAAGAAGCAAGCTTATATTTTTTTCTGAGTGAATTAAAGATGAAACTTTAGATTTCTTCTATCTTACGGAAATAAATTCAAAGTTATTAAAATATTCCCAGTCAGCTGTAGTGTGTTATGCTATATATGGTTAACAAACTGACCTGCATCCACAACTTCCATAATGTTCTATTATTTTATCAGGGCTGGCTTGTTGATGGAATCAATATGGGATTACACCTTCTGCTGGGTGTTGCCGTCTGTGCAGGTGTAAGCTTTCCATCTCATACTCCATGTGCCACCTCATGACTTTTCCCTGTTCCCTCCAGCAGGTCGGATACTGGCGGACAGGCAGGTATCCGAGGCTGAGTGAAGGAAACCATGTGTGGTGGAAGGGCGCTCGGTGGCTGCTGTGTCTCTGCTTATGGCTCAAACGGAGTCCAGGCTGGGCCTGGCATTGCCGGGGGGCCTGGCAGCCAGGAAGGAGCAGTCGAGCCTTTATTTCCCTCTGCCTTGATCTTTCCCACAGAATCTAGTGTTTTCAGGACAGGGTCCGAAAGAGGCATTTTGTTGCTTCCCAAACTGTAACTCAGCATTAGAGGAAGAAAAAAACTACAGTCAGCTGGGAAGAAGAAGAACTGGGACCATATTCCTGGGTCAGACAGAGAAAGAGTTGTCATTCCTGAACTGCCTTATTTCCTTGGATAGTCAGTGAGACTTTGGGTGTCTGCTCCTTCTCTTCCCCCAATACCATCACCCAGCCTTGCCTTTTGCCCCAGAGCTCCTCACCTCCTTATTTCCTGTGAGGGGGCAGCAGGACCTTGCAGAGTGTTGGGATGTGAAATCATACCCATCCTTCCTTCTGCTTAAGATGCCCCTATTTACAGACCTGCTGCTATCTTGAATTAGTATGTTCATTTTTTTACACACCTGGTGAGGTGCATTTCCTTACACTCCATTTAAGATAGACTTTTTCACACAGCCATCTGAACATGCGCCTGCAGGGTGGCCAAGAAGATCAGCAGCATCCTGGCCTGTTTCAGGAACAGTGTGGCCAGCAGGACTGAGGCAGTGATTGTCCCCCTGTACTGGGCACTGGTGATGCCCCACCTCAAGTGCTGTGTCCAGTTTTGGGCCCCTTCCCACAAAAAAGACATTGAGGGGCTGGAGCGGGTCCAGAGAAGAGCAATGAAGCTCGTGAGGGGTCTGGAGAATAAGTCTTATGAGGAGAGTCTGAGGGAGCTGGGGGTGTTCAGCCTGGAGAAAAGAAGGCTGAGGGGAGACCTTCTCGCTCTCTCCAACTCCCTGAAA
>JAOXJK010000003.1:25079121-25090774 GCA_025774025.1 Xenus cinereus
CACTAGAGTCTTCCAAAAGTGCAATTTTCCCCAGCATTAGAAGAAAAGTTAGTCCTGTGTCTCTCAACCCAGGACAGCCCCCATCCCAGATGAGGATGTGGCTCCCTCCCCAGAGTGACTGTGACCAGCCAGCGGAGCCCAGCTCCCAGCTCAGGTTCTTCCTACATGTGGATTGAGGCACTGCGGCCTCCAGGCAGGTCTAGCTGTGGTGGACGACACCTGAAAGGCTCTCCTGATGACTCTTGCACCCCTACCAGCCACTGCCTCCCCACTCTTCTGCAAGCAAGCATTGGCTTCTCTTGTAGAAGGTCATTTGAATGTCTTTGGTTATTGCTGCATCGTTTAACCGTGTCCTAATTTTGTGGCATTTGCGGTTATGTCTGATCTTTGTCTCTCCTATTTTGTTACATTTTAGAAAAGTAATAAACAAAATCTTTCTAAAAGAAAGAAAACATGGCAGAGATTTGAAATGGAAAATGAGCACAAACTGGACCCATGCCTCTTTATTAGATGCCAGAAGGAGGGGAAGAAACAAAACCCACAATGACAAACACTATTAATAAAGTGATGAAGGCAGTTCTCAAACAGGAGTGTAGCTGGAGGCAGAGCCAGCTCGCTGGCCTTGGACAGTGCCTCTGCCCGGCGCGGGGGCCTCGCCAGCTTGAGTTGGCACAGTGAGCATTCAGTGGGTGGGAAAGGCCACAGATTGACCTAGCAGGGCTTTGGGAAAGGTCCCAGACTGCTGGCAGAGGACTTGTGCCCAGGGGGTGTGTTCCTGCTGCAGTGGGGACTAACCTGAGCCAGGCTACGGAGGGAACCCAGGCGTTGGGTGGGTCAGACCCTGTGATTGCCTCTCTAGCCCCATGGCTCTGGGTACGGACACTAAGAACATGTCTGATGACAGAGGTCACGTCCAACTTTGCGTTTCAGCTTGGCGACCCGGGGACCCTCTGGCTACCCCAGAAAGCAAGAAGCCAGGAAAGACAGGGCAGCTACTGATCGCTGTAGAGCCTGACATTTCCTTGCTCAGAATCCAGCAAAACTATGGGCTGTGTTTGCCCAGACCTCTGTCTCTCTTGCCCTTGACTGTCAGCACAGGCAGCAACTGGAGCAGCCTGTGCCCTGGTGTCTCCCACTGAAGCATCTGGGCTTTGATGTGCATCCCATGCAAGCCACTGCCACTGATAAATTAACTGAGATGCCTAGTAAGAGCTTTAAAAAATAAACCTTCACAGGGAATCCAGTGCATAGCCTGTCTCCTTGTCTTCACTGATGATGTCAAAGTACACTTTAATATGGAGAAGAGTCAATAGAAGGTGCCTACAGCTGAATGGCAGGTCCAAAGAGAATGAGAAGGAACAGAAAGGAGGTCCCATGTGCAGGGATAAAGTGCTGTTTAACCTGTAGACCTGCTCCACAGCACTTCGTTCCAGACCCATCATATTCTCTACCACATCCATGAAATGAGAAGAAGAGAAGACTTCTTTCCTCAGAGAAGTCTCAGAAACAGCATAGCTAGCCCTATGCCAGCAAAGGCACATCCCTTGTGCTCCTGGGTGGGTCGGTGTCCCTGGCAGTGGATGCTCACAATGCCCAGCAGTGCTGCGAGCAGGAGTCCGGACTGCAGAGCACAGGCTGGATGGTGGAGTGGTGGCCAGTGGCTTAGGACTGTGCTGTGAGGGGGTTTCCTCTCCAGCATGTTGTGCTCCCCAGCCACCATCAGTGCTGAACTCTGCAGAGGTCTCCAGGGCAGTCTGATTTTCTGAAAAATGCATTGTTGCAACTGTCAGATCATAGACAGTGCAACTGGAAAGCATGAGTGGGAGATGGGTGGGACTTTCACAAGCTGGAAGTGGCTACAGGGCTTGGTTCTGCTTCAGCTCTTCCCCCTACAGGTTTCAAGCACCCTTCACCTCCTTGCTCCCAGATCCAGAGTACCCAAGCCTGGCATGTTCCTCAGTCTCTCACTGCATTTTCTCAGCTCTGTATGGACCAAGGGACCAGACTATGCGGTCATAACCAGCCCATGATGAACAAGGAGGGAGCCTCAGTCCCTCTCTGGCTTGGTAAATAGCTTTTACAAACAGGAACCAACTTGAGGCAAAAGACAAACCCATGGCTGTGCAACATGCTGCAGGGCACACAGGTCCCCACTTTGAATGAAAGATGATTACATGATGGTTCGAAGCTTGAGAGTATCCCGAGGTGCATCACTCACTGTGCTGTGGCAGCTGTGTCCATTAAAGAGAGCAACTGAACTGTTCACGGGCTGAAGAAAGGACACACACCAAGACCTGCAGGAGACCCCTGTATCTACAGGAGAGACATCATTGGATAGCCATGATTCACACTCATTTCTCTACAGAGGAATGCAGGACAAGACATGCATTGGTCTTTGAGTCTGATCCCTTACAATTATCTCAGTGACCAAAGTAGATAAACACCTCCGTGGTGAATCCAGGTGAACACACACTTCATTCCATAAAGTAAGGAAAAAAATGCAGAGGGACCTGACAGTCCAGCTAAAGGCAAAACCCTTTGTGGCTCCAAGTCAAGGAACCTATTACTGTGAGCAAGATGCCTCACCAAGGCACACAGGAGTGCTCTGACACTAGTGCAGCAGTGCACCAGATCCAGATCTTCTCTCTAGACAAAGTGATATGAAAGAAAGTAAGACCTTTTCTCTAACCCAAGAATCAGAGGGATAGAAAACTTGTCATTTCTTCAGACAACAAACTAAAGCTCTGGAGCATGGGGATGATAAAATATAGTGTAATAAAGAATATCAAGAACTGAAGAACGCCTCTCTTCTTAGCAGTCTTCCAGAGATACTGGAAGCAAATGAAACATTCAAGGCCCATTATCCCATGATTTAATTTTTCACTCTAGGATCATTCCTGTCATGTCATAAAATCCCTTCCATTAACTTATCAAGCTTCATCTAGAAACAACATAGTGTCCTTGCCCCTTCTTTCCGGTTTGGAAGGCTGTTCAAGAACGTCATTCTTCTACTGGCTAGAAATTTTAATCTATCCTCCAGTCTGTATTTATCTGCAAAATCACCCAGACTCAAAGTACCAGGCCTGTGACCAAAAAGGGCCATGTTTAGGTAAGTACAGGTGGGGTTATTGAAAGAAGCAAAGCTTGGCATTAACTGGAACTCCAGGTTCTGTTGCTAATCTCAGCACTGGTCCCTCTTATTTCAGTGACCATGACCCACAAGTCCCTGAAACACCTGAGAAAGCAGTTCTTTGGCTGTATGGGAAAGGATCAGGAGAAACAGTAAAGTTGCACAGAAAACACAGACCTCTTTCATTGTGGATAACATTGATGCCAGAAAAAGAAAATATTTATTATCCCACAGTTGTACAAGGACAGATGCCCAGTGTTTCCATACAATATCTACATGAAATATAGTTGGAATATCTTTTCTGTAGGAGCTGAGCCAGGCTTGGAAACGACACACAAGTATATACAAGACTACATGCAGTGAAGAGTCTCCATTGATGGTTTTGTCTTATTCTGTCAAGTAATACCCTTTGGGAAGCAGTGTGCGGGGTGGCGGGGAGAGGCACAAGGGATGTGTCTTTGCTGGCATAGGGCTAGCTATGCTGTTTCTGAGACTTCTCTGAGGAAAGAAGTCTTTTCTTCTCATTTCATGGATGTGTCACCCCTTTCTCATACCCCAGAAAGATCGCTAACTATGGCTCTCCCTGAGGCAATAGGATTATATCAATGGATCCCCATCCCCAAGCCACAGCTCACATGAACAGATTTAAACCTTCCCTAAGCACAAAGAAATGGGCTTTCAGCACCAAAGACATCAGTAGGTGCAGCCAGGTTCACCAAGGTAGAGGAATTCCAGATTGGGTGGCTCTCAGATATCAGACCCTGGCATCATCACTGGACATGCTGGTGGAATAGTAATGAAGAGTTAGAAGATATAAGGTACATGAGAGACACATCCAAATGGCTTTCACAATGCCTCATGCCTCAAGTCTACTAGAGCTATTTGAAGGTACCTGGATAAAGGTGACTTAAGTGGTCTTGGATTTTAAGGATATTTCTAATGGCTTTCCTCACCCAAAGCTGTTAAAGAAACAGCTGTTATAGAATATAAGTGTTTAGAAATAATGAGCAAAGGGTAGGGTTGTTTTAATCAAAGCAAAAGGCAGGAAATTGCGCTAGAGCTTGTGGTGGTCATCATAAAGGTCTAGATAAAGAGACAGAGAAATTTTCCTTATAATACCCAATTACTCAGTGCCCTGCAGAAGAAACCTAACATGGAGAGCTACAGAAGGATATCCTGATATTGAGTGGCTGAGTGATAAAAAGGCAAATGTAAAGTAATGTCTGTGGGGAAAAATAATCCACAGAGGAGAGCAACAAGGATGACCAAAAGAGAGATTAAATGGGCTGGGACTCTTAGTTTGGAAGGAGAAGACTGAGACAGGAGACCTCAGTCTGGAGGACTGCCCAGTCAGGAATGGCCCAAATACGATCCACAGAAAATGGTTGTTCAATGCAAGAACCAAGGAGAATCAATGAAGTGCTCAAACATCAGGTTTAAAAAAAGACAAAGGAGGCATTTTCTCACCTACTTTAAAGTTAAACTGTGGAACTCTTTGCTGCAGGATGTGGCACATGCCAAATGGTTGGATGGTTTCAAAAGGCACTCAGATACCTTTGGGAAAGAGAAATCCATCACAAGATATTAAATGCAGAGATGTTAGACCTGGTTCAAGGAACCTTGGAGGCACAGATGGTCAGAAAACAGCAAGAAGAGTCCCTGAGCATTCAGTGCTCTCCTCTAGCTGTGTCCCCATTGCTGGAGACCAGACTCTCAACTAGACTGACCTGTCTTTTGACCCCCAATAAAGCCATGCTTATACTCTCTGTCCTCCACAGATGAATGTGCTGCGGTGACTGCCTATCAAATCTGGTTTGTGGCACAGTGGAGTGCAGGCAAGGAGGAGAAACACGTGAGGAAGAGCAAGAGCTCTCGAGGCCTGGCTAAGGCTCAGTGCGCCCAGCATAGTGAATGCTCCAAGGCTGTTAGGATCTCTATGGCCCCACCATATGCCCCTGCTGCCAAAGGACATTCTTCAGAGCTACTTGCTAAATAATGGAATCTAAATTTCCGCCTTCTTGTGGCAAAGTTAAAAAAAACATTAAAATTAACCAAATTATACCCTGGTCTAAACAAAAGAGGGCTGGGTCTGCCAATTTCACAATTATCCCAAATGGTTCTTAATATGACACAGATAAATACTTTCCAATTAACCAATGGAACAAGGCTACCCTGGGGGAAATGGAGAACAATATATTACAGGGGCCAGAGGCCCAGGAGATTAAGGATTTACACTCCACCACTCCCACCGCAATCCACACGTGGCAGGGGAGGGACGCGGCAGGGTGGGATCCCATCCTCGCCCACCCCTGGTGCTGCAGGTGGGACTGTCCTCCCAGCATGACCCAGGACACAGGGAAGCAAGGAATGGGTCAGCCAAGGAGACTTCTATCAGGGATTTTGCAGGTTCTGCTGACAAGAAAGCTGGGGACAGGCTACGGGCCAGGTGCCTGGTGCGAGGACTAACACCACTGTCCTCTCCATCACAGCCCATCACAGCTGCAAGTGCTCCGGTCCTGGTGCACAGAGAGAGTGGGGCAAGTGGCGTGGGGCAAGTGGCCTGGGGCTGTGGCAAGTGCTGGTGGCACTGCACACCCAGCATAAACATGCTCTGGATTGCTCCTGGTCTCATCTCACTGCCCGCAGAAGTCCTACTGTGGGAAAGCATGTGTCTGAATACAGGGCAAGGTACCTCTGCAGCAGGAGGGGGAGGATGGGTGGCATCCTCCCCCCTGACTGCTTAACGCAGTGTCCTTGGGTGGCTCTCAGAAATGTGTGTTGCCTGTGTTTTGGCCCTCAATAATGCGGCGGCACTTGCAGCATTTTCTCTTTAAAGATGGTAGCTCACATTCTTCCACTACGCAGGGTTAGCTTAACTACAAAATCTGAAGAACTCTACAAGAGAGCTATGGTATTTTATGTCCTCCCCACCCAGGATGCACATGTGTCTGTCCCCCAGGAGCACAGAGCTGAGCTGCTTCCCAGGCAACTGTGCACATTGCAGAAGCTCTGCAGTATTTCTGGCATCCAATATCTATATTCCTGAAGACTCTGTTCTCTGACTTCTTTGTCTCATTGGTACTCTCTGATCTTGCAAGGGTCCTCTGCTCTCACAGCAGTCCTAAAGGCCACCCTCATGTGGGTAACGTGGATTTGCTTCTGCAGGAGACCCTTCTTGCACGTACAACCCAGACAGGAAAGCTTTCTCTGTTATAAATGAGGAGCCCTGGGACTGAGACCCACCTTTTAAAGGTGGGCATGTCTGGGAATGCTGTTTGTACAAACCCATGCATTTGGCACCTTCTTAGACCTCACAGAAACCACAAACCAGACTTAAGAACACATGACTACAGTGAAATATAACCGCAGGCTTGCCTTGATGGCCCAGGTGATGTCCAGACTCAAGGGTTCACTCAGACCAGCATTTTCTAGCTTTTCCCTGCACCCAGAAGAGCTACAGACGCTTGTCTCCAAATGGCTGTCCTGTGATCCCTCAGCCCTAAGATCCAAGGTCTGGAGACAGTGCTGGACAACACAGAGACTGCTACCAACTGTGGTGACATCTGCTGCTCCTGATTGTGTGGCTGGGGACACTGTACCATAGATCACATCCTGCGGCCCTTCCCTGGCGTGCAGTGCCCTGTGTCAAACACTGGTTCCTCATCTCCTGTCAGGAGCTGCACAGCAGCTGCAAAATGGACCTGGCTGGGGCTGGAGAGGAGTGGGAAGGTGATGGCCAGTGTGCTGTAGGCAAGCAGACAGGCCATGGATATCCCAGAGCCTGGCCAGCCTGCCAGTGGCACAGCTTTCACTGAAAAACAGTTGCAAACCTTTAAAAAGAGGTTTAAAACTGCTCCTGGGCTGCACAAAATCCTCAGAAGCCTCAGGATAGTAACTATTTTTCAGATGAAAATACACTACTCTTTTATCAGTTTTGGCAAGGGCACTGGGGTAGTGATGGGGTTAAAAAGCCCTCAGGACAAGGACTGTCCATCATGCTGAGTTTTTGGAGCACCAAAGGCACCAGAGCCCTGCACAGAGCCTTGGCACAGCACCCAGGGCCACAGCCATTCATCCCTGCACTGCTCTGGAGAGAGTCTGTGAGGTCCCACCAACACACCATCCAACATGAGCTGGTGTGGCCCCATGGACCAGTTCATGGCCGGGCGGAGGACCTGTCACTCAGGTCTGGCAGTAACATGTCTGCATCAAGTGTGCCCTGTCTTGTGGTCAGCTCAGACCCGTGTGGCTTGGCCAGGATAGCCTTGCCTTCCCCTCCACACTTCTCTGTGTGCGGGGGCCTTCCTCTTCCTCAGCCTGCCTATCTCAGTGGACAGACAGGTGGTTCACCCATGGGTGTAGGGTAGGTGCCCTTCACCCTGGGTATCATCTACAGAGCTCTGTGCATCCTGGGCACTGAGCAGGAGCTTTATTCCCACCCACAAACTTACTCACAATCTCAGAAATGTCTCTTTTCTCTATCAAAACGAACCTACTAGTTTTGGAAATTTTGCATTGGAGAAAGATGTTTCTCTCGCTGCGGGAGCTGAGAGCCCAAAGCTTCCTCTGGGGCTGGCTGACGAACCTGAGCACATGGAGGTGTGTCCATGCTGAGGGCAGCAGCACGGGGCAGGCTGAGCCCTGGGGCGAGGAGCAAAGCCCAGGCAGAGCTGGGGGGGTAGCTCATTACCATGTGCTGTGCAAGAGGTGCCGAGACCTTTCGCCCCAACAGAAGGGCTCAAGGACTCACCTGTGACCTCAAGCTCTGGGTCCCAAACCTCCTATCTCTCTTTCCAGGGAGCCGAGGTGCTAAGTGCTATAACTATTAGTACTACAGCACAAGGGAGGATATGGACATTGGTTACCTTAGAAACCCACAGAGGGGTAATTTTCTCATTCATATCAGATCCAGAACCAATGCTTTAAAATTACATACAGGCTTGTTGTTTTGGTAGAGTAACCGAAAGCAGATGCTGGATGGAGCAGCCAAGCGAGAACTGTAAGGACTCCCTGTGGGTACGCACAGCCCAGTGTGCAGAAACAACCGTCCCAAGAAAGGATTTTCGTGCTACCTGAAGCACCCTGTCATGTTCAGAACAAGCCAGCCTGGGTCACTGTGAGCCCCACTGCCTCCTGCAGACCAGCCCTTGCCCCTCTTCAAGGATCCCTTTGTCCCTTCAGATTGACCCAGTGACAGAGCACATCTTGCACCCTCCCTGATGCTCCACAAGCCATTCCTCCCCTGGCTGGGTGGTTTTGGTGCTCCTAAGAACTCCTGGTCAGATGAAACTTCGTGGGGAAAAGCGGTGGTCTTCAGCCATGGTCTCCCAGGGACAAGCACAGAGGGGGACACAGATGTCACCAAACTATACACAACACTTAATAGCTGCCAGGCCTCCCATTTTCTCCCCTGGGCCATTTCAGCTCCTCCCTGGGTGCAGTCAGCTGCTTTTCACAGGTAAGCTGAGCCCCAGCACTGTACCACGTGCAGGGTGGGCAGATGATCATTCTGTAAACCACGCTCCATCTGTTTGCGAGGGGAAGCCCTACAAAGTAGTCCCAGGTGCTTTTTTTGCTGCCCCCAGCCCCAGGTGCATGCACATGGCTCACCTCACTCCCTGCAGCTGAACCCCCTTAACCAGCTGAGAACCTCTGCAGGAAAACCCACCATCCCCAACCGCTTCATGCTGGCTGTGTGTCCTCAGAGCTCCCATGAGCTTTTCCAAGCACATGGGCCGCTGGTGAGCTGGGCACAAGGAAGCACAATCCCTTCCCAAATGTTCCTGGCATCTTCCTGTCACAGAATCACGGAATTGTCAGAGTTGGAAGGGACCTCTAGAGATAATCTAGTCCAACTCCCCTGCCAAAGCAGGGTTGCCCAGAACATATCACTCAGGGCTGCATCCAGGGGGGGCTTGAAGATCTCCAGAGAAGGGGACTCCACACCTTCCCTGGGCAGCCTGTTCCAGAGCTCTGCCACCCTCACCCAAAAGAAGTTTTTCCTCATATTTGAATGTAACTTCCCATGTTCCAGCTTGTGCCCATTGCCCCTCGTCCTGTCGCTGGGAACCACTGAAAAGAGTCCGGCTCCATCCTCCTTCAACCCACCCTTTAGATACTTGTAAATATAGATAAGGTCTCCCCTCAGCCTTCTCTTCTCCAGGCTAAAGAGCCCCAGCTCTCTCAGCCTTTCCCCATCAGGGAGATGCTCCAATTCCTCCATCATCTTAGTTGCCCTACGCTGGACTCTCTCCAGCAGTTCCCTGTCTCTCTTGAACTGGGGAGCCCAGAACTGGATGCGGTATATTCCAGTTGTGGCCTCACCAGTGCGGATCAGAGAGGGGGGGCAGTTCTTCACAGAGACCCCTGAAGCAAGCACACACTCACAGCCAGGTGTGCAAGCCTTGCTCTATCGCTACCGTGAGCAGATGCTGAAAGCGAAGGACATCTGTAAGCACGTCCCCCCCCATGCTCCTTCCAAGCACAGCCACACACCGCGTCCCTGCCACTCCCCGAGCTGTGAGCTGCTCCATGGAAGACCTCTGTCTCTGTCGGCTGGTGGTGCAGGACCTTGAACAAGTACTAAATAAATGAACAAGTCATTTCCTGCAAGGCCAAACAAGCTCCCTGCCAAAGAGGTCACATACCACGCTCTGGCCTGATGCCTCTCCCTAGTTTATGAGGGTAAATTCCCATATCCAGGGGTCCAACGATTACAGCATTACATCTGGGCTAGGATTGCTCTCGCTGAAGCTAGGATTACGCTTCACTGAAGAGGTGAGGAAAACAACTGCTTTCCTGCTTTCATTGCATGACCTCTAAAGTTCGGTTTGGGTTTCTTGGTTTGCGCAAACCAAAACATTCAAATGAAATCAGGGAGTTTTCACTTAATTCCCAGCTAGAGGACCAGGATCTGTCACACCGAGGTTCTTCAAGGCTGTTTTGTCAGTAAGGACATCTGTAAGGAAAAGCCCTTTGAGGCAGGGCCCGTGACAAAGTGGTCAGGAGGAAACAGCCTACAGGGTTCATTCCAGCCTTGTGAGCTCCTCCGACTAGCGCAGGGGTGGAAAGTAGACACGCTGGGATCTTTGCTCCCCATCTCCTGTCACGCCACCCAGGATGGCATAGAGGCTTTCTGAAAGCGTGTTACTGTGATATGGATGCTCTCAGCCCCCCCGCAGCCCACAAGGAGGACCAGGCACCTACCAGTGCTGTGAAACAGCTAGAGCTTTGGATTTGGAGCAAGTCTTGGAGCTAGTCAAAATGCATCTGGCAGGCCTCGCTCCACCATTCCGAGTACTTCACCCCTGTCAAGTTAGAACAAGACTTAAAAGCAACCCAAATCTTCCATGCTTGAATCACGCAGGCAACTCCGTTTGCTTGGATGTGCCCATCCCCATGAGTAAGGGCTGCAGAATCAGACCCAGCTTTTCCTTACCATCCTGCCAAAAACACATGCACACAGAAAGAAGAAAAGAAAAATCCCACTGACTGACGCCCCTGCTATTTTTCCTGTCCACCACAGCAAACTGTCAAAAGGCCTGACTCAGAAGCCTTCCTTGAAAAACCTGAATCATCAGAGTTTGGAAGATGGTCTCGTATAATGAAGGAGTCTCTCTTCTCCACTTCTCCCTCTCTGTACAAGAGAAGATTTAAGAGCCGGACTGATGAGGGAAGTAAGAAAAAAAAAAAACCCAAAACAAGAAAACGTCACGCTTTGTTTGGCTCTTTCTGCAAGGATGGCAGTCAGGTAGAGTTTTGGAAGCAACTCAAACTATTCAAGTTTATGAGACGTTTCTATAACTTTCCTTCACCTGCAGTCCCCGTCAGCAGACTGAAAACCATACGGCAGTTCAGCGGTTGGCGGCTGTATTGTCAGCCTGCAGAGCTGTGTCTGATCTTGGTTACACCCCACCTTTACCAGTGTGACTTCCCTGATGTCAGAGCACAACCACGGACTTACACTGCCCAGAAGAGAGAAAGAGGCACCCCAGCTCTACATTCACTCCCCAGATGAACTTTGCAAACTTGGATTTCTTCTTCTTTTGCACTGTATCCATTTTTGAAAGCCTGAACCTCGTGGAATATAAAGATCTTTGGAGTGACCTTCACATCAACATTATTAAATATGTTATAACGCTTTGTTATTGCGCATCATTTAGCATCAGGAAATCTCAAAGAGACTCGAAAAGGACGCCTCATATTAGAGACCCAGCCAAATGAGACAAGGAGAGATTACGTCACCCAGAAAAGCAGCGGGAGCCACCAGAAGAGTAACCCACCCTCTAGAGCTGCCCACTGCAGCTGGTTTATCAATTATAACACGGTGCTCACCTGCCTTTTCGGGAAGAGCTCTAGTCTATTTCTCGTGGGTAGATGCAAGTACGTACACATTCTGAATGAGGCTTTGGCACCTCACACCCCTCTGCAAACACAGGTCACCTGTGGTGGTGAGGCACTGGAACAGGTTGCCCAGGGAGGTTGTGGCTGCCCCATCCCTGGAGGGGTTCAAGGCCAGGCTGG